>CM077811.1:30816250-32066875 GCA_039764185.1 Tamarix austromongolica | reverse complement strand
GATTTTATAACTTAATTATTTTTTTAAGCACTAATTACCTTCTAAAGTAATGGGTATGGATTAAAAGTAATTAATTATTGTCTTGCACGAGACAAATGAGATTGATATATAATTAAAATTATAGTGAGTGCTATAGTAGATGTATATCAAGTACTAGTGAGGGCCAAAAGACTATGACAGTACGTTTATATTAAGTACTATTTTGCAATTTAACATTGTAACGAATGCATCACAAGCGCATAACAAATATAAAAAAAATAATTAATTAAATAAAGCAAATGGTTACTGTTGCCTCTCATTAAATATGACCATTAGTGAATAGCCGTGATTTATCAAAGAATTTGACTTGTTCGCCCATTTTACGAGCAATTGAGTTTTTTTTTTTCGGTCGACCGTTACTTTATGACTATAAATAGTCTTGTTTACCGAATGAAAAAAGAAGGAAGAATCTATTATTACTAATGTCTTGTTTGAATCTATTTATCAAAAGTAATTATATAAGATAATTATTTATTTTAAAATAATTTAGATTAAATAATAATTATTTTTGATAAGTAACTCCAAACAAATGCTAAGTCTCTCATCTTAATCTTTATATCTCTGTTTTAAATTATTTTTAATTGGATAATAACATAATGCTTGAATTCTGTTAAGTTGAAGTATTATATTTAATAGAAATAAAAATTCGTTATATCTTAAAAGATAATTATTTGAAGTATTATATTTAATAGAAATAAAAATTCGTTATATCTTAAAAGATAATTATTTATAACTTTAGAAACTATAAAAGGACACCAATTTATTTTTAAGACACATAAAAAATTCATTGAGTTCGGATATCAATTTAATTTCTTATTTTTATCTTCTGTTATTATTTATGTTAATTAAATATGTCTATAATATTATAATAATTATTATTTAATAATAATATTTTATCCGCTTAATTATTAAAATACCATAAAATTTTATATTAAATTTGTCATATACTTCCAAGTTCCAACAGTTTCTAAGGTATGGTCTGGTCCCCTCTCGAAGGAAACCAAAATATTCTGCAGGACAATAACAAACCCAACAAGGATGGATTGACAACCTTGCTGATTTTAATTAGTGTCCATGTATGTACTACTCCTAACGGCTTAACGTACTAATCATAACTTATAATTCCTGTGCGTGTCTGAACCTCAACTCATAATCAACTAATTTCCCCATTAAACAACTATAATTATCCAAACTTTGATGGATGTACGAGTCTGTTAATAGAAAATGAGAAGCAAGAAAAAGACATGGTACTATGGTATTAGTACTAATAGACAGTTAATCATTAAACGTCAGATAATTCTAATGTATTTTAAAAACAATAGCTCTTAGTCCTATGTTTAAGTAACTAAAAAAATATTTATTATTTAATATCATCCATTAATTTTTGTATTTGATATATATTTTTAAATTAATACTATTTTAATAATTAAATTAAATATTTAGGTTTGGATTGTAGTTGGCAAGATTGAAAAGCAAAAACCTAAAATTACCAATAAATATGTAGTACAAATAATAGTAATAATTACCAATCATGGTGTCAGACATAATATATAATTTTGTAGAAATTAAAGTATTTTATCAATTCAAATATTATTCGTATTTTATATTATTAAGATCCGTTATAATTTATCTAGCCTACAGTATCATATCATTAGAATGATAGAGATTCTAAAAATAAAAATTTCGCCTCTTAAAAACAAAAATAATAATTCTTTTTTTTTTAACAGATATAGATCAAAATACTCAAACACAGAAAAAACCTATTAATCAAGGATCTGCAGAATGATGAGTTGAACCCCCAACCGCTCAACCAAAAACCACGTTCCCAAAATGACGATTCTCAAACCATGCCGCAAGAATATACTGTTATCGTCGATTGACCTTTTGATTGCGTGGGTGGGTGTGCGGCGGGTGCAATTATATTTTTCTATTCATTAGATCCGAATATGCTTCACCGGCACTTTTTGCAATGTAAACGCGTTGGGTCTAGAGATTTCTTTACTAACGTGTCGACTTAGGTTATCTTTAGGCTAGAAGATGACAAGACTTTCACTCACCTTTCATAAGAGCATCTAGTCAATATTCTAAATTTATTCTACTTCAGTACCCTATATTTAGAATACTTAATTATACTATTTAATTAATTTTCCCTTATTTTTATTAATTTATCTTAAATTAATTTTTACTCTACTCCAACTATCTTAAATTTATAATAGCTAGTATTTTTTATCAATAATACCATCAATCATTTACACTTCATATTATTTGACATTTAATATAATTATAATCTATATATACCAATAAATAATACTATATAATCGATTAATATTTTTTCCTTTTTTCTCTCTACTTATTTCTTCGAGGCACCTCATTTTTTAGGATGTAATATTTTTTTATACACTTTACATTAATTTACATCAATCTTCTCAAATTTAAAACCTCCTAAATTTAAAATTGGGAACCATTTTTTTTATATCAACTATTCTAAAAAAATAAGACAATGATAAATCAATTACTCCCTTCTTCTTGGTAAACTTTAATTATTAAATATTATTCACAATATGTTAATAAAAATACATTTCAATACAAATATGATAATTAAATTTTTTATTACCTTCTTTGTATTAAAAAAGAAATTATTTTATATATAAATATTTGTATAAAAAAATTCATTTTACAAAATTCTTTTATCCTTACTTGTTTTCATTCATTATCTATACATTAAATGATTTAATTTTTTTTGGTAGATGGCTTAAGTGTAATTTAAATATTAATTTAAAAAAATAATTAAGGCTATTTTTATTACTTTCTAATAGTATGTAAATTACTAAAATAAATTCTTATTTTATACGAATAAAGTATATTTTAAGAGAAATTAAGAATCAAATTCTATTTCAAACTACATGGACTCTTCAATTGTAAAACGGATAGAATATTGAATAATATGATTGAAGGTAAAACATCATGAGTATAACAATTTATTTAAAATCCAATATCGTTATTAAAATATGAGCATCATCACTAATTTACTAATTGGACTCCTAGTTTAAATTGGATGAACCAAGAACATATATTAGTTTAAAAAATATATATATAAATTTAAATTAACACCAATCTGATTCTTGAACAGTTTTTTTTTTACCAAGGGTTAGACTCGTTGAATAGTAGTGTGCATTTTGTCCATGGTTTAACTTAAGCATATAATTAGTATACATTCCCAAACTTATCCTTTAAGATGATGAATGGGTTACCACAACGATGATATAGGGGGTAATTTTTTTTTCTATAATAATAGTATACTTATTTATCAAAAAGATACAAAATAAGTTACAAAACAAAAGTTATAGGTTAAATTTGAAAATTTGAGGTTAATGGGTGGGGACAGTACGATTCTCTCAAAATTATGTGTAAGAAAGAAGTTATTTGCTCTAAAAAAATAAATGAAAAATAAAATACATAGACTATTGCTAATATTATTTGCATTGTTCTTCTCATCTAAGCTAGTATTTGCAATAAAACTTCTCTATTATAAAATTACTAAAATTATGATATCTGCCATAATATTGTAGAGGATTTTCACAAAGTTCATCTATAATTTGTTTCTTGTAGTGTAATTTGCGCAATACTTATATGATAATCCCGTATGCATGTAGCAAAATGCATCAGGTGAAAAAATTAGGTGATTATCTTAGCTAAATGAATAATTATACACCACGGGCAACACTTGTGACTATTTTATCTACACAAGTGATTATCTTTTCCGCACAAATAATTATCCTATATGTATAAATAATAATGTAACCCGTGTTTTTATCATCTAAGTTTCACATTATAAATAACTTTTTAAATTTATTAGAACTTTATATCATGTTCCCTAAGACTCCATTTGATTTTTGTAAAGTTTCAAAGAAAAGAAAAATAATTAAGAGGGCTTTTTTTATATTCAATTTACTTAAGAAATTGAAATAGAAAAATCATAAGGAATGTGATTTTTGGAGGCTAATTATTTGATTTTCTTTTTTAAAATCAAATGGAGTCTTAAGTTATTATCCTAGCGAAATAATAATAATTATGTGTTATATATAGTGCCGGTGATTATTTGATCCACTCAAGTGATTATTCTAACAAAAAAAACAATTGTTTTGGCTAAAAATAAATTGTATGCTCTATGTCTTAATCTTTTAGGCTCTTCATTATAAATATTTTTTTATTATTATTATCCTTTGTATCATGTTCTCACGTAGATACAACTTATATAATATATCTAGGTTTACCATATAATTTACCTAATTTGTATGGTGCGAAGGTTAACTCCATGGTAATACCTTTTGCATCCTATCTAATTTTATGATCGTTTCAGTGACCATAACTTGCCAAACATCTACCTTATATTTTGAAACTCAACATATATCATGTAGGAGACTTGAGTTGAGCAGAGTCAAACAACAACCTTACTCAATTCGAGATTTGTGAGAGCTCAAGTTAGTTTTAAGATGCAACATTCTCTAATCGGTTGTAATTAAATTCATGGCATTAGCTCAATTAAACTCATTTATATAATCCCCACTTAGTGAACATCATCTTTTCCCGCTAAAAAAAAGTTTCCATTATCGGACAAATCTATATATGTGTTAGACTTCATTATTTATGGTCTTCCTGTCCTCTTTTTCCATCATCATGCAATTGTGGAAATCGTGTAACTAACAATTTCAACTTTCATACAAACCATTAAATGATTTTGTAGTTCGTCCACAATGAAGAAATGAAAAGCCTATATGATACACAAATAAAATTTATACATAGATTAAGCCTATATGACACAAAAATAAAATGAATAATATATACATTAATCGTCCATATATATGACTCTAAAGCTTTCATTTTTAATAATTCATGAACATCACATCATTATAACTTTCATATAGGTGTTTAATGTATAATTATAACTTTCATTAATTATGATGTGTAATTATAATTAATGGTTATATTAATATATGAACGATGGCCTACTTATATATCAAATGGTTAAGGGAGATATTTAGAATAACAAAGTACAACATTATTAATCACAATCTTAGAAAACCACTATCAAATGGTTAAGGGGGATGCTTAGAATCATAATACAACATTATTTATGCCTATAGGCTATAGTAAATCCAATCTCAAAAAATCACTTACGATCTACTAATAATGTAATACTCCAAAATTTACTTATGAAAACTTCCATTTTTAGCAAAAGTATAATACCAAAATAACTAGATGTTACTATCATAATTGACATAAGTTTGGCTTACATCACCATTCTTACGTCAATCACAAGGTATAATGACTAAAAGGTAAATCATGATAATAGAAAATGAGAGAATATTCTTAAACATAAATATGAGTTAGAGATTAACTCTAAATACAATATCCAAAATACAAAAAGGGATACCATAGAGCTAAGAGTTTTGAATAAAAACTATCATCTAGGTTAAATAGCTCTACCCCCAAAAACTCTAATACATGAAGTCACTCCACCCCACATAAAGCATCGTAAACTGTAAAATCATCCACATGATCCTCATCTACCTACAAAAAGACATCCGGGTCATCTACTCGTGGGAATGAACAACAATCATAAAAAAGATGATCAATATGCTCCGTACTAAGTAAGGTGACAATACAGCCAAGTAAGGGATATAGATAATTATATGTATTCACAACATAAAGTAAGCACACATGCAAGGTATATAAAATAATGCCAAAGGTAATTTCTAGTCAGACTCTCATTATTAGCTATAACATATTTTATTCTTTTATTTACATTGAGTTCAGTGACGCCACTATTCTTAATATAGTGGAACGAACTAAAGTACCTCTCAAGAATAACATACCTAAGTCACTATTATTATCTGATGGAACGTATCCAATACCTCTTAAGGAAGAACGTACCTGAGCTTATATTATTAAACCAGTGGAACAGTCTAGAGCACATATTAGGGACAATATACCTAAGCTACTATAATTGTCCGATGGAATGGACCCAACACCTTGGTCCTAACTCACGTAATCTTCCACTTTAAATATTTTATGTCTTATTCATTAGTTACTTATCTCAAGTCATATTCTCATTCACGTTGAGTTCTACCACTCTAAATATTCAATGTCATATCTATTAGTTACTTATCTCAAGTCATATTTTCATTCAGGTTAAGTTTAGGGTCCCATTATTTTTAATCCAGTGAAACGAACCTATAAAATACCTCAGCCTAACTCACGTGGTATTTTCAAATGATTAATGTCTTTTTCATATTTGATAGGATATTTACAAAACATAATTAAAGCACGTAAAACACAATCATATAGATAACAAGGACGTTCTCAAGAGTTATGATCCATATAATTTCTTAAGAAACTCTAATTTCATTTTTAGGTCTTTTATCTACCAAATTTAGTATATCTTCTGCAAATATTATTATTAATAACATATCCAAAATTTAAGGTCTAACTCTCACGTCTTACATATGCGATAATAGCTCTATATCAAAAGTTATTATTTCCAATACTTATAAAATCCTAATTTCATCGGTAAGTCATAATTTTTCCCATAAGAATTGTATACTCGCCAAATTAGGTATAAATTCTTGAAATTCCAAATTTAACAACGTATCCAAAAATTATATTCTAACTCTACCGTCTCATATAATAACATCCTTGTTGTAGGGTTATTATTCCCAAATTAAGTCATTTCCTCATTTTGTGGGACCTATGCCATTTATAATTGCTCAAAATATTTCACATAATACTTTCAATATATTTTAAATCACCGAACACATGAAAATACCCAAATCTCCACATGAGGCCCATGTTAACCAAAATACCCTTATTTCACCAAACTTTATATGTTTGGTATCATTATTTCCAAATCCTCCATTTATCACCATACATATTAAACAAAATTATTTTCCACTTATCATACTTTATTAATCCATATCACAACCATATACCATACCAATCCTCTTAGAGTTTTCCAACTAGTAATTATCGTAATGATATCACATGCTTCTCATCGTACTCATTTTTATCACATAATATCATATTCTCATATCATATATTTAACAACATAATAATAATAACATGATAATGCACATAGCCATATGCACTAATTAGCACAAAAACACTATACTACCACTAGTATCCTCACCGAAAATCACCTAAGAAACCATAATAAAACATAATATGGATTAAATGGCATAATTAAGGAAATGCTAAGGTAATGGAGGAAAACCAAACCAAACCAAACCAAACCAAACCAAACCAAACCAAACCAAATGGAGTGCTTCGAGAAAACTTTGTGTATCAATGGAGGAGTAACCACAATAAGTATCAAAGCTAAGGGGGTGGTAACGACACAAACTATCATTTCTAGGTGGTGAGGATCAACAAAAGAGGTCAAAGGGGGGTTGTTGTGATGGAAGTGATCAAATGGTGGAGGTGTAGTTCGGTGTTTGGTGCTAAAGGAAGAAGGGGGTTGCGGTGGGTTTTTCCAAAGGGTATAGGGGTGTTGTGGTGATTTTGGCCAGTGGTAGGGGTAGAAACAATGAGGAGAGTCGATTTTGGGGGATGGTGTTCAATAGGGGTTGTCGGTGGAGGAGTTGGTGGTGTGTTTTGGCGACGGTGTGGAGGAGGGAGAGGAGGAGATAAATGCTACATTTGGTGGGGGGTTTAGACAAAAAAAAATAGAGGAAGAAGGGGGTTGGTGAGTGCATTTAATGTGTTATATATATACACATACAAGCATGACAGGAAGAAAGGAGGTAGGGTGATCAAGTAAGGTTTGTCAACACGAACCCTCATGCATAGGAGATGGAGGTGGGATTTGATGGGGTAAGGAGAGGAATATGGTGGGGGGATATGGTAAAGGATATGGCCATGGAAGATTTCACATAGGAAGAAGGGGATAATAAAGGAAAAGGGGTCGGTAAGTGGAGAAGAAAAAGAAGTGTAAGAAAAGGAAAAAGGGGAAAGGAGAAAGGAGAAAGAAATTTTCTGGGTTTAGAATTAGATTTAAGTTAAAATAATTTAAGTTAATTAACAACTTTGAGGGGTTAGGTTTAGATAATATATATATATATATATATATATTAATAATCCAGAATAGAGAATAGAGTTAAGTTAAGGTTTAGATTTAGGAAATTAGGGTAAGTTAGAAATATTAATTTTATGATATTAGAATTAGATTATGATATTAATTACTCGAGATTAGATTTAGCTAAAATTTGAGGCATTACAAATAAGTAGATAACTAATTTAAGTTGTCCATTTGAAAAACATTTTACATATGATATGTTGCTAAGTCTATTCAGTTTACTTATTGGTAATGAATATGTATATGAGTTTGTAAAGGTTAGCGAGCTTAAAAAATTTAAGGTTATTTCTCTTCCTCTTAGACATAATAAAGGTGTTAGGTACCTTTTTTTTAGCATAAGTATAATTAAGTGTTTTTTTTATATCTTTAATACTATTTAAAAAAGTTGACTAAATTATCTATGATATTTTATTAGAATTTATTCATTTCTATTCTCATATGCAAATTAGAGTGTAATAGCCTATAAAATTAGAGTAGATGTACAAAAAACAATAAGTGCATATCAACATCCATTTGGTGCATGCTCATTTTGGGAATTCATTTATAAATAGATCATCCTACCCCTACATCACTAATTCACAGACATGTTTCCTCTACTTATGTCATATTGTTAAGAGCTCTCTTATATTTCTATCAAAACTAACTATACTGGCATCCACTCCTGTTTTACTTAGCCAAATTTATCCAAATGAGAAAAAAATCTTAGTAAGGCTTTGTATTATTTGAGTGTATGAATCATTTTACCATTAAGGAGAATCGACAATGGACTTCTTATTCCATGAACATGAGGTGTTCATTTCCATTTCCTTATTACATTTTCTTATTAATTCCCTTATCTAATATGTTATGTGTTTTTGCTATCTAATATATCATCTTATGTTATTATCTAATGGTGCCTAGGTATAGAACTATGTTTGTTAAGGTCATCTATCTGCTATAAGTGATTTATTTGTTGAGCCAAACAATATTTACTATAAGATGACACAACATATCTACAAGTTGCAGTTCCATACATGCACAAAAATTACTAAAGTTTACGATGAAAAATGTGCGTCCTTCTTTAATCCAAATGTTGTTGAGAAGCTAATTACTTTAATATCTCCACAAACACAGGACAAAGATATTGTTTGACCAAGTTTATCGACATATTATTGCAAGACATGGAGTAATATAAATCATTTTCTATTGAGCCATTTATATATATATATATATATATATATATTTGTACACACACATTGTTCTCATTAAAATTCTTTTATTCACATGGGATTTAAAGTTTTGTGTAGGGGCATGGTGCAAACATGATAATGTGTTTACTCCTATTTTCAATGGTGAAGTTTAGCGCAGTTGTTATTCTCTTACAAATGTGCAAGGAAAAAGTATTTGGATGTACTAAACACATAATCAAATATGAGTTATGTACTTATACATCGAAATTATATTTTTGTTGGTTTGCTTTTATGAATTTTTCCTTCCTTTGCAGAGATTGTCTAACACATTTTTTACAAGAAAACTTATTATCAATGGTGATGTAGAGGAGGTTACCGACTTTAGGTTAAGGCATGCTATTTGTTCAAGTACTTATATCAATAAACATTATGCTATATTTATATTTGTCAAACCTTAAATTTGTATATCGTTTTCCTTAAAATAATAACACAATTATTTTTGCTTCAATAAGGCAACATTAGAAGCAGTGCTAGCTAGATAGAAATGTCTACGGTTGTTAGTTTCGAGCATAAAAAAGTACGAGGTGAGAATAATTGATCAATTGTGTTCTTCGTAAGTGAGAAGATATTGTGCCAAAGCTAAAGTTGTTGCAGTTGAGTCTTATGGATATTTGTGTTATTTGGAATGCAATGCTTATAAGATTGAGTCCAAAATTGTTGATAATAACTAATAAGTTGTGAAAAGTGCAAGATAAATGATTGTACCGTGTTTCTAAGGTGAATGTTTTTGACACTTTAAATATTTTCCAACATTATGTGTTCTTACATTATTACTTACAATTTTTTTCTCAAAAGGTATAAGGTTGAGGCCAACCTCTTTGACGAGACAAGTTATATGACTATTTTTTTTGGGATCATGAGTCCTTTCTAGTGTTGTGTATACCTGCTGTCAATCTACGTATGAAATCATTGGTTGTTAGTCATTAACCTCTTATGATAAAATATACTCCATAGAGTTATCATTTGTAATCTGCATCTTTGTCCTTACTTGATTTGTATGTTATTTATCTTAATATTATGCATGATGGCAATGAGGAATATCCAAAGGAGCTGCAGATGATGCTCGATCAATATGCACTATTTGCATTTATCCTCAAAGAAAATAAATCGCTCTCACCTAGCGTGACTAAGTTGATCACTCATTCAGAAGAGTGGCCTAATTATATTAAAGGAGGTTCAAAAGAGAGTGAAGTACATAAATCTATAATATGCAAAGTATAGTATTTTTTTATCCCTATGATATAATAATTTCTTATATTTATTGTTAGTTGGACCTTGAAAATCAAGCTAGAATGGTTGATTAAAGATCTAAGGAAAAATAAAACTTTTGGAAATGTTATAGCATGTATCATATTTCGTTTTATTTTTATTTTACCAATTATCTTATTAAATAATTCTGATCGTTGAATTTCTTCGATTGTAGTAATATACATAGTTGAGTCCTAGGAAGAAAACTCAGTTGCAGGGAAAGAAAAAAAATGGATTTTCAATATGTCATATTCTCTTCATTCTTTCGGGAAGATGTCATATGATGCATTAAATTTGTGGTCTCTCTCAATCTCTCCCTCCCTTCCTATAAATGTGTGTGTGTGTGTATTGCTACAAAGTATTTTATTAGTGTACTAGTTAGATAATCCATATGCAATATGTTATATTTCCACGCACGCAAAGGGGAAAACTAGATATTATAAATATAGATGATAAGCCATGTGTAACAAAATATTATACATGTAATTAATTTGGTCTGCCTATCATTGTCACATTAGTTAAGAAAGTCGGATAAGTAATTTATATTATTGGATGCTATGCTATCAATGGTAAACATTGTATCAGTTGCTATAGGTATTAAAGTATATGCTGGCATTTTGCGCAGAATCCTCTTAGGATCTTGTTTGGGTGAATTATTGGATTGTGATTTCTCTACATAACATTGATTTGGTGAATATATAAATAATTATTTACCAAAAAAATATTACTACTATTAACAGATTATAGTCCTTTAGGCTTGGATAGAAGGTAAGCGAGCCCGTGAGGTTCTCTGTTTTATAATTTCATTTTCGCTGTAGTTCTTTAGATTATTAGGTATATTAATATAAATAATAAAAAGTAATTTTCATAAATTAGCGACGAATAAGTCGATTCTTTTTTAATGGAAAATTCACGTCTATGTCCAATTTAGTTTAACCAGTTATCCTAAATCCAAACATGTGGCTCTTAAGTTTAATTGAAGGAACCAAATCCTTGTCGTGCCATCACTTTTCCTGGATTGCAGTACTCTCTGGAGGTGTTCTGCACATTGAGAATTTTGGGACACTTCACATCAACAAAAGCCGCCACCGATCCTCCTTCCTCACACGGACCAAATTCTGTCCCACTCTCTCGCCATCTTTCCCCGTCTCTTCCAAGAAGCTGACTAGTCGTTGAATGCCAAACTCTTTCAAACTCTCCCCTACTCTGCACCTTTTATCTCCTCCTCCTCCTCTCTCTCTCTCTAAATTTCCATCCCTCTCTCTACGGGGATGGAAGAACCAGAAAGAGGAGAGACTTCGAACCAATTAGTCCTTCGAGTTCTTGAACTGCTAAAACAAGCATCTCACGATTTACAATCCAATCCACCTCGTCATCGACGCGACGACTCCAATTCTTCATCCGCCATTAGAGCACTCCTCGAGCTCGAAACCGAGTCAGACACCATCCTCTCATGTGATCCTAACCTCTCTCAACTCTCACATCACCTCTCATACCTGAAAAACCTCGTCGAAACCCTCCAGAAAACCGGCGGTCATTTCGGTCTCCGCTCTTTCCTCCGCAGACGTGCCTCTACGCATGAGATAGCTCGTGTTGCTGGGTCGATTGAAACCGAGCTTCAAGCTTGGATTGACCGTGAATTCCTTGAGACTCTTGTTAAATCGCTTCATGGGTTTACACCTTCCGAGTCTGAAGAGGAGCTCATAAAGCTTCTGACTCAGTTCGAGGATCGAGTGTCGCAAGGGTTTAATCACGAGTTACAGGACTTGGTCCTAAAATCCAAGGTGTTTTCTGAACTCGAAGCTGTTCTCTGCAATCCCATTTACTCGAATAAGCTTCGAGAACATTCAGCGTTCGCAATTGAAGCTTTGATTCGATTTAACAAGAATGTTTTCGTGGGTCAAGTTCTTATGGGTCCGACAATCCAAGCCCTAATTTCAATGTCATCAATTTCATCGCTTCAAATACTGTGTTCGTTGATCAAGTTGATTAAGAGTCCGTTAGTCGACGAGATCGAATCAAATGACGAAATCCCGAAAATCATCGGGTTCCTGAGCTCCAAGGAGCTTGATATTCAGGTCCTTGCTCTGAACTGTGTGCTTGACATCGGGTATTACGGGCGAAAAGAAGCTATCGAGGCGGTGATTCGAGAAGGGTTGGTAGAGAAACTGGTGGAGTTGCAGAGGTCGGAATTGGGCGGCGCTTTGATTGAAGTGGAGGAGGAAGAAAATGGAGGAGGAGATGTGGGAGGAGAAGGGAAGAGAGACAATAGATGTAAAAGGGAAAAGTACTTGAAACGGCACCCGTTTGCGAGCTGTGTGGCGAGATTTGCAGTGCAATTGGAGGTAGGAGAAGGGTTGAGACAGAGAGAGAAGAGAGCTTTTAAGCAAGAAATATTGAAGAGAGTGAGAGAGTCTTCTCTGTCTGATGCTGAAGCTGCTACTATCTTTGCAGAAGTTTTATGGGGTGCTTCACCTTGAATTTGGGGAGGAGATGAAGAAAGGACAAAACTGCAAAACAGAAGGGTATTGTGCAAAATGGAGGCAGTTGGGGGTGGGGGTTGGAAAATTTAAAAAGTAAAATTCTTCTTGTCAATAATTTTTAATCTTTTTCCTTCTATGATTCGCTTGGCTTGTACGATGTTCTAGAGCATTAGTTGTGCATAATTGTTTTATGTTTTGTAAATAGAAAAAAAAAAGATTTTGTTTAGTCTATTGAAAGTTATTTCACGTCCGCCAATTTTTCTTTTTTTTTTCCCGCAAAATGAAGGAGTAATATTCATAAAATATAATTAATAGATTCATGATTGTTTTGTTGATATATGTTTTAATACTTCTGTTATAGTAGAGCACATTTTAATCAAGTTAAAAAGGGAAAAAGATGTATACAATTTACTTTTATATTGCTATCATAAAATAGAAATGTGTAAGCTTAATTTAAGTAAATAATAGATAGTCCATTGTAAATTTGAATAATGTATTAAAAACATATTAGTAGTGCGCTATAGACACCAACACCATGCTGATAAGAAGCAGTTACATAGTAGGGAAAAGGACTATATATATTATTGTTGGTTGCATGGCATCTAATCTAACAACCTTTTTTCGATTGGCAATTACAGTTGGATCATGTTTGGTAAAGAATTTTTAAAATAAATTTAAAGTTTGGTTACATCAAAATTTTAATTTTAATATTTAATAATTAATATTTTATATTAGCAATTTAAAATAATAAAAAATTATTTTAAAAAAGTTTAAAATAAGAACATTATAGAGTAGTATATTTAAAATTAATAAATTTTTTAAATTATTTATATTTTTTTATGCACTAAGAACTATAACTATCCGTACATATACCAAATATCTTTATATAAATAGCTAATATTATATACTAGTTAAATCAGATAATATAATTCGTTATTAGCTGTTAACTATTTATTAATTGCCAAATAGAACCTTAGTTTTATTAGTCTAATGCATTACAATGGCACAATCAATCACCCCAACCACGTCATTTATACTATGCAAACTATGAAGATGATAAGAGAAATAAATAATAAATTAAATCAATTTACAAAAATTAACATAGGACTTTAGTGTACGATAACATGATGCATTCAACCCACATGGTACAACAATGACATGTGTTACAACAATGGCAACAACTAAGGCAAACATCACAATCTATGCTTATAGTTTAAAACTCATTAAAACCCACCCTTGAAGCACACAAATCAATTTTTACTTATCAAAGGTAGTACACAACTTTAGCTACTAATGGTGATACACTATACTAACCACCCTAAATCAAAAGTAGTACACAAATCCATTTTCACTTATCAATGGTAGTACACAACTATAAATGCCAATGATGACACATGGAGGTAACCACCCAAAATTCGATAATAATACACAACAATAACTACCAACACCACATACAATCTATTTTTGATTAATTAATTTTATGAGAGGGAGACTAAAAGTAATGCTATAGTATGAAATAAGGTTCTAGGGGAAGAAAGTATGATTTGCTTCATAAACTTCCTAAAGTGTAGCTTCCTTTATTTAATTATATATAAATAGATGATTGATTAGAGGGTTGTAGAAGAAGAAATAAAAAAGCAAAATAATGATCAAGGTGTGGAATAGGCTTGATAAGCACAAGGAGAATAGGAGTTAAGGTAGATTCAACACTTAGTTAACTTTTCCTTCAAAGAGGAAAGAGGAAGGAGATTGCAGTGAAGAGGGTTAGAAAGAAAATGCAAGACAAAATAAGGAGTACAAGAGGGGGAAGACGACTAGAAAAAGTCATGAGAGAGAGGAGAGGTAGCTTGTAGCACACTTGAGAGAAGAAAAAAGATGTGTTAGGAGTAAGATGTTGTAAGAGAAAATCATGAGGAAAAGGTAGTGGTTGAGGAAGAGGGACAGTAACAACAGACCTCTTACTCCTTAAGGTTGCGAGATAGAGATGAATGGAGAGGAGAAAGAAAAGATTTAAATTTTTTTGTTTCTAAAATCATCATAGTTGGTGAAAAGAGGCTTTGATTAAATTTTAGGCTAAATAAATTGAAATAATACTCTAAAATTGGTGAAAATAATTCCAAAATATTTAAAAAATTTATTAATATAAAAATATCAAGACTATAAAGTTCCAAAAAAATTGAAAAATATTCGAGATTAAAACATCCAAAAATCAATATCTCTAAGTGTAACATCCTAACCTACATTGGTCGAGGGTAGTTACTAATAGTACTTCAAAATTTATGACTGAACCCACAGATCAATACAAGTTCTTTAAACGCGTTTTTCACAATTAATTGTGAAATTCAGGTATAAATTTTTTTAGAAAGAAGATATTCATTGTTAATATAAATAGGCATATCAATCCTTTTAAACAAACATCATTTACCAATAATTAACTTTAGGGTATTACTCCAAGCAAACTAGATTACTAGCTTTGGTATACCGATTAAATGGCTCCTCTGAATTTCAAATCCGAAATAGCATGTAACTGGTGGACTCATGAGTTTGCCATGCCATTAAACTAGTTTGCCAGTTTTATAATAATGTCATATATAATTTTTGCAACAATTTACTAAGTAATAATATTAATATATTTTAAGGAGAATAATTTATCATTTTAAAAATATAATTTAATAAATTAGGATCTTAAATAAGTCAGTATTATATACATTTACACTTCCGTAAAACTTCTTGTGGGGGTTTGTGGACATGCTATAGAGTATAAGTTACACATTTTAAGAAATGGCCATGTTAGCAAATATATTTGAAACTTGGGCATCCCTACTTGCATACATGACTCATTTTTTCCAAGGCTCTCGGTGGGATTGGTTTTAGAGTAATCTCTCTAGGATCAATGTATGAAGCTTGATGAATCATTGTGTGCAGTCACATTTGTAAATGTCTGCCAAAATCTTCAATTTTAAAGAACCCGTAAGGTGTTTTAAGGCCTTATAGTATGGCCTATGCATGTGCGTTGCATTATGATTTTGAACAATGTCCAAAGATGAATTCATGGCATGCTTGATTAGCAAATTTGTATAGGTCCAACAAGTGATGCACCAGACTAAGACATGTGCTTTGAGTTCGTAGATCAACACACTTTTAGGAAATGCTAGCTACACTTAGCATAGCATAGATGACAATGACATAACTAATTCGAACAATATTGCCTTCAGGAGAAGTTGCTCACGATCATTGAAGTAGGTGGTTCTTTGGCTTTGTTGTTAATGTGGGATATGATACAATTTTGAATATAGAGCTTCAGAGCATTTGGTATATTTTGTATGGATCGATAGATGCACTAAAATAAGGATTGATGGATTACCTAATTTACCAATTTGCTCATATTCTCTACTAGGGGTGAAACTTCTATGTAACCAACCACAACATCTGTGCCTCATACAACTCATGTTCGAGATTGTATGATGTTGATAAATAGATTTACTTCACAAATGCATGGCTATCTATGATTGTAGAGAAATTGATCAAGTAGCTAATGGCATGACAAAGCTAGTGCGTGATCTACAGTTTTGCCATCCAAGTCTATGAGTATTCGCTTATAAAGGATGGGTGTTTGTTTTATTTTTTAGCCTTAGGGGTGTATCTTATAGAAGGGAAGGAATGAGTCTCTGGAAGATGATTAATGTATTATTTATTGGACAAATTGAGGCATGCATGTGGTGCTTATTTTGTCTTCTGTGCAATATTATTCTCATTATGTATTATTCTTGGGAAAATACACGTGTAAAAAAAGAATATATATCTTATTAAAATATTTGTATATTTTAATAAAATATACTTTATTGGAATCATAAAATACAAATCATATATAATATAAATACATATCCTAAAAAATACTTATCTATTATAATAATAATAGCAACAACAACAACAATACATACATTTTATAATAAGAATATACTTTTTAAATATGTGGATTCTTTTAAAATAATAATGCATAAAATATATTATAAAAAATTACATAAATACATGTAAGGAAACAATCAAGAAAGATTTATTTTTTTTTCCTTTTTTTTTGGTTTATTTTATATAAAATAACTCATAAACAAATACACATTATGTTTCTTTTTATTAGATGTGTATAAGGCAAAATAGTATGATATACAGCTAACAAGGTACATATATGTCTATAGCACATGATTGCTATTTATCTAGATGTTACCCCTTTGTCTTAATTAAGAGGGTGTCATAACAAACATTTCATATCAAGAGAAAAAAAAGGACTAAATATAAGTTTTCCCCACTAATCCCTATATGCTTTATTGATAATTTGCAAAATATTATCTAAAATAAACTAAGTTCTTATCCATTGATTATATACAAGTATATAAATGCCAAGATAATTCTATTTAGCTACTTCCTTTGTATACAAAAATAAGTCACTTTGTATTATGAGGAAAAACTCTTAACATTCAACTTTTTTAAAATATAATATAATATAATATTATAATTATCATATTTATATTAAAAATAGTTTTTTCAATATATATTATAAAATATCAATAGTTAAAGTTTGTTCTTAAATTACGAGGTAGCTTTTTTTATATATGGAAGAAGTACAAGAATATTTGCCTTAATATTTAACAAATATTGTAAATTTTAGACAATTCTACAAAGATATCATGTCATTTTAATTTGATTTCAACCACCATCATAACAAGTTAACAACAAACGATACATCGACGTTAAATCATATTGTCTATAAATTTGCATGTTTAGTTTTTGACATCTTTATTGTTATCTATATTGTAACTTCCTTTATTTTATATTTTTGACTTTGTAACTCACCATATTTATCACCTTTTTATACCAATTAAGTTGACAAAACTTTATTGGAAATGACTAAAAGGTAGTAATTTTTATTTCAATAGAACTACTACAATTTTTTTTAATTAGATCATATGTATTCTTGAATGTCTCAAAAAACAAAACTCCAAATATTTTAGATGAATTACATAAATTATTTAAAAGCACCCAAAAAAATTCTAAGAAATTCCATGTAGGCTTAAAAATTTTAGAAAATGATGATGTAAAATTTTGGGAGTTCAAACAATACAAAGTTTAAAACCTTTAGAATTTTATTGATAATTTTCCTATTACAAGTATATTCAAGACCCAAGAAATCTAAAATTTTCCAATTCCACTTAGAAAAATGTATAATATGTAATATTTCATCATTTCAAAAATCTAAAACTAAAAACACTAATAAAATGATACCAAAGTAAGAATAAAATCTAAAACAATATTTAAATGAAATTATTTAAAATAAATTATTTTTAAATAAAATTAGAACATATGCCACATTACCCCAAATTAATGGAGATAAAAACATTGAAATGGAACCGGCCAACATGGATAATCATTTGGCAGGAACTTGTTTGACACTTCAAGAAAAAATGAGTCAAAGGTGCCATACTAAATAAGAAATTAGCCAAATTGAACAAATGATGTTCTATCCCATCAACAATCCAATGCCAAATTCCATGTGAGGATGATGAACTCTACTCATAAAGTAATGCACCTGCAACTTCAGTAGCATCGTTACGAGGCAGCAAGTAATCAATTTAAGGTGTATTTTTAGGACAGACGGGTATTCAATATTAATGTTCTATTTAGTTCATAAAAAGTATTAAAAAAAGAAAGAATATAAAAAAATTATTTTTTATATTTGATCTACATAATATAATAAAATAGAAAAAGAAAATAAATTTGTAAAAATTAATTATTTTATTTTTAGGATAGGCATTGTTATGAGCTAGCAAGCAATCAATTCAATGTGTATTTCTGGAATAGGCATATATCCAACATTAATGTTCTATTTGGTTCATAAAAAATATTTTAAAAAAATTAAATTAAATTTTTTTTGTATATAATTTACATAAAATAATAAAAGAAAAAAAAGTATAAAATTATTAAAGATTAATTTTTAATTTTCTTTACGAAGAATTTTCAAAAAAAAAAATAAATTTTTTTATAAACTTTCTTAATCAAATAGAGCCTAAGGACCGACACTTAGTTGGCAAAAGGAATATTTTTTCCAAAGGTGCTAAATTTGGAGTTCAATCAATAACCTATGCAGACAGAAAAGGATTGAAGAAATTTTACACTTAGAATTCCATATGGTGAAATCAATGAACTTTATGATGCCATTTATTTGCTATTAATAATTAGACAACAACACAGTCGAATTTAATAAATAAAAACAAGTCAACCTGCCTGCTAGCGTTTTCAACAACATTACGACTTGGATCAATCGCCACCACTATGAACTACGGGAGGATTGCGTAGCTGAAGCATAGCAATTGAACTGGGGCAAGCCTTTTGCAGATTCCTTCAAGAAGAGCAATCTGCACCGTCACCGTCACCGAACAAAAATCCAGGGGCTTGTATTGACAGAAACTTATTAAACCTTGGGCCCTCCATTCAAACCTCATCTCTCCGTCATGGAAGTCTGGTGCCTGAAACACAAAACAATGTCATCCTCCCTCCGCTGTTTCACTCACTGGTTCCTGTGCAACCCTTCTACGAGTGAGGGCCCTCAAGACGGAAAACAATGCAAGCACAGCAACTTCCAAGTGCTCAGAGCTACTTGCTTTAACACAAACCTGCCCCATTTTCCGGCTGTTTAAATTAGCATTCACTGATAATCTCATGCCTCGTGTTGGACGGAACTCAGATTCAAAACTTCCACCCAAGACCACCTCCTTATTGAAGGAGAGAACATTCATACTCATGCTTACACGGTCATTCCTCACAGGGTAGTCTCTGCCTCTTATAGTAGCTTCAAGGCTCCCACCATATGCAGCTTGACTCAAACCACCTACTCGCCCACCATTTATCACAAATTTCAGCCTCTTGCCAATGTAAAAGGTGTCTTCTAGCTTGGCACCAACAAAGTAATTCTCCTGAAATGATGTCACACACAATCCACAAGAAGGAATATTCTGCTTCATATTTCCCATTTTTGCATTGCTGTGAACGGTGTAGATCAGATCTTTGCCTGCGGATTGAACATCAAGGCCCACCAAGTAAGAGGGTCCTCTAGGATCTGCATAAGCTGCAGCACACTCAGAATGGATACTGCTATGCAGCTTATCCTTGCTCATTTGTCCTGTTACTGATGCAATCACATTATCCTTTCCTTCAACAACACGTTCCAGGCTTACTCCATCAAAACCTACATCATGATCCCATCCCTGTGGATCGAGGACAGGTCTCCAGAGCCACTGGTCACTGGTAACAAGACATCGATATCTATGTACAGGGCAATCTGAGTCAAAGCTAGGAGGGATTGCCATGTCAGGTAACTGCACAGCCTCTGGCGGCAATTCTTGACCATCTGGGTCATCACCATTGGCTGAACTTGCCTTTTTCATATTCTTCTTCTCTTTCTGCCGACGCAAATCATCTTTCAATTTCTTCTTCAAAAAGAGGGTTTCTCGATAATCTAGCTCCTCAAGATAATCTTTTTTCTGCGACTTGGCCAGTTTCTCAAATTGACCCTTTGTGAGGATACGAATTGGAGGCAGCTGATCATACTCATCCTCATCATCTGCGTCAGATAATAAGCACTCATCAATGTTGTCATCAGTTTCATTTGGACCGACAACAGAGCGCTGCCGAAGCAGAGATGATAGAAGATGAGGTAGAGAGGGAAGTCTGGGACTATTAGAAGGCCCTAGCTCCATGCTGTTTCGAAATCCCAAGAAAGCATTGGCATCACCTAGTACCTTGTTGCATACACATAGTAACAATAACTCTGACTTCCAAACCTGTCCATTGGGGAGAATTTTCTCACCAGTGATGTTCCTTCGACAATTGGGATGATTCTCCACCAAAAGAACAGGATTCTCTAGCTTTTTGTCACATACAGCTTGATGCACAAAGAACTGCAACAGATCAGAGCAGCGAGTGACATAAGACTCATAACTAACAGGAGATCCAGTGGGTCCTTCTGGAAGAACAGAAGCTGCATGAGTCATGACATGTATAGTGTTGAACCATATAGCAGAGCCAAAAACTTCAGTAATAAGCTTCAGAAGAGAAAAGTCACTGTCACAAGTGTTAACTAGATCTAGTCGCTCAACATACAGCACAACATCTGGTGGTCGCTTTTGGATATATTTTTTGATGGAAAGCATAATTTTCCGGTTCTTTCTCATATTACATGTAGACATAGGCAAGAAACCAGGGGTGTCAATGACAGTAAGAGCAAATCCATTCACAGTTCCAGCAACATCTTGGATGCGTTTGGTGGCAGGTTGAAAAGCACTAGTCACAGCCTTTGACTGGTCAAAAATTGAGTTTATGGTTGCACTCTTACCAACACCAGTTTTCCCCAAAACAAGTATTCTTAATGAGAAGTCCAGTATCGGCTTTCCAGCAGCCTCCTGCTTTGCGGCTATGCTTCGAATTTGATTAGTTCTGAGATTTATTCTTTTCAAATCTGACTCCCCAGCACGAATCAAAGTTCCCAGGTGTAACCGATACAAGACTTTTGCAACCACTAGTTTCTCTGGAGATTGTCCAAGCCGTTGCAGAATGCGTAAAAACTTTACCTGAAGGGCCTCAATCTTCAACAAGGGATCTGAGTTCTTATGGTTGGTGCCATCAGAAGAATCTGAATATTCTTCAATTAGGACTTGCTGCGAAGTGGAACAAGAGCTTTCTTGGCAGGTTCTAGAAGAATTACTTACATTAGAATGTATTTCTGCTGTCACTGTGCCAGCACTTTGAGTAGCACCTGTAGCAGAAAATAATAAGGCTAAGTAAAGAAAAAAAATTGTTGATGATATAGTCAAACTGAAAGACATAGATTTGAGAAACTATATCTGAAAGTTGTATATGAAAACACCTAGAATCATAAAATCACCTTGCAGATGTTTTCAACAAAAGAAGTTGAGTTGAATGTAATTAAAGGAATACACATTTAGGGGTTGATCCAATGGAAAACATTCTTCAGTTTCCCCTAACCGAATGAATGTCATGGTCAAAGTTTGGTTTAATTTTTCAGAGGCTTTCCCTCTACTCTTTTTCTTCACTGTAACACCTCTTTCACTCTGTTGGCAACTGAGTTGTATCATATACTAAGCTTGCTATCTGTATATCAGGGTTGTTGTTCAGCAACTCACTGCCTCGCCTTTACAATGGCCCAGAGGTAATCTTTCTTCCATTGATTAAGTCATAGGTAGCTGCAACGTGCAGTAACACGCACATGTTTCACATATGAAAAAGCAACACACACTTGTTTCACATATGAAACCAGCTGCACTGCAACTGATTGCTTTGTAAGTTTTGAGAGTGTTGCTGATTTTCTACCCCTCTTTGGGCATCGTTGGTCTTGGATAATAACTGGTTTCTAAAGAAAAAACTGTTTTGATAGGACCTAAAGAATCCCCCATCCAGATGGAGAAGATGAAAAGGGTGTAGGGCATTGGTGGCACCATTTCTTGACTTCATAAGAAGAGAGGGTGGGAAAACCAACCTAGTAAAGCTGCTAAATCTTATCATTAGACAGCTGCAGTGCAATAAGGGAATGAGGTGCAGGGAGGAAAGGAATATCAAGATCACTAGATTACACTGGACAGGATTTATTTGGCTTCAAGTGTACTTAGGACCTACTATCCTCAGCTTGAGAAGTGATTAGATCTAAATTAAAATTTTCAATGAATTATTATTACTATTTTAATATGACTTATGTCATCATTAATATTTTCACTATTAGTATCATTGCCACTATTATTATCATTACTATCATTATTATAATTAATTTTATATTTCTTTTACTATTATCAAAATTTTACTAATCTCACATTTGATTTGATAAGTCTTGAAATTAAGCCGAGAAGAACAAACCCTCATGCAATTAAATACTCAAAAAATTCACAGAGAGATCCACACTTGTGAGGCCTAACATCAGTTCAATTCTGAGTAATTCTAACATCACAATCACCAATGTTTGAAAAGGCGTGCCTCCTAGGTGAGGTAACATGACTAAGGTGCAGCTGATGGGCTCAAGGCGCTAGGTTATTAGCAGTGTTTTAAATTCATTTCCAAAAAATTTACAATTAATATGGTAATTAAATATTAGGTTGGGAAAGAAAGGGAGAAGTGAAAAAAGATTGTGTGAAGGCTAATAGATACTTTTTGGAAAGGAATATATAGTTTCAAAATAAAGAAAATATTAGATTTATAGAGAGATCAAAAGTCTTCACCAAAAAAGAGAAAGAAGGAAAAAAAATTAAATGTGACACTAGTGATGCAGCATATCAAGCAGCGCTGCAATTCTTCACTAGTTCGCTAAAAAACAAAGTACGGCAGAAAACAGAGAAAAAGGAAACAGCAGAAAAACAGAGAAGGAAAGGACTATGACAAGCATTCAAGCACTTACAGAAAGCCGATTTTTTAGTATCTTGCTAGTGTTAGTAGTAATAAACTCATAGGCTGCTATTTTTTCAAGTATATTCTTATTCTGGAATACTTAGGAGTCATTTTTAGCTTAAATAAGTAATTGTCGCATCTCACTTCGCTTACGCACAGCCTTTGCCTTCCCCTTGCGCCTACACTCCAAGACCCTTGTTGGCTGTCACCTAGGTGCACCTTAGGCCTTATTGGCAATCAGCCAAGTTTCAAAAGTGAAATTATCAACTAATTCATCACCACAAGCTCGTGATATACAAAGGATATCTCATCTAAGAGAAATGAACTAAAGCTAGAAGAAATAGCATCACAGACACTGAATTCAAAAGTACCTGAACTGTCAGACTCAACATTCTGAGGCTCCCCACGGGGAAAACTCTCACTGCCTGGCAACGGCCTAGACAATGCCACTGAATTAGATACCAGCTGAGAGAAAGCCCAGTCCCTGATGCTCTTCATCTTCTCTACGGATATAAAACTTAAAACAGTAGGTTGCATTACGACGGAATATAACCTAAAATGTCATCAGTACAACAGAAAGGAAAAAAATTCAAATCAGAAAAAGGAATTCGAGAATATGAAGAAATCATCGATTGGTGGCCTGCTACAGTGCTAAGTGCTTGCTCGGCTTCATTCAAATATAAGGAACCAATTAAAAAGGAAAAAATAAAGCTACTGCTGATTGGCTATCGTTGTTCAATATCATCTTAGTGATTTAACGAGAGAGGCAGAGAGAGAATGTATAACAGCTAAAATTACAGGTGAGGCTAACGCTAGGGTTCTGGGTACCAAATGACTTGGATTCGAATCCTCCATCTTTTGGTGTTGTACAGCTTTATACTCGTTGTAACAGCTGTATGTTGACCTACTTATACTCGCCCTTAGGTCTCTTTAGAATCGAGAGAGAAAGAGAGAGGGGGGCAAACAGCAGCCGCAAACAAATTTGGCACTGAAAGTTCAAATTTCTATGAATCATTAGTGTAAAAGTTTCCCTAAATAAGTTTTTTATGCCGAAATAAACTTGATGCTCGTGCTTTCATTCAGTACACCCCACCAAAATCAAAGTATGCCTCTTTTTTTCTCTCAGCTGTATCGCACTAGTAAATTGCATTACCATTCCATCTTTCCAAATATTTTCTCGTAGATTACTAGACCAATTTACTGGAGCAAAAGAACTGGAGACATGGAAATGGAACTTGGTAGAAAAAAGAAGAAGAAAGAACCAGCAACATGAACAATATTCAATGCGGATATTGAAGCTGAAACAGAGCCAAATAATCAGAAAACCACCACGCAAATACATATAACAAAAAAATGAAGTAAAATAAGGAAGAAAAAGATAATCAGAATACCTGAACTCAATACCAATTCACTCCATGGAAAGAAACAAGTTTAATGCCCCAGACATACTTCAGATCATCCAATAATAACAATCCGAATATTCGAATAACCGGATAACCGGATAACCATCACCTCGCGACTATCGCCCGGACAGAGAAAGTCGGAGAAGAACGAAAACCTAACTGATAGGATTGAGTAGTTACTGCAACTATATTAGTGCGAGTGCGGATAAGCGAATCGAACAGGAGGGGGAGGGAGACGGCCCCAGCCCCTGTATCCAATTCCAAACAAACCCGGAAAAAATATCTGCCACACAGAAGAAACAAAACAAAACAACTTTCGTCGCCTATATTTCGTGATTCTAAACGTGTCACTCGTGAGTCGTGACCCAAATTATAAGCTACTGCAGATAAAAACACATTGAGGCTCAGCGATTGCGGTGGCGTTCGTGGGGACAAGAGTGGTGTCGTTTTGGGTTCGTAGGAAAAGCTCCAGGCGCCGGGTTGGGAAAACAGGCCCCAATGATCGTGTCGTTTTGCTTCTTTGAGGAGGTGATTTCTTGCGCCTCGCGTATGACGTACTACGCACGTTTTGGACCAAAGTAAATTATACTAGTGTTTGGAATTAATTATTTTTTCTTTAAATTCGATATTAGAAATGGTGTTTGGAATTCGATATGGTAGCTAACAGGATGCCTAGTGTTTCATTTGCCGTTGCTATTTTTTATATTATACTTCATCATTTTGTCTTATACGATGAAATGATACGCTTAAACATATTTACCCATGAAAACAATGTGATAAAATGGTTTAAAATTATACGTTAGATCATACGAATTTCATTTTGTTACTTACATGGAAAAGAAAATGATTACTGATTAACTTTGTTTTTCTTTTCAAAATATGATATACACAAAATATAAATAATCATTTATTTATTTATACAATTGGCCAATCAAGTCTCCAATCACTTATATTTATAAAATGAAAAGTGTGTCGTATAATTGTGTGCTTTAATATAATGTGCAATATACTCCTTAATCACGCTTGGTTTGTACCAAATATAACACTATTTTAATTCTAGATGTGATACCCTTATGTTAAAATTTTCATTAATGATGTTAAGTAACTTAGTAAAATCTATTATGTTGACCTCATAGGCTAGACTATGTCATTGTCCTTGTTTTGGTGATAACAAACGGATATTGAGAACTAATATGTTTACTTAAATATGCATGTACTATCATTAACAAACAATGAGATCTCAACACACTTGCTCAAGTCATTTTTCTAATGTAAAAGAGCAATCAATATTTGAAATAAGAAAGAAGTTCGTGTGAAGACAACCAAGACTTAAGGTTCAATAATCATATTTCTAAAGTCTTAGGTTTCTTGTAAATAGTTTAATTGAGCAATTTTATATTTTGATCAAAACTCTTCAAAAAGGTTTTAAAACACTTTCTCTATATTCTCTTTATAAGAATCCATGATCAATCTTGATTTCTAGATCCTTTCAAACATTTTAAACTTATTATTTGATTCTAGTCAGAACTAATCTATTAGTATCGAGGTCGATTGACTGCCAGTTCAGTTTAATAAGGAGCATGAAATGAGTTAGGCTTAGACGGATTGGTTGATACAACAATTGATCGACTGATTTGACCAACCAGTCAATGGGTTTCACTCTTACAAAAATTTATTATTCATTATTTAAACTCATTGATTAGTTTTGCCAAACCTATCAACTAGTTCAACCAACTAATCCATGGGTTTTCTACCTACAAAAACTCATTCATCTCTCTTTAAAATCATCCACTAATTTTGCCAAACCAATTAAATGATTACACGAACACATCAATTGGTTTTCCTAAATCATGTCACTATTCATATATGTTTATAGGATCAACTGAGTACTACATAAAACCGATCGACTAGTTTGTGTAATGGTAACTTTTCATTTTTGATCTAAACATAATTAGTTGACTGGTTCAACTACACTGATCGACTAGTGAGCATTAAATGCCAATTTTTTGCCCATTGGGCGACCGAAATTTTTGGGAATTTTATGTCTAACTGGTAACACAGTCAAGGTGGGTCTTATAAATAATCTCCCTCAACATTTATCACAACAAATTTTTAGCCACATTGATTGTGCAATTAATCATCTACCCTTAAATCATTAAATTGCTCATTTAAACACTCTCAACTTTCAAATTTAAAGTTTTTATTAAAAAATGTTTGTTGTTCACTTCTCTTAGCTGGAATTTCTCTTCAATTATAATGCATTTTATTAGATCTATCTAAATTATATCTCATCTAAAATTTTATACTTTTATATATTGTATTCTTAGTGATAATCAATTATAATCACAGTCACCTTATAAAATTTATTATAAATTGGTTAGTGGGTACTTGTCTATCACTCTTGAGAGATTACTACGGAGAGTGTAGTGAAGATAAGTATTTTAAGTTGTAAATAATCTCTTAGAGGGTCGTTCAAATTGTAATACTCATAAACTAAGAGAATAATATTCAACAATAAAAATACGTCGCTAGTCAAAATCCAAAAGGGATAACCTTTTGGTAGTTGATGTATAAAGTAATTTACTCTTAAACCACTCTACATAGTGTGTAAAACAATTATTTGTCACTTCCATTATTAAAAACCTTGTTCGCTCCCCTAGGGTTCTTTCACATTATACTCTTATATCTTCTTCTTTTCTCTCATTATCATACCAAAATCTTCGTCACGTGTGCTATCTTTGTTAATACTACTATGGGGAGTTAAGAGAAGAAAAATCAATATATCAATTTCATAATTTTAAACTTTTAAGGTTATTATGTTATTACCCTCTCTCAATACTAGTTTAAAAATTGATCCATCTTCAGCAAAATCCAAAACTACTAACATACCAACTCCTATATTAACCTCCATTAAACAAACCTCCATTTAATCATCTCCATCGCTATATATGACCATAAGTGCGAGGCCAAAATATACCATTGCATTCCATACCTTACGGGACATCAATACGTATTTAACTGAAACCATCAAATATGAACAATCAAATCTAAACAACCATCCAACAACCACTGAGCTATCTAAATCACCATTCACTTTGTCGATGTCCATAAAACATGTAACATGTGAATCCACCATCTACCTTAATGAGATTGAGGGAAATCTAAATAATAGAAAAGGGGCCTGATTCAGAGGGAGAGAATATACAACAAGAACAAGCAACAAAAAGATAAGTGAATAGGCAACACGCATTGTTGGCTGAGGATATTGATTTTGGTTCAGTAGAATGCGAAAGACGATGACTTCAATGGGTAGGATGTTGCTGACATAATTCTACAAACTTCTCATATACTATATTACATTTTTTTAGTTTTTTTATAGGTAGGACATATATTTAATGGCTTCACTAGTTTATGGATTTCTTTTAGTAAATGGCATTCTTTGAATTTGGTGACACAGGGGAGAAAGAGAACGAAAGGTGAAGGATATATGATAGATATGTATGGTTGAGGCATTAATGGACAAAGAGAAGGGCTTGGAAGGAAATCTAAGGGATAACTGAGTTTAGTTGTGGTTGATTGATTGTGTAAATATGTTTTGGTTATGAAAGAGTGATGTTTGGAAGATATGTGTTTATATTTAATTTTGAGTCTTCGTATAGCTATGCTTGCCAGTTTTATGTTTTGGATGCGTTTGCCAAAAAATATCATGTGTCTCTCTTTGTTAATTAAATTATAATACTTGAATCGTTGATCAGTAAGGTAGTTTTTAACCTAATCTTACAATTTCTACAGGCAATTTAGGAAAACATTCTTGTGGATTGTCAAACTCTCGATCTCTCTCTCTCTCTCTTTCTCAATTTGCTTAGCTAGTTTCGGATTTAGGTGAGTCGTTACTTACCTTTGCTTATGGCGCAATCATGTGATGTATATCTTCTTAAAGTGGAAGGTGATGAGTATGCTTTATGTTGTTTAAGTATGTCAAGTGTATACTATGTTTTTGTGTGGTAATTCTATGTATGTATGAGTTTATAACTTTAATGTGAACACATGTTGGTATGCCCATTAATTATTGTATGTGTTTGAGTATATGAAGGTTTGAGTATGGTTGTGTGGTTAACATATTCATCTAATTATGAAATGTTGGGTGATTTTAGAGAATGTTCTAATATGTCTCAATTATAATCGGATTGGAAAATTGTATCATTAGTTGAGTATGGGTTGAAATTGCACGACATGTTATGCTAGATTTGATGCCATAGAATTATTCAGCTCTAATGTCACCTGGATTGATCGGCTTTAATGCACTTGAAATTGATCGGCTTTGATGTCACTTAGATTAATCAGCTTTAATGATGCCTGGATTGATCGACTTTAATACCCCTTGAAATTTATCGGCTATAATGCCACTTGGAATATATATAATAATGGAAATATATTGTGTTGGTGGAAGTGATTTAAGTTTTATAATGTGGGTCTGATTTATGCTTGGTGAAATATTTACATAAAACATTAATCACTTAAAGTTAAATGTCTTGAGTTGTGACTTATTCCACTCGAGGTAGCTATCTGAGGTAGGTTCGGTATTCACTTGGTACCATTCTAGTGTTGTTGTCATATGTGATTTTGGATGCCTTACAAGATCTGGAGAGACCCTCTCATACTCTATAGATATTTTGATATAATTCGGCCCTATATAGGTTGTACATATTTAAGTGATTTGGTATCCTATTTATTAGTGGTCTAGTTACGATTTTGGGTGGGCCAGCTATGGTTAGTACCATTTGAGTATTATATTAGTTGTTATGGTTTCTGTGAGTCTTTATCCTTAAGGTAAAATAATCAAATGGATGTGATCACAACAATCACTGGTTGATTATTCTCATCCATTTATAGGCTTTATATTTCATTATCCAATGCATGTCTCTTGGTTGTCTACCTTACAATAATGCTACCATATGATGCTTGTTTGTACCTAGTTATTGACGAGTTCATATTTTGACACATTTTATACCCTTATAATCTTAGTCTTTGGTAGTTTATTTAACTAATATAGGGGAATAATTATTATTTTATGCTTAAGTGGTAAAAATTACATAAATTTTATTATCTGAGCTAAAATGATATAAATTAAGTAAATTTAGAATAAAATATTATTTATTAATATTTATTGAATTTTATTTTGCAGGGTTTGTTTTTAAATAAAAGAAAAAAAAAAGAAATAAGACCTTTGGACCAACGGCCAAAGGCCGAAGGCCCAAAGGTCAGGGAACGACGAGTAAGCCACGAAACCAAACAGGTCTCGGCGCACGGAATCAAAGAAAAGTCAGCAGGGCTGACGTGACGTGGACGGACAACAAAAATTATAAAAAGCACAAGAGCCGCAGGTCGAGAGAGAGGAGTGTGCGGCAGAGCCGCAGGGCGCGTCTAGGAGAGCCTCAACAGGCTCGGCAAAAAGGAGGCGTACAACGGATCCTTTATAGGCTCGGTCAAACGGGGAAGACAGGCACAGGCGAGAGACGACGCACGGACGAAGCTGAGCGCGGCATGGAGTTCGAGCAGCGATGCGTCAGCCATGTCAGCCGTCAGCCAGACGAGAAAGAGAAAAAGAATTTACGCACGGAAATTCAAGACCGAGAAGGAAGAAAATAAGGAAGAAATTTATACCGGTAGAATTTATTTTAGATAAAATTAATTTTTATCTGAATAAATTCTTGATCTTTTATTTAAAATTAATTTCGGTTATTTCTTTCTCTTATTTTTAATTTACATTTTAGATATATATTTTTGTGTAATTAATTCTTTAATTATGAGTGGTTGATTATTTATTGTTAGGGAATAATTTGAAACCCTAGATTAGAATTTAAATTATAATTTTATTTTCTTTGTTTCGTGAGATTGTTTCTTGACTCTATATTAATTGATATCGTTTATATATATAATTCTGTGAAGTATAGTTTATTTGGTGCATGCCTTGTTCTGGTTCCTCATAAGTGACAGTATGTAGGATTATTTGCCTGCTAGGTGGCCATCTAAATATACTAGAATTTATATGTATAAATTGCAGCTAGGTTAGATAGCAATTCACCTAATCGTTTTGTGATTCTAACCGAAGTGGTAAAACGTTTCGATACGTGTGGGTTAAGGAAAGGAAATACAGCTAGACATGCTTTTTGTACTAGTTTGGGTACTTAGATTGACATCCTTCCACTTACACTTAATGCATTAAATCTAGTTAAATATAGGAGCCGCTTGTTGCTGCTATACTACTAGTATTTAATAGGGTTAATATTGGCGCTTTGTCATATTAATTAATTAAGGGAAGTAATATAAGGTGTATAGACCTGCTTTTGGTGTGCAACTTGGTCGATCTCTTTCTCATGATTAAAGGATGACTTAGAAATAAATATTATATTTTAACCTAATGTAGTGGTGGATATTTATTTCCCTAACATATTTCTCATATCTGCGGGTTTCCCATTATTTCCCATTATTTTCATTATTAGTTTATTTTAATTGTTCCTTTTATTTTTTTATTATTTTTTTATTATTTTTATAACCCCCATTAATGTTTTTCTTATTTATTTATTCTGTGTTATTTAGGATTTTTATTTTTAGTTGTAGTTTTATTTTTAAGATAGTTAGATAGAGGTAAGCCCTATCAATCCCCGGCCTAGAACGATACCCTTATTTACCAGTGCTACAATTGACAACAAGATGGTTTAAATTACGTGCCGGCTACGGTCGCACCAATTTTTGGCGCCGTTGCCGGGGATTGGTAACTTTGCCTATATTATACTAGCAAGGTTTTCTTAGTTTGTTTTTATTTATTTATTTATTTTTTTAGTACGGTTTACTCGGGTAAAGTGTTCTCTTATTTCAGGTATCCACTAGTGAATGCACACAAGAAGAAAAACACAAGGAGAGTTGATACCAGTGAATCTTAAGATAGAAAAGTTCATTCGAGCGATTAGAAAGTCAAGAGTTTCTGGTTCTCCATCATCATCAACCGATTCTGTCTATTTCACTCAAATGGAAGGTAATAGAAGTTTACGAGAGCTAGCAGCCCATAACATAGCTGAAGCTGTACCTACATGCATAGGTTATCCTAAACCAGCTGAAGGGAGAGAAAGGGATTTCGAGTTAAAGTCCAGCCTACTTCATCGTCTTCCAACATTCCATGGTCTCCCAAGTGAAGATCCAAATAAATTCCTAAAGGAATTTCAATTTGTGTGTGTCTCCATGTGCCCCAAAGAGGCAGATCTTCAAATCTTGAAACTCAAGGCATTTCCATTTGCCTTGATGGATGGTGCGAAAGACTGGCTTTATGAGTTATCAATAGGACATACATACTCATGGGATAACTTAGCAAGTGCTTTCTTAGACAAATATTTTCCAGCATCACGTGTCACGGTACTCAGGAAGAGGATCACCGGGATCCAGCAAGAGCCTGACGAGTCATTTCATGCATACTACAATAGGTATAAGGCTTTGCTTTCACAATGCCCACAACACGGGATGAGGGAAGAGAATTTATTGCAATATTTCTATGAGGGTCTCACTCAGCTTGAAAGGAATATGTTGGACGCAGCAAGTGGTGGTGCTTTTATGGACAAATATCCCATTTCAGCACAAGCGCTATTAAAGAATCGAGCCTCCACTGCGCAACAATATGATGGTCTTTCTATTCGTGCAAGAGTCAATGAGGTGAGTGTAAATCAACTTGATGATAGACTTACCCAACTCACCACTTTTGTTTCGCAGCTCGCAACAACTTCTGGAGCTATTACCACATGCGGAGTATGTTCGGTAATAGGACATTCAAGTGAGAAGTGTCCGCGGGTAACAAGAGGAGACGACCATGCACAAGCTAATGCCATCGGATTTTCAAATACTTACCATCCAGGTATGCGTAACCACCCCAATTTTCGTTGGAAAGACAATAATAATGTTCTTAATCCTCCAAGTTTCAACCAAGTGGGACCTGGTTTTTATCAAAAATCACAAGGATGATCTTTTCAGCCTCAAGCTCCAGCTACTGATAAATATGATAAGATGTTCGAGTTGTTATCTAATGGACTGAATCAGCTGCATCAAAGTCAACTCAACATGGATAAGAGAGTGATGAATATTGAGAGGCAAATTGGAGAAATGGTTACTAAGTTCAATCAATGGCATGATCAGGGAAAATTGCCAAGTAGCACTATACCCAATCCAAAGGGCAATTTTGAATCAGCTAATGCAGTGGTAACCAGAAGTGGTAAATCATGTGAGAATAATTCTAATAAAGTCAAGGAAAATATTGAGCAAGTGGAAGAAGATCCTGCTATAAAAGAGGGGGGGAGCATGGAGAAACAAGAGAATAAAAGCGAAAATCGACAAACGAGTGATCAAATAGATAATGAATTGAAATCTGAAAGTTCTTTAAATGGTAAATCCTCTACCATTCCTAAAAATGTTATAACTAATCCTATTTCTGCAGCTCCTTTTCCTAACAGGTTATCCAAATCAAAGAAAGATGAGAGTGATCAGGCAATTTTGGATACATTTAAGAAGGTGCAAGTTAACATACCACTCCTAGATGCTATCAAACAAGTGCCTAAATATGCAAAATTCTTAAAGGAGTTGTGCACCACGAGGAAAACACTATGGGAGAAGGAATTAGTGAAGACGAGTGAGCAATTATCTGCGGTGATACAAAGGAAGCTACCTCCAAAATGCAAGGATCCTGGAAGTTTCACAGTTCCATGCGTAATTGGTAACAATAAGTTTGAAAATGCCATGCTAGACCTAGGTGCATCTATTAATGTTATGTCATATTCTATTTATGCATCTTTAGGTTTAGGAGAGCTTAAGAAAGATAATGTTATCATTCAACTTGCTGATCGTTCTAACGCATTCCCTAAGGGACTTGTAGAAGACGTTCTTGTGCAGGTTGATACACTTATTTTCCCAGCAGACTTTTATGTGCTGGATATGGATGATAGCATCCCAAGTCCAATGCCATTGCTATTGGGAAGACCTTTTATGAGAACTGCTCGGACAAAAATAGATGTTCATAATGGTTCTCTTACCATGGAATTCGATGGGGAAGTCATAAGCTTCAACATTTTCAACACTATGAGATACCTCGTGGATGATCATTCTTGTTTTACTATTAAAACTATTGATTTTTTGGTGCAGGATTATTTTGAGGAGGAAAAGGAGGATCCATTAGCTACCACTCTTGTGAAAAGTTTAGGATTGGATGAAAAGGGGGAAAGGATTCCATTGGAGGAAATAGAAGCAATACTTTCACCACATCTTGTGCATGTTGTAGCTCACATGGAGGCAAACCCTCCATATCGGTATGGATTCCCTCCTTTCTCAATTCCTTTATCCACTAACAAGCCCATACCTTCTGTGATTCATTCCCCCACATTAGAACTCAAACCATTACTGGATCACTTGAAGTATGCTTACTTAGGAGATGATGAAACCCTTCCTGTGATCATATCTTCAAAGTTAACAGATGAAGAAGAGAGGAAACTCTTAGGAGTTCTCAAGATTCACAAGACTGTTATTGGATGGACGCTAGCAGACATCAAGGGAATAAGTCCTACTATGTGTGTTCATCACATACTTCTTGAGGATGGAGCAAAACCAACTAGGGAAGCTCAACGTAGGCTTAATCCTCCTATGATGGAAGTAGTGAAGAAAGAAATCATCAAGTTATTGGATTGTGGAGTTATCTACCCTATCTCAGATTCTAAATGGGTGGCACCTATACATGTGGTGCCTAAGAAGTCAGGGGTTACAGTGGTGAAGAACGAGGAGAATGAATTTGTCCCTCAAAGGACAGTGACGGGATACCGAGTATGCATTGACTACAGGAAGCTGAATGCCACAACAAGGAAAGACCACTTCCCACTACCATTCATTGATCAAATGCTCAAGAGATTGGCTGGTCATTCCTACTATTGCTTTCTTGATGGATACTCCGGTTACAACCAAATTCACATAGCAGAGGAGGATCAAGAGAAGACGATTTTCACATGTCCATTTGGCACATTTGCCTATCGACGCATGCCCTTCGGGCTATGCAATGCCCCTGGTACATTCCAAAGATGTATGGTTAGTATTTTCTCTGACTACGTTGAGAAAATTATTGAGGTTTTCATGGATGATTTTAGTGTCTTTGGTGATACTTTTGAATCTTGTCTCGAAAATTTGAATTTAATTTTGAAACAATGTGAAGAAACTAACATTGTGCTTAATTGGGAAAAGTGTCATTTCATGGTGACACAAGGAATTGTACTCGGTCATGTTGTATCATCTAGGGGGTTAGAGGTTGTAATACCCCGTATTTTTAAAATTCAAATTTATTAAGTTTAATGATTTTATTAGCGTACTTTGATGTAAACAATTAATTATTTTAATTTCGATTCGTTTTATGGATTTATCGACGATTTTGAATTCATAATTGAATGTAATTAATCATTTTCGGGAAGTAATATTTTATTGACGTTTTAATTAATTGAATGTAATATTTTCGGGAAGTTTAAATTAAAAAAATATTTTCGGAACTTATTTAAGAATTTCTTTTTGAAATTAATTTTCTTCCGTTCTACGCTTTTTAGTTTGCGGAAAACCGATTTCGGAAATTATTAAAACTAGTCTTGATTTATTAGAATTTGACTTAAATATTTTATTATAGGTTTTTAAATATTATTTCAGGGTCTTATAATATATTTCCGTAAATAATATAAGTTTTTACGTTTGTTGGTAAATTCTTCCAAAAATGTTTCCGAAATTCTTTATATAGCTTTTTATTAATTTTAAGCCTTCGGATTTGTTCGAAATAAATTTTATATAAAATCTTCCAATAATATTTTTATATTTTTAGTATTTTATTTTATGTGTATTTGTAAAAAAAAAAAAACCCTAACCCCCGACCGGTGCCCCCCTCTTCTTTTTCTTTCTCTCTTCTCTTTCCCTCTTCATGTTTTGCACTCCCATAACCCTGCGCAGCCTCCCTCACCGCCTCTTCTCCCCAGCTCCTCCCCGCTCCGACCAACCTCGCCAGCACCCGTCGACCACCACCACAGCAACCACAGTAGCAGTAGCCGCATCGGCCAGCTCAACAGCAGCCACCGCGCAGCAGCGGGCGACGACAGCAGCAGGCCAGCAGCAGCAGGCCATGTTGGTTGCGCCACCGCCCGGTCACTGGCGAGCCACCCCGACCCCTGACGAAGCTTCCCCAGCCTTCCTTTGCCTCGATTTGTCGGTTTTTAATTGGTATAAATTTTTGACAACCCTAACACCGATTTGATTTAATTGAGTATGATTTAGCCTGTGATAAGCTAAATTAATTGTTTGATAATGTATATATGTGCTGTGAGATTATTTTAGATAAGTTAATTGTATGGTTTAGGTTGGATTTCTGGAAAATTGGATTTTTGGCCGGGTTATGCCCGATTTTTTCGGATCCGTCCGTTTTTGCGATTTCGGACAAATTGATTATACAATATGTTTTAAAGCGTATCCAATTTCATTTTGGAACCGTCAATTTGAGAAATTTATGCAGGTTTTATCGGAATTTGATTCCTAGGTCAAATTTTGGGTGTAATGAAATTGGGTCGTATAATTGAGCCGTTCCGCTCAATTGATTTTATAATATCGTTTAAAATGTATTTAATTTTATATTGGAAGTGTTGATTTGGGAAAATTGTGCGTAATTGATCAAAATTGGATTTTTAGGTCAAAACTCCCGCGGGTTTAAATTGGGTTGTGTAATCGGGTTGTTCTATTCAATTGACTATATAAATTACATTAGAATATATTTAATTACATTTCCAAACCGTCAATTTATATGTTTTGGTAAGAATTGATCGAATTTGCGTTCCGGGCCCAAAAACCCTAACTGTGCTAAATTAGATATTTCTTTTATTGGTTTTGATCAATTGATTATTTGATATGTTATAAAATGTGTTTAATTGCATTTCTAAACATTTAATTTGATTAAATTTATAGAATTTTACCAAATTGCATCTTCGGGCCTAAAACCCTAGATTTTAAGTGAAATTAAGAGATTGGTTATTTGTATAGTTGTTTTGCTAAAATTAAATTTATAAAAGTAGTTGAAATGATCCTACTTGTATTCCGATACCTTTAATTAGAATTAATTGATTTGAATTACCTGAGTTTATGTCGTGGGCTTTAAAACCCTAATTTTGAAAATTGATCATCTGGAATTGATTAATTGGAAGATTGTTTTGTTGAAATTGATTGTCTAGATTTATCTAAAATTGATTGAACTGTGTCTTAAAATTATCAATTTGAGGTAATCAAAGTGATTTGGCCGATTTGTGGTTTAGGTATTAAAAACCCTAATCTTCGGGGATGATTTTATAAATTGATTTTTGCTATGTGTATTTTATCTAACCGATTTCTATCTTTGGGTTTTAAATCATTTAAATTATGTTTTAACCTAATCGGTTCGGATTCGGTTCTATGTAAATGGTTGGGTTGCCTATTTAGTTGTAAAACATAATAAATAAGTTATTTTCGATAAATTAACTTATGATCGATTATTCTTTCTCGGTCTTTCCAAATTAAGTTGAAATGTCCCAAGTGATAATTGTATTAATCCGTTTTGATTTAATTTTAACCTTAAATCTTAATAGAGCTATGCTTTTAAGTTCTAAGTTTTGGACACGTTTTCTAAGAGAGATCCTTTGTGTCGTTTGTGTGTATTTAATTAGAGTATGTGAATTATTGATTGATAGGATAGTTTCTAATTTAGTTTTTTGATTTCTATCAGATCTAGGAAAGCTTTCTCGTGGATCCACGAGCTAGTGATCTCTCTCCCTCTTATCTCGCTTAGCTAGCTTCGGATCCAGGTAAGTCTCGACTTACCTCTACTTATGGGTATTTCGCAAGGATGTGGCTAAGGTCCCTCCGTGTTATGTGACTTGTATGCCTTGGATGCCTCGTATGATTATATGTCGTGTTTTACATGTTGTTACCTTACCTGTTTTATGTGTAGCACAGTTTGGATTCAAGGTATGCCTTTGTGATCGCTCTTGTTACGTGTTAATGTGGATGTGCTACAAGTTGTGACATGATATGACCCTCTAGGACATGCATGCTAGGGTTTTGGTAGCATGAAATGATAATAAAAGAACACAGGAAAGTGGACGTTTGGGAAGTTTGTATGGGGGGAACTAGATCTTGCATGAGCGTGATCCTCACGTGGGAAAAGTTGATTTGGGTTGTAAGTAAGAGTTTTGAAGAGTCTTAGTGTAATATCCCAAATTGAGCGGAGTGTTATAAGGATTGATTTGGCTACTTATATCAACATGGTATACCATCTTTTTGGTGATTCCGTCCTAAGAACTCCACAGTTAAGCGTGCTGGCCGTGGAGCAATTTCAGGATGGGTGACCTCCTGGGAAGTTTCGGAAATTTTTCAAAAAATTTTCGGGAAGTGCGTGAGTGAGGACAAAGCGTGCTAAAAGGGCTCGTGTTGATCTGTGAGGCCAGCCGATCAATCCGAAAGCACTTCAAGGCAACCCCCGCGTGGTCGTGTCGACTCGGGGTGTTACAAATGGTATCAGAGCAAAACCGCGACCGTAAGCTGAACTTGGATGAGTCAGTCAGCCACCTAGCGGGACGATTCTTGGGATGAACTGTATTGAGACAGTCATTGGTCGAGGCACAACGAGGACGTGGTGTTCTTTGAGTGGGGGTGAATGTAATACCCCAAATTGAGCGGAGTGTTATAAGGATTGATTTGGCTACTTATATCAACATGGTATACCATCCTTTTGGTGATTCCGTCCTAAGAACTCCACAGTTAAGCGTGCTGGCCGTGGAGCAATTTCAGTATGGGTGACCTCCTGGGAAGTTTCGGAAATTTTTCAAAAATTTCTCGGGAAGTGTGTGAGTGAGGACAAAGCGTGCTAAAAGGGCTCGTGTTGATCTGTGGGGCCAGCCGATCAATCCGAAAGCGCTCCAAGGTAGCCCCCGTGTGGTCGTGTCGACTCGGGGTGTTACACTTAGAGTGATTGGAGACTTGGTATGAAAATAGTACGTGAGTTGGTGCATAAGAGACCTGATTAGGGTTTTGCGAGTAAGTGTGTATTGGGGAGTCTGCATGGAGTATTTAAAGTCTGCATGGGGATGAATCTTACGTGAGGAAAGTTGATTTAGGAAGTAAATAAGATAATGTCAAAGTTATGGGTCCATTGGAGACTTGGGTGCAAAATTCTACGTGGGTCGATGTAAGGGTGTCTAAGGGACCCAATTAGGGTTTTGAGAGAAAATGAGGAATTTGAAGGGTACAAGGGTAAAAATGATCAAGGAATGATGGAGTATGGGGTTGAGAGCGAGGGCTCGCTTATATAAAGGATGAGTATGGGGTTCTAAATGAGATAAGAGATTTTGGGGTGAAAGAGGAAGGTTACTTGTTGAGGAAGTAAAGCGCTAGGGTTTGGTGCGGCCAACTAGGGTCTTGTCGGCCACACGCGGACTCGGGAGATAAAGTAATACATTTGGGGAATTTCCTAATAAAAATTAGGTGCGAGATAGAGAACAAAGTAACGTTTGGGTAAGTAAGAAAGAGTTGAGCCACATAGGCCTGATTAGGGTCTTCGAGGAGGAACCCTAGAGGGATGAGGACGTGCGGAGTCGATATCATAGGTGTTGGGGTGGCCTATATTCTTGGAGATTGCGCCTTTACTATATGCCACTATGCCTAAGTTTACGGGGGATGGATGCCGGGTGTGAGAAGAGGTACGAGTCTCAAAACATGGGACGGTCCCTCTGGAGGGGAAGGAAGTAGAGTATCAACCGCATGCATGTCAAGGGTGTGATGTGATTCAATAAGACACGGATAAGACATTAATTACGTAAAGCGAAAGACGGATGAGCCCGACCCAGTCCGGTCCACCGGTTAGAATAGTGGCCAGAGGCGTTCTGCCCTGGGTGTTTATTTCCGGTCCACCGGCTATAATAGTGGTCAGAGGCGTTCTGCCCTGAGTGTTTATTCCGGTCCACCGGCTATAATAGTGGGGGATTTGGGCTCGACAGACCCAAATGAATAAGTTAATCCACAGGAAAGATACTAAGTACTTACAGTGAAACACCATGTGAGTCGGGGCCAGTCCGGTCCACCGGTTAGAATAGTGCCCAGAGGCGTTCTGCCCTGGGTGTTTATTTTCGGTCCACCGGCTATAATAGTGGTCAGAGGCGTTCTGCCCTGTGTGTTTATTTTCGGTCCACCGGCTATAATAGTGGGGCTCCCGCGCTCACATGGATTAATGAAGAATGCTTTGAATGAATATGAATGAATTAATCCATGGGTAAATACTAAGTACTTACAGCGAAACACCATGTAAGTCGGGGCCAGTCCGGTCCACCGGTTAGAATAGTGGTCAGAGGCGTTCTGTCCTGGGTGTTGATTCCGGTCACCGGCTATAATAGTGGTCAGAGGCGTTCTGCCCTGAGTGTTGATTTCCGGTCCACCGGCTATAATAGTGAGAATATGTGTGAAATGGACATATTATTAACGAGGATAAATAATAAGTCACCGGAAAGTACTTAGGCCTTATCTTGTGTGTTATCGCACGTTACTTATATGATTGTGCTATGTGGGCTATGTGGTATGATTGTATGTTTGGCCTTAGCGCACCTGCGCCCTTACTCAATATTGGACCCGTACTGATACTACCGTGATTGAATGGGTCCTGTGATGATCCACCAATGGTGGGGAGCAGACCTCCTATGCAGGTTTGATCGGTTACTAGTTGGGGTGGAAGGCTTGACTTGAGTGAGTAGGCGATCAGGATATTTATTCTTCGAGATTTGTTTTGTTTAATTGTATTCATCTTTCGAAGTTACAAGTGTTGTATTTAAATTTCCAAGGATTTTGTAATTGACTTTTAATTTCTCGTAACGCTATTGTGCTTTTAAAATTCGGATTTAATTGTTGACAGGTTTTAGCCTTGCATCTAATATGAGATAGATGGTTGACATTTATCTTGTGTTAGATGTGGCGGTAACATTTCCCAAAATTCGCTCCTAGCTTCCGCTTTAATCTTTCAATTTTTTTTTCAGGAGTGAAATTTGGGGGTGTTACAGAGGTTGATAAGGCTAAAATAGATACAGTGCGTTACTTACCCTCTCCCACTTGCGTGAGAGAGGTGCGTTCTTTTCTTGGACATGCAGGTTTCTACCGCAGGTTTATAAAAGACTTCTCCAGCATTGCACGACCATTGACACGCCTCTTACAGAAGGAGGTGATATTTGAATGGAGCAAAGAATGCCAACAAGTATTTGACGAGCTAAAAAGGCTTTTGACTACTGCTCCAGTGATATTACCGCCAGATTGGTCCCTACCATTTGAGATCATGTGTGATGCCACTGACTATGCGATTGGGGCAGTTTTGGGACAACGAAAGGATAAAAAGCCATACGCTATCTACTATGCCTCAAGGACTCTAAATGATGCTCAGTTGAATTACTCAACTACCGAGAAAGAACTATTGGTTGTGGTATTTGCCCTTGAAAAATTTAGGTCATATTTGCTTCAAACTAAAGTTACCATATTTACTGACCATGCAGCTTTGAAGTATATCTTATCTAAGAAAGACGCAAAGCCACGATTGATAAGATGGATACTCTTGTTACAAGAATTTGATGTGGAAATTAAGGACAAGAGAGGTAGTGCGAACGTAGTGGCAGATCATCTGAGCCGAATGATTCAAGATGGTGAACCTGTACCATTGATCGAGAACTTCCCAGACGAGCAGCTCTTCAGGATACAGGTAAGTACACCATGGTTTGCTGATATAGTAAATTATTTGGTAACAAATAAGTTGCCTAATGACATGTCACGATCTATAAGAACTAAAATTAGAAAAGAGGCATCCCAATATGTTTGGGATGATCCCTATTTGTGGAAATTCGGTAATGATGGTATAATTAGGAGATGTGTCCCTGATTCAGAATTCGAGCATATTCTAGCACATTGTCATACATTGCATTGTGGGGGACATTTTGGTGCTAAAAAGACTGCCTTCAAGGTCCTTGATGCATGTTTTTATTGGCCAACACTATTTAGCGATGCCAATTATTACTGTAGGCGATGTGATAGATATCAGAGATCATGTAATATTGGTCCTAGAGACCAGATGCCCTTAACTTCTATTATAGTCGTAGAAATTTTTGATGTATGGGGTATTGACTTTATGGGACATTTTCCATCTTCTAAAGGTTTCCTCTATATTCTTCTTGTAGTAGACTATGTGTCAAAATGGGTGGAAGCAATTGCCACCCGGACTAACGATTCTCGTATAGTTGCAGGGTTCCTTCAATCTCACATTTTCTCTAGGTTTGGTATGCCTAGAGTAATTATTAGTGATGGAGGATCACATTTTTGCAATAGGACGATAGAAGCCTTGTTACGCAAGTATGGGGTGACACATAAAGTCTCTACACCCTACCATCCTCAAACTAGCGGGCAAGCCGAAGTCTCCAACCGAGAAATAAAGAAGATACTAGAGAGAACTGTGAGCCCAAATCAAAAAGACTGGAGCCAAAGGCTAAATGATGCTTTATGGGCTTATAGGACAGCCTATAAAACGCCTATAGGTATGTCTCCCTTTCAACTTGTTTATGGAAAGGCATGCCATCTACCAGTGGAGCTTGAATACAAGGCATGGTGGGCTATTAAGAAGTTGAACATGAGTATCGACTCTGCTGGAACGCATAGGAAGCTACAACTTCATGAATTAGAAGAAATAAGGGATGACGCTTTTGAAAGTGCTATGGTATACAAGGAGAAGACAAAAGCTTTTCATAATAAGATGATTCGTGGAAAGTCATTTGTCGTGGGACAAAAAGTGCTACTCTACCACTCGCGTCTTTACTTATTTCCAAGTAAGTTGCGTTCTAGATGGGTTGGTCCTTTTATTGTTACTCATGTTTTCCCTTATGGTGCAATACAGATCAAAAGTGAGAAGACGGGGAATGAGTTCAAGGTCAACGGTCACAGGCTTAAGCCCTATCATGAATCATTTGTGGAGCATAACGTTGAAGAAGTGCACCTACAAGAGGGACCCACACCGAACGAGTAGACCACTACAACGTCAGGCTGAAGACATAAAAACAAGCGCTGCTTGGGAGGCAACCCAATGTGATAAGGGAGTTTTCTATCCTCTAGTCATTTATTTATTTATTTTGTTTTCTCCATACATTAAATTTCATGTTTCCTTAGTTGTTTACACATTGAGAACAATGTGTGATTTAAGTGTGGGGGTGCATGTGTTTTATGTACGTGTCAAAAAAAATTATTTCAATTTTTTTTAGAGTGTTTAATTTTTTTTATAGTTTTAGAATTTTTAGAGTCGTAGGAACCCTTAACTAGTTAATGAGGAATATATCTTTGAAATTTAACAAAAGTTGATCATGAAATTGAGATAAATTAAGTGGAGATTTTTTGTGTTGATTTCGATATAGGGAACACATATCTACGTGTCTAAATGTGAATGGAGAAAGAACATGTATGATTTTCTAACCACCGACATGGCATGTTGAGATTCGTCACATTCCTTAGTGAGCTTTTGAACCATATGTACCTTCTTTTTCTGAGCAAATTTACACAAAATCATCTACTATTTTTTTGCTTCAAAATTTTTCTTTGTAAACCTCATATATATTTAATTACTTTGATCAAATTATTTGCCATAGATAATGTAATGGACTATAGAGATTACTAGAACTTACTCTTGTACTAGTCGAAGCTTATAGTCAAAACATGCTCTGATTGAGAAAATGATAAAGGCAGATTAGGAATTTTCTATCACATGACCAAATAGCTTAACCTGATTTGTGTACACTTGATGTACATCCCATAGAAATCCTTTTGAGCCTATACGTGGAATGCATTTTTTTTCATTACCCACATTAAATAACCTTCGGGCCTTAATATCTTTACCCTTGCTTAAAGCTAGTGGAAGGAAATCAAATCGTTATGGATATAAAGAGTGGTTGTGTATGTGTGTATGTGAAAGAAATATATGTATTTATACTAAGAAAGGGGATTGGTTATGTTTGGTGGAGATAAAAAAAATAATTTGAATGAAAAGAAAAAAAATGAAAATTGTCAAAAAAAATTAAATTGTCAAAAAAAAAGAAAGAGAAGAAAAAATTTTAGGATATAAGGAAGAGTGGGAGTTATGGAGACGATGTTGAGAAAGTTCTATTCATGTTACATTTTATTGTGAATGTGGAGAGGTGTATCATTAATATTTGATGTGGAGTTAAGCTTATATTTCATCTACCTATTAGATATTCCACTAGCTCTTGATTTTTTTTTATCACCACACACCTAAAATACCCCATACCCTTCTTTACCTTAAACCCCGTTACAACCAATAAGTAAGTCCTATTTGATTCTTGAGATGAGTAGCCTTTGATCTAATGGAGATTAGTCACAAGAGTTAAGCATATGGTTTGGTCCATTTGGCGAGTATTTGATATCTTTCATGAGGTTTTATCCACAAGAACATGAGCCCTATTTGTTTATATATGTGAGTCGTTTGTTATTTTTATCATCTTAGCTAACATACATGAGTGTTTCTATACATTTGTAGCCATTAATCTAAGAGAGAAAAAATAGAGGGTATTCATAGTGAGGATGAATCTTGATGTGACTAAGGCGTGGTAGATTTTCATCCATTATATTGATCTGTTCATACCTGTCATGTTTATGTGTGAACCATATGTTGAAATTGATCCTTTAAATTTCCCAATGCTGAATCTTGGTCGATTGCTAATCTTGACGTTTGAAAGTAAAAAATTCTGAGACAAATATGGTTAAGGGTGTTAGGTGTAGTTTGATTATTTTTATTTTATTTTAATTGTGTGTGATTTTGTGGGTATATCATCTGCGAAACCCTCACGAGACCTTACTCGTCCTCGATGGGTGACCTAGGGGTTTAAAGGGCTTGTTACACATGCTAAGTGTAATCGTGAGACCTACGAAAGTGACTAGTTAATTCAATTTTATTTGTTTAGAGTAATAACTTGCTGGAGGACAAGCAAGAAGCTAAGTGTGAGGGTGTGATGAGTTCATATTTTGACACATTTTATACCCTTATAATCTTAGTTTTTGGTAGTTTATTTAACTAATATAGGGGAATAATTATTGTTTTATGCTTAAGTGGTAAAAATTACATAAATTTTATTATTTGAGCTAAAATGATATAAATTAAGTAAATTTAGAATAAAATATTATTTATTAATATTTATTGAATTTTATTTTGCAGGGTTTGTTTTTAAATAAAAGAAAAAAAAAGAAATAAGACCTTTGGACCAACGACCAAAGGCCGAAGGCCCAAAGGCCAGGGAACGACGAGTAAGCCACGAAACCAAACAGGTCTCGGCGCATGGAATCAAAGAAAAGTCAGCAGGGCTGACGTGACGTGGACGGACAACAAAAATTATAAAAAGCACAAGAGCCGCAGGTCGAGAGAGAGGAGTGTGCGGCACAACAGTGTGCGGCAGAGCAGCAGGGCGCGTCTGGGAGAGCCTCAACAGGCTCGGCAAAAAGGAGGCGTACGACGGAGCCTTTATAGGCTCGGTCAAACGGGGAAGACAGGCACGGGCGAGAGACGACGCACAGACAAAGCTGAGCGCGGCACGGAGTTCGAGCAGCGATGCGTCAGCCCTGTCAGCCGTCAGCCAGACGAGAAAGAGAAAAAGAATTTACGCACGGAAATTCAAGACCGAGAAGGAAGAAAATAAGGAAGAAATTTATACCGGTAGAATTTATTTCAGATAAAATTAATTTTTATCTGAATAAATTCTTGATCTTTTATTTAAAATTAATTCCAGTTATTTCTTTCTCTTATTTTTAATTTACATTTTAGATATATATTTCTGTGTAATTAATTCTTTAATTATGAGTGGCTGATTATTTATTGTTAGGGAATAATTTGAAACCCTGGATTAGAATTTAAATTATAATTTTATTTTCTTTGTTTCGTGAGATTGTTTCTTGACTCTATATTAATTGCTATCGTTTATATATATAATTCTGTGAAGTATAGTTTATTTGGTGCATGCCTTGTTCTGGTTCCTCATAAGTGACGGTATGTAGGATTATTTGCTTGCTAGGTGGCCATCTAAATATACTAGAATTTATATGTATAAATTGCAGCTATGTTAGATAGCAATTCACCTAATCGTTTTGTGATTCTAACCGAAGTGGTAAAACGTTTCGATACGTGTGGGTCAAGGAAAGGAAATACAGCTAGACATGCTTTTTGTACTAGTTTGGGTACTTAGATTGACATCCTTCCACTTACACTTAATGCATTAAATCTAGTTAAATATAGGAGCCGCTTGTTGCTGCTATACTGCTAGTATTTAATAGGGTTAATATTGGCGCTTTGTCGTATTAATTAATTAAGAGAAGTAATATAAGGTGTATAGACCTGCTTTTGGTGTGCAACTTGGTCGATCTCTTTCTCATGATTAAAGGATGACTTAGAAATAAATATTATATTTTGACCTAATGTAGTGGTGGATATTTATTTCCCTAACATATTTCTCATATCTGCGGGTTTCCCATTATTTCCCATTATTTTCATTATTAGTTTATTTTAATTGTTCCTTTTATTATTTTATTATTTTATTTATAACCCCCATTAATATTTTTCTTATTTATTTATTCTGTGTTATTTAGGATTTTTATTTTTAGTTGTAGTTTTATTTTTAAGATAGTTAGATAGAGGTGAGCCCTCTCATTCCCCGGCCTAGAACGATACCCTTATTTACCAGTGCTACAATTGACAACAAGAGGGTTTAAATTGCATGCCGGCTACGGTCGCACCAGTTATCACATGATATATTATTTTAACTATATGTGGGTCTTTTGTGTAGAATAATAACTTATAGAGTAGTTGTATTACTTAACATGTGCTCGCGATTCGTTATATGCTCGTATCTTATGTGTTGCCATATCTAGTCATATATTTATAAGCGTGAACCCATGACTCTGTGTTTTATCACATGTCAATGCATGTCATATATGTTCTCTACTACCACCACATGTACCCACATGTATTATTGATAATTATGACTAAAATATTTCATATGGACATGGTTCACTTTACCCATCGCATGTGCAATTCACTCTCATCATTTTATGTATGAATTTCTTTAATACTTATTGAGCGAGCAATTAATAAAATGTTATATACTTTGCGAAATCATATTAGTAGTCGTATGAGTGGAATGGTTTTGTATCACATGTATAGTTGAACATGGGTATTGTAGGCTAAAGATTACCATGTTGTTTATGTGTGATGTTTCCTTCGATGGGTTAGGTAGTTATGACTTACTCGGTATTAGACTCGTACTAATACTACAATAGTTGAATGGGTCCTGCAACAATTCATTGATGGCAGGGAGCAGAGCTCACGTGTAGGCTTGAGATTGAATGTTATTGATGGGTCAAATACCTAGCTTTGAGAGAGCAGGCAACTCGGAGTTTTATCTCCCGGGGATTTATCTTTATTTATCTATACCCACTTTTGAAATTCTTTTTTAAGTGTTTTATTAAAATTTCAACGTTGTTGTAATTGAATTTTAGTTTCCTATTACCTTACCAGGGTTGTAAAAATCCAAGCTTTTTTCGTTGGTTTGAGCAACCGTGATTTTATTTGATGGAAATGTTTGTTTCTTCTTTACCATTGGATATACCTCTATGGGATTTATCCTCTCAGTATAAATGATGTTTGAATTTTGGTTGGATAGGCTTTAGTCTTGCATCTAGCATGAGGTAGATGGTGGACATTTATCATGTGATAGTTACAGCGGTAATATTTTCCATTTTCTATATTAGCTTTACATATTTTTCTTTTAAATAAATTTTTTCAGTGGTAAATTCTAGGGATGTTACAACCACATTAACAAACTAAAAGGGATTTTAATTGAAATGTATTGTATATGCTCAAAATTAAAATATAGTGACATTTGGTAAACCTTAAATTTGACTAAAAATGTATGGTGTATTGTGTTCAAATACAAGAGTATGGTACTTTTTGCTTATATTATTTATTTTGTGACTTGTTTTCCCATCCTTTTCACCAAACACTAGGAAAAAAAAAACCATTTCAAGAAAATACATATTTTAGACATTTATTTGGATTAAAATGTATTATGTTTTAAGTAGACTATCAGTAAATGTAAAATATGCCACTTAAAAATATGTTGTCCACAATTAATCACGTACTAAACACCTTATAGGAAATAAAATATTACTATTGTGAGGTGTTTAGTACTTGGGAATAGCGGTTTATAAATTAAGGGGTAGCAATGGGAACAAGAATTAAGAATTGATAATTTATATATTTGTTTCCATTCCCATTTTTGGTATGTAATAATAATAAGTTGGAAATAAATGTTTTTTTTTGTTTAGTAGGTGATAGTGATATTGGAGATAAAGTAATCAATTTAATGAAGTTTATTTTTTAAATGTATAATATTTCTAGCTATATATGTAACCAATTATTATTATAATTTTCTAAACAACTCTACTCTTGAATCTATGGAATCTACACATGATAAGTTACTTTTTATTTATTTTTAAATATTTAACCTCAGTTATTCAAAATTATCAGTACATCTTAAGAAAATTTGAAAACATGCAATCTCTTTCATCACTATTAAATCTCTACAAACATCACACACATAATTATAAGGCTAATTTTTTTATCCACAATGGAAAATCAACTTTACATTACAAATATAAGGAATAAAATATTATATTAGTTTCCCGGTATCAATTTGTAACACCCCCAAATTTACTACCGAAAAATTTCGTTGAATGAAAAGGGTTTTAGCGGAAGTAGAAGGATAAAATTATAAACTCGAGGGCATTACCGCCACACTTAGTACTAGATCGATTCACTCCTACTAACCCGATACTAAGTGCTAAGGCTAAATAAGAATAACATCAAATACGAGTCAATAATAAAACACAAGTCATATGGAATTAGAGTGCGGAAATCAAAAGATACATCCTAAACGTATAGTTTTAAAGTACCAAATGTCAGAGGACATCATACAGCGGGATAAAATAAAATATAATAATACAGGGAAACAAGACGGAGGATGGACTTTAGCCACGTCACTCTCGACCTCTGAGCTAGGTCTAGGCTCAACTCTCAGCCCCGTCCGATACCTCGTAAGCATCGAAGGCATTGAAGACATCGTCCCCTACATGCACAAACTCAAATGGGTCTTCTGCCCATGGGAATGAGCAGCACCCATGAAACGGGTGATCAGTATGCTACGTACTGAGTAAGATAACAGACGCACCAAGGCTAACATACACAAAAATACATGACATAGCATACATGGCATAATTACATAGACAACATGTGATAACACAGATAAACAACACCGACTATGGACCCGATAACTTATTCTTTAGATCTCCGATAAATATAGTCGATTCACATCATAGTCTTTATCAATCCATGTGAGTGCGGGAACCCCACTATTATAGCCGGTGGAACGGTCACGAGGGTACATGCCCTGCCACTATTTTAGTAGGTGGATCGATCGTGAGGGTAACATACCCTGCCACTATTATTTGCCGGTGGACCGGTATGGCCCCGACTCACAAGGTGTTCCACTATAATCGCTCGTATCTTTCCCATGTCTTATCATTATTATGATTGGTTTGTTAATCACGGAATCCCCCACTATTATAGCCGGTGGAACGGTCACGAGGGTAACATACCCTGCCACTATTATTTGCCGGTGGACCGGTCATGTAGGGCACCCCGGTCCTAGCCACTATTATTCACCAGTGAACCGGTCTAGGTCTTGCTCAACATCTTTCTCTTTAAGTGATTAGTGTCTTAACGTATCTTATTCGGAAGAATTTCACCCTTGGTATGCATGGCTAACTATACCCGCACTTATCCTCCCAGGAGGGCCTATCCTATATCTTGAGACTTCTGCACCTCCTAAATCACCCCGACATCCTTCCCTTAACCCACTTTCTCACACCGGGAACCCAACTCCTAAGTGTGTGGGTCAATGCCCACCACCTCATACCCCAAGATCCACTCACCACCTTACCCTAGGGTTTTCTCCAGAAACCCTAATTTGGGCCTATGTGGCCCTTCCTTCTCTGCCTCCCACAACCCACACTATTTTAACGCCCCACGTGTCATGACCTTTAGACTCAACTCTCTCCTCATACCTCGCTCCTCCTTGTTTATTTTTATTATTTTCTTTTTATTTTTCCACCTTCTCAAATTAGGGTTTCCTCCCAAACCCTAGTCGGTCCCTAGGTACCCTTATATTATCCTACGTAATATTTTTCACCTCGGGTCTCCAGTCATCCAAACAAACCTTCCATTGCCTTCCCCACATCCCAAAGTAACTTTCCATACATAAGGCTCGCCCCCATGCAGACCTTAACCTCCCCATACAATTCCCTTGATATCTACCATGCTAAACACTAAGATTTCCATGCAAACCCTAGTTCCTCCCATGTAAACCTTAGTTTCTCCCACTCGTTCATTTTATTTAATTCCCCTTTCACTTGGCCATTCATGAATCACAAATTACTTAGGTCATCCTTACCTACGTTAGCCAACTTACTTCCCCTTAGTTATCTTACTTTCTCATTTTTCTCTTTCATGACTCTACCACACAACACCACATCAAATAACCTAGCATGCATGTCCTACGGGCCACATCACATCACATCACATCATACTTGCAGCATATCCATATTAGCACATACCAGACAAGAGCACGAGAACATACCTCGGTTTCAAGATGCGCTACACATAAAAACAGATAAGATAATAACATATAGAACACAACATATAAATCGTACAAGGCATCCAAGGCAAGTAAAACACGTAACACATAGGTGACCTTAGCTACATCCTTACCTAAAATGTCACCGGGCTTGGAGCATGTTCCTGGGCCTCCTAAGGGTTTTGACTCGATTCACCTATAAGAGAGAAATACTATGGGTTAATCTCCCTCTACCAAAATTACCATAATTTCCTATCTTACCCCTATCATGGCCTAATACTAAGGCGAATATTAATAATAGTAGTTTATAATTAAAAGGTAGGGTTATTATTATTCTCAAGATAGTTAAACGAATCACTACTAATCAAAATAAGTCTTAGTAATATTCATAGTATTAAAGTAAGGGTTACAATATTACTAATAACAATATTATTAATAATACTAATAATAATATTAAGAATACTAATAATAATAAGAATACTACTACTAATAATAGTGGTTATAGTAATAATAATGATAATAATAATAATAATAATAATAATGATAACAACAACCATAACCATGATAATAATGATAATAATAATGATAATGATAATAATAATAGTAATAATACTAATAATAATAAGAATAACAATAGTAATAATAATGATAACGATAATGATAATAATAATAATAATAATAATAATAATAATAATAATAATAACAATAATAATAATAATAACAATAAAAATAATAGTAGTAGTAGTAGTAGTAATAAACTAATAATAATAATGATAACAATAACAATAATAATATGAATAATAATAATAATAACAATACTAATAAGAATAAGAATAATAATGACAATGATAATAATGATGATGATAATAGTAGTGGCAATAATAATAACGTAATAACAATAACAATAAGGATAATAATAGTGATAATAATAATAATAATAATAATAATAACAATAATAACAACAACAATAACACAACAAGTTTTTAGTCTTAATTAATACCATTAATTAGAAATTCTCCGGAATAACGTTAGGACATAATAGTAGTAGTAGTAATAATAATACTAATAGTAATAATAATAATAATAATAATGATAATAATTATAATCATAATAACACTAATAATAGTTAATAATATTAAAAATCATTAACACATTTAATATACAGAGTTTAGGGGTTAAGGAGTTGGGAGACAACCTAGGTTGAGTGGTGGGGCCGGTGGCGGTGGAGGAAGGAAGAAGTGGAGAGGTGGATGTAGAGGTTAGGGGAGAGGGAAGTAGGGGAAATGGAGGTGTGGGGTGGTAGGGCAGGATTCTCTCGTTGTTTTGGGAGGTAGAGGCGACGCTGCAGGTGGCGGAACCGGCAGCGCGAAGGGCGGCACGGCCGCACGGGGTCGAAGGGTGCTATTCTGGAAGACAATTTCGCACAGTCGGGGTGGCTCGTGCAGGGCAGGGTAAGGAAGGCCAGTGGTCGGGTTGTGTAGAGGGTGGTGTAGGGAGCGTTTTGGTGATCGGAGTGAGCGGCGAAGACGGCCGGCGGCGGAGGAATAATGGGCTGATCAGGGGTGGTCATGGGGTCAGCTTTCTGGGCTGCCAAAATACAAATCCAATTATGGCAGCCTTCGGGGCTATTTATAGGCCAATCGGGAGGGGAAAACGACAAGGATGAGTGGCAGAGTAGGGGGCAAGGTTATGGCTCTCTGTCTGGCGCAGGTCTGTGTGTGCAGACCATGATTTGTCGGGGAGAGAGGGATGGCGTGCAGGAGAGGGGAGGGATGGTCCTGTCGAAATGGCAGGGAAGTCAACGGGGAGGAGAGGGGAGGAATGGCCAATGTGGTTGTTGCAGGCTTTTTCGGCGTTGATTTCGAGTTGCAGGCGTCCGGAGGTAGAAGACAAAGTGGAGGGGGTCGGACTGACGGTCCAAGGGAAAAGAAGAAAGAAAGAAAAAGAGAAGAGTCCGAACCGGCCGGGAGAGGGGAGGAGTGGCGCGGGGAGGCTGGGCCGCGCAGGGCAAGGGGGAGTTGGGCCAGCGGGCTGGCCTAGGTCGAGGGAAAAAGAAAAAAAGGAAGAGAAGAAAAGGAAAGAAAAGGAAAAAGACGGGGAAAAGGAGAAAAAAAAGGAAAATGGATTTAACTAAAATGATTTAATTTATAAAATAATAAAATACCATATTCTGGGGTAATAAATTTATTTAATAATTTAATTTAATATAATTAAAATATAAGGTTTTTTTTAAAGGATAATTTTAGTAAGGTAATGATTTGGAAAATTATTTAAATAAGAAGAGTATGATAAAATAACAAAATATTTATTTTAATTTATTAAATATTTATATCAAATTTTATATGCTCAAATATCCGTAAAATAATTAAAATAAATTTAAAGGCTAATTTATCCCAAATAATATTTATTTATTAATATATAGGCTTTTAAAAATTCAGGGGATTACACAATTTCAATATCAATCCAAAATATATACAGTATCTTCAAGTCTAAGCTACCGGGTCTAGTTGAAAATTTAGACATTTCAATCTAAAAATTATCCAAAATATTATAGCTATTTTTAGCAAATATCTACCATAAAATATGATTAAAATGATATAACTATCAACATGTTAGAAATGGCAATAACTAGTAACTAATTAGAACCATCGATCACTTTGCAAGCAACCGAGGCTTTGAATTCATCAAGAGCATTAAATAATAAGCCTAATCTTGCATGATCTTGACCAATGATAAAAAGCAACTCTAACAACTTTATTGAGAATAATGTTCTTAGAACTTGAAACAATTTATTTCTCCTATCACTAGCAAGTGATGAACTCTCCTTTTCAAGCCTCTCCTGTTCAACTTCGAGTCTTTCTTGTTCAATTTTAAATATCTCCTTATCTAATTCCAATAATTTCATAATTGATTTAGATACTGGACCAAATTCCCACTCAAGATTATCAAATTCCATATATTTTCTTCTCTTAGATTTCTTGGAAGCACTAGGGGTAGGGTCAATACAATGAGTTTGGAAAGAATATGTGTCCATAAGTTGACTAGCAACACAAGTTTTATTAACGGTAGATTGATCCTCATCCATGTCAAAATGATCTCCCAAGCCTTTAGCTTTGGCTCATTATAACACCCCAATTTTCACTCCTATCAAATTTCATTTAAAAAATGAAGATGGAAGCAAACATGGGAAATAGATAGTCTTATCACCACACCTAACATAAGAAATATGTCCCCATACACTTGGCGATAACAATCCCAATTTGTTGTGTTTGCTTTTGCATTATAACTTCCGATGATGACGAACGAATGCCTTGGACGATTAGAGGAGGCCATCGCAGACTTCCTAGAGTTTAATCAGCGTTACCAGTTCTCTCATCTAGCTAAAGGCATTGGTGAAGATTATCTTCGAAGGGTCATCAAACATCACTCTCCTACCTACTCCGGTGAGAAGGACTCGATAATCCCCGAAGAGTGGATCCGAGACATGGAGCGCACTTTTAAAGTGGTAAATCGTTCACTAGCTCAACAACCAAGTATTGCAACATTTTTCTTCAAGTGCGTAGCGGATGTCTGGTGGGTGGAGCATCGTACCCAATAGATCCCATGCTACATGGGATGCATTCAAGACCATTCTTCGTTATAGATTCTATCCTGTGAATTTGAAGAGGGACAAACTTTAGGAGTTCATGCAACTTATGCAAGGATCGATGACGGTTCGGTAGTATCATGATTGTGTCATTGAGCTATTCGGATTTTTCCTGAAATCGTCGCCAACGAGTTAACAGTGGTGTTCCTGTTCAAGCAGGGATCGAGTGTAATTATGCGCCGGTTTCTAGGTGCAGTGCTCTTCACTGATTTAACAATGTTGTACGAACGCGCCCGCATCGCCACCACCTTGATCCAGAGTAAGATGCCATTCTCAGGAAGCGGAAACATGGAAACCAGAGTTCGAAGAGTAGAAACCAGCCGCGAAAGGAAGGTTATAAGAGATATTCGTCGCGAGATCACAGCAGAGGCCAGAGATCTTCGAAGGGACTTGCATATAGAAGATACGGCCATAGTCACCCGGGCACAAATTGTAGAGGCGGAGTCGTGACCAGTCTAAAATGTGGCAGTTGGGGCCGCAGAACTTTCGAATGTCAAAGACCTTTTCTCTCTCAAGAATTTAAGCACCGGCAGCTCCAACAACACGCACTTGTTCCAGTTGAAGAGGCAAATCGAGATGATAGGGAGAGACCCCAAGGATCCAGATGTTCTCTCCGAAAGGGAGCCACTCGGGCAGGGACCTACATGTGATAAACCAGAATGACGCGGACCACCAACTAGATGTCTTTTCGGGAGCGTATCTAATCCTCTTACGGATACCTATTTAGTCGATTTAAGTTTTCTTTAATAAGTTTACCCCTAAGGGGGTAGTGTATATAGGTATTAGCATTAGTATGGTCCCCTTAATCACTTAGAGCCTCCCTAACCCTAGTAGCTGCAGGAGACTTCGGGGGCGAAGTCTATTTTTAAGGGGGTAGTGATGAAATACCCCGAAAATTTCTAATTTTAAAGATTATATTTAAATAAGATTTTATTTGAAAATTTAATTTAGTAAATTATTTTTACTAAAATAAAAGGAAATTTAGTAGGATAAATTAATAAGAGATTTTATAAATATGTTAAGTAAAGGAAATTTTGGTATAATATCTAATTAAGGATTTTAATTTGGGAAATTATTTAAATAAATTATTTTATTCAAATTAAGAAAGATAAAATAGTTTCAAATTTATTTTAATTTTATAATTAATTAAATTAAATAAAATTTGAGGGATTTATTAGTTTAAAATGAAAATTTTGGAAAAATACTTTAAAAATACTATTTAGCCTAAAAAGGGATTTAAAATTTATTTTATTTAAATATTATTAATTTTAAATATCCTAAATATTCAGATTTATTCAATTGGACCCAACCTAATTATTTCTCTTTTCCTTTTTCCCTTTTTCCTTTTCTTTTCTTTTCCTTTTTCTTTCCTTTTCTTTCTTTTTCTTCTTCTTCGCCGAATTGGCCTGTTGCGCCGGCCCAATTCCTTTTTCCTTCCTTTTCCTTCAGCGCGGCCCGGCCCGCGCATCGTCGCCGTCCACCTCCCCCCCTCCTTCTCTGCGCCGCGTTTTACTCCCTTCTCACATTAAAATGCGGCGTTTTGATCATCACGTTTTTACCATTGCGCGACAGCCTCGGAACGCCGTTCATTATCCCTTTTTACATCGAAACGCGTCGTTCTATTTAACCCTTCCCCCACCTCGCGCCGAACCGCCCGGTCTCCCTCCCTTTTTCTTTCTTTTCTCTCCCGCGAACCGCCCGGTCCAGCCTCCCCCATCTTCTTCTTCCTCCTCCCGCCCGACGCCATAACCGTCCACCTTCCTTCCTTCCCCGAAAATGGCGCTGCCGGCCACACGTGGCGTGACCGGCCTTTCTCCCGCTCATTCTCTCCCTCTCGACGCAAAGTTTGATTTTAAACGCTCCAATCTCCATTTTCTTCTCCACGATTGCTCCATTCCTCTCGCGAAGGGTCGGGCAAAATTTGAAAATTTTGCCGCCCGATCGACACCATAACCATCACGTTTCTCACCAGCTTTGACCCCCTGATAACTCCCCCAACTCGGACCTAACCTCCAACATTATAAATACCTCTCTTATGGCCTGGGTTCGGGATTTTTTTCCCCGAAACCCTAAGCATCGCCTGTGCGCCACCGCCTCTTTAGACGACTCTTCCTCCATTTTTGGCTAACTTCAACGCCTTCGCTTCATCCCAATATCTTCCCTGCAACACCCTCTAATTAACTAGACCATCCACGACCTTCGATTCACCTTGTACAAGCCTCCATAATCGTGTAAAGTTGGCTAATTATCTCGCCAGAAAATTCCACCCCGAGACCTTGAAACGCCAGCAACCACCACATCCGCCGCTTTTACCACCTTCCAAGCCAACCAATAACTCCTTCTAAGGCTCCTCCACCGACCCATAAAATTATTTTATTTTTCTCCTCCCCTCTCACCCCTTTTTCTTCATTTTTACCCCTCTTAGATTCATTTTCCGGCCACCTCCGGGAACCACCGCCGGTTCCACCTACATCCTCCGACTCAAGGTGAAACCCTAGACATTTTAAACACTTGGTTTTGAATTATTGATAATTATTCTATTTTTAGCCTAAATTTTAGTGTTAATTCAACTTTAATTATTATTATTATAATAATTATTATTATTGATATCGACTGTATTCTAATTTATAAATTTTGTTGACAGGTCTGGGAGTATTATTGAGTAAGATATATTATTCATCTCGACCTTTACTTATTTAACTAAATTTTTATATGTTTAATGTTATTAATAATAATAATAATATTATTATTATTATTAGTGTAATTATTTAGTTAATATTGTAATTATTCCAAGAGGATTATAAACCTAAAATTTTAACTAAGTCTCGCACATTTGCTTTTTACAACTATTATTAACATTTTTAACATTATGTCTAATTATATTATTATTATTATCTTTATTAAATTTATATTATAAATATATATAATGTTAATATTATTATTAAAATTTCTAATGGTAATATTATTATTAAACTAAGGTGGTTCAAAATCCACCTTTTAATTTTAAGAATTTTGGTATTAATAATATTAATATCCTACTAATAAAAGTATCATTAATAATATTATACCTTATTATTATTATTATTATTATTATTATTATTATCATTATTATAATATCATTATATTTTGGTGAAGAGTAGAAACCCTTAGATCACCACCCTCTTCTAATGAAAATAATAATTTATTTGTATTTTTAAGTATTAGTTCCTATAGTTAACTAGTGAATAGTAAAATGTCATCCTAAAACCAAACCTCGAAATAAGTTAAAATTATATAAGAAGGTCTAATCATAGTATGTTTTGATATAATAGGCGAACCCAATCAAATCCCTCAAGTGGAATAGGAGCGTGCACCAAGACCGGTGACTTTTTAGGTAAGGGTCTACTAAGGCCATTTATGTGTTTGCATGCACTATGTGTTTGATATGCCATGTATTTTATGTTCGTTATTACTAATTATTGCGCATGTGGCATGATTGTGGAATGGAAGTATGTTGTTGCGAATATACTGTGGCATGAGAATTATGCATATGTTTATGTCATTAATGTATGATATGACTTGAGACATGTGTTAGGGTTTTGCATAAAATGGCGTGGTGCTAGGGTTTGCATTGAATGATAGGGAGTTAGGGTTTGCATGGGATGGCAAGGAGTTGGGGTTTGCATGAAATGGTATGATGTTAGGGTTTGCATGAAATGGCATGATGTTAGGGTTGCATGAAATGACATGGTGTTGGGTTGCATGAATTGGTATGATGTTAGGGTTTGCATAAGTTAACCTGAGGTTGGGACCTTCATGGTAGCATGTCTAAGTGGAGTTAGGGTTTGCATATGAATTAGGGTTTTCATGGAAGGGTGGTATATGTGAAGTTAGGGTTTGCACATGTGTGGTACGTGGAGTTAGGGTTTGCATGGGAGTTAGGTTTTTCATGGATTTAGTCACGCATGTCTGGGCAAATGTTTGTGAATGTCACATGTTTTTGAATAAAATACTTAAGACATTAATCTTTTAAAGTGGAAGATTATTGAGCCGGGTCCAGACCGATCCACCGGTCAGGAATAGTGGTTAGGGTTTTACCCTATATGTGACCGATCCACCGGTAATAATAGTGGTTAGGACATGAGGTCCTATGTGTGACCGGCCCACCGGCAATAATAGTGGGGTGTCTCGAGCTCAATAAATACAAACCAGAATTGTTAAAGCTCTTAAAAGACATAAATTACTTACAGCGAAACACCATGCGAGGAGGAACCAGACCGATCCACCGGTCAGGAATAGTGGTTAGGGTTTTACCCTATGTGTGTCCGGCCCACCGGTTATAATAGTGGGGTGTTCCTGTCTTCGCATGGATATGATGCGAGCAGGAACCAGACTGATCCACCGGTCAGGAATAGTGGTTAGGGTTTTACCCTATGTGTGTCCGGCCCACCGGTTACAATAGTGGGGTGTTCTTGTTTTCGCATGGATTGATAAAAGGCATGGTGTGAATTGACTCTTGATAAAAGAAAGATTAAATGATTAATTTGGATCTTTTTGGGCCTTATGTGTGGACTTGCTGATATTAAGTTATGGATTTCACTTTATGTTTCTATGTATCATATGTGTGGGCTGTAATTGTATGTGATCATTATCCTACATGAATTAATGTGTTATATGCCGGCCTTAGTATTCGGTTACCTTACTCGGTACGTAGCGTACTGATCACCCGTTTCATGGGCGCTGCTTATTCCCACGAGCATAAGGCTCGTCTAATTTGTTGCAGGTAGGAGATACTTACTTTGATGCTATCGATGTCTACGGGACATCAGGAGGGGCAGAGTGATAGCTGGGCTAGATCAATCTTTAGAGTGACGTGGCCGTTGTCCTTTTAAATTTATGATTCAAGCTATCTTTTATTATGTTTGAATTGTCGAAACAATTTTACTAAGGTTGTTTAGTTCTATCTAGAAAAATAATAGCCGGTATTTCGAATTATGTAAGACTTACGCATATTCTGATTTCTGTTTTCATAAATTTGAACTTGTATGGTATTACTGATAATGTTTTCTTAGCCTTAGCACTTGGTACCGGAACGGTAGAAGTAAACTGGTCTGGTACTAAGTGTGGCGGTAACATCCCCAGAATTTACGGTTTTAATTTATGAGTATTGCTTAATGTGTAAATTTTGGGGTGTTACACTTATCACCACACCTAACATAAGAAATATGTCCCCATACACTTGGCGGTAACAATCCCAATTTTTTGTGTTTGCTTTTGCATTATTTTTAAAAAATAAAAATTTATAAGAGTAAAAAATGGGGGTGTTATAAATTTGTATAAGAGCTCTAGTTTTGAAAATCATAAACATTTCATGGTTTAAAGTGGTTTTCTAATTTCATTTTCAATGTTATTGGTTTGAAAATATTTATTGGAAATCCGAGTTAGCTTTGTGAATAGTATGTTTGGGTGGTGTAGGTAATTTTACAACTGTTGTTGATTATTTAAGTGATATTTGTTGTCTTCCTTACCTTACCTAACTTGTTTTAATTTATAATTTATGTGAATATATTGTTAGCTTCCCTATGTTGCTTTCTTTTAAGGAGGTAGTTATCTCATTAGTTTGCTCTTAGCTCATATTTGGCTTGAAACAGTCTTAAGGTCTACTATGTTAGAGCATAATGTGAAGGATATTGAATTATCTTGGTGGGAAGATTTATATACTTTTGGATTTTAGAGTGGCTCGAGGTCTAATGTTGATAACGAAGGCTGCATAGTCATGCTTTTAGTGGTGGTTAGATGACACCCTTACTTGGTTCACACCCTTTGTTGTATTTTCAAATGTCACCTGAGAGGAATACGGTGACATATGTGAGGAAATTACATGATAAGATAGATCGCATAATGACAAATAATTATATCGGGGTGGTGTATGTTTATATCATATTACTTTTTATATATTTTACTTTAGCTTGAGTTATGGATAGGGTATAGTGTTGGAGTTGAATTTGATCATCACTGATATAATATCCTCAAAATTTATTACTAATTTTTTTATTTAATTTAAATAAAATAGCGAAACAAAAAATTAAAAACCGTGAATTTCAAGAATATTACCGCCATACTTAGTATCAAACCGATTTTTTCCTATCGTTCTAGTACTAAGTGTTAAGGTTAAAAGAATGGAATACAATTTTCTCAAGTTTAAACTTTATTTAAATCAAATTAGGGCAATTTTTTTTGTTATAATAATAGAATTCACCATAGGTGGTTACAATAATACATATTACATTTAAACCAGGAATAAAAAGGCGAAAGGGTGAAACTCTAAAAGTTTTTGGATAATCCTTATGCTCTTTCCCATTACTCACTTGAATAACACATACAATGGATATGTAAGGAACACTATCCATTGAATAGACAAGGCCCCACAAAGGAACCATTCAGTACTATGGTACCAAGTAACCCTTTAAACCACACTGAAAAGCAGGTCTACAACGCAACACATGATACAAAAACTATGTAGAATGATAACATATAGCTAATACACAAGGCACGTCTCATACAATAAGAAATGCATAACACAAATCCGCATACTTAGCAGACTCATCATATGCCCAAGCAGGGACAAGACTGAAGCCAACTCAGGTCAAATCAATATATCATAATGGGAAATCAATATTTTTGGGCCTTAAGTCATTAATTAATCATTATTCAATTATCATCTTTCGATTAATACTCAAGTGAGTGCGGGAATCCCACTATTATAGCCAATGGACCAGAATCATACAGGACAACACACACCTAACCACTATTATTTGTCGGTGGATCGATCTCTAGGGCAAAAGGCTCTTGGTCACTATTATTGTCGGTGGATTGGTCTGACCCTGATTGACACGATGTTCCACTATAAGTGATTAGCATTTTTCCAATATTTGGTTTATTGAGCTATTATAGCCGGTGGACCAGTACACATATACATATTATCGGGCAAAACGCTCCTGAGCCACTATTATAATCGGTGGATCGGTATGCATAATATAATCCATCTAGGCCCAGCTCAATCGTCTCTCACTTTACTTGATTAGTGTTTTACCTTTTAATCAACACAACATTTTTATTTATTTGCCTCGAGGGAGAGATCAAGAATACGCAAAGGTACACAGTCGTATTAGCGCATACAAGCGACTCGGTACCCTTTAATTATCAATCCAATGACGCAAATGTACCATGATCGTACTGGTGCATACAAACTACACAGTACCCTACCGATGTGACACCTAATCCATAAGTATGCATACTCCCCTAAAAAGGTTTGTAGAGTTGGATAGAGTGATATATAAGGTATGGCTGGGGTACTAAGGCACACTAGCAAATACCATAATAATTGTGAGCGAAGCCAAGTCTTTAGAGTAGTGACCCCTAAAGAGCTACCATTCTCGATCTTGAGGTCTTTCGCTTGAATTATCAGTGTCTTAATTAAGGTGATCATAAGAAGCACAACAACCACATATTTATTCACTTCTAATTATTTCTGATATCATTTGACAATCCTTATTCATACAATTATCCATGATAACCTAGAGGAATCACTAAGGCTGTCATTGTCTCGTCTAATTTCAATTTAGGATTCATTTCCATTTGTTCACATTCCATTTAGGTCATCATATCATAATCACACTACAGTATAGTCTGGTTAGTTCACATGGCCCATATAACCCTAATATGCCCTTAATTCACACCAAACACACAATACCGTGCATGATTAATGATTACGACACCCCTTCACGAATATAAGAATAACACCATACCACAACCTTAATTATCCATCTAATCCCGGGTCAAGCTATGTTCTTATGATACTTATTGATTGTAAAATACCCTTACCTTTCTATTCAATATTACTTGAGTCTTATTATGAAACTCCGTTAACCCATTGACATGTTAGGTACTAGGTTACTAATTTAGGTGCACTTAGGGGGAAGATTTGTAGATATATGTGGAATACATGGTGAGTGGGTGTCAGCCCTTTTGGCATGTTTAAGTGATGGTTGTTATGTAATACCAAGTGTTGATTTTATGAGATTGCAAAAATGATATATATGGTGAAAATTACTAATAATTGTGTAATACTGAGTTTAGGATTTAGGAAAGTATCCTTGAGATGACATGTGAGGTGGGGGTTTATAGCGGATGCACTATTTATTTATATGTGTGGTTGTGCTACATTGTTAACATATAGTGATACCTGTTTTTACTCTATAGGTAACCTACATGTCTTATAGGGGCTATATATACTTAATGACACAGTGTTCCACGATGGTTTTAATATGTTTTCTCAGTCATATTGCTTTAAATTGATGTCTTAGTCATTAGTGCTCCAACTTTAGTACTACTACCTATCAAATAAAATGTTGATTGTGGTTGATTATGTGACAATATAAATATAAAACAAAATAACAAATGGATTATGATAGCATCATATTTTGCTTATTATTATCTGTATTAAGTTATGCATATATGGTTCATGTGCTAACATGTATTTCTTACCTCGTGGTTGTTACCCTAATCACATGATTCTTATGTTATTATATATGCTCATATGATTTCATGTTCGTCTATTATCACATGTTTCCCTATATTATATCATACCATCTTATCTGGTAAACTCATGTTTATATGATGTAATTTCCTTAGATTGTCATACCAGTATTTATCATTGCATCCTGTAGGTTGCGAACCTTATGGTTATCTATGATTTATCACTATTCCACATCCTGTGACTTTATGTGAGTGTGTATAATCAATTATGCTAAGATTCATGAGCTCATGTGTTTCCCATGACTGCATGTTTCCGTCACAAATGCATGTTTCTTTGCCATTTCTTCCTATGATTCTTGAAAATTGTTGCATCTTATGTTTTTACCTATAATGACTTGCAGCATCTTTAATTTCATATTATTATCTACATTTATCATGCTTAACTCATGCTTAGTTAAGGTTATGCATTGATCTAGGGTCATGTTATCTTATTTATTTTGATCTTCTGTTTAGTAATTTCTCATGTTTACCATCATCTTATATGATATCATGTTTATTCGTGTTTTCTAATATCATGATGGGGTGATTATTTGTAAGCATATCATTAAAATGGTTTATGTTATTACATGTTAGTTACTGCTGCATTTTTCATGTGTCGTGATTGAACGTAAAAAGTGTGCAGGTTATTGCCATGTGTTGGGTGGGGTTTATTTATTATATTATCTTATTGATGTTACGCTTATTTAGTTGTCTATATGAAGGTTCTCTTAACGGATTTCATTTATGAGTGTTGGTTTGGGTGCAGTGTTAGAGCTATCTAAAGTTTTTGTTCCACAAATATTTTTATTTTGTTTTATTTGTAAATATTTTGGAAGTTAAATTATTTTATTTTAATTGTTTGTTTAGTTGTAAAAAATGACATTTATATTCAAATGCTTGGTTGAGTTTTAAAAAATTTTAGATTTTTTACAAGTTTTTTGCTACTTTATCAATGGTGACATTACAGGTTTTTTGTTATGTTGACCAATGATGGTTAGCTTTAATATTTTGGAATCATTGTTGTTTCACATTTTATTGTGCAATTTTTAGCCTTATACCTAGTACGAGACAAATGATAGACGCGTGCCTTATATTTGGTATGGTGGTAACACTCCTCATTCATGTGTTTGCGTATAAATTTTTTAAAATGAAATTCTACATATTCCATGTATAAAAGATTGGATGCCACATAACTTTGTAAAAAAAAATTACTCATTAACACCATATTTAAATTATGGCATAAATAATCAAAACTTGTATTAATGTTTCTTGAAACTTTGCCCAATCAATGAATACATTTTTTTAATCTCATATAACCATCTTATTTTCGTGATCCTAACCAAATCCATCACCAAAATGGTTAGGTGTCTAGAATACACAAAAGTTACTTTTTAAGATTCTCCATTTTTGATTTGATATTTGGACCAACTTTCTAGCTAATTCGGGGCATTGTCTTATTCATGTCATTCTTAATGTATGATACGTAACGTGTTTTGTGCCTTATGTCCACCTTCTAACTAGAATGATTCATATTATGTAAAACGTCAATCAACAGTGTTTCCTCCTTCACAGTCCATATTCTTATCTCTATTCATTCATATATTTAGATTCTTACTTGTCTTGTCCAAATCCTTAAATATATAATAACATAAAGAACATATACATTACTAACAAATAAAAAATACAAATAAATATCATACAATGAAATCGACTCCATTATTATAAATAATTTCAAACAAATGTTACATTAATATCACAACGATTTCATAGAAATGACAAACAATGTCGTCAAATGAATGAAAGAAAACTACAACATTTAAATATATATAAGAAAAAGGAAACTCGGCCACTTCAACGATTCCATAGGATGGAAGGAGTCAGAAACATAAACATCATTCATTACGTCTTATAGATTTCCAAGCATCCTAAATGGCTTGAGCTAGTATCTCTCTCCGCTTAGTCCATTGTTGTGATGTTTCTGTAAAATTGGTTACACATTTATGTTGTTCTTGTTGTTATATAAAATATCAAATTGTTCCTCGCATGAGTCAAAACTCATTCACTAACAAATGAGATTATGAAGATAGAGACATGCTAAAATGATTGCAATAGTGCCTCGATGAGGATAATAAGAATAATTCTTAAAGTATACTAAGATGTAACTTCAACAATTCAAAAGTTTTATCAATCACATTTCTCGATGATGAATGCCTCGCACTAAATAGTCCTTCTTTTTTTAGTTGGTGGACTATTATGTTATTACAATCATTAACATTAACATTGTAATACCCTATTTTTAGAAACCTTAATTATAAATTAATAATTATGTGTAGTTAGTTATAGTAGTTATCTTAGGAGGTTTTGTACTAAATGTGTTATTAATATCTATATTATTATAACATATTATAATTAAACTACATCGGGTTAAATTTTGATAGAAATTGAGTTATTAAATTTAATCATAGTTCATACCCTAACCCAAATTATTTTAATCTAAATCTAATTCTAAACCAAACCTAATTACTTCCCCTTTTTCTTTTCCATTTTTCCTTCTTCTTTTTCTTTTCCTATTCTTTTCACGCTTGCCCGATCTCCTTTTCTTCTCCCCTTATTCCTATGTGAAACATTACCTCCAACTATGCCTTTGCTATGTTGCATCAATTACACCCTACCCCGTCAACTGTCACCTTCTTCTCGTATAGGTTGGCTTACCGATCATGCTTCACTTCTATCTCCCCTCTACATATATGCATATATATATATATATATATATATATATATATATATATATATATATATATATATATATATATAACACATTTAATGCACCAACCAACCTCCTTCCTCCCTCCATGTTCTGTCAAAACCCAACACCACCAACCCAAGAATTTCTCTCCTTCCATCCTCCTTCTCATCATCGCCAAACACAACACACAACCTCGCAATGAAACTCACTATTGAAACACACTCCATTGCACTGGTTGTACACCCCACCAAACTTTTGGCTACCATCATTGTTTCCCTTCTATTGGCTTTGGTCATCCTCGCCTAAGTTCCCCTTTCTCATCTTTCCCTGGATGTAGACAAATCCACCAAATCCCTCTTCTTGGCTTTAGTCTTTTCCACCGGAGCTTTCACCCTTGCTACATCCTACACCATCGAGACCTTCTCCCTAGCAGTGTCCTCCTCAACCGCAAGCATCACACTTCATTTCGCCATTTCCTTCGCAACTTCCCTTTGCTTCAGCAGAAATTGTTGAAGTTCCACTTATAGATATGACACATAATGTTGGAGCTTACCTCCTCTCTCTAGCTTCTTCCATTGCTTGCCTTCCTTCCTTGTTTTGTGCCTTGTTTTCTCGGTTAGTTGCTAACTTTTTTGCCAGGGGTTTTAATTAATTCGGGGGTATTGTTGTGTTATATAAAATGCTAATATGTGTGTTGGTTGCGTTGTTGTAAGGGTTTTGAAGATGTCAAGTGGAGATTAGTTGGGTGGATCTTACATTTTTCTTTTGCTTGGATAAGAGGTGAGCACACCCTTCTCTTGATATGTGAAATCACATGGTGACACATAAAAGTCGTTATGTGTTTAGGGTATGATTTATGCAGGAGTTTTGAAAGGGTATATATTTGTGTTATACAGCGAAGTTTTATATTAGTTATGCAAGTGTTATTACTGGGCGTGAAACATGAAAGTATGATATTAAATAGCCGGCAGGTATCTGACGTGTTATTAAATAGAATATCTACATATGTGTATTTTATTGAATGGTTAGCATATGCATGTCTATGGTTTTAGGGTTTTGATCTTGTGACGATAATGACACAAATGTCATGATAAGTGTATTGTGATTATATTTGCATGGTAGATAAGGTTGATATAAAATGCATATAAGTATGCACATATGATTAGGGTTAGAATATGATATTTGTTATTCGCATGTTATAGGTTTAGGAATGTTTTCTTACATGCAGCATGGCGTAAATTTCTTAGTAAGTGGCGTATCATGCTATAAATGTGTGCGTAGGTGATACATGAAATATATGTCACGTTAAAGATGCATGATTAGTTTTTGTGGACGCAGCTTACTAAATGTGTGAAAAATAAAAAAATACAATCAATCACTAAGTCGTAGAGATTTCCTACATAGTAAAATATTATAAATCGACATCTTTTATCATTTTCATGACAAATCCTCATAATAATAATGTCTACTATGAAATTTAGATAATAACGGTGAGATTATGTTTTTGAGGGCATTTTGGTCATTTTTCATTTAATGCACTTACTGTGAATAATTGGACATGAGATGGCCTTAGACTTTTGATAGGTTTAACTTAGTATTGATTTTGACTTTGATATATACCAATGACCTTAGGGTTTACATTGATAATTATAAATAAAGGAAAATGGTTAATTATGGAACGAGAATTGTTGTGATATGTGTAAAATATGTAATCACCCTATAATGTACTGATACTTAGATTGGAAGATCTTGAGTTTGAGCCCTCAGTTTGTTTGGTTCGTTGGCGTGTCTTGTGCCCCAATAAGGCCCTATTTTACTCTAAATGTGACCTATGAATCCTATACAGGTATCAATAATTATGGATCATGTGTCCTATATGTGGAGGATACTGTGTTACTTTATGCACTGGTATGACCGGAATGTTGTTATGCCTTTGGGTTGGATAGTTGAGAGGGCATCGTGATACTTTATGTATCAGTATGACCAGTGTACTTTTACGTCTCTATGTTATTATTGTATTTCCCCTAGTGTAATTAAAAATTAAAGTAACTAGTGTGTAAGATTGTAAATGGTTTGATATGGGTATTGTTTCGGTAGTTGTTGTTGTGTACTACTTGCTTTTTGTAAGAGGTATGGTAGTTGCCTTAACGTTCTACCTTGATAATTGGAATGGATATGGATTTATTGATATGGTAGTTGTCTAGGTGCCCTACCCTTCGTATTTGGATTTGATTTTATTATGTCAGTGTTGGTCATGTTAGTAGCGCATGATATCCTTAATGTATCCTTATTATGATATTACCTATTTGTTTCTTGTGGCTTTACACGTTAGTGTTGTGTAATGGTTCATTCAATATTGTAGTACTGATGTGTTTCATTCTCCGTTCCCTAAGAGTTTACTTTGTAGGAATACATTTAGGGTTTAGTTTGATGGCATCTATTAGGGATTGAGAGTTATGACTATTTGGTGTTCACGTCTACATCTTTTGATGTGGATATTTTCTAAACTCTCGTGTCCCTTGCTATTTCTCCTTTCCTATTTGTAAGGGAAATATTATTTTGTAATAAAATTACTATTTTATTCTTATGTTGTACACTTTAATTTAAGTAAAATAACATTTTAGCCTTGACACTCGTTATAGGGATGATAGAGGATATCAGACTTATACTGAATGAGGCGGTAACACCCATTATTTTTGTAATTAATGATTTTACAAAATAAAAATTTTATGTAGTAAATGTTGGGGTGTTACATACATTTATATGGAGTGAAAAATCCTTTCATAGTTCTTAGTTATGGCATCAACAAGGTAATAATAATCTATTGTCATAGTTCTTATTTATAGCATCAACAAGGTAATAGTTTTCTATTACAACATACATAATTACATATCACCTTTAGACATGCCCTATAAAATATGAAAACAAATAATTAGATGAAACATTTTACCACAGGGAACCTCTAAAGCATTTGGACTTGATAGGACATCTCAAGGTATCATTCCATCTATTTCAAATCATTCCTAACTAGCTAATACATAAACGAATTGATAAGATATTTGTATGGTGTAAAAATAAATCATATATTGATGTATTGTTATTTCTTGATCGTTAACGTGACTTATCAACATAAGACACGTTAACTTCTACATAATTCCCAACCAAACTGCCTAAAATATTCTATATTACAAATTATATGTCTACTAAATCTCGTACCTTTATAATACTTCACAAGTCCCAAGTCACAAATCATACAATTTTAAAAATTTACCTTAAACCACACCCACCTTCCATCTACACATTCATTAGGGGGTTGATTGAGGTGTCTTAATTAATAATTTCTAAAGTTTTGAAATAATTCTCAAAATGTTATGAAAATATCTACTTATTGCCTCATGGGATCGCTTAAAATCAAACTTTATTTCTCAATTTTCTCATCGTATGTAACTATGTGCAAGAGTATTGCAACCATTTCATCCACACTCTATGTTTCTTGTATCTTTAAACACCAACTTATCACGCTAAATAACACAAAATCCCAAATAAATGTTTATATGTCCTAAGTTGCTTAATACACGCCTTACTACTTCTAGCTACCATATCATACAAATGTCTATCCCAAATAACTGTATCATACCAAGAAAGCTCCCTAACAATCTTATGCATATAACTTCATATCAAAATCATCAACATAACCATATAAACATATAATATTAGCAATATTTTCACCCTATCCCATCTCAAGGCATAATATTCTCCGTTTGTTGTCGGTAGATGTGCCATGCATGTGAAGGAAACTAAGAAAATTTTGAAATCATTTTCTATTGCTTAAGAATATAAATTTTAAAATACAATATATAGGCAATTAATTAGAAAAATATAGGGACATAGATGCAAAGCTCGCATGTGCAAATAAATAAATAAATAACACCAAAGTAGCTATACTCCACAATACATAAGCACAAAACACATGCACCAAGAAAATAAAATAAAATAACACAGTAGTAGAGAGCATATACACAATATATATTTATGAGTGTTTTCTTACATTTATAAAGTTAGAATAAGAAACACCTCATCCATATCAACATATTGAATGGATTCTTCGGTTCTTGTATTTCCACTAACACCAAGTGAATATAAATATCTAGAGGAGTGTCTAACTTTACATTCTTCGACATTTTTAAGGCATATTGATCGCTATGGACTTGATATATTCCACCCTCAATACCATAATAGCATATGGCATAATATAGTCTACCACTATCATTGAAATCCACACCCCTATTCATGTCTACTAGCTCAAAGTATGACATTCAATTGATACCATTATTTCGGCAAAAAGTGAATTGATCTATAATATAATTTAATATACTATCCTATGAAAAAATAGCCTTCGTGATGTGTTTTGATATTGAAAATACTCCATTCAATTTGTACATGCCTATCATTTAAATGAACCAACTTAACATATATTAAAAATAACCTAAACATGCATACTTTGAGTAAAATATAGGCGAAAAAGCAAGTAGACACCAAAATCTAAATAACACAAGCAATCGAACGTTATATTTTATGATAAACTTTATGTTTCATGGCATAGCTTATAAGATCCACAAGTTTTGCATATTTAGGCATTGTTGCCAAGGGTCAAACCCTCATTTTTATTTTTCATTTTAGAGGCATTTTATCTATACTTGTATGCATGATTGGTGTCATCATGTGCGGAGTCAACTTGTAGGAATCATCGAATAGTTATAATTTATAAGAAAATATTCAAACAAACAACACCTAAACTTATATTTCTAGGCCTTTTATCTTCCTATTGAACATGCCTAAAATTAAAACAATGTGAATACCGTATTATCGAGAAGGAAACAAACAAGAGGTGTTAGTTTTGATTACCAAAAACTCCTATGCTTACACACGACATTTATGTGTATCAAGTGTAGTTTTTTTGTTTGTTTATATTTTTAGTATTAGCTTATATGTTAACAATCTCATTCCATACAAGAATAATTAATGTCTATAAGTTATGCCAAAAGGACTTGACAATGCTGTAAATACTCCAAACATAAATCTACATATCAACAAATTCATTTGAAATTGTATAAAAATTATTGATAATAAGTAAGCAAAAGGGGGAATAAGAAGTAATAGTAAGTTTGTAAATAAAATTTGTTATTTATAGATATTACATAATAGTTCAGTTAATTATTGGACTATTGCGTCGTATTAGAAGAGAGAATATATTTGGTATAAATATGTATAATTAGAAATTTTTTTGATATCAATGGTTTAAATTGAGAATTCTACCGGTAATAAAGCAAATGAGGAATGTGTGTTGGCACTTCTCTCAAAAGATGGAAGAGGAAATTGATGGAGACTAGGCATAAAAAATTTGTTCCTGTCGAATGAATGAAGATAGATGGTTCAATAAGCGAGCACATAAAGTGACAGATATATCTAATTAAAGGAGGTAAAGATAACTATAAAGGCTCTCTAATACGGAACTACAAAAATGCATAAAATCGGAAATGATAAAGATAAAAAGTCACGAGCAATTTAGTATATTTTAATTTTTATATGTGTACCCTAATTTTCATATCTCTCTTATTAGCCCATTGAGATAATAAATTAGGGTAAATTGAATTTTCACTCTTAGTCCCAACTTTTACTTCCTTTTATCGTCACCAAATATGGTAAGTTTTAAATATCATGTTTATTCACTAGTATTTCAAAACACACGTTATCTTTACTCATTAAATTTTACTACATTTTCTTATTAAGAATAGTAAAAATACTTTTAATATTTTTTTATTTAGATAAATTTAAAGTCTAACATACATATTTATCTAAAAAATATTTAATATCAAATAAATTATATAAAATATATATACTACGAAAATTCTTTTCCAAAGCTCTGCTAAAAAGAGTAAAAAAATAAAATAACAAATCCTGGGCGAGAAAAACCCTACCGCCCGTCCTTTTCCTCCGCTTCCACCGCTTTCTTGCTCCACCCTTCTGGTATTGTTACTGGACTCTACTCGAGTATCTGTCTCGTGCGGATTCAATCTTAGTCTCAGTTCTTCTTGCACGCGGCTGTATTCCATTTGGTTCGAGCGTCACCCCATCCTGCTCTAAAAACAAAACTGTATCACTTTACTCGCCGCAGCAGCTTCAAGGAAAATGGCAGCTTCATCTATCGCTTCGCAGTTGCAAGCAATCAAGTCATTAGTTAAAGCAAACACCGAGCCTCAGAAGAGACCTTTCACCCGTCCTTCTGTATTGTTCGACCCAAAGGAGGCTGCTGATATCGATATTGATACCGTTTTCAGCATTGCTCTTTCTGGTAAGACTTATTGTTGTATTAGTTTTTGATTTAACTGAAAAATTAGCTTTCCATTTTTTTTAGTTTATTGTAGAAATTCAGTTCTGTTAATGGCTTGTTCAATCACGGAATCAAGATCAGAGCAGCTGATATGTGTATCTGTGTGTGTGTATTTACGCAACATAATTTTTGGAACAAGTTGAATATGGTTTGAGCTTATCCAGGTTTGGAAGCCCTCTCAGATGTTGACGAACGGTTCCAATATTTCAAGGATAATTTGTTTAGTCAGAAATCCCGGGAATTAGATAGGGAGCTCATGGGTATGGAAGATAATAACCGTATCGACGCTTCAATTAGTTCTTTCTTGAGACTCCTATCTGGCCATCTCCATTCACGTTCTGCTTTCAATACCCTCGAGTATTTGATTCGCCGATACAAGTAATTATCTTTTCTACTTCGTAATATCTGTTTACCCATATTGTTCTTTTCTGCTGCTTCTGAACACAACGGAATGGTTGTTTCAATGTCCTGTGGTAGGATTCATGTCCATAACACTGAGGAGTTGATCCTATGTGCAATACCTTACCATGACACCCATGCTTTTGTTCGTGTGGTGCAACTACTTGATTTAGGGTAAGAAGATTTCAACACTGTCAAGTATTGAACTTGCTGTCACTAAAGCCTACCCAAATCTTCATCCCTCTCTGCTCCGTTTCATTCTGCAGGAATAGTAGGTGGAAATTTCTTAATGGGGTTAAAGAATCAGGTGCACCACCACCACGTAATGTTATTGTGCGGCAATGCATGCTTGACATGGGAGTTCTAGAGACTTTGTGCAATTATGTGAGTTTAACCTTTGAAGGTTTGGTATTCTATGCTTTCCCTTGGGCGGTCATTGACAAATGTGGGGTTTAACTGTTCTGCTGCAGGCAACTCCAATGAAAAAGTATCAGCCTTCAGTACCCGTAACCGGCTTTTGCACTGCAGTTGTAATAGAAGTTTTAGGTTCTGCTACCACTGTTGACAGTGAAGTTGTGCGGAGGATCATGCATTTTGTAGATTCTAGTATCCGATCTGATAGAAAAGGATCTTCAGAGCACAAGGTTAGGGAACACATTTATTTAATGTTTTGATTATATCCAATTTGTCTGTGACCTATTTGCTGCTGTTAGGTGAAAATTCTGAAATTGAAGAACTGTATCTTGAATGTTTTTGACCGTCATGTGATAGCATGATTTGTGTCTAGCTATAGTGGTAAACTGGCATATTTTTGTATGACGCAATTGTCAACAGTGAAGCTTTTGGAAGTGAAAGATGATATGCATATAGTGAATGGAAGAGTGGGATATGATTAGTCTTGCTATCTCTGAGTCAAACTGCCTTTGATCTTAGTATTTTATTTGGTCAGGCATGTGCACTGCAAAACATTTGACCTGGCCTGTTGCAAGATTCGTAAAGAGGCTGTTAGGAGGTGGGGGAATATATGAAAAGAAAATGTGAATTATCAGCATGAAAGCCTTCATATCATGCGACTCATGTAATGCTGTTGGATTGGATAGAAGAAAAAAATTGGGGTTCATTTGGCAACTTACCTTGATTATTGTCATTGTAGCTGCTGTTATGCATTATTTTTGGGGAAGAAATTCAAAACTATCATTATAGCTTATCACAATCTATGACATAGCTGTCATAAACAAATAAAAAAAGGTTAATGTACATGTCCCAGATCATAAACAAAAAAGAAAAGACAAAGAGGTTAAAGACAATATATGAAAAGAAAATGTGAATTATCAGCATGAAAGCCTTCACATCATGCTAATCATGTAATGCTGTTGGATTGGATAGAAGAAAAAATTGGGGTTCATTTGGCAACTTACCTTGATTATTGTCATTGTAGCTGCTGTTACGCATTACTTTTGGGGAAGAAATTCAAAACTACCATTATAGCTTATCACAATCTATGACTTAGCTGTCGTAAACAAATAAAAAAAGGTTAACGTATATGTCCCAGGTCATAAACAAAAAGGAAAAGAAAAGAATATTTATCATTTTAATTCAGTTTAACAGATATTATTCACTGAACGATGCGTAGGTTACTTTTCTAACTCTTCCAAAGCGAGCGATAGCAACCTGCATTTTGTTGTTAAGTGCAAGTCATTTTTGGGGTAGGCCTTGTTTGTGGACACTATCCTTTTGATCTGGGAATTAACTATTGAGAAGTTACTAGGTTACGTGGTCTTATTCAGTTATTCTGTCCCTAAATTTGGTGGAAAAAACATGACATTTAATGTCTTCTGCTATGTGTATTCTGTATTATATAATTGATGATATCTTTTTTCACTTTGATCGTAGGCTGGTGCTTTAATGATCATTGGTATGCTAGCAAATAGAGTCACTCTTTCTCCAAAGCTGGTAAAAAGTTTGGTTATATCTATTGCTGAGATGACTAGGGCAGATGCAAGGGAATCAGTTGATTTGCAGTGGTTTCAGATATCAGTGACAGCTTTGATAAATATTGTTCAGGTAATCTGAAATCATATAGCTATGTCTTCAACATATACTTCATCATCTCAATTGTTTGCTGAATCCTGATTTTCTGTCCAATGGAACTGTCAATGGCGTATGTTTTCAACTGAGGAACAAGGTTGCTTCATCTGGGAAATGTGGTTTATTCTCGGAATAAAAAGTGGAGTGGTAAATTTGGCACATAGACCTTGACTGGAGCATTTATCGATTGTTTTGTATTAGAAAGGTTATATGATTCCAAAAAAGATGGTCAACAAAATTCTGGAGTTAATTAGATTTTTTCATGACTATCCTAGCTCACCTTCTTAGTCTACAAGCCCTCAGAGCAATTTCATACGTCATCATATAAAACCTTTTCTGAACCCAAGGAAATGATGGGAAGAATCTCACAATTGGGTTTCATGATACATAGATGTCTCATGGACTTATTTGCTTCAAACAATACTCTTGATTTCTTATTTCTATCTGCATCCTGAGCACAATTTGTGGTTGGAAGAAAAAAATATGATTATGAATAGTGATTAGTGATTAGTGAAGGCTGAAGGTGGGGAAGAGGAGAAAATAACTGTTATGGAAGGGGGATAAATGTGAGCATTCCTGAGAATAACTCCATTTGTCATTCTGAAGCAACATTTCCGATGATGTTGCAAAGGAAGAAAATTAGAGTTACTTTTTTCTTTTTTTGAAATATGGTTATGACTGGCTTTCTGCATGAAGCATGCCAACAGAATGCAGTCTGCTTCTGACAGTCCACCCATTCCTGTTTTCATGGGGCTTTTATGTATGACAACCACAAATGAGGCAGCCTAAAATTTCATTTGACATTAATCTGTTAGAATTTGAGTCTTCCATCCTCTTCCATACTTGCCAATTGTCTATGATTGCAAAGTAATTGGCTTTTGCATCGAGTGAAAGTCTTCATCTTCTTGTGGTGCTTATTTTCGTTTTTCTAAAGTTATGTTAGTTGATATGTTCCCGATCATCGTGGAGCAATAGGGAATATGAATAGTAGGAAGCTTGTATCTGTGAGAGAGGGATGTTTTTTATAACTAATATAAATTTATTACTACCAAAATAAGTGAATTACTACTTATAAACCCATATAGGGTATCTTCTCAGCTATACACAAAGGCTACCACTAAAGTCAACGTGATTCTGGAAGGATTTGCTAGTCTTTAGGTAAGCAACTTTATATGCATTTTGCATATGCTGAAAAATTCTATTGTTTTCTCTCCTTCCACACATTATAAACGAAAGAAGCTAGTGTGACTGTCAAGGCTATGCATTTTGTCTTTAGCCTCCCCCTTGATTGTGCTACCCCACATAGTTCTGTCTTCCAGTCTCCGGCATTATGTCCCTGTCCCATTTTATTTAAGTTGACCTCCCAACTCCCTCTAGCAAATCTGCAATCAATCAGAAAATAATAAAGGCCTTCATCAGTCACACAACAGAGCACGCAGGTAGTATCAACATCAGATTCCATTTTTGCAAGTGCAGTTTTTGTAGCCAATTTATCATGGGCAGGCAGCCACATTATAAGTTGGTGTCTAGGAACACTGATTGAAGGCCAAACAGCTCCCCTCCAAGGAACCTTAGGCTGTCTCTGTTTCATTTGTTTATAGCACTTAGAAATGTTATGTCTATTTTATATATCAGTTACTGTTGCAGTGTAATTCTATTTAATTGGGAGCCCAAATTCACGAGTTTCTTAATTGCCCATGAGTATTTCTCCGACTTGTTTATTTACTAGTATGCCATACTTATATGAATACAAAAACCTAGGATCATAACTAAGTTTTTATCTCCCAGCTGGAGATAATTATCTAGGAGGAAGGAATAATCCTATAGTCTAAAATACTGACCTAATCTAAAAGATAATTAACTGAATCAGATTAGAGATAATTATTCTATGCACTAAACACTTATTGACTAGATCTTAACTATTGTCTAAATGATATGAACTTTATTTAAAAGATACAGAGATATTATTCTTGTGCTGAAATATTAGCTTAAAGATCTCGTCAATCTTCCAGTGCTCATCAGTGCATGCACTTGGATGGTCGGACCATGAATCGGCTGCTGTCCGTGACATTAGTTAGTTTTTTGCTTTAAGCTAAAAAATGCAAGCCTTGCATATAACCTGCTGGCAGTGAGAGAATTATAACCTTTTGGCGGTGAGAGAATCATGCTTGCACTGTATAATCTAGATAATGATTTTTAGTGTTTTTTATTGGTGTATTTTTTCTAGTAAGATCCTTGAACCTGCCTAGGCTTTATATACGAGTCTGTTGGACCCCTAAACAATTTCTTATCCTCCAATTGTGGTACAGTTGCCTTGAAGGATGCTCTAGCCACCCTAGCAGCCTGTTCACTTTATTGTGTCTACAGAATTGTTTCAGCTCCGTCTTCTGATTATGGGCCTCCCTTTTTATATGGAGCGCTTGTTATACAGAGCTCATTCAGTAGGCCCTGCAATGCAATGTGAGTCCTGTTGCTGGTAAAGCATGGGCGGTTTGGTTTTTAGGGAAATTCAGAGAGATCGCGTGTAGCAAGCTGCAGAACAGCACAGCTTCAAGCTAATTTTGGCGGATAAAGCTTACTGCCACGCTATAATACCTTTGGTATCAATTCATGGGCCAAAACTTATTTTAAACTCTGACAAAGGATGCCCTACAATCTTGAGCACCAACCTTTTCTAAATTTTCATTCAATATCTTTGTTACTCAAAAGCATCATGAGGATCAAGAAATCAAACTCTTCTCTTGTTATTATCATTGATATTCTATGAATTAAATGTGTAGCGGAAGACCAAAAGTACTATATTGTCAGTAAAGTTGTCAAATAATCAAAGATGAAATTGTCTCTGGATTTGCATGCATGCCTATTCAGTTTGCCTTGTTTTCTTTTCCCTCTGCAATGTCATTTTGCTTTTGATTTGTTCATGTTTGCAGTGTTCTGGGGCGCATTTTTTCCTTTTGAGAAAATTGCTATCTTGTTATTTCCTTTTCTTAAGTTCATTTTTGATCTTCCTAATTAGAATTGTTGATCTTTATCTAATGTCCTTGGATCATGTGTTTGATTGTTGGCAGTTGCAGTCTGTTGAAGCTATTCCTAAGAAGGTTGTTGAGATCCTGAAGGAAATTCGGTAAAGGGTTGTAACTCATATTTTATCATTTAGGTATACCACAAAAATGTGTATTTCATAAAATATATCTCTTTTCCAGGGATCTTCCAGGGATTTTGTCTATGCTGTCTAAGAAGTTCAACATTGATAGATTTCTCATTGTACTTTTGCGATCATTGATCGACTACTGGTTGATTTCTGACTCCTTTAAGGTTGATTGTGTTAATATGAAGATATATTTTGTTCTAGAGCTGATGACCCTACTTTTGTCCCTTTTCAATTGGTTTCTTTTAAGCAGTAGTACTGATGATGTCTGCAAGGGTGCATTGGTAGCAATTACTGAGACTGTTCCAATTGGCAGTTTAATTTACCAACTAGTTTCCAGACTGCTTTCTTCTTGCCTGAGGCAATCACTACCTGCAAATATGTCAGAGTTGCCAGAATCAGGTATTGCTGGGGTAACTACATGCGTTAGAGTTTTATTTTCTGTAAGAGGGTTTGATATATCAGAGTGGTAAGCACAGAGCAGAATGAGCGAAATAGTAAGTGTTTTTATTCAATCTTCCAGACTATATGAGGCCTGGTACCTCCAATATTTCCCAAACAATCCCCGCCTTTCATACGGCTCTCTGTATCTATTTATAGTCCCCCCTTACAAACCATAGCTACCCCTAATTAGACAAGAAAAGAAAAGAAAAGAAAAATAAAATGGGAGGGAATCTAATATTATTCCCCTAACGGACTCCCCCTTCCCTTAACCGATTGCAGTAACAGAATTGCCGGACTGCCGGGCGTGTGGCTAAACCGAATAGCCAGACGTGTGTGTGGCTCAGTCCCCTATTGTTTGCCTGCCCTATTTCTACCCTTCCTTCTAGCATAAGTATATTTAATCAGGGGTCTATCACAGAGTTGCCGATTTTTCCTACTTAGTTTTGGATTCATTTGAGTACAGTCTTTCCCACCTCAACTGACTTTCATGGAATGGAGGAATGGAGGCGTGGGCTGTGAAACAAGCTAATAGTGGATTGTGTTCCTAACATCTGTGATTATTTTATGTCTAACATATGCGATGCTGTATTTGATTATTTGTTTTGATATCGTTTGATAGGAAGCTGGGCTAAGGAAATTTTGGTTGTATTTCATAGGAGATATCCACAAGAGTTACGCAGTGCTTTTCACAAATTTCTGGAGGTTTGCTGATTGTCTGCTACTTTCTTTCATTGCTGTTTCTGTCCAGGTTGCTAATTGTTACATTGTATATTGTAGTAACTGATATTTCCCCTATCTTTTTCTTAAGGACACAAAAGTGCAATCCAAGGGAGAAAGTCTGGTTTTGGAGACATTATGTAGGATGCTTGATGGAACATCAGATACCTCACTTCAGTTTCCTGATTCGAAAATTTGGTTTGCGTTGGAGCATCCAAAGGTGCCATTATGTCCCCTATCTAGGCTTTTTATCGCCTGGATTCCTTTAGAATCTTGTTATTAGATGTTTGCTGACACTATAGTTTCACATTTTTTGTGTCTCATCTACTGGATGAAAAGAGGCCAATTCATCTTCCATGTACTAAATACCATTGCAGGGATTATAAGTTTTCCATACACGATCAGTAGAAAAATTATATGGCCATAACTAGTAAAATTGGACAACTTTGGGCGGACATTTAGTTCTTACTTCTTTGAAGTTGTCACATTCAGTCTAACTTCTTTCTCGGTTTTGCTTTATTTTTTATATTTTCAAATTTACATTATCGATGTTGATTCTCTGATCACCTATGCGTGATTCTGCTGTGTAGATGATTTGTTATGCTTGTCTCTGAGCTGTTTTTATTGTCATATAGGCTGAAATTCGGCGCAAGACTCTCTGCAGTATAGAGATTTCTGCCTATCTGAAGGGCAACAATGTGAATCCGAAGGTATACATTACTGCTCATTAATGTTTTAACTTTTGCAAGGTCAGTGAAAATTAGAAGGGATGTTGCACTATATATTCCAATATTATGAGGCAAATGTATCATATACCCAACCTTACTCTGCATTGACACCAAATAGCCCTTTGTCCACTTTTTCAAAGACATCATTTTTTTTTGTTCTTAATTGTTTGAATACTTTGTACAACAATGAGAACTCTCTCCTTCATGATCCTCTTCAAATCTAGATTTTCATCTCTGTCAGAACAATCAATTTATTAAATGCTAAAAATTATATAGTAGCCATGCCATTTTTTTTTTGTTGGGGGAGGGGGGAAGTTCAGACATGAAAATCAAGATTCCATCCAAATGAAGAATTGTGCATCTAACTCAAGATTCATTCTTTTTGGCTACTCTAATGAAGCATATTTTATTATTGATCGACAATTGAGACATGAAAATCAAATCCAAGCTATCACAGAGATGGTAAGTTAAGAGAGAAAAATTGGATTCAAATGAATTTAATAATAGTTCAAATTTGTTAAACATGTCTACTAGTTTAAAGTTGAGTTTCTCAAATGTATCTTGGGGAAAATTGGAATCAGGCAACAATACTATAAAATATGAGAACCACACACTTATGGAAAAATGAGCAAGGCATATCAAATTTTACATACATGTTTGGGAATATCCTAGTTCTCAAAACTGAACTCCTTGAAAAATTGGTGATTGTCTGAGTCCCATTGTCAATGTCGAGTAAGTGAAAATAGAGAAAATAGAAAGAAAAAGGACCTCTCATGCAATCCATTTCATCCCTATCTTCATGGCCCATCACCCCCTTCACCCCCATCCCATCAATTTACGCCTTCTCAAACCATGTCCCTAAATTGTGTGAGACTGCATCATTCAAAATGCAAAATCCAAACTTTGCCACAGTTGTTTCACCTTTTTCTTCTTCGTATCTCTCTCTTTGCATGTGTATCTCCGTTCTTGAGGGGGTAATTAGATATGAGATGTAGGTGTCCCTATGTTCTGTCATTGACAAATTAATCAAATATAAGCATCCTTTCTCAGAATGAGAAAAACTACTATGTTCCAACAAGCAGCTCCTTCGTACTTCCAATTAGCTCTGCCTTGGGTGATTACTCAATTTCTATTACCCATTTTTTTTAGTAAATATAACCATAAAAAATAGTCTTTCCCTCCCAAAAGTTAAAAAAAAAAAAAACTAGGGTAAGATTGAAAATGAGGTTATGCTTAGGTAAAGGGGAGGGTATTTGGTGTCATGTCAGTTGAAAGTTTCATTTAAATCAACTGACATTCATTTTCTATGATGGAAAAAATGGACAAAATAGGTATATGGTGTACAGGGTATGCGGTGCAACATCCCAAAGCTAAGATACTATGAAATTGTCCTGTTATTTGTGCTTATCTAGAACCTGCTTTCTTTACTTATGCTTTGGCAAAAGGAGTTATACTACACTCATTGTTACTGGATTTTGAGTATAGATGCATGAACACAGAAAAAGTAGAGTTAGATGTTGGACATTTGGACCTTTACTGATGGGTTATAAATTAAGAACATTGTCTTTCCACCCCTTGATCGCTGGATATCAGTAAGTAATTGTAATCCACACTGTCAAGAGTTTCCTGTATTCTTTCTGGTATGGAAGGAGTCAATCATTTGCTTTGGTATCTTGTCGAACAACAGTGGCGGTTTTACTTCAATTATATAGACTTCCCTTTTTTTTTGGGAAATATCACAACTATCCAATAAGAATTTTACATTGCTGATGAAAACTTGAATATTCATTCAATAAAATTGTTAAGCATAAATAGAACCTAATGAAGGAGGCGTTATATCCCTTATGGGGTAATATGAAGGATTTGTTGAGAAGGAAAAGAACATTTGAGGCTCCTGCCAGGAGAGTCAAAAGTTCTAAGCAATAAGAAATCTACTGAAGACCCAATAATAAGTTCTTTCCATGTGCATTTTGATTGCCAAATTACAGCCACTCAGTTCCTGAATACAAAATTTAACCCAAATAGGACATAATTCAGTTAGCATGCAGTGTTTCTGAAGTAACTACTTAATTAGCACCATTTCAATATGAACCTTTTTGGGTACTCTATCCAATTAAATTGACATCATAGAAAATTTCCTATCTTATACAATTTTCCCATTATCTTTGACTTTTAATTTTAAACATCTGGCCATCCAATCCTATGCACGGAATTGAACATACTTCAATTAAATTGCTCCTGTATGTACCAAGCGAGCTCAGCTCCCTTGTTAAATCCTGAGTCATGGTTGGTGGTTTGAATTGCACCGACTGCTTTAGCGAGATGGCAAGGGAGGGGTTGGTTGGTGGAGGTTGGAGTGTGTGTCAGGGGGTTGTTGGGTATGAGCTTGTATCTCTTGAGCAAAAAGAGTAAAATTGCTCCTATATATTGGTTTCACATGCTTAGAAGTCCATTCCTTTATGTTTGAAAAAAAGCTTTTTATATACCATATTCCACTTGCTGCTAAATTAATGTGTTATGATTCAAATCTGAGTCTTGGAAACAAGTTACTATCTTGCTGTATATGACACCTTTATTTTATTTTATTTAACCTGACACAATCAAGAAAAATCATTGCAATTGCTTTAATCCTAGACTCTAGTATTGAGAAACTGGAATAATAGTTTGAATAAAAAGAAAAAAACAGTTTGATGAGAAGGAAGTGGATATGGAAATACTTACAACATTATAAACAATTGTGACCAAACAGGAGTATGAGTGATAGCCTGAGGTGCTTTTCCTTCTTTCATATTATTTTTGGAAAAGGGAAGTATCTAGACTATGACTGTGAAGCAAGTAAGGTCAAAGTGAGAAGGAAGGACTTCATTAAGGGTGAACTGAAAGCAAATTGCGTAAAATGAAAAAAAGATAAAGGACAAAAATGAAGGTGTTGGTCTGGAAGGAGTAATATGTGGCCATTTGGAATCAACTGTCTTCTTGTATGCTCCCTGTGTTTCCACAATACTGGCTACATTTTCCTGAACAAAGGTTAATAAATTGTAAAATTGAGGAAATAGAATGTCCAATAGCTTCCTATAAATATACCTTGGAAATTTGACCACTTATTACTCTCTCTTAGGTCACTTTTTCTTCTAAACTTATAGACAAATATGTTATATTACGAAAACTCATACAAATTAAATGTTACATTTCCTATTATATCCTCTATTCTCTCCTTGATCAAGTTGTGAAAAGTATATTTATGGGAGGGTATATTAGTGATCTTAAGCCTCTTATTTTCTCAAATTTGTTATTTCTTAATTAGTGTACTTATATTGTGAAAATGAGGGAGTAATACAAATATGTATATAAGGGTATAATAGGAAATATAAATTTTAATTTCTATGATATTTTATATTGTGATATATTGTGAAACTGAGGGTGTGATATAAAACCAACTTTTATCATTCTGCCGTGTCTTTGGCCCGTGCAGCATTGCTTCATATCATGCCTATACCCTGAATCAAACTGCAATCATTTTATCTGATGTTCTCAATTTTTTTACTCTGCCATATGCTTAATTGATTTATGTTGTAGCCTTTTACCTAGCTGAATGATGCTTAGTGGACTGTTTTTTCATTAAATTGTGATGCGATAGTGTCAGATACGCCTCATTGTCTGTGTGAGTCTTTGTGTCCTGTGTTCCTGGTTGTTGACATTGCTCTCTGCTTAACCTTTGAAACAAATTGTTAAACGCTAAGCATTTGTTAGTTGTTAATACTTAATACCCTCAAATGACAGAGGTGCCAGCTGCCAATTTTGGCTCTTATTTGAGAGAGTGAAATGAAGTTAGATAAGCCGCTACTAGATAACTTATGATAGAGTTCAAATAGCAAGCTCACTAATCATTCTGATAGCTAATATTGGCCATTCTGGTAATTCAGCCCTTTTCTTTTCTCTAGGTTTGTTTTGATTTTATTTTTTATTTTTCCCAGTCTTTTGCTGTTACAGTTTCATCTTCCTTTTTTTACTTTTTTTTAAACTGCCAGCTTATTTTTCTTCTTCTTTCTTCTAATATATGTGTTTATTTTCTTTTGGTTCATAAGACAATGAGCCGTAAAAGCATAAGTGTCTTTGGCCAAAGCTTCAATTAAGAAATTATTAAGAAAAAAGGGGATGCATGCCCAAACTCAGTATATTAACACTTTGTCCGAGGCAAGGAAATGTGCAGTTGCCTTGCCTTACATGGTGCTTAAAAGAGCAGAGTGGGAGTTTTTGACATGGCCTGCTTGTTAAATGGCGACATAATGCTGTCTGTTTTACTGCACCTGTAAATAATTCTCTGCTTGCTTCACTTGCAATGTATTCTATGATCATGTAACCTTCTCTTTGGTCTTTTATTCATGTGGAATCCACGAGCATAGGTTCCCCCCTTCCTCCTTCATTTCAATGATGATGCTTTACATATATCTTAACTTATTTTTGCTAACTTCCAGAGACTTGTGACTATCCAAGACACTATATTGCGTCGTCTTGGGGATGAAGATTTGAGTGTTGTGGAAGCAGCTCTCTCTCTTGACAGATTGTCTGAGCTTGTTAATCCTCAGGATCTTTTTCAAGCATTTCAGAATTTACTCACGAGGTGTGCTGGCATTTTATTGTCAGGTATAAATTAAATTTTAGCTAATTGTTTGGCTTTAGGCCATTTTTTATTCCTTGAGTTTGCCATGAAAATTTGTGGAGAATACTTGTACAGCTATACCTACTTGAATTTAGTTACTACAAATTACTGTCAAAAGAGGTTACTTCTAGACTTCTAGTTCTTTTGCAAGAAGAACACAAGTGTGTTTTTGTTGGAAAATTGGAGACCTTGTGTTGTGTTTGCCTTCTTTCATCATTTTTGGATTCCTAAAGTGATAAATTTATGGATTGCGGGTGGCTGCTATGCTGATCTTGTAAGTCGTGATTGCCAGAGCACACATGCAACCGGCTGAAATTGCAATTAATTGCATTCATACACAGATGCATTAATAGAATTTATTACAAAATTAAAATTGCTCCAATTTCATTTCATTGTGCTGAATTTTGATACAGATAAGGTTAATGTTGATTGCTATGATTTTCCTATCACATGGGTCAAAGACAAAAATTGAACAATGTGCATTAGTGTGGATTGTTTTGCATGGTATGTTTATTTGAGTGTAGTTGTTGATAACCAAATCTATTAGTTAGCTTACCACTGAGCATGCTACTTCCTCTTTGATGAACCTCACATACCCTTTCACTTTCCACATATACAATCAGTATAGCCAATTACTGTTTGACTGTTCTGAGTTGGCAATGTTCTGGTATTGGACCATCACAGAGTATACATAATATGCTGCTGCTCTAGCGATTGATGTTTGTATAACTAATATAAAGTTCTTTTTGTTTATGCTTGCTAGACTTCGACTCTATAGCCACATTGCAAAGCTTTTGTAGTACTATTTATGAAAATAAGAAACAGGGCACGTCCAGGAATAATGAGTTCTGGGTTTAAATAGAACTTTGAAGTAATTGTCAATGTACAGTGCATCTCCTTTTGCATTTCTTTTCAGACGACACAAGAAACAAATAAATTTGCGAAGGTTTATCAGCAATAAAATCTCACTAATGAAAAATGGAAAATGCTGGCTTTTATAAAATATCAGTTATGGAGGCAAAGGTGAGGGATGAGAACAAGCTGTGAGTCACATTTGGACTTGGTTATGTTATTAATGTTCTATTCAGCAAATCCTATCAATGTTCTGATCATGCAGTATCATTTTATATGAGATATACCTAATAAGTCTCAATGTGGAGTTGTATTCTGTTATGGATGTTTTGGCTGATTTGTTGATGTTTGCATCTCTTTCACCTGTTGAAGCATGGATGTACTATTGATGGTTAAATTGATTTTTCCCTTTGCAGATGCTTCAAACGATTCTGTTTTGGTTGGCGATGTTGCTGTTTTGTGCTTGCAATGTGCAGTTTCGTGCTTCAAAAATAAGAGTGATTTTCTGGAGGGACTTGCTTCATTGATGTTTCCTCTACTTTTAATTCTCCCAAAGGTTCTCAACATAACTGGTTTTATTTTATTTATCCCTATCCACTGAGTCTAATTGTGCTAAGTCATGCGAAAAAATAGCTCTTGGTGCCATGAAAGCCCTTTGCTTGTCATCAATGATTGGCCCCGGAATCTAAAAAAATAGGGAACATACTCTGTGGATCTTGGCTATAAGGTCACTTTGTACCAGAAGTCAAAATTATTAATGTTTCCATCCTTTTTGACATGTTGCTGTCTATGTATCTCTACGTGACTACATCCCAATAGTTTACCCTTCAATCCTAGAGAACAACGTATTTGATATCTAATCTCCTCATATTAGTGGCTGGGACTAGGGTTCAGGTACCTTAGGTCTCAGTTTTGAGATCCTTAAGCGATATTTTGGGGTCTTCCAAAAGCAGTCTGCAGCTAGTCTACAAGCTAATATAGGTGGCACTGTGTACGTTTGCACTCCCCTACACCCTATCCATACAATTAAATATTGGTCCCGATACCTAATATCGGCTGATATTTATCGGATTTTGGGTTAGTCAATACGCGAAATTGGTGATATGCGATGAATTTAGAATTTCACATATTTATCAGCGATATATCGGTTATCGACTGATATTTGCCGATATTTTTTGTGGAAAAAAAATAAAAAATCACGCCACGACAACCGCAGCATATAAAATATCTTCTGCGACGCTCCGATACTGCTACACCGCGACCGCAATTTTATTGCTTGACCCTATCAGTAACTAGATTTATGCTGGGTTTTTAGTTTCCTTATTTTGCTGGGTCAGAATTCAGCTACCAGAGTGACAATGTACATTAGCTTTAGTTGGTGTTGCTCACCCTATTTCTGCTATTCACGCCCTGTTAGAATTATTCTGAAACCCTATATGATGATCTTGGCAGTAGTCACTAATTATAGGATAGATCGTTATGTCTCCTGTGTAGTGTGATTTGTCAAATGCTTGTGTTCTGTTGCCCTTTCCCCTTGCCTTGTGCAATCTGTTGCTTATCTATCTTTTTCTTTTTCTTTATATTATATATTATATGATATCCTTTATTGTTTGCATTTTATTATTATTATAACCATCATCATCTTCTTTTGTCTTTATGCAGGCGAAACTGCTGAACATAAAAGCTTTAGAATGTGCGAAGGAAACTAATTGGCCTCTTTACAGGAACATTGTCTCTACAGATTGCTCGGAAAAGGTTTGTTATATACGTCAGGCTTATCTTTGATTTGTGTCATTTGTGTGCTATATCAAACAGGTGCAGGTACTGGTAGAATGTTCAAATGCAAGTTATTGAGAATTAGGATGTTTGTGTTGGTTTCGTGTGTCATTGTGTAAATGTACTTACTATTAAATAAAAATATTTGGAAGGTGAGACAGTCCGTGTGAATGAACAAACGAAGAATTTGAGTTTGAGTTTGCAGTTTCTTGGTTCAATATATGCTAATGGAGAAAGTCATGATCACCAATGAAATACTTTCTGATGAGTTCTAGGGATACATTAATTCTTTGCTTTTGTTTGCTCTCAGCCTGGCAAGCACTAATGTCCCAGGTGATTAGATAGTAGATACTGGTGTCAAACCTGCAACATTATCCCTTTTAATGGTGGCAGATATGATAATGAACTGATAACAATTTTAATTGTTTTGTTTTGTGGGTTCTGGTACAAAAAAGTAGCTGGCAACAATTACAACACACAAAAAGAAAGAATTAACTGCAACGTAGTTTTTATAGTGATATATCATTGATACTGTTATCTGAGTAGTGTTTTGTTTTGCTTAATGCGGTCAATATCCACGTGCATTTGAGCCTTACCTTACTTTCTTTCAAATGGAAGGCTGTAACTATTTGCACCTTAGACATGACACCTGGGGCCTTCAGTATATATGTGCTTTGCATGTTTTTATTTATTTGTCTATCTTCTTTTCCCTCATTGATTCTGAAGACACAATCTCACTTATGGAGTCATTCTTGATTTGGCCATTTCTATCATGTCTCATTTCTATCACATGCTATTCAGTGCTATACTGCCATGTAGCACAGCTGCACTTTCTGTTGTCATTTAGGAATGTTCATTCAGTGTAATTTTAAATCAACTCTAAATCCATCTATATTGATGTTGTAATAGGGTTAACTAAAAGATAGGCTGTACGCAGTCCAACTATTCAATTAGATTGAAGGAAAAGAACTCTAAATTTTCATGTGATGAAGGAGATGGATCATGGTTGCTATGTTATTTTGTCCTCCATTCATGATCTTCTTTGTTTGATTTGAGTGTGATTATATACCTATGTATTTTATTGATTTCTGGAATCACATATTTATCCTCTTTCCTATCTTTGATGGTTCCATGGGTCATGTTTGCAGAAGCCAGGAAAGGAATGGTATTCATTAGTTAATGCAACTACTGTTAGTAGTATAGCTGATGTGTTTTCAGCTGATGTTCTGGAGTACCTACCTTTGCTCGCCAAATTTTGCAATATCTCTGAGTTGTCGAAGACGTTATCCTTATTTGTTATTTTGCAGTCAAATATGTTGGAAACCTCAGGTATAATTTAGTGATATATCCCTTCTTAATGTTTACATATTTCATGTTTATGCTGTGGTAGTTTTCTTAATCTTTCTCTCTTTTATTAAAAAAATTGGAATATTATAGTGCTTTTCTACTAAGGTGAAGGAGCTAGTAGTGACTTGTTGGTGGGTTTGTACATGAGCTTATTCCTTGATTGTAGAGAGTTGCGGTACTTTGCCTCATGTCAGTTAACCAGCATTCTTTTGTTGTTTACTGTGGCACTTGTCCTCTCGATCTTCATTATAAAAGTTCATGTTCAGTTGCTGATGATGTTCATGTGAGTGGGGGCAATGAGTTGATCGGTTATTGGCTTTGTGTGAAGCTACAGACATACCTGTTTTGTGAATGTCGAGCTAGCATGTTTTAGAGATGGAAAAAAGCAAGTAATGTGAGTGGGGGCAATGGGTTTATGTGGGAACCCAATTAGGTTGAAATGTACGGGGGATAGAGAAAGAGAGAAATGCAGTATGTGGATAATAATAAATATGATTCTATTTATACCTGCTCATAATCCTCCTGCCAAAGCTCAAAATCCTCCAGCCAAAGCTCAACTTCTCTGAAATCCTTTACCGTAGCCTACATGGGATGGGTGCGAAGTCAGCTGCTATGGATTGCAATACTTCTGTGTGTTTGCTGATATTCATTCCCAACCAAGTTAGTGGCTGTACCAAAATGGGAGTAATGGAATTCAAAAGAACATCCAATGCCTTTTCTTCACTAAGCTGTTTGGGAGAGATGCAAAATATTTCCCAAGGGTTAGGATGGAGACTATATGTTTGTTTGAGGAGCCTTTTGTTTGCTTATTGTTTTATCATTTGTCAACTTGGACGAAGCAAGCCTGAATTGTGCATGCTTGAGATTGTTAAAGTCTTGAGTTGGACAGAAGGTTAGCTCATTACTTGGGAGGAGTGGACATAAGACTGTTTTGTACTTTGGTATAGCTGAGTGAATATAAGTCTTATCCTCTTGTGGGATGGTTTCAACAGAACTTATGGTCTTGTGGTGCTTTCTCATATTCATGTCAACCTCATTTTTTCCTTGTATTTTTTCCCCTGTATTTGTTTTCCCTTTCTTTTGCCTGTCATGTTAATGCTGTGGTTACATTTAACTGCGGGTACATCTGGTTATTGTTAGTTTTCCTTAATTTTTTCCTATGATGTTATTGCATTCCAGTAAAAGGCCAGTCACCTGAATATGAGTTGTAGGACTGCTTATTGGAAGTCCTGCCTGGTCGCTATTCATTGTGCTTGCTGCTGTCTGTCCTGTGTGCTTTGTTGTTCATCTGTATTTTTCTCCTGATCTCTTCTCACTTTTTTCACTCTCAATGTTTCAGCCGTCAATGCAACATCGGCTGTATTTGAAGCTTGTTTTGCGTTTCTGAAGGCTGAATGGCAGTCACTTGACCATATTGAAGATCTATTATCTGGAAATGAGGTACATACTAATTATATTGACTGTTTGGCATTATAAATGGGATCTTCCATTAGGTTTATTTTCCTTAATCATTTTGCTTCTTGTGCAGTTCAACTCTGGCTTTTTCGGAGGAGGCTGCAGACAATTATTGTATGAAATGAATGATACTACCGATTTCAAAAAACTAAATGCTCGAATTTTAGTTTGTGCATTCTGGTGGCTTATAAAAGCGCATGTTCGGACCAGGCCTGCACTGTTGGTTTGTGATCTGTCTGGAGACCCTTCCTCTTTAATCGTCAAATCTTCAATGTGATAGGATTTCTTGTATCTGTAAATTTTTGCTTTTGTTTCTTTTTTTTTTGGGGGGGGGGGCATATTTTCTACCTTTCTAAACATTGTTTTTCTATTTAGAATTTCAGTTCTTTTTTCTTAATTGACATCTGGTATGGTCTTCTGAATAAGATATGTTGAATATTTGTAATACAGGATGATAGTGGAGATTGGATGCGGAGTCTTCAGGAACTTTATGTATTCTTTGCAGAATGTAATATGAAGCATGTATTCAAGGAACATTTTCATTACATTGTCCTGGCTTTGGACTCTCCTGTCCATTTTCTCTTGAAGTTTATCAATGAAGGTTTCCTCCCTAAAGATTTTCTCTTTATTGTTCTTGTCATTTTATTCATCTCTCTCTCTCTCTCTCTCTCTCTCTCTCTCTTCTCCTTAGATTGTGTTTGACTAAACATCACTTGAAAAAGTGCCCCTAAACTCCCATTACTTTCCAAAAACCAAATAAGGCCATAATGAAACCCTGCTTCCTGAAGCCTGTCTATTAATCAGGCAATTGCAGATGCTAGAGGCCCTTAAAAGGATGGATGTATCAATGAGGTGATCCTTGCTTTCTTGTAGTATATTTCCCCCAGAAAATTTAACCTTCTATTCTTACTATTCAAAATTGATTTCCCTTATATAATCATGTACTTTTTGCATTATTTCCCTGTCTTGTGTTTGTTTATTTCATTAAAACTTGAGAAATTTGGTCATATTTTATGAAAAATTAAGCTTCCCAAACTTTGGTGTGGCTTTTGGAGAGCCACTTTCATTTTATGGTCCGTGAGAATCTTCTAATATTGCCGGCACTGCACTCTTGTTTTACCTGAAAGATATCTGGTATTGCATTTTCTATCTGTGATGTCTATACTTTCTTAGATTTGATCACATAAAATTGAAGAATAGGTACTGATCTTTGCTCCTTCCCTTTGCATTTTCCCCCCTTTTTTTTTTGGGGGGGGGGGGCATATTTTGCTGCAGGGGCTTCCTATGGAGTTCAGGTTGAGAGTCTTCGTTCACTTACATTGCTATGTTCTACATCAGATGAGAGTCTTGGTTTGCAGCTTTTAACTGAATTTCCTTCGGTTCTTGTTCCTCTTTCTAATGAAATGAAGGTATTGCGCTTGTCTTGGTTCTTTAGGTTAATTATCCCTGCAATAGTTTGTTATAAGCTTGGAAGTAACATAATGAAAGCTTTTGATGGGCCATACGTATTTCCAGTATGTACATGTATTTTCTGATTTATGATCTTTCTCATTCTAGGATATGCGGGTTGCAGCTATGAATTATCTTGAAGAGCTCTCCTCTTTATGGTCTACTGTTACATCTAATGCTAAGAGAACTGGTATTCATCTTATTCTCTTTGTTTGAACACATTATTGGGTAGGCATGATGTTTACATACTTATGTAGTCAGGCAGCTAGGTCAATGTGTGGGTCTACCAGTGATGTTTATATAATGACTTTGTATGTGTTTGTCACTCCTCGGATGTTGATGTGGGGTTGGATTAATTTGCTGAGCCTATCACAGTATGTTGAGTTTAGTGTATTGGTCAAAATCCAAGATTTGATGGATTATCTTAATAATCATGTTCTTGTTGTTCTGATATCCAGGAAACATGAAGTCATTGTTTTCAGTCACTAAAAATCTTCTGAGTATATTTATTCAGCAAAAGAAGTTGATACTGTCAGACAAGAATTTTCTGCAATCATTATTGAGTTCTGTGCTGTCCTCATCATCTCAGAGCCTCACGGCTCCTGAATTTTCTGAAATGAGGTACTCACCTACGATTTCATCTAATTTGGATATTTTCCTTGCTACGTAGTAGTCACATTGTCTGAAACCTTGAAGTCGCAGCTCATGACATTTGGAAATTATTCATTTGATTGATTTCTTTTCTGTTGAAGTGTTTGGAGCTGTGAAAGTTATCGAGTATTTCCCCAGAGATCATGGTTGCTAATTATGTTTCCCAGATCCCTCGCAGCGGTGCCTGCTTTGTAAAGTTATAATTAAAATTTCATTCATAAGTAGGCATCTAATTTTTTTTATTTATTTTATCAAGTTCTTGTTGCTTGATTTGATGGGTGTAGTTAGTTTGATATTTGTTTTACACTTTTCTTTACTGTTGGCCTACGCTAGGTAGCTCAAATTTGGAATTACTGCAGTTCAAAGGGTTATTTGGTTGGGAGTAAGTTGAGGGGAAACAGCAGTTCCCTATAAGTGCTTAAATCTGTTTTGTTTGGTTGGAAGAAAGTGTAAGTTGAAAGTAAGTGTGACTCTTACCTAGGTAGACCCAAGTACATCCTACTTCCTTAGTTTTTAAGCACACTTCAGCTCTCACATTGGGAGAATAAAATCTGAAAAACCACTTCATCTATTATGAAATTGTACTATTGTAATTTGGGTATTGCCTTCCTTGTAGTATAACAGTGAACCAAACATAAAACATTATTACTTAAAGGGAAGTGGAGATGCATACCAAACATAAAATACTATTACTTCCAAGTGTTTCCCTACAATTTGGAAGTACAACTTACTAAGGAAATTTCTTCCTTTGTACTAAACGAGTCCCAAGTCTTTGCGGGTTTTACATTTTGCCATTTTTTCACAAGTTTTTTTCAGAGGATAGTGCTTTTATTTTTTCACAGATGTTATCTTTGCTGTAGAGTATATTTGCAAATAAAATATATTATCTAGTGCTGGTCATGGGAGTAGAAGATCACTTGTATTGATTCCATTTATTGCATAATTTTTCAGGTTTGACAGATCAGTTGCGGAAGAGATTCTGGGATTTATTATAGGACAAGCCTTAAAATTTCCGTCATATGCGAAGGTTTGCCTTATGTTTCTGACTTTTTAATATTGCCTTGTTGTTTTTGTATCTATTGGGGATCTGCTAGACTACTAGTCTATTGGGTTTGGTGCATGCAAGCTGGATTTGATGCAACTGTGCTTTTGGTGTAGCCTTCTATGTGATATGTTGAGTATTCATGCTGATCCTTTCTTTGCAGCTGAAAATATTATCATTGCTTAAAGAAGTTGGTGATGCTGTTATGCAAGATAAAAATATGCTGTCCCTCTTGCACGAACTCTTGAGGCAGCGGAATGACTATCATTTTGGGCATTATAAGTCCTGTCCAAAGTTTTCAAATATGGATGTGGAAATCCTATGTCTTCTGGTTGAGGTAATTTTTGAATTTCATGTTGGGCTTTTAAGTTGCTGTCCTCTTGCTGAACCATCTGCTGAAACCTGTTTTCCTCTGGATTAGATGTGTTTCATGGCCACTGCATCTGATCTACATTGCCTTGAAGATCCCTTATTGATGGTTTTGCAGGTAGGATACCTTCAGGTCTATCTGAGTAGTTGTATAGTTTACCGTTGTGTATGTTAAAGGCTTATGGTTTCATCGGTCTTTTTATCTCTAGATTGATGATATTTCTCTGGACGAACCTGCTGTAAGTCAGCCTTGTATCACTTTGTTAAAGAAACTGAACAATCGCTTCTTTGGCAGTTTGAAAATTGAAAAGCAGGTACTGTAATCACCGTCATCTCAATAGTTAAAGCTCTACTGCATTTTGATATTATTCCTCAAAGATGTGCTCGTCCTTTTGAACTGTTGTAGGAAACTTAGATTTTTGGTAGTCTTCAGGTTTCACCAATGTTGAGTCAGTTGGCATAGTTTCTCCAATCTAATGCATGAGGTTTGGTTTCTTTTCACGGTTTCTGGAATAGAGATGCTTCAGGGACATGTATTGAGCATCTGGAAGAAGTTCTTAGACATTATTATTATTATTATCATCATCATCTTGATTTGTTATTTCTTCTGGAAACTATGACAGTCCTTCAGCATTTCAGCTATGGAAGTCATGATTTGATTTGTTTTTCTGCTTTACAGGAACGTCTGCTTCAAGAACTTGTACTTCTGTATCAGCATGCCAACATTGATGTCCAGGATGCTGCTAGGGAGGCTGTATTGCGCTTAAATGTGCGTGCTTTCTGTTTCTATTTTCTATAATGATTATGTTTGCATGATATTTACTATATTTTTTTTAGTATTTTGCGTCAGTTAAGGTTGCGTTTGTAAGCTTTTTATCTTCTATTTATGTTTACCATTCCATCAGTGCTACTAATTAGTTGGGCTGTTTAAATGTCAGCATGTTTATCACGTGAACTCCACGTGCTTGGATTGTTAAAGTAGAAGGTGCAAGGGTCTCAAATATCTAAGTGGCATGAGGAGCAGGTGCATGCCTCATGTAGGCAATGTCATATCAAGGAGGGACAGTTGTGTGACAAATATTCAACAGTAATTGTCAGAGTATCAGATTTAAAGGCAAAATATGCGTCATGCCGTCATCTGCTAAAATTTATATATCAAAAGAAAAGACAAAGGAACAAATAAAGTGATGGAGTTACCTCAAAATGTGTAAAAGATGTAAAAATGTTTCTGTAATTTTATCGCCTAGTAATTACTGATCATATATTCTTCAAAGAAAGCCTCACTACACTAAAACTATATGTACACTGCCATGTTATCCCCTTTTTAGATGATTTTGTCTCATTTGAATTCTTTGCACATCATCACTTTTTTTTAGATTAGGAGGAGACTTTTTTGGCTTCTATTTAAATGCTTAGTTGTTGGCGTCCATCATGTTGGTGCCCAAACGCAAGCTTTGGTTTCTCATTCCTTTTGTTTTGTGTCCCCCTCCCTCTGTGTGGTGGACAGAGAAGGTTGTTTTCCAGCTGTTCTCTTGAAACAAACTTGTGAAGCATTTTATCTGAATGAACTTATTTTGTGTTATAATGCATGATCTAACAGACTAGGTATTCTCTATTCCATTATAGTCCTCCAGCAATGCAACATAATGTATTGCTTCCCTGAAGTAGAACTGGCTGTGTTTCTCTGTATTCTTAGATTGATTTGCATGGTATTTTGTTACACACAGCTTGTAACTGAAATTGTAATGTCTCCACTTGAAGCTTGTGATGCTTGTACTTTTGATGCTGCTAGCTCGTGCTAGTCTAGCATCTCTTTTTGATACTCATGTGGAGCCTGAGTCTAGATTTCTTATTCTTTATTCCATGTGCTTTGAGTGTATGTATAACTGCCGTACTGTCGTGAAGGTGGCTTGGTTGTTTATTGGATATAAGTATGTGTTTAATACATGTTGTCTTTGAACCTTTTCATCCTAATAATTACTACTGCTGGACACTGCATCTGTATATCTGTGACATGTTAATGCTATGTAGTGAGAACTCATGGGATTTTACCTGAACAATGCAGATCAAGAGCTCGACATTGTCCAATATGTTAGGTGCTGTCATCAATTGCGAGGACTCTGTGGTCAGGTGTAAAAAGGCAAAATTTGTGAAGGAATCTCATTGTGCTATTCCCAAGGGTGAACACGTATTTCGCTTTCTGAGCTCTCTTCTTGACATAATGGTTTTGAAGAAAGACATACATGACAGGTTTGTTTTGCATATTCTGTTTAGGTTAAAATTTACTTCTGCTTCTGGCAGTATTAATTGGATCTGATTATAAAGGTCTTCTGTTCGTTGGTGATTCAAAAGGGGCAGTACATTCAACCTCAAGTCATTATCCCCTTATTGAACTTATAATTAATGTGCTAACTAAAATCTTCAGCTATGCTGGTCATCAAATTAAGCATGTGAAAATTTCATGCATGGAGGATCCTTCATGTTTTCATGGAAAGGAGTTGCATTTTAATCTATTGTGGAGTATTTTAGCTCTGTAACATTTTTTTTAACAATATTGGCGAATTATTGTCTTTGATTCTGTGTTTTTTTATTTTCATGACAACAATTATCCTTGGCTTTATCTGCGTCAAGTCGTTCACACAAAAAAAATGAACAGTTCTGTAATTTCTTATATCATTTGAAGAAAGGGGTGAAAAAAATAGCCTAATTTATCTATCTTGCAAAAGTAGCCATTTTGTTTGTAAACTCTCTGTAATTCTTTATTGTAGTCATGGTAACTAGTCCTTGAGTTTAGTTCAGTGTTCCCTCCCTCACCCTCTCTCTTCCTACTCTCTCCTCCTCCTCCTCCTCCTCCTCCTCCTCCTTCTTCTGCCATTGCGGCAGTGCTTCTTTTTTTTTTTCTTCTTGAGTTTAGTTTAGTGCCCCCCCTTTTCCCTCTACCTTCCTTCTCTCTCCTCCTGCCATTGCGGCAATGCTTTTTCCATATGCTCATTGGTACATAACACTGGTATTATTTTTGGGTTCTATTAGATACTTTTAGTATTCATGACAAAAAGGTTTGCTGTTTTGAATTTCTTGGATTTTTGTTTTTGGGAACTTGGTAATCTGAGATAATGAACGAATGCTGTGGAATTCTACATCAAGAAGAAATGAGTTCCAGGAGATGTACCTTTTATGCTCTGTTGTACTGCACTCTTGGTTTATTTGTAGTTATTCACTGTCCTGGTGGAGATAGGGGATTGCTGTGTATATGAAATGTTCATTTTATTCATCCATTATCTATAAAGAAAACAAGTGCAGTTGCCAATTTTTAGATTTACTTTCTTTTTTAGCCTACCAGAAATCATGATTTGGACTAGATTGCATAGGATGCTCTATTCCATTTCAGAAATGCTGCCAAAGTGTTTCCAAAGCAAAAATTGGAGCGGAAATTTCAAAGCTGTTTTTAAAATGGTTTAGGAAAAATTAATCAAAATGAATATTTGGCCAAATTTTCAGCCTTCCTCTGACCTCTTAAAGCCTTCAACCCCCCAAAGCCTGCAGGCCTCATATATAAACTTCGAATGTCTCTTTGTAACTATTTTATTTAAATTTGAAAGGACCATTATGAAGGTTTATGCATTTTGAGTAAATGTCTAATGATAGCAAATTGTTTGTTTTGATTATGTGCTTGTATTTTATTTGTAAATTGAATAAAGTATCTGTTTTGTTTTGGCATTTCCTAACGTTTCCATTTACTAGTTTTTGGAGAATTGTCATTTTTCTATTCCTCTATTCCTATTTTTGGTTTCTTGTGTTCTTGTTTCCTCATTCCTCTTCTAGTTCCCATTTCCATACGACTTAGTATTTGGATTTACTGAAATAAAGTGTGTTATTGTGACTTATATCTTTTAGCAACATCTTTTCCTCTCTTGAAATTTCTATATTTCACTACATAGACAGCTTTCCTTCGCTTGTTTTTCTTTCTTAATCCATTTTACTAAATTTTAAAATGTTTGTCCTTTCTTCTTGATATGCCAATTAATTGTTATTTTTGTTGTTTATGCTTTTGTCAAAATTTGATAGAGCATTGGATTATTCCAGGTGACTGAAATAAAGCGTCTTATTTGTGTCTTCTCTCTCGTAGGGACATCTTTTCCTCTATTGAAATTTCTGTGTTTCACTTCATTGATATCCTTCCATCTCTTATTATTCTTTTCGTATTCCATTTTACGAAATTTTAATATGTTTGTTGCTCATCTTGGTATGCTAATTAATTGCTATTTTGTTGTTTATGCTCATGTTGAAAGGTAACGAAGCATCAGATTATTCTAAACCACATACTCTTCCCTTGGATCGTTGAATTATTTTTTTTGTTTCACAATAAAAAGAAAAATTTGAAAATTGATATTGAAAATAATAGTGAACAACATTTATTCACTACATGATTTCATTAGTTATTTTTAATACCCACCATTGTGGTTGTAAAATTCCCTATGCAATGTTTATGGTTGTATGACCCTTTGATTAACTCATTGAACAATCTAAATCTTAGATAAAAGCTTAAAGTAGTTTAATCGTGTTAAGATTTACAATTTGGTATGATTAGGGCTGTTAACAAGCTGAGTCGAGCCGAGTCAGGGTAGGCTTGGGCTCGGCTCGTTTAATAAAGGAGCTTAAAAATGAAGCTTGAACTTGGCCTGTTTATAAACGAGCTGACTCGCGAGTTTTTGTGGTAAACGAGCCGAGCTCACGAGCTTTTACACTGTAAATGAGCTTGAGCCCAAATTTATTATGCTCAAGCTTGGCTTGTTTAATAATGAAGCCGAGTTCGAGCCTAATTTTTAAGCTTGTTTAGCTAAATAAGCGAGCTGGGTCATGCCTTTAACGAGCTGAGCCCAAAAAGTTCGCAAGCTGGCTTGGTTCGTTAACAGCCCTAGGTGTGATCTTACGATTGTACGTGATTGCTGCATCTTTTTATCTACCCTGCTGAAAATCTAATTTTCCTTTCTATATCACACCATATTTCTTCCTCAATCCACTTAATCCTTGATCCCTTCTTGTGCTGCATATTACCTCTTGAAAGGAGCATTAATGACAGACCATTAAGACAACGGTCAGATGGTTATAATTAAGTGCTTGCAAAGTGTCGAAGTACAATGTTGATAGAGGAGCCATTACTACGTCTTGACATGAGCCATAGTAAAGAAGCATTAGTGACGTACCATTAAGACAACAAAGTTGATGGTTATAATTAAGTGCTGGTAAAGTGTTGAAGTACAATATTGATAGAGGAGCCATTACTATATTAAAATAGTAACCTGAATATGATGAAGTTTCTGGTGTATGTATTTTTGTTAAACCTACTTATTGTGCATGCATGAGCCAATCTCTTCCTCCTCAGTCTTGGTTCACTTGAATGATGAAAGCCAGTATAATGTTGTTTTTATTTTTTGAATAATGAAAGGCACTGACCACATCTCTTAATATTACCTTTCCATTCTTCGACCATCTGAAAGAGCTAACATCCTGCAGTTAGAGTGTAATAACTGTATAATATCCTATGCCTATGGCTACAGCGATGATTCTTGATCTATGATGTTAAATTCTAGTGATTTTTACTTTTTATTTCCTTTCTTTGTTTTCGACGCTGTTGATTGATTGTAGTTTGTAGCTTGTAGAACTAATTTAACAAATGGGTTTACTTTTAAGTTGCTACAACTTAATTCTTGACTGCACGAGAGTTTAAGAATGTGTTTTAAGTGTTGTTGATATTTAGCATACAATTTTTTTGGCATCCCAATCTTGTGAGTTTTGATTATATGAAACTTTAAGCAATCTTAGGTAGGATCTCCCTTGTACCATGGGCCAAAGAAGTATCAACAGGCCATACCTCTTTTGTTCCCATTCTTAAGTGTTTCTGGGCCGTGTGCTTGTACCCATATATGTACACAAATTGTACCTTATTCTTGGTAATTATGATGCTGATCAATTAGCATCAGACCTTTAGTTCCATGTTTGACTTTTTAATAATGTGCAGAGGCCTTGCTCTTTCTTAACTCTATTTTTCAATTTTATGGATCAGGGCATATCTCGTAAAGCCCCTGTTCCAGTTTCTTGGTAAAATCTTGTCAAAGGAGTTTACTAATCTTATCATAATTGAGGAAGTGGTACAGTCCTCAACCGGCATTTCTCAAAATATGCCAAGTGCCATATGTTACATTCAGCAGACAATATTACTTATACTTGAGGATATCATCCCTTCATTCTCAAGTGCAAGTGATATATTTCTAAAGGTAATGTGATTGTAGTCTCCATTGTGCTTTTACCAAATCTTCACGAGCTTTATCCCTTGAACAGTGTGCATATACATGCTATTTGGCAGGGTGGAAAACTTGATAAATCTGAGATTGCCCTCTTGGTTGATTGTGCCCGTTATGCAATGGATGGATCTAGCCACAGCCATATTTTTTCATTATTTACTGCAATATCAAAAATCATGCCGAGCGAGGTTATGGAGTTCATACCGGACATGCTGGCCATTGCCTGTAGATCCACTACCTCTCAGGTAATTTATTGCCATCTGCTGAGCTGAGTGATGCATAGAGAGGAAAATACTGATGAAATCACTCTGCATGTCTGTAGGACATATGTAGTTTGTCATTTTGTTTTGATTCGTGAGTTTGGATCATGGTTGTCTACATCATCTTAAATTCCAACTATTCTATTCTGCAAATTAGATAAGGTTGGTTACAGAACTATGGTATGCAGTAACAAAGGGAACTGCTCTCATCTCTGGCCAACATCCTTCTTCAATTTATTTATTTTGTCAACATATGTTAGGAAATTCATCTTATATTGATTGCCTTACTGTTACTTGCAGAGTGGGCATTCAAAACAGATCTTTGAGGACTTTATTTCAGCTGTTGTTCCATGCTGGTTATTACACATGAATGAGGTGGTAACACTGCTTCAGGTAATTTGGAAATTTCTACCATACTCAGTTTTCACTTTCTTATGACTAGCTCTATTGCTTTGTGAGATTTTCTAATATGTTATTTGGGCTATAGATTTTTGTGAGCGTTATGCCTGAGGTTGCTCAAAATCAGAGGTTGTCAATTAGCATTCAGTTCTTAAGGTATGTTTGATGCGTGGATTTCATGCGTATTGATTACATATTAAAAACATTTAGGAATTAAGTTGATTGATGATTTTCTTGTTACACATATATATTCATTGGAGGTTCATAAACATGAAGTTGGGAAATATATGAAGTGTTTCTCATCTTATGTGGTGGACCTTGTTTACCTTAGAAGATTACTTTTGTTACTTGGGGTGAACGATTATTTTTTGCCAGGACAATTGGAGAATCCACAGGCTTGGGCTTATTGCTGCTCCTCCTTGTGCGCTCGTTGACCTCAAGGCAAGAATCGGTCATTATTGAAAACAAGCTGCAGGCATCAGGTCCTTTAGTCTCTGTGGCTGAGACAGGGTGGGAGTATATGTTTGCTACTCAAATATGTGAGCAGTATACATGCACGATATGGCTTCCATCACTAGTTGTGTTGCTTCGACAGTTGCAAGCAGGGAATCAGACCCAAGAGTTGTTTGTTGAATTGCTGGTTGCTATGAAATTTATTTCGGATAAACTCTATAATCCTGAGCTTCTATTCAAACTTCAGTCAGGGGAAGATATAAATACAATACAGGTATGCTTGCATATTTTGAACTTGATTCTTATTCTTCTGCTGTTTTATATTTTAAATGTGTAGTTATGGTAGTTCACATGTCAATATTTATTGGTGATATCTTTACTTCTCTACGGGTAAGATTCTGATAATTAACTAGATTCAAAGAGCTGCCATGTCTGTATGATCTGATGATAGCTATGAAAAGCTCTTTGAGTGGAAATGTCGAGAGTATCCCTTTTTAATCCTTGAGGGCATATAAACAGTGTCATTTGAGGGGCTGGTGCTTCTCATTTTTCTTGTGAGACGCTTCGATTAGATAGATTTACTTTTGAGGGGCTGCTTTGATTTTACTCTTCCGGTTTAGTTTCTCATTTCTCAAATTCTTAATCTAATTGAAATCGGGAACGTGGTGAGAATAACCTTGGAGAAAAGACCATAACATGTGGGTCATTATCTGGCACATGGTAAAATACTGTAGCTTGTTAGTATATAGTACTACCGTATATGCTATGCCTTTACATTATGACTTTAGAGGCAAGTTCCTGCAAGATATTTTACACTTATTAGCAAGTGCCCAAATTTTCCTTGAGATGCTGTAATGTCAGGTTCGCGTGTCATTCAGTTGCCTTAGGTTCTGTTATTTTTTCAGCTTTTACTAATCAACTGGGGTTATTTTGACATTATTTAGTACTTCCGTCTTTGAGATTTTTATTGGTTATATGTGATCCTTTTAGAGGTGGCTCTTTGTGCAAAACTAGATTTAAAAGCTTTACATGATAAATTTTTAAAAATTAGTGGGATCACATATTGGTTCAGTCACTCGATTGGTCATTTAGGTTAAAGTTTCTCACTATGGAAGTAATGATGCATCTAGCACCTTCACTCGTGGCAATCATATGGGTGGAGGTAAGAATATCTGGGCATTAGGTAATTGTGAATGCTTTCCTCTTGTATGAAAACTAGCTGTGATTTGATTGGAGCATCCACTTCAGTTGTGATTTGATTGGAGCATCTGATAAATTTGTACATCATATTTCTCTTGCAGAATGTGCATGTACATGTGCCATTTTTGTCACACACAGTTAATCTTTTGGATTTCAGTGTCTTGCTCAACCATGTTAGCTTTGCATGTTAATTTGGTTGAAAACCATGTCCAGTATGCTTTATCTATGCACATTAGTCTCATGTATTTGTTTGTTGCAGGATTCTCTTGCTGATCTTATGGAGCAGGTTGTTTGTTCATTGCATCTTGTTGACTTGCTCAAGAAGAAAGTAAAAGTTACTGCTACCATTAAGAAAGGGCTAAAGGAGCTCATCCATTACTTATTCAACTGTATTTCAAAGGCAATGGCACCTTCATCCTTTTTTGAAGGCATTGTTAGACTTCTGTGTCATGCTGAGATGAGTGTGAGAAAGAAGGTATGTGATTGACCTATTTTTGAACTTGGAAATCCAAATGTCACCAGAGTAATTTTTATGATTCATGAGAAACAGATATTTGAACTAGTCAATTAAGGCACCGTTTTATAAGCTTCATTATTTGTTCATTATCTATTAATATATACACCAGGTCGTTTGTTTTACTTCATTATAATTTTATTATCCACAACTTATTTACATCTTATTATTACTTTATAAGTTGGTCCCACCAATTTTAATTAAAGACTAAAAAATCCTTATACTATTTGCTTTTATTACATAAATATCCTTTACTAATTAAGTCCGCCAATCTCACCTACATATCTAAAATTGTCATTACACATCAATTTATTTCATTTCAGACAAATTGCCAAACACTATTATATGTTCATATACAAATAATTTGTGTCTACTAAGTACTCTATCATATTATTATATATCAGGTTCAAATCATGTATTAAGTTACCTAAATGATGCCTATTAGTGTATTTTGTTGGTTTGGTCCAGATTTAGATTTAACCACTAAAAATTGTCATAGTTTTCAATCCGCAAAACTATGATATATTCATGAAGTGTACACATGGTGCTCAATAGAGTAGGGAATATATAAATATGGAAAAATGGCAGGTTATCCTTTGTTAATGACTCAATTTTTCGCTATGGCATCTTGTTTATTGTCAAATGTAAGACCTGTGATATTGCTCTTACAGGATGACTTGTCAGTTATTATGTATATGGTGTTCCTATTTTAATTTTTTGCTTGATCTGGCATATTGAACTTGTATGTTATTTTATGCAGGCTCTCCAATTGCTTTGCAAAACAATGAAACATTTGGGTACAGAAAAATCAAGGAAAGAGAGGAAGTCGTATATGCAGCTCATTGGCTCTTGGGATCATCTGGATAGTAGTGCCTTGGGTTCATTAGGTGCATTGTCCATGAAAATTCTGCAGTTAGTGGACGAGTCTCCTGATGATCAAGATGTATCCGTGAAACTGATTGCATTTTCAGCTCTAGAAATCTTGGCCAGCAAAGGTTCCTCTGATCATACCATTTTTAGCAAGTGCCTTGCATCTATTGTGAAACATGCATTATCAGAGGATCTGGCTGTTTCTTCTGCTTGCTTGCGCACGGCTGGTGCTTTATTAACAGTTCTTGGGGCTAGGGCATTGCCTGAGCTCCCTCATATTATGAAGTGCCTTCTAAAGCGATCCAAAAATATGTGCTCATCTTTTCAGACAACTGTCAAAGTTGCCGACAAAAATCCTGTACAGTCAATTATGGGTGAACCAGTTATGATGTCTTACCTTGTTATGTTGGAGGCAGTTGTGGAGAAACTTGGTCCTTTCTTGAGCCCGTATTTAGATGACATTTTAGAAGTTTTGATTTTGTACCCTGATTATATTTCTCAGTCTAGTCAAAGTTTGAAAGCTAAAGCTGATTCAATAAGAAGGCTTCTGAGTGATAAAATTCCTGTAAGTTCTTCTCCTCCAGTTCTATCGGACATATTTATATATTCTATCAGATAATTACCTGTATGTCTGACCTCTTCCACTGGAATTCAGGTACGTCTTGCTTTTCCACCGTTGCTCACTATTTACCGCAAGGCTGTTAATTCAGGCGATACAAGTTTGTCAATTACTTTTGAGATGATTGCAAAATTTGTTGGAAAAATGGATAGATCATCAATAAGCTCCTTCCATGCAAAGATTTTTGATCTATCTTTGCAAGCACTTGATCTTCGCCGTCAGTGCCAGCCTTCAATAAAGAATATCACTATTGTTGAGAAGCATGTCATTGATGCAATGATTGTCTTAACATTGAAACTTACTGAAACTACATTCAAGCCTCTTTTCATCAGAGCCATCGAATGGGCTGAGTCAAGTGTGGAGCAAGATGACTGTGGGGGAAGCATGGATATAAATAGGGCCATTTCATTTTATGGATTTGTTAACAGGCTTGCAGAAAGCCACCGGTGAGTAATCTCGTAGTTCAACCTTATTATAAATCATGGATATGTGCCCTTTCTCTCAGTTCATGTTTGAAAATGCACTATTTTTAGAAGACATAGGTTGGGTCAAAATGAGAACACAGAGCCCATTAACAGATTAGAGGTGCAAAGGGAATCAGATTGTCCTGGGATATTGCGCTTAATGCATCTTTGTTGGTACCACCAGTTAGGTTTTGTTTCATAGTTTATATACCGCTGCAAAAACTTGTTTATGTTATTCATGGTAGACTCATATAGGATTCTAAAACATTTCTTCTTCATCTAATGCTGTTCTGTTTACAGTTGACTTCTAGGTGGCCCCTTCAAATATTAAATGGACCATCAAATTCATAGTTATATACCCCTTTCTGCCATTTATTATTGAAATTTGTATCCCTTTTCATCTATTTGCTTGATAATAATTTAGCAGAGCCAAATACGCTTAATTTAACATTTCAGTGCCCTGTTTTAGGACTACCTATCATAGCCTGCACACCATTAAAAAAAAAAGAAGCAAATTGAAGAATATAAGAACGCTAGGGCTGTGTTTAATTTGAAAAAAAAAAACAGTTTTCCATGAAAATTTAGGAAAGTGTGTTGATTTGTCCATATTATGAAACCACCTTTTAATTTTAAAAATTTGAAAATATGTTCATCTTTTTTAAAGATTGGATGATAATGATGATGGTGATGGTGATAATAATAATAATAATTACCAATATTATTCATAAAAAATAATATTATTAACGTCAACAATAATAGTTTTTTTTATTAATATTAACAATGATAATAATAATAATATTTATAATAGTCATGATAAAAGTAATATTAAAATTGAAATTCATAATAATAGTAATGTTATTATCACCACCACTAATGATAACTATATTATTAATATGTTAATATTGAGAAAATTTATGATAATAATAAGATTAATTAAAATAAGCATAATAATATCAATCATAATAATAACGGTATTAATATTATTATTATGAAAATTATTATAATATTATTTTTATATATGATAATAATAGTATTAATATTTTTAATAATAATGTTATTATTATTCTTGTTAATAATATAGATAACAACAATAATAGTATTTTTAATAATAATAATAATAATGTTTTTAAAATTAATAATAATATTATTAACTTTACTAGTATTATTTTTACTACTTAATAATTAATATTAATAATAATGTTTATATTAATACTTAGCAGATTATTTTTTGTTGATTATTAATATTAAATTTAATAATAATACTATTATGAATATCAATATTAATGTTAATAATAATGATCATAATATTAATATTATTAACTATATTAACAATAATAATAATAATTATGTCATTAGAATATTTATCATTATTATTCTTGATATATATTAATAAATTATTGATAATATTGTTTTGATGAAAAATAATAAGCATAATGATAATAATAATAATAATAATAATAATAATAATAATAATAATAATAATAATAATAATAATAATGACGACGACGACGACGACGACGATGATGATATTAATATTATTTTTATTAATAAATTTTCAATTGGAAAACATGTAGAAAACAACACATATTTATATGAAAAACTCACAAAACATAGTAGGTGGTTTTTTTATTTTATTTTTTACATAGTTGGAAAACCATGTTTTTCAGTTTTCCAATTAGAAAAATTGAAAACAGAAGTTATGAACATATTTTCTGAAAATATGGAAAACATTTTCTAGAAAATAACACTGTTTTTTGAAACTAAACGCACTCTAGACAATGTTATGTTTTTTAATTAGGTTTAGCTACATGCACCTCATCTTAGTTAGGTTTAGCTACCCAGGCTACGCTGCATGTACTAACCAGTTTGAAAAGGCTGCCCTAGGCGCTAGGGGGTTAGAGATTTTTTTATCCTAGGCAAGGTGACATTGACAAGGTGTTGCGGATCTGCATTAGGCTCGCTAAAGCATTGAGGCATGCAAGCCTTACTAAAATTTAGCTAATTTTAAATTTAATTTTGTAATAAAAATTCTACAATCATCATGATAATTGAATCTCAAGTTGGGAAGAAAAAGGAGGGATAAAAGGTTATAGGAAGATCAATATCCATAATTTTGAATGGAAAAGGAAGGGAAGATATTTACTATAGAGAAGGAATCTTTGATGGTAGGTTTTATTTTTATACATACAGTAACTAAATCTCACATTGGGAAGAAAATGGGGAGGAAAAACGGTTGTAAGAAGACTAATAGACATAATTATGAGTGCAAAATTGAAGGAAGATTTTTTCCTAAGGAAAGAAAATATCATATATTTTTAGGAAAATCTAAAACAGTATTATACTAGGTAATTTTTTGCCTCACTTTGCCTTGCACCAAGCGCTTTAGGCACTACGATCCCTATTGCTTTGGTGGGCCTTAGGCATTTTCAAACACTGGTACTAACACTCAATATGTAGACCCAATTCATGTAATATCTACAGTGTGTTGAGTATTTGTAGGGAGATCGATTTGCCTTTATATTACCTTCTGCTACCTTTTCTTGACTAAACTTCTGCTTGTTGCTTTTGTAAATCTTGAACCTCTAATTTCTTTGCTGCATTTATGTCCCAGTAAGTTGTTTTAGAAACTTCTTTCTGGGATGTGCCGTAGGCTGTATGAAATTTGCACGTCTGTTTGACAGAGAGAGGCAGTGAAAGAGGCTGTTTTGTTTAGCTTTGCTGGGTAGAGATATGACATGGACTTGGAAGTTGCACTTGAAAATTGTGTGCATATTTTTTTTTCTTTCCCTTTATTTTTTAGGGGTAGAGGGTGGCGCTTTGTAAGGTTCACTTGGGTCTTGAACCTATAACTTCTAAGAGTGCAAAATTGTTGTCTGTTCTCCCATCTGGCTCTGATGAGCCCGATGTTACTTTGGCTATGAGAATGTGAAAATTTATACCTGACACAATTATCGGCCAAGCTTTACTGATTTTCATGCTTTCTGTAGTCGAAAGGGGAGTTCCAAGCAAAAAATAGGTTTAAGGAATTTGGCCAATGCAGCGCATTAGATTAATTGTTTTTGTATTTAGCTTGATGTATTCTTTCTACTGATAACTAAAAAGTTAATGAAGGATATCACTGATCATGATGTAGTCATTGATGCTCCTTGGGTACTTTTGCCATAGCCTTTGTTCACAGCCTTGTGTGATGCCCTGACTTCTCTCTAAGCCAACTGCGATTACTAAGTCAGCCTTACACTTCAAGAGAACTCACTCATGATCAAGGAAACCTTGCCTAGCTCAAAGCGTTAATTACTCACAAGGAAACACACAAGAGAGTTTGAAAGAATGATAGCTTTATTGAGAGAATTCTTGGGAGCTCATAACTTGTAGATGGTGGAAAATGAGGCCTCTCATCCCCTATTTATAGTTGAGGCCTCCTCCTCCCTCCATTCTGTGGAGCATTTTAGAGTGGGCTAGATCATTATCCCTCTAGAATGCTCCATTAGAACATAATAGGCTAATCTTGAGTATTTCATACAAGTGTATACAAAAGAGAAGGGTTCTAGAGACATCTACTATAGAACCGTATATACAAGTGTATAACTCTCCTACTTCTTCTACATGTATCTATATATATCTACATTATTTTAGAATGTTTTAGAATATTCCGCAAAAATAAGAGGGCTCAAAGCAGGCTGTGACAGTTGGCTCCTTAAAGATAGTAGCAAATTGTGCATCCCATCAGTGAGATTTTTTTCTGTGACATTCATACTATGGCTTTCAGTTGAACTAGCTGAAAATTTTTGTTCAGGAAATTGGCCGTTACCGGTTTCAGCCTTATTATTTATTTGTCATTATTTTCTCATTCACCGTGTCTTCTCTGTTCCATCCCTTTACAATCCAGACTATCTGGATCTTTTCCTCGTCAGAACTTTTGACTTCCATCTCTTTACAGTTGCCGGCCTTTTCCAACATGATCACCGTGTTGATTTCTTCTAGCATCCTAGCTCTATGCTTTTTGACTTCAGCTTGGGTCTCAATTTATCTTCACTGCCATTCACATGGTTATCATTCAATATACTAGGGCCTGCCTCCACATGTTTACCCTTGTCTGCAATTTGTGAATTCTGGTACATGGTTTCCTACTGCATGTTTCCTTGTTCATTCTACAGAGACCCAACTAAACTGGGTTGCATCTTTCTGAATTAAGTGAGTACATAGCTTTGAAAACACATGATCTTGCATTTTTGGCTACTCTGTTCTGTGCTTCTCTCATTTACTTCGGATCACTCGCTAAGTTAATCAGATTAAAGTTCTGCTTTAATGCATTGAAATCTTGAGGTAGTTTAAAGCTTTTTAGCAGTTGCACACCTTGTAAAATGTGTGTATAAATAGATGCCGATTGGGAGAAGGTTGTTGATAGTGCATGAAACCTTTTTCTGATCTGACATGAATGTTGTCATTTTTGCAACTGCTTTGTAATTATGTTGTTTGATATAATATATTATGCTCATGGCAATGGGATATTGATATTATTTATTTGTTTATGTTTTATCCACATGATATTTGTGTTATCTACTGTTCATTATATAGATGCTCAGACTCATTATATCTTCCATTGCTCATTTGAGGTGGCCTTGTTTCTGACTATAATGACCCATGTGGGCAGATCACTATTTGTTCCATATTTCAAGTATTTGCTGGAGAGTTGCCTTCAGTATCTTACCGACTATAAATCCCAGGGTGCTGGCCATTCTAGAAAGAAGGGCAAGCATGAGGGTGTGGAAGGCTTATCACTGGAAATTTGGCACCTCAGGTCTTTGGTCGTGTCAGCATTGCACAAGTGTTTTCTCTATGACATTGGGACCTGTAAATTTCTTGATTCTTCAAACTTTCAGGTACGTTTGATAGTTGTTTCTGATTACTTTTCCCAGGATCTGATATATTCATGCAATTGTACTAGGAACTGCAAAAAGCTAGTTTCCTAATTTTCTCAGTGTACTGATGTAGATCCCAAGATAATATTTGCCGAGGAAGGCTAGGAGCCGTTACGCTTAGCATTCTTATTTCAGCTGCAATCAACTTTTTGTGTTTCTGAATAACCTGATTTATTCAGTATAGCGTACCTCATAATCAGTCACCCACTTTGTAATTTTTACAGACACCTCAGCACCAGAGTACACGCCATTCCCTGTTAGTTTCATAACTGTTAAAAATTTAATTTAAATAGATAACCTTTTTGTTTTTCTAATCTTCCTGCATTTTTTTTGAAATTTGGTAACTGCTTCTTTCTCCCATCCTTACAATTTCTCCCATCATTCACTCATTTTTAGATAGTTTCTTTCTGATCCATTTTCCTCTCCCACAATTCCTAAGCCTAAAGTTATTATCAAAATTATGATTCCTTCCCTTTATCTCTCTTGTATCCTTCTGATTCGTTCTTCTCTGTTCTTATCCGGTATATTGATGCCGTCAATTTCCATGACTAACAAGACCTCCAGCTTAATTGAATTTTATATTTCAATTTTTTGTATTTCAGTAGTCTGCCTTGAGCTGCTAAAATTGAATCTCGTATTCTCGTATCTTTTACTGGTAATTTAAAAACCTGTTTTTTCTCAATTTCATGTCTCCATTCCTTGTGGTGTTGCTGAAAACGTAGCCAAATGTTCCGGATCCCTGGATGTCTTTAACTCCTACACCAAATATATCAATTAATCCAATGTAATTTGGAAATGCTTATGTTCATCATCTTAAATCTGTGATGCATCTGTATACTATAACTAAATGAAACAAGTGCTGAAAGTTGACTTTTTGAGTAAAAAAGTTTCTTTTTGGCTCGTAGCCCTATGCTATTGCACCATCATATTTGTATATAATGACATATTCTTAATTATGAATTCCCCAGAACTTGTTGCTTTAGTTCCATTTGAATCACGTTATGCAGAAAGATGAATGTGTGCAACTTCTTTTTGACTGTTATGTTGCAGGTGTTATTAAAACCTGTTGTGTCGCAACTAGGAGTGGAGCCACCTGTGTCGTTAAAAAAATACCCAGACATACCTTCAACAGAAGAGGTCGATGATTTACTTGTTTCCTGCATCGGTCAAATGGCTGTTACTTCAGGTTCTGACCTCTTATGGAAGTCACTGAACTATGAGGTATATATAAATGGATCTTTCATTTTGCCAAAGGCATTTGCTGTTGAGTATCCCATGTTCCTTGTACTGGTCTGTGCTCGTTGAGCAAATTGTTTTCAATCGTGGAATGGCTAGGCTAGGCTGATCAGAGATGGTTTTGTTTAGTCTTAACGGCTGCCCCAGTTTCTCTTACAACCACAACTAGTTATATATAAATCCTGTCACTAACTGGGTCTGGGGAGATAATGATGTGCGCAACCTCACTTCAACTAAGCTTGAACGGATTGTTTTGGATATATCTACGCAAAAAAAAAAACAATTTTAAGAAAATTATTTTTGAAATAGAAATAGTAAATAAACTAGCTATATTAGTAAAAATACTAAATAGGTAAAATAACAATCATAATAGATGTGGGTCTCATGCGTCATTCTTTTCTATCCTTTGTTTTGTGCAATTTGTTTGTTTCTTTAATTATATATATATATTGTTATGGCAGGTATTGATGCAAACGAGGAGTGAAATGGTGCGGTCTCGCATGTTGGGTCTCAGAGTCGTCAAGTATCTCATTCAGAATCTGAAAGAAGAATATCTAGTGTTATTGGCGGAAACTATACCGTTCCTTGCTGAGTTGCTCGAGGATGTAGAGCTCTCAGTTAAATCTCTTGCCCAAGAGATTCTGAGGGAGCTAGAGTCTATGAGTGGCGAAGACCTTAGGCAGTGCTTTTGATCGAATAATGTAAGTCGAGTACTATGACGAAGCGCACAAGTATTTTCATGTTCGTAGCAGTGGGCCAGTGGGTGTGATACGCATGGACTCTTAAGTGCTACGGTCAGGATTGTACGCGATCAAGTCATGCATTCGATGTCTGAGACTCTGAGCCACTGAGCAGGTTTTCCTATGTAAATTATTGTATGCTGTAGCAGTCAAGGGGGCATATGTGCTGCTGCGTAAATTTTGACCGCCGTTTTTTTGACGAGCAATTTTCTTATATTATTAGAGGAAGACTATTAGCATCATTCATGAAAATCCACTGCTGCCTTCTAAGAAGGGTTTTGGAAAATTCATGCTATACTTTGCTTGCCAAACCTGCATCTCATGAGGCGTGGATACATCCCTTACAAAAATACGGCATCCATCAAATCTCCTCCGTGTAGGAATGTTTATGTTATTCGATAGATTTGATATCCGAAGTAATGTGATAAAAAAAGAATAACCGATCCTATTTTTTTTTTTTAAAGTTAAATATTTGATTCGATCAATAAAAAGTCAAATAAATTAGATATCTGATATGATAAATATAAATAATATTTGATTTGAAAAAAATATTAATATATTTTTATACCTTTTATTTTATATATAATTATATATAAATACATTTAGATGTGTGTGTGTATAATTTTTACTTGATTTAGTATTTGAACTAATTTAGTTTAGTTGAATTTATATTTTTAATATAAGTCCTTTTTAAGATCTAATAAAATTTAATTAAATATAGTAATGTATCAGCTTTAATTTTAATTTTAACATTAAATGTTTGTTAAGTAAGTTGGATATTTATTAAATCGATTGGATATTTGTTCAGTGGATTGAATAATATTAAATATATTTGTGATTTAGTGGTTTTTTATATTTGAAATTTTATTTAGATAATATCGGTTATATTTAGTATCCGATCCAAAAGTTTGGATATTTAAAATTTTAAATCAAATATCACGTTCTTTTTAAATATTTGAAATGTTGAACATACAACAATTAAATATTTAAAATTTTAGATATTTGAACCATAAACAGTCCTACCTCTATGAATTGTGAGCAGCTTAGGGCACCCCTTTGTTAACTTGAAGCTTTTACGGTAAAGCCTCATTTACCCTGTCTAGCTATTCTTTTCCTCTAGAGAAAAGTCGAATCTATATCAAGTTTCTCAGAAACGTCACCGTATCTAGTTAAAGCGGTAAAAATTAATTATATGCATGTAGATGTAGTTCTACTAATTATATTTAATGGATCATGGTGCATCGGATATGAGGCCGAAGACGAACATGGTATTGACTATTGACAGTGTCCAAACGGAGTTGTACTTTGCTGTTTGCTCATTGTTAAGATAGCCGTGCCCTGTGATGATATCAGTGTATCAGTTATTTGATTCCCAAAATTGGTAGTGCTAAATGTGAGCAACTACTCGGAGACACTGGAGAATTAAATTCACCGCCACAGGGAGCTGCGTGCCTTCATGTTCTAAGAAATGCTAAGGGTGGGATTCAGCCACCAGCGGGATTGTTAGCCCTCCATGATGCAATTATAAGGTGGTATGCAGTCCTGAGTGTTTTTTGGTAAGTGAAATACTTCGAAAATTTTAATTTTATTATTTATTATTAAATAAAATTTTATTATAAAATTAATTAAATAATTTATTTTTTATTAAAATAAAAAGAAATTAATTAGGGTAAATTAATAAGAAATTTTATAAATATTTTAATTAGAGAAAAATTTGGGTATTTTGGCTAATTTAGGATTTTATTTTTAAAATTAATTAAATAAATTATTTTATTTAAAATAAGAAGGAGAAAATAGTTTCAAATTAATGTTAATTTTATAAATATTTTAATTTATTAAATTTAGGGTGATTTACTAATTAAAATGGAATTTATGGAAAATCTTTTAAAAATCCTAATTTAGCCTAAAAAGGAATTTAAATATTATTTTATTTAACTATCCCAAATATTTTAATTTATTTATTTAATCCAACCCTCCTATTTTTCTTTTCCCCTTTTTCCTTTTTCCTTTTCTTTCTACCTTTTTCTTTCTTCTTCTTTTCTTTTTCTTTTTCCTCCCCTCCCCGTTTGGGCTTGCCTCCTTCCCGCGGCCCAAGTCCCCTCCCTCCTTCCTTTCTTCTTCGGCGTAGCCCAACCCGCGCGGCCTAGACTTAACTCCTTTAATGTCGCACTGCGTTTTAGCCTTTTATTCCTTCTAAACGCTGCGTTGCACGCGTGTTTTAATAAGCGCCGAACCGCCTGGTCTCCTCTCCTTTTCTTTCTTTCTTTTCTGCGCCGAACCGCCGGTTCTTTCCCCCCATCTTCTTCTTCTTTCTTCCCCAGCCCGTTGACGCCGACCTGCAACTCACCACCACCTCCGAAAATTTCGCCGCCGGTTACGACCGTTTTCCTTCCTCTTTCTTCCCTCTGACCCGTCGTCCTTTTTGAACCAATCCACCTCCCTTTTTCTCGTGCACAATCTTCTCTCTCTCCCTGCACAACTATTCCCGCCACATTCGAATTTTTGCCAACATCCATTATCAGTCGGTGCCCACTTGTTCCTACCACTCCCCCCACTTTCCTTTTGACCTTAACTTCCCCTTCAGCCTATAAATACCCCAGATTGAGCCTTGTATCGAGTTTTGGCCGCTTACCCAGAATTCCCCAACATTGCTGCCCTTTTAGACGCCCCGTTCGCCGCCTCTGGCCAACTTTGCCGCCATATCTGGCCACCGAACTATTCCTTGCTCCTCCCTCTAGCTAACCAAATCATCCATCCCCCTCGATTTTTCCTGCACAAGCCACCCCGACTGTGTGAATTAGCCTTATCGATCAACCCTGTTTTCTAGGGCTATTCATGGTTCAAATATCCGATATTTCGGATATTTGATTGTCGGATATTTGAAATTTCGGATATCTAAAAATGATATTTGATATTTGATTTGAAACTTCGGATATCCGGAAGATTGGATATTTGAATTTTCAGATCGGATATCATCGGATATCAAATATAACCGATATTATCCGAATACAATTTCAAATATAAAAAAATTACCAAATGACAAATATATTTCATATTATCCAATTTTGTTGAGCGAATGCTAAGCAAATATCCGATTCGCTTAGCAAATATCCGACTTACTCAACAAATATCCAATGTTAAAACTAAAATAAAAAAGGAGTGGATGGAGTCTATTGGTATGCAGAGTATTTTTATTTTTATTTTTATAAATATCTAAAAAGAAATTGTATTAAAAATATAATTTCAATTAAATTAAAATTTTCCTCAAATAATAAATAAAGTAAGTAAAAATTATACACATAACATATAAATTTATTTATATACAATTATATATAAAATAAAAAATTATAAAAAAATGTATAAATATTTTTCTTCAGATCGGATATTATTTGTATTTGTCAGATCGGATATTTGGTTTGTTTGACTTTTCGTTGACCGGATCGGATATTTGATTTGAAAAAAAAATCGGATCGGTTATTTATTTTTTCGGATCGGATCGCTTCGGATATCGGATCAAATAAGCAGATATCGGATAATATGAACAACCCTACTGTTTTCTGCCTCCGCCACCCTTAGCCACCTCTTCCGCCGCTGCCGCCGCTTCTTTCACCTCCCACTCTCTTCTGCAGATCCTTCTCTACCTTCCCCTACCTTTCTTTTCCTCTCCCTCCCTCTCCTCCTCTCTTTCTCTTCTTCTTCTCTATTCGGCCACCACCACCGCCGGCGTGTGCCGCCCCCTCCATTCTACTCCTCTCCCTCTAGGCATTCTTAAACAGCCCAAACTCCACCTCCATTCTCCCTATCTTTTTCCCAACATTCAACTTTCCCATTTTTCTTCTCTTTTTCCGGCCGTCGCCGTGCACCACTGCCGGTGCCGCCTATCCCCACCAGCCTAAGGTTGAACCCTAGACCCTCTCAACCCTTTTCCCTATTTTTAAAAGCCTTAAATTTTTTTATTTCAATTGTTCTAATATAAATCCTATTATTATTATTATTTCCATTTTTAATATGTATTATTATTGTTATTAATATTAATGTTTTTATTATTATTCTGTTGAGGGCTGAAGCCATGTTGTAACTTTTAATTTGATTTTATTATTATTAGTATTATTATTATTATTGCTATTATCTTTATTTTTAATATTAATATTTTATTATTATTATTATTATTATTATTATTATTATTATTTTGAATTACTATTACTATTATCCCATTATTAATATTACAACTACTTTACTATTAGTTTTGCTATTATTATTATTATTATTATTATTATTATTATTATTATTAATTTATATAGGGCTGAAATCCTATTGTGCTTATTTGAAATTTTATTAGTATTATTATAAATATCATGTCTTATTATTATTAGGGTTATTAGTATTTTTATTATTATTAGTATTTATTCTTATTAGTGTTATTATTATTTATTAATTTATTATTACTCAATGTAGGGTGGAAGCCCTACTTCTTTTTATCTTCAAATATTATCCTTACTATTATTACCATTATTATTATTATTATTATTATTATGGTTTTTATTATCATCATCATTATTATTATTTCATCACTATTATTATTACTAAATTTGGTTATTTATTTTACTAATATTATCATTATTAGTATTATTTTATTAAAGGGGTTGAAGCCCTTATTTCACTATGTTTTTGAGTAATGCCCTTTTTATTATTATTGTTAGTATTTCGATTATTCTTGTTAATATTAATATTGATATTATTTTTGGTACTTTTGCTATTATTATTTTAATATTTTATCAAAAGCCTAGTCTTATATTAAGTTAGTGATTAATAGTATTTTGATAGGAGGGAGTCTAATTTTAACTTTTCCCTCATAATAGGTATAACCACTCAAAACCCTAAGGAGGCGTAGGAGCGTGCTCCAAGACCGGTGTCGTTTTAGGTAAGGGTGTTACTAAGGCCTTTTATGTGTTTATATGCATTATGTGCTTCGCATGCTATGTATCCTATGTTTATCATTATTAATTATGTCTCATGTGGTATAATGTGGAGTTGAAGTATGTTTTCGTGTATTCGCATGGCATATGTACTATGTATATGTGATGATATGTGTTGTGACCCTATAAGGCATGCATGTGAGGATATTGATGTAGTTTGTGCGGGAGAAAGGATGAAAAAGGAGGACGGGGGAAAGAATTTGACCAAGGGATGAGAGTTGACCTAATTATTATAATGATCCATGTGTGGAAGAGTAAAATCTAATTAATGGTTTCGTGTGGAAGTATATAAATTATGATTTCTTATGGGAGAATCTAATCTATGGTTTCGTTATGGTTTTGTGTGAGAGAATTTAATCTATGATTTTGTGTGGAAGAATATAATTTATGATTTTACATGGGGGAATCTAAATTATGATTTTGTATGGGATAACCCAATTTATGGTGTTATATGGGAGAAGATAATTTATGGTTTTATATGGGAGAATCTAATTTATGGTTTTGTGTGGGAGAATATAATTTATGGTTCTAATTGGGAGAATCTAATTTATGGTTTTGTGTGGGAGAATATAACTTATGGTTTTATATGGGAAAATATAATTTATGGTTTTGTATGGAAGAATCTAATTGATGGTTTTGTATGAGAGGATCTATTCTAGGGTTTGGGATGGATGAATCTTTGGTTTTGTGTGGATTGAATTTAGGGTTTTGTATGACGGAATCGTGGGTTGTATGGTGGTATTAATGTTTGCGTGGAGGTAATGTTGCATGGCGGTATCAGGGTTTACATGGTGGTATTAGGGTTTGTATGATGGTATTAATGGTTGCATGGTGGTGTTAATGGTTGCATAGTGGTATTAGGGTTTGCATGGTGGTATTAATGGTTGCATAGTGGTATTAATGGTTGTATGGTGGTATTAATGGTTGTATAGTGGTATTAGGATTTTCATGGTGGTATTAGGGTTTTCATGGTGGTATTAATAGTAGCATGGTGGTATTAATGTTTGTATGGAGTTATTAGGGTTTGCATGGTCGAGTTAGGGTTTTGCATGGAAGTTAATGATTGCATGGGATTTAGGGTTTGCATGAAAAGTTCGAAAGGTTGCATGCGATGTGTAAAGTTTGCATGGGAGTGACGTTGAAAATGATGGTCGTGAACGAATTTATCTAGAATGATCTGCAATGACAACGATTAATTAAATTCAATATGAAGTCGAAATCGTTGATAAATACATAAAATGAATTGAAATTAAAATAATTAAATATTTATATCAAATTACACTAATAAAATAATTAAGCTTAATAAAATTAAATTTCAAAATACAAGGTATTACATGTACATCTTACACTTTGCTCCCTTTTAATGGGAACACAAACTGCAATTTATGGTCATAATTTTTGTGACATATTATCTCCCTCCATTATTATGCATGAAATGGAAATGTATGATGTTATCTTTGCATATATTGGATCCAAATAAGCCTGGTAATGATATTAATGTTTATTTAGCTTCACTTAAGGAATTAAAATACATGTAGGATCATGGAGTTGAAGTATTTGATGCATATGTTTGAAAGTCATTTAACTTGAAAGACATGTTATTTTGTACAGATAATGATTATCTGGCATACAATAATCTTTCTGGTTATAGTGTGTGTAGACACTATACATGCAATATTTGTGAGGATAATACTTACTTTATCTAATTACTGAAGAGTGGAAGACTGTCTATCTTGGATATCATAAGTTCTTGCCTACAAATCATTATTATCTTAGACAAAAAAATCTTAATGGAAAAGTTGAAAAAGCAATAGCTACAAATCCACTTTTGAGACTATGTATTTGATAAAGTGATGGTATTAAATATGCCTTTTAAAAAAGAGAACAATAATTTAGTTCTAACAGGTGGGTGAGAAAAGAGATAAATATTCTTTGATCTTTAATATTATATTTTTTTTTGCATGTGACATTGTCTTGATGTGATACACATTGAGAAGAATGTATCTTATAGTATAATTTATACACTTCTAAATGTACCAAAGAAGATTAATGATGACATAACTGCTAGGTTGGATCTCATTGAAATGTATATAAGAATATAATTACATTCATAAAAAGTAGAGAATAAAATATTTTTCCTTATGTATGTTATAATCTTTCTAAAACAGATAAGTTTTCTTTGCATGAGTGTCTGAATGGAATGAATGTTTCAGAAGAATATTAATCAAATATCAAATGCCTTGTTTCAATAAAATTTTTTTGAAGTGAATGAGCATGAAATTATATGATTATTAAGTTCTCATTCAAATTTTGATGTTGGTGGCTATATGCTCCATCTTACCCAATCGTGGTTATAGTGCTAAAACCTAATTTTATTTTAATTAAAAGGAAATTTGTGCTAATATTATTAACTCTCGGGGGTTGGACATATTATAATAAAAGATTGTGATTATATTATGCTAGTTCGGAAAATACTTTTCTCTATCTTTCTTTGATCATGCATTTAACTGTAAAATTGGTCAGGGAGGTTATACTATGTTGACCAATTTATTTATATTGGATGTAACTATTTCAAAGGTTCATAAAGTTTTTAAAATATATGAGTAACTCAAACAAACTAAAATAATACAGTGTTGAGGTTTATCTAGTGGATGATGTAATTAAATTTTATTTTGAGTTTTTATCAGATACTATTCAACCACGATATTCAAATAAATTAGATGAGGGAAAATAAGTAAAGAATTTTGGGTGTTTAAGATGGATGAGTAAAGAAAAAAGTTATTTAAATTAGTTAATGCTTATATTCTATTTTTTTCATTTTTTTATTTATTCTTTTATTCATTAATTATTATATTATTTTTTATTTATTAAAAATAGTATGTAAATTATTAAAAAAAATCTTTCAATTAATTTCTATTTCAAATAGACAGATCTTTAAAGTTTAAACATAAAACAGAACCTGCCTAAGGAAGAGACTAGAGAGGGCAAGAAAAAAGCAAAGGAAGAAGAAAAAACACAAAACCCTCTTGAGTCTCAACAGGGGATTCCGAATCATGTCGTCAGCGGTCACCATCATCTTCTTCTTCTGTCGTCTTCACTCCACTACCATCTAATCGGGATGCATGCATTTCGTTTTGATTTTCGATCTCGCCCTTCATTAGATCTTTTGAATCAATCCTTGTTCTGAGCTGGGCATGCGATTAGTTTTATTTTCATCTACAAATTAGTCTCGGTTTCATTCGACGTTGAGATTCTTTCCATGTTCAATCATAGGACTATATTTGCTTATATCTATTTTTCATCTTATGTCACAAACCAACCCTACCACCACCACATCTACAAAATCTACAATCTCTCTCCCGCAGCCGTGTCCACACCTTGCTGACTTCATATCCAAATACGGTGCGATCCCATTTCGAACCTTACAGGAATGTCTTCGACCCACCAAACTGATGACGAGTCTAGGCCAAGCCTCAATTCGTCGGGACCCGAATGAAGTCCCACGATGCGGGTCTTGTAGATCCACCTCTAGTCCTCGTCTTTATGCCTGCGTCACTTGTGCCGCCGTCCACTGCTTTTCTCATGCAGCTACGTACGCTGATCCGGGTCATGAGATTGCAGTAGACGTTGATCGGGCGGAGTTGTTCTGCTGTTGCTGTAATGATCAAGTTTATGATGTGGATTTCGATCTGGGGGTGGTTTCCGCCGTTGTGGGCAACCTCATTCGTCCTCCACGACTTCCACGACCTCTGCCGCCACCAGAGGATCTTCGAAAAAGGAGGAGGATTGAGTACGATTCGTGGGCGCCGGATTTTAAAGAAACGATTTTTATCGCACAGAATTCCAGTCGGTTGCCTAAGGTCGATGCAAATGAAAAGTCCGGTTCAGGTTTAGAGATACCTTGGGGTTTGAGGGGATTGAATAATTTGGGAAGTACTTGTTTTATAAATTCAGTGTTGCAAGCATTTCTTCATACTCCTCCATTGAGGAATTATTTCTTGAGTGATAAACATAGCAGGTATTTTTGCCAGGCAGCTAGTAACAATGGGATTAAGAAATGGAGTAGTGGAGCTGGAGCCGGGAAGGAGAATAATACTGGGGTTGGAGGTAGGAAGGAGCATAACAATAACAGTGCGAGATTGTGTTTGGCTTGTGATTTGGATGCCTTGTTTTCTGCAGTTTTTTCCGGCAATCGAAGTCCTTATACCCCGGCTAAATTTCTATACAGGTGGGCATTTGGATCCTTACGTTTTGCGAATCTCTTCTTGGAGTCCATTTTGCGAAACTTTTTTTTTTTGTAGGAAAAATATTTGAAAGATGGAGACATAGATGAAATTCTTTATACAGTATTGAGAAGAGATTTTTGTCCATATTTTCAGTGTGCTTTATATTGGTGTACATTAGAGGGATGAATGGTGTGAAGTGGTTTCTTATTTATGATCAAGTTTCTGCTTTTCTCATTTGTTTGCTGTAGTTGTCTTCACACACGAGGTAGTGATGATCTCGGGAAAAGGGAAAACGAAGTGGGATATGAGAATGAGAAGCTATGGTTAATTTTTGGTTTAAAGTTAAAGATGTGTGTGTACTAATTTTTATAGGTACGTTGTTATTATAGTTGGTGGCAACATGCGGCAAATTTGGCGACATATGAGCAGCAAGATGCTCATGAATTTTTCATTTCTATACTCGATGGGATTTATGAAAAGGTGGGAAAGGATTGTCGCAAGCCCCACAATTAAGGTACTGAAATCTCTTCTCTTCTGTAAATTACTTGTCGTGCCTACTATTTTATTTCATTTTGGTGGGAGGTAAGCTATTTTAATATGCTGAAAATGGTAGCATAAGAAATCCTATGCATATTTTGTTCTTCCATCGGCTAATTAATTCATGTTCTGGATATCTTGTGCTCTGTTACTTGTACTTATGCACATTCAGTTTATCTAGTGGAATCTGTTGGTTGGTGGATGTTGTTCATATCTACTGCGCTAGTTGACAAAATGGGGCCATTGCTAGACCCTATCCTTTTCATCTATGTTGGTATCCTTAAATTGGAAGTCTCTCTCTGTCTTTTGTAGATACACACTTTTGGATTTTGATTCTGTGTCTTCTATTTCCCTCTTTGGAAATATCACCACTTGTAGCAAATTAGGTACTGTTTGTTGCTGCGAATTTTTTGTCTCGATGTTAGGATTTTCTCGTTGATGCAGAATACGAAAAACATTGTTGGTCATAGGTCCCATATCATTTAGAGTTTTATTGCAACTGGGGTCTGATTTGTTTTGGGTGTATGAAGCTGGAAACCTCCATCTTCTTAGATGCTACAGTACCGTGTAGGTCATTCCACTTGGTTAATGATGTAGGTCTGACCATCTTTAGTGTTCAAGCCCACACCCATTTTGTACTGTTACTAACTGGGTTTAACCTCCCTTGGATGCTCGCTTGGACCAGCTGATTGTCTGATCTATAGGAGTCCTCACTCATTGGGTATTCGTGGAAAGTTTGAAACTAATTCATATAGAGGACCAACCCACGCTGTAACAACACAATAATTGAGTGATTTGGATCTGAATTTAGTCTATATTGTCTCATTATGGGTTTCACTATCATCTAGGAAGTTGGATAAAAAATCACTACTTTCTGAATTGATATATGACAATGACAACACAGTTCCAGATGTATTATTTTGGCTGAGATGATTCAGGATGTTATAGATGAAAGGCCTTCAGGATTTAACTGCAGGTTGTTGGGTTTAGGTATCCTTTATTATCGCCAAAAATAAGACTGATAACAAGCTTCTTCTTATCAAGCTACTTGCTTTAAGTAAGTTTACTCTACGGTTTTCACTTCATCTAACTTAGTATCATTATAGGATTTTCTTATGTCAGAATTGTTCTGATCTTGGCTCCATCTATGCTGTATTTAGGCTACTATTGTCCACCACTGATGATCGCAAGCTTGGGACAAAAAGGGTTGCCCTAGTATGAAAGTGAACATAGGACTAGTAGTAGTCCACACTTTTTGAGCACTATTTCTTGAGGGAACAATGGATAAGAATATGGCTGCATAGCTTGTTGTCTTGATGAAGTACTGGAACATTTCCTCAAGCTACTAGATTAATCTGAAGTTGTTGCACCATTACGTTCTGGGTACGAGGCTTATTTATTCATTGGCTTCAAATATTCTTCATTTTTTCCATTTAAGTCTCCTTTTGTCAGGATTTTCATTTTGGGGTCTAAATGAACCAGTTAAACTATCGTTGTGCAGTAATTATTGCTGGGTCAAAGTGATATCATATGTCATGTTTACTGTAATCTGTTGAAAGTGAGGAAAACAACATCCAAACTTGTTTATGATGATATGCGGACCTACTTTTAACTGAGATGCCAGTGTGCTGCTTCAGTATGCTGGTGGGTGGATTCATGGCTTTTTTGTTTGCAAGGTATCTTTATTTCTTAGTGATTAAATAAATGAAGGTGGTTATGCTGTTCATATTTTCTCAATAAACTTTGCTGTTTCATGTGGCAAATAACAATTTTCTCTGCTCTCATGCATCTGCCTTTTTTCATGTCTGGTGGAGCAAAGCAAAAAGATGAAATCTTTGTTGCAAACGTCTGCCATTATAACTTGCAATTTTTTTATGTTGCATTCTGTGTTATTTTTTTATGATCCAATGGTGTGAACCCTATCATTCCATGTTTTTTTTGGCTGCTGCAGACAGCGGAGACTGTTGCATTGCCCACAGAGTATTTTCAGGACTTTTGAGATCTGATGTCATGTGTATGGCTTGTGGCTTTACTTCTACAACATATGACCCTTGTATTGATTTCTCTTTGGACTTAGAGCCCAGCTAACCTGGAAAAATGGCATCCATGAAGTCTCAGTACTGCAATGGTGAGGCAGATTGCATGAGTTCTACCCTGAGCTCTGGAACATCTACCCTTTTAAGATGTTTGGATCGCTTTACAAGACCTGAGAGGCTCGGCTCCGACCAAAAAATGTTCTGCCAGCAGTGCCAGGTTAGGCAGGAGTCTCTCAAATAGATGTCTATAAGAAAGCTCCCCCTAGTTTCATGCTTCCATATAAAGCGGTTTGAGCATTCTCCACAGAAGAAGACGTCGAGGAAGGTGGATCGTTATTTGCAGTTCCCATTTTCCTTGGACATGGCCCCATACTTGTCTTCGTCCATCTTGAGAAGTAGGTTTGTGAATCGGATCCTCTCCTTTAACATGGACGAGCAACCTGGCCCGGATGAGCTATCTTCAGAATTTGAGCTGTTTGCCGTCATTACGCACAGCGGCAAACTAAATGCTGGCCATTACGTGACCTATTTGCGATTAAGTAATCAATGGTACAAGTGTGACGATGCGTGGATAACTCAGGTTAGTGAGACTGTAGTGAGAGCGGCACAAGGATATATGATGTTTTATGTGCAGAAAATGATTTATTACAAAGCTAGCGAAAGACCATTGTCCTGAGAAAAATGGTGCTGGCTGTTGATGAAACTGGGGTTCTGAATTGAAGAAGTGAAGTCGGCGATCATTTCGGACGACAGGAAGTAAAAGAAAACTGAAATAGCCAAATTCATTGCCTTTTCGGATGAATTTGAGTTGCTTATACTATCCGAATTAATCTGCACGGTGGAAGCTTCTTGACTTATGGGAGGAACCATTGATAGTTTGAGTTGACTAGTTGAACTGAGAAAGAGAGGTCCTTTTTTTGGCATTTCTCTAAGCAGTTCCCTCAAAGGTTTTTTGCCTGAAACTCATCAAGTGAATTTTTTGGTGGATTACCATTTTTTTTGTTCGCATCATGATTCTTGTGGGAACACAATGCCTTTGATTTCTGAATAGATTATCATATTGTATTTCCGCGTGCTGACTGACATATGACCGCACAGTCAGTTTTCATCTAGTAGTTCTACTGCGTGGATGAGGAAACAGGAAGATTTCCCACTCTCTCAACATAAAAAATTAGCTAGATACCACTTTCCATTCCCTAAAGCAGCTAAAATACGGTTTAACATAGATAAACGCACGCACTGATGATAAGCTAGTGGAGCTTAATAAAATCAAATGGTGTTTTATGTTGAAAGATAAAATACTGCATTGGGATTTACAATTAGGAATCAAATGAGCTTTTTACTCTGCGGGTCGATCGAGTTGGCTATATATAGCCAACGCGTACGCTTTGGCCTATAAATTCACTTGATTAAATGATCTAGGCCTGTATCCTGTGGTCGGTAAGGTAAAATTGGGACCGCCCTATTAAAATTGAGTTTGCAGGAAACCAGCTATATCCTGTCTTAGTTGGCGTTTCACCTCTCTAGCCATAGATCATCGCCGTATTTTGCCAGGTACATGTATTCCAACGTTCCAAGACTTGTTAGAGCTCCTTTCAAATGTTTATGGCTAGATCGAGTGATTTAAGGTTAAATAAGAAGAACGAGGAAGATTTTCTTTTGAAAACTTGTCTAGGAATTTCAATAAAGTGAGTCAGGTATGGGGATTCTTTCCTCTTTATGATACGTAAAATAATCCCAAACCTATCTTTATTTTTTTAGGAATCAAATCCCTATATTTAAGCCGATCTTCAATTTAATTTCTATCCTTAATTCATTCCCAAACCTAGAAATGAGTCCTGACCCTCAATGCAATCCCTGATACCTTGATCCCACATTCACCACACGTATATTTGACCGGTGTGAAGATCTTACGCAAATCTAAGTAGTGAACAAAATACCGTCAATTCTACGTCATCATCAAATCAACAAAGTCCTTTGAAAATATCTACCCTATATGTAATGGTTAAACATTAGTATTTTATATTTGCCTTTTGACCATAAAATTTGAAATTACATAAAAGGAAAACCCCAATTAAAAGTTGGTGGTGATCATAATAATTTATGAGAATAAGAGAGCAAACAAATAGAAATACACAAGTTAAAGTAGCTACAATGATCGGAGGAGGCAGGATTGAACAAATGGAGGGCCAAAGAAGCAGAGGAGTGTTTAGTGTTATGTCGTTTGAAGGTTGGGAGTTGGGCGCTTTTTGTTATTCAGACTTAAGTGTCGAAAATGAAAAATAATTTGGGGAAGGAAGCAACAATGTGACACGGGAAAAATACAAAAGTGAGAAGTAACCATAAATTTGAATTTGTAAGAAAAAACATATATCCATAGAGGCATTATTGAGATATCTCCCATGAGTCCATTACACCCAGAATGTCTCTTTTGGAAGTTTTAAGTTTTGTAAGTGTTTACCTAGGGCTGGTGAGTTCCAAGATTCAATATCAAGGATACTTAAGCCCTCTCACTTTTTTCAGCAAACAACATGTTTCCCATGCAACTTTACTACTCTTTTCGTTTCCTGTTGTCCATAATTAGGTTTGATAAATAGCAACAATGTGTTTGATGAGATCTTTAGGAAGGATTAAGGTTTGAAACCAAAAAATTTGAAGCCCAAAGTAGATATTTTTAATCAATTGAAAATGATTGGCATATAAGAGCAACTTGAAAGTCTAATGTTGAATCTTATACACAATCTTATCAACAAGGGTTTGGAACTAATGGGTTGTAAGTTTTGATGATGAGGCAAGTAATAGTGGGTAGCGAACAACCTGGTTGGAAGGAAGTAACATGTACACTTTCATCTTTTGCATGATCATTTAGACCTCCACAGAGAACAAAACTTTTATAAGGACTTATATAAAGATCCAAAACTCTATTAAAAGTTTTAAGTTGTTTAAAAAAACATTGAACCAAACTTGTATTACCATGGCAAAACAAAAGGATGTCATCTGCAAATGAAAGATTTATGATGCGGAGCCTATTGCATTGAGGGTGGCCATGGAACTTGAGGTTTCTCTAAAGTGTCTTAAACAATCGCGTGAATTATTCTATAGCCAACGTAAAGATATACAAGGAGATAAGATTCCTTTGACATAGAATTTTCTTCTTAGCAAATGGTGGAAGAGGATGACCATTGAGAAGGATGGAGTAACTCACCCTATTCATCTACCTAGAGCTAGAAAAAGTTGATCCGACCAGCATAAAATCTAATCTAACTTAATCCAAGAAATTCATCAACCCAAATCAACCTAAACCCAATCTAAGACTATTTCGATCAGCTTACCCAAATATAAGTGACCCTAATCCACCTGAACCCAACCTGTAACCTGACCTGCTATCAACCTGATCAACTATTAATTCAATCCGCCATCAACTAGATTTGTCTAAAAAAACCTAAATTCGATATTAATTGGTTATGATAATAAAAAAAAGTGCACATATCTTATTATTTATTTTAAGCTTTTAAAAATATATTTGTATTAGATTTCACTTATTTTTCTTACTTTTATTATGTACATAGTTATTCACCAATGATATTCTAATTTTTGCCAATTTTTTCACGTAAAAATACAACATGAAAAACTTATAATGATAAACAAATAGAAGTTGATAACACATTATTAATCACATGATTACATGAAGTCAAACTTAATACTTTCTTATAAAGTTAATGAGTTAGATTAATTTTGATAGTCAATGTTCGATTTGACCTAAATCCAAAGTGATTTGATCCAGAATTAGCTTAGCTCGAATCCATCAAAACCTAAAAAGACTCGATTCATCAATTTAACACAAACTTGATTTGTCAAATTAATCCGACTATGAAATCATCAAAATATGAGCTTGATTAGTCCAAACCTGACCCAACCTAAAATAGCTCAACCTAAACCCATCTTGACATGGTAAATTAACTAGATACAATTTGGATCTGTAATGACTAAACCTGACAAGACCTAAACAATAAGGTAACCCAAAATGACATGACCCAACCCACAATTGACCTGCAAAGGAAAATGACATGCACACAACCTAATATGAGAATGGCCCAACCCGCTATTATTTAACCCGCATGACTCAATTGCCACTTATACACACAACCCATAATAGGTCGTACACAATGGGGGGGATTAACTTTGGTAGAACCATTTATGAGAACTTCTTATTTAGAGAATCATATGCCTTTTTGATATCCACTTGAGGCATACACCATATAGATATGTGATTTTGATTGTAGTGCCTAAGGAGATTGTGTGTAAGCGAAACATTTTCCCCTAAGGAACACCATTTAATGAATGCAACCTTAGAAGGATCAGTTGTAGAAGGCATTACATGTTGCAATCTCTTTGTTAGGGTCTTATTGATGATTTTTATAAAGAATTGAATTACAAGAAATAGGCTATAAGTCTATAACTAGCTCCACATTTGGAAATTCGGGCATCATAGATAATAATGTCTGAATGGGGAACTTTGGGATATGAATTGAGAAGAAAACACCATTTACCATAAACCATATGTCATCACTAAGAATGAGCCATGCTTGTTTGAAGAAAGCTGAGGTGTAGTTGTTTTGGCCAGGTGCTTTTGTGTCACCAATGGAGCTCAAAGTTTAGTGGACCTCATCGTTAGTAATTGAGACCAAAAATCTATATTGATGTCGTGGAGATAAATGGGGATTGAGGCTCATTATTTTAGGCATAACATCAAGGCTGGACAAACATTTTAGCCTTATTACTTAGTATAAGAATGATGGAAAAAATTGAATAAATGCTTAGTGTAGTGGTAGTACCTTAAGTTTATAATATTTTAGCTTCAACAAATAGGTCTTTTAAACAAAGTTTTTAAGTACTAAAAATGGGGGTATTATACATAATGCGCCATATACCCCTACATTGTAGCATATAACCCTATATTTTACTTTTATTGCATATGCCACTCTTTTGTCAAATGATGCTAAATATCTTTATAAAATGAAATTATACTCTCATTATATTCTTCATCTCTCTCTCACACTCTCTCTCCATCTTCTTCATCCTCTCTTCACTTTTTCCATTTTACCTTGTCTACCATTGAAGATACAAAAAAATCATCATCTCCATCATCCACTTATCCTCTTTGTCTTTTAAATCAAACCCAACTATTCATTTTTATTTTTAAATTACAATTAGATAATATGAAATAAAAAAGAGAAATGTTAGCTTGTTATCATAACCATTGAAGAGCTAAGTTATGATATTTTATCACCAAGTAATGAAGAAAAATAAAGAAATAAAGCATAAGAATTACACAATAATTTTACATGGTTTAACAAATAGTTTAATCAAGAACTTTGGATAGAAATTTTATTATGGATTACTATATATCTCAAATCAATTTGATCTAAATCTATAACCCCTCTTTGTTTTCTCTCTCTCTCTCTCTCTCTCTCTCTCTATATATATATATATATATATATATATATAAACATAGACAAAACTAGGTATATGTAGTAATAAAAGAGTCTATGGAATCTAACATAGTGATACAACAAAAACTAGAATGATACTACCCACTAGTGTCGTTGAACCCATCGGCATAGGTCCCATGTGTCAATGTCAACACAACCTCCTCCCTCGTGTTGTTATGGCCATCAACACATGTCCTCATTTGTTATGCTTTTGGCATTTCATCTCCATTTTTTTCTTGATCTTTACAAAACTCCACATGGTCCTATACTTGAATCGTACCAACTAATATACCTTATGAAACAAATCTTAATCAAGTCCAAATAGGAATCCTCCTCATGCTTTAATACAAAGGGAATGTTAGTTTATGAGGCTCTTTCATTCAACAAGCCACCAACACCTCAAAATAATCCTCTAATATCACTATATATATTCCCCTCCCGTATTTAATTTCTTTTTCTTTTTTTTTCGTTCTCTATTCTATGATTTCTTGAAACTATTCATGGAGTATATGAAAAAACATAAAACTCTAATAAATTAATTTGTGATAAGAAAAGATTATTCTTGGCCTTCACAATTTGAAAGCTTCACTAGGCAAATCCATGTTTAAAGCTGTTCATATTGAAGTAGTAATTATAGGCTCTAAAGGCTTAAATCTAGAGGCAATGAACTTAAGTGACACCGACATTTTAAGAATTTTTTTTGGTTATTAACATGTACGTGTGTGTGTATAAATATTTATATTACCAAAATGGTAATGATTTTAAACACATGGAAGGATAAAAATCCAAACTATTAGCCATAACCATTAATCTAGTATAAGATTTATATCAAATCAAACTAACCATACAAGTAAATATTTTGTTCACAATGCACTTCTTACATAGGGACTGGTGTAAATGTGTTTGTTGGAATGTCTTTCTATTGCATTCCCCTTAGAAATGGTTAATCACCGTAATAAATAGTGTTAGAAAAAATTGGGTTCAAATGAGAGGTCCCCTTCCTTTCTTTCTTAGCCATTGGGCTTGATCTTGCCAACTATAGGTTGTCATTACTGTGTGCTAGATAATCTTAGAGTAATCACAATCAAATAACAAGTGGTGCTAATTCTCATCATTTGTAGTATCTAAGCAACACATAGTATATAATCGCAATCCCATTTTGACCATATAATCCTTAATAAAAAGTCTATCTTGAATTGGTAACCAAAGAAGAAATTGGTCTTGTGGACTTGATAATTTATTCCACATAAGGTTATACCAATCAACTTTAGGAAAATGTGGTCTCAACTAGTGGTATACATTTGAGATACTATAAAAACCTTATTGCTTGCATTTAGTTTATCGTATAGTAAATGAGGGGTGTACCTAGCCTTGAATTCCTAACATAGCTTTGAATGTCTTATAAATTGGTAAAAGGGCTAGTAGTGGAATGATTCTCAATCTTGATATATGCATGCTCCCATGGATTTTCTATGTATATTATTAGATTTTCTATTAGATTCGTGGATATTGTGTCCCTTAGCATTTTATTTTGAAGGTGCACTCAATGGATACAAATAAGGCTAAGAGGAGACAATATGAAGGCTTTGAGTAGGCATTGTAAAGAGCATAGTATGGATATAACCTTATTAATTTTAGAGACAATTGAATTTTATTGAAAAAGTAAGGAATTTTTTCTTAGATTAAATATGAATTTAGATAAGTGCAAAGAAAAAATGGTATATATCTTTATCTTATCTTTCCAACGCATCCAAGGTCACTTCATTTTAACTTTTAATGAAGAAGCTATGAGTATTTTTAAAAAAAATGTCAAAAATATCCTAGAAGAAGAAACATCTATAGCCATGGAACACCCATTGATATCTAGCGAGGGCATCAAAGATGCATAGTTAGGCCATGTAAGCTAGGCATAAATGTGTAATAATATTTAGTCCACATTTAAACACATGATTGTCTCCCTTCTTCAGTAAATCTTTCCCATTGGAATATGGGACATCTTTAGGAATTTTTTTCTCCCTTTCTTTCCAAAGAAAAAACTCTATATTTATACCTTTGGTTACCTATTTAAATCTTGGTTTTAATTTTAGTTTGAAGCATTATACATATTCTTGACATCAGGATTTCAGCATTTTAATCTCCGATTCTATATTTCCAACTTTCTCTCATGATCTTTCATGTTACACATTATTATTTTTTGTTATATTTTGTTTCTTGCATTTTATTACAATCATGAGTGAGTAGATATCTTCTCTAGGATTGAATTAGGTCTATTTCGGTGTTATTATGATAAATTAATGTGTGTACTATATTTATAGTTCTTATGTGTTGTTTCTTATGTTAGCAATCACTGTCATGAGTCGATTTTACCTATATGTTAACTATAAATAAAATGTTAAAATTAATGTCGGATTTTAACATAAGAATGAAAAATAAGCGATCACGAAAGTAGATGGTTGTTTCTTAGGGACTATTGAACTAGTGACATTTAATTTGTTCAATCTAATTTGTTAGTTAGGAAAATAGTTAATGAGTTAGGTTGAATAAATTCTTAGAAATTTTAAGAGGCTAGTGAATTACATTAGACCAGTTATTCATAGTAGTTTGGACTATAATACAACATTGCCTTAATTTGTTGATGAATACCGAAGTTAATCCTAGGTTTTATAATTATTGTTCTAAAATTTGTAATTGGTTAGTAGTTACATTAAATTTCATAATCCATATCTACCTTTCTATTACTATTTAATCTAGATAGCTAAAATAGTAAAAATCAATACTCAACAAAGAAGTCCTTGTGGGATACAACCTTAATGTGCTATAACGAGACCATGACCTTACGGATTTAGACCAACAAGTTTTTTGGGAAGCCATATCTAGGATACTCATGATCCATATTTTCCTTCCTTTTGCTTAGTAAGCATGAATCCACCTTATTCACAATATTTTTTTGAGGTGGGATATGTTCCACAAATTTTTGGTAATGACTGCCTTTCTCTAGTATATTAAGTTCATAACTTCGAGGCCACCTTTGGATTTGGGCACACATATCTTGTCCAAATCAACTAGGATTTTATGAGAAGTTTCAATTCCTTACCAAAGAAAATCTTGACAAAAAGAATTAATCTCATGCCTCATGTTCCATGGTAATCAGAAGATAAAGCTCTAGTAAGATTGAATGTCGAATAGAATAATATTTAAAAATTGCAACACCCGACATAGTTGATGAAATGATTTTTTCATTGTCTTAGTTATTCAATAACCTTATCTATGAGTGGTTGGTAGTGATTTCTATGAATCATAGAACCTACCAGGGACATCCCCAAATACTTAATTAGAAAATATTATTTAGGGATAAATAACCTAGAATGGACATGTTCAATAGGAAGCATGTGGAATTTATTTCCATAAAAAATATGAATTTTGAGAGTGTTAAGTTGAAGCACCTAGAACTCAGAAAAATGGTTCAAAGTGTCCATAAGAGTAAAGATAGAGTGAGTGTCTCCTTTGAAAAATACTAATAGGTTGTCAGAAAACATGAGATTAGTAATCTTGATTGTCTTGCATTTTAAGAGTGGTTTGAAAAGAGCATTATTCCAAATTCCAAGAATATCTCTATGAAGATATTCCATCATAATGCAAAAAAAGAAAAGGCAATATGGGGTCTCCTTGTTAAACACCTCACATAGCTTTAAATGAGGTTTGAAGAGAGCCATTAAACTTCCAAGTGTAGCTCACAATGGTAACGCATATCATAGTAAACTAAATGAAAGGAGGGGAAACGACAAGAGCACTACTTATAGCTTCCATAATATTCCAACTCATAGTATCACAAGCTTTTCTCATGTCCATCTTGATCATGCATTGAGGATAAAGGTGTTCTTGATTTAATGCTTTAACAAGTTTAGTTTAAAGGAGGATATTATCATTGATATTTAAACCCTTAATGAAACCAAATTATGATTCTCTAAGTAAGGTTTTCATAATATATTGTAACCTAGTTGTGATGGATTTGCCTATAATCTTATACAAATTATTATAGCATACAATTGTACTAATGTCACCAGGTTTAGTGGCATATGGGAACTAAGTTGAGGGCAGTGACATTTAAATAGGTAGGAATAATACCTATGAGGAAAAAAGGGTGATTGCCTTCTAAGTATCATGGTTCATTAAGTCCCAACAACTTTTATAGAAAGTAGGAGTTATAACCATCTAAACTAGGGGAATTATTACTACCCATGTAATATATAACATCTTTAACTTCCAATAAGATAACCAGACTCAAGAGTCATTTTTGTTTTTTAGTGTAGAGTTTTGGACCTTGATTACTAACATCATGGGAGAAAGTGTCTGGATAGAGGACTATAATGCCCATAAGGTCTTAAAAAACTATGTAAGAATAGTCATCACTTTTAGGTCATATTAGAGATTTCCTTAGGAGTCTTGTGTAGCTCCATTATGATTCAAGTGTATTCTACCTTTTACCCTGGAGAGAAAATAGTGAGAATTAGTATCTCTAAGTTGAAGCTAGGTGACTTTAAATTTTTTCTTGAGAAAAATCTCTCCACACTTGGCCAAATGACCGAAATGTTGGAGTTGGTCCTATTCTTAGGAAATGAGTTTGTGATTTTATACATATTGGGAGAGTGCTAATTAAATCTCACTAAGCTACTCTATGGAATTCCTAGTTCTTTCAATGATACCTCCATACTTATTTCTATTCAACTCCTTCAGATGACATTTTAAGATTTTATGTTTAAGCATGCCATCTTTAAGTGGTATTCCTAGAGTGTATCTTTACCAATTTTTGTTTACAACGATTAGAAAGGAAGGCTCTAGGGTCCACACGAGGAATCTAAAAGGTTTTGGGCCATAATTCCCCATTTTTAGCACTTAAAGTTTTTATTTTAAAGAGTTAATTTCTAAAGCTAAGATATTAAAAATGTAGGATATTACTGTCACACTTAGTATAAGTCATGTTTCCTCTACCATTCTTATACCAAGTGTTATGGATGTTATTCTACTTAAATTAATAACACAATTGTGAGAAATGAAATAGAGATTATATTGTAGATTGAAATAGTTCCAATAATACAAGATCGAATAATTGTTACAAAAGTCAAAAGGAAAGAAAGATAAAAGAGACATAAGAGTTCAGGAATATCCAAATCAAAAGATATTAGATAGAATACTAGATAGTCCTAACTGAAATACCCTAATACTCCTAATTTAGAAAATTATATTAAAATAGAAATTTATTGAAAAAATTAATTAAATAAATTATTTTATTAAAATAAGGGGAGTATTTAAAGCAAAATCAAGAGGAAAATAATAAATAATTTATTTGGGGAAGATTAGAATATATGGCTAGTTAAAAATAGAATTTAGGAAAAGCTACCTAAAATATCCTAAATTAATATAAAAAGGAATTTAATTATTATTGTACTAACTTTTATTATTTTAAAATATTCAAAAATTCAAAAATAATCTAAATACCCTAGCCAACCTATTTTTTCTTTTTTCCTTTTTCTTTCTTCTTTTCGTCCTTTCTCCTTTTTCTTTTTCTTTCCTTCTCCCTCGGATTGGGCCTGCGCCCCCTCGCGGCCCAACTCCCCTCCTCATTTTCTTTTTCCCCCAGCGCGGCCCAGTCCGCCATCCCTTCTCCTCTCCCCCTCACTCGCTTGGTCCCCCCTCCTTTTTTCTTTCTTTTCTTTTTTTTTTCCAACCAGAATGGCCGGTCCGCCTGTCTCCTTCTTCCTCCTTCCCCTCCCACGCGTTGCAGGTCGAGCTTGCAACTCTGCACTGCTCGACTTGCCCAACTGCCATACTGTCAGCGTGCCACCTCTCTTCTCTCCCTTGTCCCTTTCCTTACCAATTCCATCCCGACCTACCTATACTCGTCCCCTCGCATGCCCCTTTCCTTTTCCTTTTTCTCCTCCCTGACTAAACTTGCCTTGCAAAATCGCAGGCTTGTACTGGCTTGCCACTACTGGCCAGTGAGCTCTGCCTCACCTGCCCCCTTTTCCTCTTCCCTCTTTTTCTTATCCTCCCTATAGTGCCCTATAAATACCCCCAACCGATCCCCTTTGGCCCTCTTTCACCTGCCTAAAAAATTTATCCCTTCTTGTGCCACCTCCACTTCAGATGCCGTCCCTATTGCTGTTGCCCAATGCCGCCACTCGAAGCATCACCCAAAATCTTCCCTACATTACCCTCCACCAGACCATACCACCAACCACCCCTATTTCCCCTATAAGAGCCACCCCAATCGTGCAAAGTTAGCTGCTCGAACTACCACTGTGCACCCATTGCTGCCCCTATCACCACTATGAGCTACCTTCTCCGCCACAACCACCGCCTCTGCTACCACCTAATCCACTCAGAAAAGCCTCCCCTACCTCCCTTTCTTCCTGCCTCCCTCTCCTTCATCCTTCCTCCTTCTCTACCACCCTCGACCACCACAACAACCAACATCTACACCGCCACCACTGCACCGCCACCACCACTCCAACCCTATCAACCTAGAGAATCCACCACCACCACAACCACCATCTCGCTCTCCCTCTTCTAGCCTAAAAAACTACTTCTCCAACCCCCACTTCCTCCACCACTGCCGCCTAGCTACCACCGCCACTAGGTTGTGCCCTAGCCTTCCTAACCCTTAAGTACAATTAGTGTAATTATTATTTTATTTTATTAGTGTTATTATTACTAATAATAATAATATTATTATTACTAATAATAATAATATTATTATTATTACTAATAATAATAATATTATTATTATTATCATCATCATCATCATCATCATCATCATCATCATCATCATCATCATCATCATTATTATTATTATTATTATTATTATTATTATTATCGTTATCATTACTATTTTTATTATTCCTATTACTATTATAATTATTATTATTCAAATTATTATTATTATTATTATTATTATTATTATTATCACTATCATCATCATCATCATCATCATCATCATCATTATTGTTATTATTATTATTATCATTACCATGACTATATTTATTATTATTATCACTATTATTATTATTATTATTAAAGTTATTATCTTTAGTATTTTTAATATTGTTAATAATACCTTACCATGGACCAATATAACTACCTAAACCTATTTTGACTAATAATAGCACGAGTAACCATTTTAAGGGTAATATCCTTATTTTTTTTTACTAATAAGCTACTAGTATTATTAGTATCCCTAATACTAAGTTATGATAAAGGTAAAGTAAGAAATAATGATAATGTTGGTAAGAGGGAAGTTAACCCTGGTATATCTCTCTTATAGTTGAACCAAGTCTAAACCTTAAGGAGGCGTAGGAGCGTGCTTCAAGCCCGGTGTCGTTTTAGGTAATGATATAGTTAAAGCATATGATATGTGTTAAATGCTTTGTATGCTATGTGTTATGATATGCTTGTGTACCTTATGTGATTATGACCGTTTACTTGTAGCACATAGTGGAGCTAAGGTACGTTTATGTGTTCTCCTTATAACATGTGTAAAATGTTATGTATGTTGTGCTTATGGTGCTTATGTGATGTGGCCCTTTAGGACATGCATGCTAGAATGCTTTAAAGATATGGTGTGGGGTGAAAAGATGACATGGGAAAAAGGAAATGAGTTAACTAGAGGAAAGTAATAATGATCTATGGATCTCATGACTTATGGATGGATACATAAAAGGATAATATGGACAAAATAAGAGAATGAAGTGAATCTTACAAGGGGAGTCTAGGGTTTGCATGGGATGGCTGGTTTTTGCATAGGGATGATCCTTACATGGAAAAAGTTGACTTGGGGTTTAAGTAAGGTGAGGAAAGAGTTATTGGGATGTATGGAGTCCATGGTGAAAAATAGTATATAGCTTGGTGGTGTGCTGTCGTATGCACAACAAATTTAATAAATAAATCCTAATTTCCAAATACGTAGTAAATGGTAAGAAGGAGTTGAACCCATAAGGAATGATATTTAATCAATAATTTTGTAATTGATGTTAGAACCCCGGTTATACAATCTCATTACTTCTATCACTAATTATATACTATAGGACACTTTACTCACTAATTGATGAATGAAAATAGGAATGAATGGATTATGGAATTAAGGTATCAAATACTCATGGAAAAAGAGTGATTCTAAATTATTTGATTTTGACCTCTAGAGACTCATAATAATTCATCTCTTTACTTTCTCTTCATTCTAATAAATTGAATAAGCTCTCAATTTATCATCTAACCAATTAATAACCTAGGTTACGAACACTAGATTCAATTAATGACAGCATTACGAATGGAAAGTAGTCAACTACAACCATAACCACAACAATTACGTATTAATTACGTTGTCCTAGCGGAGATTAAGATCTAAACTAAATAGGTAATTAATATAATTAGTTTAAATTCTTAATTTATGATACAAGATCATTCAATTCCATCCATTAATTCAATTAAATTTCATTTAGAATCATAATTTCAAATTATGATGTTATATTCGAAAACTAATTCCATCCTCAAATCATTCTACCCTATATTATTTACTCTACTATCTACATAAGTGTAAGATCACACCATTTAATGCAATAATTTATAATTAATATAAATGATTTCTAATAAATAAGTAATGACACATTGAAAGAAAGAGAAATAAAAACGTAATTGAAGAAAGTTTACTTGCATTCAATCAAAATATAGAACTTGCAATTGAGAAATGAATGGAGAAGAACTTTTCACTTGAATTGCGGACTGTTAATTATTCAATAGAATACAAGAAAGATAAAGAAAGTTGGAATTGTGAAGTACATGTGTGTTCTAGAGGGAATAGAGAAAGATAGAACATTCAACTTTTTTTAAATCTAAAAGTTGATCCCCAAATCCAGAATTGTTAGAAAATATATCAGAAAAAGTTCATATGAGCGGTTACAAAATTTAAGAAAAAACATGGTCTGTGTTTTGGGAAACACGGGACCTCCATGTTTTATTTTGAGTTCTCTGCCAATTTATGGATTCTAAAAAATTGAGATTTTGTTCTCTGGTGGAAACACGGCCAGTGTTTAGGAAACATAGGGGTATTGTGTTTCTTTGCTCCTTCGTCCTTCTTCCATTAAAATTTCAACACAAACTTCCCTTTGGTGTCTTTTCTTCATTTCCAACTTTTCTTCCATTGCTTTAATGTCTCTTGATGTGTTCTTTGCTTCATTTCCTCTTTCCATCGATTTATCCTTTGAATTTCTTTTTTTTTTTGTCTTTTCCTGCAAAATCTATTCAAAAGGGAAAAACTCGAGAAAAGATTAAATATTATAAAATTAATGAGGAATAAATAATATTTTTACACAGGAAAATAGCCTATAAATTCTATCTGTCAAATACCCATGCTTAAATCATTGCTTTTCCTCAAGAAATATCATGCCATGCACATGAGCAACATCAAGAAATTCAATTAAGATAAGTTATGGATTATAAGAATTATAAGATTGGATTTATTCATTCACAGAGTTTAACAATGCATTAGGACTTAAAACACTTATAAATCATAAAATCAAAATAATGAGAATATTTTGGATCACACATCTAACACACCCTATAAACAGTCTTATCAAATGCTTAAGTGGTTAGGGAACGAGAGTTAATATATTTAGTATCTCACCATGCAAAGTTAGATTAAGATTAATGAAATTTAAATCGGTAGATTCTTACTTTTGGTGCATGAAAACGCTCACTCTTATGTGTATAGGGAATGTTGTGTTTACTCTCAAAACTTCTCCAAATGATAATGATCACCCATATGTTTGTCATTACTCTCAATTCGCCACTGCTGAAAAGAACTAAAGTATATAAGAATCAAAAGGTCTTAAATTTGGTTGTAATGGGGTTAGGGTTATAAGGTGGGGTATAAATTTGGGATTGTAGTTTAACTCTATTAACTGGAGAAACAATTTTCTTTCTTTCCATTAAGTCACAATTCTCTCTCTCTTTTTTAACCTTTCCCTTCAACCAAATAAAGAATAAAAGACTTTTTTATTTTTATTTTTTTTAGATTAGCTACTTCACCCAATTTTTTTTAATACCTCCATGCTTAGATTTTACCTTATTAACAAATGTTTTCCCTGGAAATCTATTGCTTCACTAGTCATAGAGTAAGGAGAGAAAATGCATATGGAGATTAGTTGTTAATAAAGTTTAAGCCAATAGAATAAGGCTTAGGCTCAAAGGGGTTATGCAAATGAATAACAAATTTTAAGGTAAGCTTTTTGGTCTTGTAGCTAACAAAGAAAAAAGAGTGCCTTCATCATTTTCAAATACCTTAAAGTTCTATGCAGTCTTGAAGAAAATTAATGGCAAATTCTAGTTTCACATATCATTGGACAACACACACAAAAGAAAAATATATTTTGGATGAAAAATGTATTCAAAGATTAGGCTCAAGTGCTCACAATGTCACATCCACCAATTTTTGAATTTAATTTCATCTCATTCATAATGCATGGATTGATTCCTAACCATTCTAACTTTCTTTCCGTCACCACTATCACAATCTCAATTTTTGTTTTTGAGATTTTAGAAGATGGTGATCAAAACAGTTATGATGATTTTAAAAAAATTTCTTTTGTAACAGGATTTAGTCCCATTACTTTGTTTACCCCATGAATGGATAAATCAAATCTAACACTTCTTGTTTCGACACGAACCAAACAATAAACATAAGATCACATACTTAGGAAATGACCCACCTAAACAAAACAACCACAGAAATAAATAAATAATATATGTGCACATAACACCCACGAAGACTATGTTAACTCTATAAATTACCACAAGCACACCCCCTACTTAGCTTGTTCATTGCCTCAATGAACTAACCCAAGAAAAAAAAAGACTAGGAATAGGATTTATGAATGAGGTGGTGGTGCGTCCCTATTCCCGAGGTGAAAATCGTAAAGAAATTCCACCATTTCCATCATTTGATCTTGATTTCCGTGCATGGAATCTAATTGGGAGTAAAATTGGGTTTGAAATTGGAGATGCCAGTCGGGGACATAAGTAGAAGAGGATGAGGATACAGCCTATGAATGAGGGGGAGAGGTGGTGGTGCTTGTTCACCATGAGGAGGAAATGGATGTTCAATCGCAAGAGGAGCGCGAGTGTCTTCATCATCGATTGACTGCTAATTTTATGGGTTTAAAGGGTTCATTTTGGTAGGGTTAGGTAAGGGAAAATGAGCACGCCCCTGGTATGAAAAATATCATGAGTTTCTAATTCAACATTAATCACATACTCCCATACTTAACATTATATAATACATATTGGGCATACATATTGAAATAAATAAACATGGTATACTTAAAAGACTAAATTAACCTCAAGGTATACAATGATAATAATCATATAAAAATATGGCTAAACATGATCAACCTATCAAATTACAAGTATACGCCATGCATATTAACCCACAAAATTAAACATATTTTAGCATGCTTTTATGCTCATAATATTATAAATGATTTAACATGCTCTATTTTACATAATTCATGCTAGTATTATTTAGAGAATAAATATAACACAAGAAGACATGTTTAATATAATATACACATCAAAACCCTAATATGATATTGTGCAATCTTTACAAAGGCATATTCATTACCTAATTTTTAGTAAAAAAATAAAAATATATGTAACCTAATATTCCTAGTCTCCACTAATCTTTCTTTTTACCTAAAAACAATACTAAGTAATATATATTTATATATATTAGCATCCGAAGAAACAATAACCAAAGTTATCTAAAAATTAATAAAAACCCATTAAACAACCTTGACCAAAGCTCAACCAAACTTGGTTATTGTTGTAGAATTGTGTGGGGGATAAACGCACCAAAGGATGCCAAACATGATCCACTCATGAAACTCAAAGAGCATAAAGGGACCAATGTGAGGGGTTCATGTTATAAACGCCACACGACATGAGCAAGGCATGCAACTAGGGGGTTTTAAGTATAAGGCTTTCTCTACAAGGGTGTTGGTGCTATGGGATGGTGTCAAAAATTTGAAAAATTGGGTGTCAAGAGAAGTAGTAGAAAAGAAAAAAAGAAGAGAAAAGAGGAAGGATGAAGAAAACTCGATGATGAGTAAGTAACAGATGAATAATGAAACAACATGGGGGCTACGTTGTGGATGCCTATTGCACAAAATGCTAGAAGATTAAGGAGGAGGTTGCGTAAGGGTTGCATGCATCATGGTAAGGGGAACACTAGGTTAGATGTGGAAGCGATGGTTATGCATGCAAGAGAAAAAGGACAAGGCAATGGTTGTGGTTTCTCAAAATGATGAAGGTTATATGGGAAGGTGGTGGTGATGGATTAATGAGAAGGGATGGTGATGGTTGTTGGTCATTAGAGAAAATGGAGGATGCTTGAGCGATGGTTGTTGGGGTTAGGTGGAGATAGCTAGCAAAAATTGTAGAGAAAATTAAGGAGGAGGAGAAGGGGGAGGATCGGTTGAGCTAGAAAAAGGTAAAAAATAAAATAAAATAGGAGGGGGGAAGGAGTTATAAATGTTGTTGTGTGAAAAGGAGGATGCATGCAAGGATAGGTCGGTTGTAGAGAAAAAGGAGGATCGGAGGGGAGGTTGTGTGAGGAGAAAAAAAGGTACGGGTGGAGTGTTATATTAGGCTTAGTTTGTTTTAGGTTTTGTTTGGTTAGGTTAGGTTAACCAATTAGAAAATCAAATTCGGAAATATAATCAGTTACGGGTGAGGGTTAATGGAAAAAAAAGGAAAAATAATTATGATAAATTATTTAAGAACTTGTTTGGTTTACAGAAAAAGAGTTAATAAAAAAAATTAAGTAAGGCTTTAGAGTTATATTTAGAATAAAAATCTAAACAACCAAAAATAAATGTTAAAATTTTTTAAGGTGTTACATAATTAATCTCCTGAACTACTTTGGCTTTCATGGTTGTATAATGGGAGATGCTAGAGTGTTGAAAGTCAACAATCTATGGGCAAAGGTATCTAGCCAAACATCATTGCCTATAACTCTATATAACTTATTTATTGCTCCATGTATAAAACAACCCTATATATCTTAGATCTTGGACTTGACTGTTTTGAATGCATTAAGAAAAGTTTTAAATATCTTGAGAATAATGTGAGTCTACTTGAAGTTTCTTGGATACTTGTAGGAATATATCAAAGTCGTCCATGAGAATCCACAAAGAGACAAGATCCTATGTAGCTAACAACCAATACCATAAAGCCTTATGTCATCTTCCATCATTCAAACCATAAATAACATCAAGGTGAAATTTCATGTTGTGTTCGAGATTAAAATTGATAGAATGATGTCCTTGATAATATTGTGATAGAGCTTGTATACCTGCCATTGAGAAGTTTTCCATCCTAATCAAATATGACCATAGTGATTACTAAAGTATTTGTGTTACCATTGCCAATCAACTAGAAACTTCTTAAGTGCTTCCTGTTTCTTGTTTTCTCTTATTTTAGTTTTAACCAAGCCTACCAAATTTAACTTACTCTTAGTAATCCATGAATAGATGTCACTATGCTTTTGGGGGGTATTCATACCTCTTTAATTCTAACATACGAGATTCATGGTAAATGGTCATCAAAATCAAGGAGTTAAGTCTTATACAAAGCCCCACATTAACTCATACCCAAATTTTGTAACCAAATATTGTATTAGTTAATTTGGGTTAGAGTTGATGATTTGGGAAACTTAATTGTCGGATAGAGATATAGATAATTCAAATGTGAGGGGTGAAACTATTAGTATTGAGTAAGTATTAGGTAATAAGCTATTAGCATTCAATGTTGTTATCTTGATGGTTGGGATCTTAAATTGGGCTTAAGTGTTCCATTGCGTGAGAGATGTAGAAGATGAAAGGAAGAGGAAGGCATATTTGTTTTTGGTAATAATTTATACCTTTCCCCCCCCCCCCTAAACATTATAAACATAAATGTGGTGGAGATTGAGAAAGAAATGCCACTAAGAAGATGAAGTACGGTAGTTCATAAGTTGATTTGTGGTCAAAAGGGTATTTTAGTCTACTTATGTCAATAAATTGTTAAAAAATTTTAAAGTTAAATTTCGTGTCATATAATTTAACGGAAAAATACGGTCTATAAGGTGAAAGTAAAATAATATATGGCTACATGTTATAACACAAGTTTGACCAAGGGTATACCGTATATTATGTTAAAATACAACGGTTTAGGATGCATTATTCCCAAACAAAATTATCTTTAATTTTTGCTATGAAAATATATATGTATACTATAATCTTGTTTCTTTTTTAAAGGAAAAAAAAAAAGAATTTTCCTCATAAATAGACATTATGCATGCATAAGAGATTTCAAGAAATCCGTCCATTGGGTATCATTTGACAATCTTTGGAAGGATCGGCTTGAAGAGGTGGGTCATAATCTTGTATGTAGTTACCTTGCACGCAAAGGCAGGAGATTGCAACAAGAGAGGAGTCTACAATAATCGTTTAATTAATTACCCAAGGCAGGCTATCAATCGTGGGGACATGGGCGCAAATCAATGGTAATGGCATTATATAATCTTGGTCGGAAGTTTCACATTTACAAAGAACTAACATCAGGCCCTATGCATGACCCGTCGTCGTATTTTTTTATTTGAAGAGGGTGGAAGGGAAACTGGGCGTGAGGTCCTTAGGGACACCAGCTGCGCCGTGTCCTTAATTTCAGTGGTCGAAATTAACTTAGGCTTTGTTTGGACGGATAATTTTAGAAATGAAGGGATTTGAAAAATGATATAATTTTTAAAGTGTTTCGATTTTAAAATTTTATGGTTATAAATCTATTGTTTGGATAAAGATTTTGAATAAAAGAGTTTTAAACTTCCTTATTTGGATATTTTTATATATGGAATTAGAATAGATAACTTATAATACTACCTAGGTTTTTTTTTTCAAATTTATTGTATAATATAAAATTACCTATCTGTTTACCGACAGAAATTTATGTATGGATATTTTTACCTATAAAATTATGTAAAAATATTATAAACTCATTGTATGAATATAATCAACCTATTACCAAGGTTTATAAAACCGTTGGCCACAAATAAAAGAAGTTGATGCTTCATATCAGCGGCGGCCGATGATTATTATGCTTGAGACAATTCTATCGATAAACTAATAAAAAAATTATAGTAACATAGAAAAAAATATGTTAATTACTTAAGAACACTATATATATATATATATATATATATATATTAAAAAATAAATTAAAATTTTATCAAACTTTTAATATACGTATTCTTTCGTAAAAAAAATCCTGATACTTTATTGGATTATTTTTATATTATAGATAACACTATACATATGTGTATGTGCCTCTCTCTCTCTCTCTCTCTCTCTCTCTCTCTCTCTCTTTCTATATATATATATATATATATATATATATATATATATATATATATTGTTGTTAAATAAGCGTGGCTTTGTGCTCGTCGGCCACAATACGACCCACTTTTGATTTTGTTGGGAAACATGATTCTTTTTGTGAACACAATGCTTGAAGCTCCTGAATACTTTGCCAATATTTTCAACATAAAAAAAAAATAGGATAAATAACAATAACTAGATAGGATGTTTCTGATGCCTAAAGAAGCTAGATTTCGGTTTAATATATAATAGTGAAGATAAGGTAGTGCTTCTTGATGAATCAGAAAGGGTTCTTTGTTGATGGATACAACAAAAACGTATTGGATTTTACAATCAGCAATCAGACGAGCCTTTTTCGCATGCAATTGACATTTGAATTCACATAATTGAAATTTGGACGTTATCATTCTTTTCAAACAATAATAATAATAAAAACCTTGCAATCAATCAAAAAGTATCGAAAGAAATAGAGCTCGAGCCTGCAAAGCAACAAGACGGGACCGAGCCCAAAAGCCAATGGCCCCCTCTCCTGTATAAATACCTATTGGCAAAGGAGTTTTCGATACATAAGTTAGTGCACTGGTTGCTTGGACCCAACCGACATAACTTTAAGTATACTGATACACTTTAATTATATTAAAGGTTGGGTTGTTACGTCGGTATACATAATAAACTTTCGAAAGGATGATTGGATCAGATGATACATCTTTCTTTCGTAGATAAAGAAAACCGTAGAAATATTGTCACATACATTTTATTATGAAATATATATATATGCATACTAGTGCAAGAATTTCCGCCTTTATATGTATATATATTCAGGACACAAATTTGTGCCAACAACCTTCCTGCCCCAGACGGGCGCAACCACACGCACACGCAGAGGTAGAGAGATCGATGGATTATAAATCACCGTCCCCAGAGCTTGAGTTTCAACTTTTCTGAAAACCAGTCCGAGAAATTAGCCATTATAAATCCTACAAACACCTGCACATATAGGCGGCAAAATCAAACGTTACAAATTTGATAGGAAACAGAAATCAATATAAAAGCCAACAACATGCGTGCGATCGATCATGGACTAGTAATTACTAGTATCTACCTGAATGGAACCAGCAATGTACATGGGAGAATAACGATGCTTGTGTATCAGAATGTCTTCCAGCATTGCTAGTGGTATAGTGAGGGATACGCCCAGTGCAGCAACCAGCGGCGTTGTCCACACGACACCCAGCCCCCTAGACAGAGTGAACATATCCTCCTTACTTCAGTTAGCTAGCATGTATAGATCGGCAAAAAATTAGTGTTAAATTGAATAATTAATTTTATGTACCAGAGATAATCCGAAACAAAACTTCCAACAAAGCAGTTGGCGAGAAGAACCTCTTTTGTTTTTGCAGAAAGCGGCAAGCTGAACTTAGGTTCTATCCCCAGAGCACTTAGAGGCCACACTGAAACGTGCATACATGCATGTATATATATACAACCATGCAAAAATTTCAGATACTTGAGTAGAATCATGAGCAATGATAAAATAAGAAGTATGGACATACATGCATACCGAGCCACCAGAGAGCAACTAAAGTGAACAAACCGATAAAACCATACAACGTCTGCATATCAACCTTCTTTCCTTCCTCGCCAGCGTATTTCCTCAACAGAACTAATAATAGCACGCAACCGAGTTATCTTTTTTCACAGCGATTGAAACAACATATATATATATATATATATGACACGAATTCTATCAAAGGTTAGATGATGAAGAAACCCTGATTACCAGTAAAGAGACCGTATGTCAGAGCTGATAGTAACGCGAAAAAGTCTCCAATGAATGAATGCTTCTCATTTCAGTACACCCAGAAGAAGAGCAAATTTAGGATGGCATAGGGTCAGTTGATGGTATTCTATTCATCAGTCTTCATTACTAATTATTTCATATAAATAATAATAACAATAATAGTAAGTAGATGGACGGATGGACGCATAATTCTTTCAGGGATGAACTTACATAGCTTTTGTTTGAATGGGAAGTGGTGTTAGCAGGAACCCAAGTCTTTCCCAAAGTGGTCATTGCAACACCAGCCAAGCTTATTATCACCGATATAACTTGAGCAATATTAATGGTATCTTGACCCAGGATTGCACCTATCAACAGCGTAAATAGCCCCGATGTTGATATCAGTAACGTTGTGCTAGCAACTGTTGTCCGTGCTAGTGCAGCATTCGTAAAATACTGTAAACAAAAACAAAAACAAATTATACCATCATGTCAACAAACAACACTGAGCGACCCGAACAATTTTATAGTTTTCACAGAAAACCCATAAAAGTACAATTAATAGTAAGTATACAGATCTCAGGAAGTCTATGAATAAGAATTAGATGGTGTGGTAGCTAGCTAGCATACCTCACCTCTGTTAAGAACCAAAGAGGAGTGATGCAGGTAGCAAATATAGCAATTTCCCGAGCATTTAGCTTATCATCTTCTTTTTCCTCGCTCTGAACCTCCCCGCTGCCCGCGAGCCCGCCTCCCTCGTTGTCGGACGCCTCCGTTGTTCTCATCATATTTTCGTTCTCATTTCCCCTTGCAACCGATTGCTTTTGGTCATTGTTACTAGTTGCTCTCGTTGCTTGAGCGGAACTAAGCGAAGACGACATGTTGATGATGATGGGAGTACTATGCAGAGGACTTTGAGTGTGAACCAGCTGGGTAGTGGGCGGGCTCCGTCCGATGAGATTTTTCAGCCATTTCTTCAACAATGATATTGGAAGGTAAATAACTAAAAGAGAGGTCCCAAGATACGTCACTACGAACGGATGCTCGTAGTCTTCAAAAATTCCCTGATAATTTTTGTTACCGAATCTCAGTAACGACGGCATTAATCATGGATATTAAAAATAAATCATACTAATATTTGGAAGAAGATGACTGCGATCGCATAGTTTTATTAATAAATTAATTAACACAGGTAGGTGTGGTGTTTAACCGATCATCAGTTTCTTTAACACTACCACACTTTCTTCATGTACACCAACAATATTCAACCTGAAGAAAAATTTGAAGGAAGAACAAAATTCCATTACCTGAGTGATTTCACAAGAAGTAACCCACAAAGCAACCACTGCGACAATGAAGAACAATCCAGCTTTGTATTTACACCTCATAGCCATCAACCAAAACCACTACTCGAGAAAAATATCAGTCCTTATATTTAATAATCACTATCTACCGGACTGGATGGGCTAGTGTTTTAATAGGTAGTGATTTCCTTGTGAAAGAAATTTTCTGGAAACTACTTGTAATTACGGCGATGGGAACAATTATCTGCTATATATGTTTTTCTTTCTTTGTGATTGTCTAAAGAGCACTCATTTCCTATTAAGAATCGTTTCTTTCTGGAATTTGTAAGCGGCAGCAACAAAAATGTTGAAATATATGTAGGTGATCAGAAGAGAGGAGTAGAAGAGGTTTTGGGCTAAAGTGGTTGTGAGGGACGAGCCAGCTGTGGAGTGATGTACTTTGCCTCTTCTCAAATATCCCCATTAATTTTCTTTTTATCGTTCATGGTGTCTTTTTACAGTGTGGGATATACACTGGTCTGTCTTTATTTAAAAATTTAAAATTAAATTATCTTTAATTTAGATTACTAAAAAGGTATATATATATATATATATATATATATAAATTGTACAACATTGTGAAAATGTTCATCATTACTACAAGAAATTGGTGTATTAATGATTAATTTAGCAACCAAAATTATTTTTGGTTGCTATTGATATATTATTAACATCCTTCGTTAAAAGTCGTTGCTATTGCTATATCTATTGTAACCAATGTAATTTTTGGTCATTAATCTTTACTTTATTTGGTAGCGAAAGACATTTAAATCTCATATGCGCATGTGTGATAGTAAAAAAAAAATTCTCAAATTGTCTAAAAAAGGTGTAATACCTCCTTTATGACTTTCTTTTCGAAATTCATTTTCTTTCATTTTCTCTTATTGGTTTCCGGATAATTTTTTTTTGAATTCATTAAAATTAAGCTCCTTTTTTTTAGAATTTGATTTAAATATTTTTTTCAGTAAGTTTTAAATACTTTTCGATGTTATATTATGTATTTTTGTAAATAACATAAATTCTCGCGCTCATTGGTATTTTCTTCTAAAAGCTTTTCGAAAGTCTTTTAAATAGCTTTTATATTGCTTTTATGTCTTTAAAAAATAATTTTCATTAAATGAGTCTTAGATAAAATCATCAATTAATATTTTTGAGATATCTAATATCCACTTGTGTATACATGTATAACTAGTAAAAGAAAAACAAAATCGTAGACTACAACCCTCCCTCTTTTCCTTCCTTCTCTCTCTCTTCTTTTCCCACATTTCTCCCTGTTTGCAAAACCCAACCTCAAAACCCCTTTCTCCCCTTCCTGCTCCCTTGCACCTTCCCTTATCTACCTGCAATCCCCATCAAACCACCACCACACCAACTCGCCCCACTACCCGACTACACCATAGAGAACAGCTGCACCGATGAGCTCCAGTGCAGTAGCAAGCAGCATTGACAATGCTAATAGACCTTCGTCAATGCAGTGGTGCAATGCCACAACTCCACCTACATCTCCATTTGTTATCATTGACCACCACCGGAGCCTCGCTAGCAGCAACGGCACAACACTACACATAGCAGTAGTACACCACTAGTTCAATGCCACCATCTAGCCACAATGAGCCTAACCAGATTGTTGGTGAGCGATGACCAACCTCCAATGAAGCTCTCCTAGTCTTCACCCACTCCGATTTGCATATTTTATTTCGTATAAATTTTCCTAAACCCTAACTTTGATTTTGATTGATTTTAAATAAATTAGGCTTAATTAAGTTAATTTGGTTGTTGCATTATGTATATTTGAGTTGTGTGATTGATTTGAAGTGGTTAATTATATTATATGTTGATGACCGATGAAATTCAGATTTTTAATCCAGTTATGTCTAGATTACTTAAATTTATCTGATTAAGCTAGTTATGATAAATTGATTATATAATATGTTTTGATACATATCTAATTTTATTTTGGTAGCTTAAGCTTGATGAAATTGATTGAATTGGGATTTACGGGCTCAAATTCTAGTCAGGAGCCATGTCATCAAATTGTTTTTGACCTTTGAGTTGTTTTTACCAATTAGTTTTATGAAATACTTTATACTTTGATTAATTATATTTTTTCTACGTTAATTCAATAAAATTTATGAGGATCAACTGTAATTTTGTTAAATTAGGACATGTTTTAATGGTTTTTTAAAACAAATTAATTATATAAAATGTTTTAGAATATGTTTTGGGTCATCAATTTGAATATTTGAGCAAGAATTAATTGATTTGCAATTTGCGTCTAGGCCTCCTAATTTTTGAAGACAGTTTTATAAAATCGATTTGTTTATAATTGTTTTACCCAGTTGATTACTACCTTTGATTTAAAATTATTCGAATAATGTTTTTATCTTATCGGTTTGGATTCGTTTTATGAAATTAGTTGGTTTATCTTTATAGTTGCATATCCTAATTAACAAGTCATTTTTTTAATATATAAAATTCACTTATCCTCTATAGTCCTTCCCTTGGTTTTCCAAATTGATTTGAAATGCCCTAATTGATCTTTGATGAACTCGAGTAGGTCAAAACTAAAATTTGAATCTTTGTGGAGCTACACTCTCTAGTCTTAGTTTTTGGATATGGTTTAAGAGAGAGCTCAAAGTTTACCTCATTATATTGTTATCCATCATTTGACTCATTTCTAACATTCTTATCTCGATTTAGGATAACAAAAGTATATTTAATCATCCTTGAGTTAGGATATAGAACTGAAAGTTGAATCATTTTATAGTTGATTATATAAGTGTAGACAATGCACATATAATTTTTTTTTTTTGTTCGTTAGGCCTAATTTTTTTGAGACTTAGAATTATTTATTTTAAAAATTATGAACCTTGATAATAAGGGAAAAAGTTTAGAAATGTGTAGGTCATATTGCTTTGAGCTGAAATTATTTTTATAAGCTTCTATTGTTATGAACTAGTTTTTTAAAATCATTTTCTGTTCAAATTTCATATTTGATTTTTTTTTTTCATTATGCTAGCTAATTACATGTTCACATACTTGAAATATAACGAAAATTTATTATAGTTAATGAAGAATAAATTTAGCTACGTTTCTATAGGTTTTTATGTACCATGTAAGCGTTGTTTTGACATTTCTATACTAATTTTGCTGAAAATGTACATATTTGATTTCATAATTGAATTTTAGATGATTTTTGCATTATAAAAATGATTAGAGACCTTCAATATAATTAGGGATGCATTATAAAAAGTGAATACAAAGTTCTAAATCAAGTTAGACTAGTTTGATTAAATTTATAAGCACTTTCGAAGGTGATTTCTTTAGGTTTGGGAAGGAATTCTGCAATAATTTTACAAATCTAAATTTTGATCTAAAATCAGCTTATTTTCACCTTATTAACATGTATAGATATCTTTCATATAATTAAGAATTCAGTATATTAAAAGAACAATCAAGTGGCCTAAGTTTAAAGGAGGGGTTTATGTATTTTTGGAGATAATATCTTCAAATTTTGAGTTGATTTTCGTTGTAATACTTTCAAGTATGATTATTTTTTTGACTTTTATCTCATTTTTTGTGCATGATATGAAGGCTAAAATATGGCACTAGTTTTGGAAAAAATTATTGGACAAATATGGCTAAGTTTTGATTGAATTTAAGGTCATTCGGGCATTAAAATCTCTATTTTCGCATGTAATTCAATCAAGCTATTTTCTTATGAGCTTCTATTGGTATGAATACATTTTTTTTATGAATTAAATTTTAGTTCAAATTTAAAATCTATTTTTTTATGATTTGTCATTTTATTAAGGTCATTTATGAGTTTCAATTGGTATGAATCAATTTTTTTAAATTCAATTTTAGTTCAGATTTCATCTCTTATATTTGGCCATTATGTAGCAAATGAAAATTTTTAGTATAGCTAATGAAGAATAAAGTTTTCTAATTTTCTATAGGTTTTTATGCACTATAGAAGCATTTTCTCGATGCTTCCGTACTGATTTTGCTAAAAATGCACATGATTCAAACTTAAGATGATTTGTACGTAATAAAATTGATTTATACTATCAAAAACACAAATGCTCAAAAATACCTTAAAATGATTGATAAATGGGGAAATTGATGTATAGATGGATTGAGGCTTTGTTGCCCCTAAGCTAGCTTCTTAGATTAGTATATCAGGTCTAATGTAATGATGCACCATTGATGTATTCTTCTTCCTGGTAATGATATTACTTTATTACCGAAATTGATTAGAAACGTGCTATATAATTAGGGATGTAGTATACAAAGTGTTAAATCAAGTTACACTAGTTTGGACACTCATTATGATTTTATATTATCCAAAAGTATACTAGGGAATCAAAATCACTTAAAATACATGCATGGTTTATTAATCAAGTGTGGACATCATAAATTAGACAATAGACATTCCTCTACCTCGACAACATCCTTTGAGGTATCAAATTAATAGAGCGAGCTAAGACAACTCATTTTTTCATTCCCTTGAACATTTTAGAAGGCATATGATCCTCTACACCCTAAAAATTAGAACATATCATTCTATTAAACACAAGCCACATGGAAGTAGGCTATATGCTGCAAGTGAGCTAAATCATGAACTTGATATACACTAGAAGAAAATTTCCATTTAGCTATTTATACCTTCAATCCTACTATGACAAGGATTCTATAACCAACTTGAAGATTTGCTACTCTCAAGCTGAATTTTCATACCTAAATTGGAGATAAAAGCAAGGAAAGATTAATTTATCACAGCTTTGTAAGAGCTTGGTAACAGAATATGAAGTAACCAAGTAACATCCATCCATGTAGTAACTTACAAAAAAAAACCAACATACTCTATCATAAAAAAATTTTAAAGCTGTCATTATAATTACCAAGCCACTAAAGGACAATCATTACAACATCATTAATCAATCCATGTCGTTGTTTCCTCAAACATAAACTTCACCTTGCTTGTGATAAATTCAACATAATACACCTCATGAATCACTAGTTAGAAAGAAAAATCATGTGATAGTTGCATTGGAAAATATATTACCTTATCTGAAACAAGAAGTACCATAAGGTTCAATAATCCCAACAACTTCCCCATGTTTAATCTATACACATCTATAGAAGCATATAAGGAATCTTAATAAAATGACTTGCCCTTCAAAAGAACAACAATACTCCAATATACTTCATCCATTTCAAAATATAAGGCCTACAATTTTTAGGCACATGGATTAGGGTGTTTTGAATGAGCTAATAGCTAGGCAAGAACCAAAAAAAATTAAAGAAATTTATTAACCACCTAATTTAGTTATGGACATATTTAGGCCAAGTGATGCAATACAGAAATACTTTGATGCCAAGGAAAAAATATAGAGAAAGGGGAAAATATGCAATATGGGGATGAAGAGGAGAAATATAGCTTCTAAGGACAACATATCCACAATATCAAGACCAAAATCATATTATCAACCAAATCTATATAAACTAACCTAGCAATTGGGGGACATAACTCTAGTATCTCTAACCCATATTATACATGCTAAAATACATAAGATCTCCTATATTCTTTAATAAAAAAGGGAAAAGAAACCTCTTATACCTATGCACACCATCTAAAGTGATAGATAACAATTCTACCATTAAAAACTGCAAGTGAAAGGGCTCACTTTTATTGTTTGGCGTGATATTTTTCCTTTCTTTTGATATGATAAGCCATTTTTTATTTATTACTTATATTAATTATTATGTTTATATTTCTATTGCTGGAGATCCAACTTATTTTGACAAATTGACTAAGTTTATTATGTCTGGTGAATATAATGATTAATTTTGGATGCATAGATATACATACAGGTACAGGACTTGAGAAGATTGATGGATATATATATATATATATATATATATATATATATATATATATAGATGCATTAATTGAGAAGATTATTGAAATGCCAAGTATCTTATTGAATATATAATTATGACATTTATGACCAATAAATTATGTCGGTAATAATGATTGGATTTTAGTAGTAATAGAAAAATTGGTTATTATTGGTGTGAAATTTTTTCTATTTAATTACAATATAAAAAATTGGTCAATATTGGTGTGATACTTGTTTTATTTATTTAATTACAGCAACAAAAATTGATCGTTAATATTATTTACAACGGTATATTTTGTTCGTTGATATTACTTATAGTGACTAGCATTATACAATGTCGCTATTGTTTATAGTGAACAACATTATATGTTGTTGTTGTTGCTGCTTTTAACGACCAACATTATATGTTGTTGTTATTGCTTTATCGACAAAAAAATTTTAGTTAGTTTCTAGAGCCTTTAGTAAGGGAGTAATAACTATCATTGGCGACCAATAATTTATTTTTTTCTTGTTATTGACATTAGCGACTAAAATTTAGCCATTAACAACGAGAATTGTTGGTTGTTAAATATTTACAACATATAACATCTAGGTTTATAACATATAATGTATAAGTTCATAACATAAAAAGTATAGATTCGTGATATACAATGATTAATTTCATCATATATAATGATTAAGTTTCTCATATATAACTATTAGGTTCATAAAACATAATGTATAACTTCATGCCGTAAAGATATTAGTTTTATCACATAACACAGTTAGACTCATTCCGTAATTTTTTTTTCATCGCATAAAATGAGCATGTATATTCATATATATGGGTCTATTTTTCCCTATAAAGGTTTATTTTAAAAATTGATGCTGAATTTATATTAAATATTTCTTCAATCTATATCAAATTTAGGCTGAACCTATACAAAATATTTGCCGAACTATATCAAAATTTTAATAAACCTGTATTAAATATTTATTAAATCTATCAAATATTTATCAAACCTATATTAAATATTTAACCCACCTAATCAACGACTCTTATTAAATATGCTCGGCCATGGATCAAACTGATAAAAATTATACTATTCATCATTCATCTTTCAAAGTAAAAATATAAATATACGAGAAGTCGAATTATTCTTCCAATAAATCAAATTCCATACCTGTAGAAATAACAAGGGGTTGACAATATATTTGAGTGTATCTAATAAGATATATCGAGAGACCCAGAAATTAGGTGATTATTTGAGTTATTTTAGTAATTATTTGGGCCAATTAGGCAATTATTTAAATCATTCAAGTGATTATTTAGCCCACATATTTGTTTTTGGTCAGTGTTTAATTATATTTTCCTTTAATCTTACCATAAATTTTAATAAATTGTATTCATAATCATAAAGTATATTATGATACTCAAGTATATTGCGTATTGTAAAGTATAAACCATAATCCCAAAAGTATATAATAAATATTAGAAAATTAGCCATAGTCACTAAAATATGTAACATAACAACAAAGTATATTATGACACTGAAGTATAACACAAAGTAAAATAAATGACATAATTACCAAAAAGTGCCAAATAATTATCAAAAAATCAAATATAATCACACAATATGCAACATAATCATATTAAAATAATTTATGCAAATACTAGGAACAAATTAATCACAATAAATTCACACATAATCACTAAAATACGCAACATAATCACATAATGTATTATGACACCGGAGTATAACACAAAAAAAATGATAGAATCACCAAAAAATGTTAAATAATCACAAAAAAATTAGACATAATACTAAAATATACAACACAATTTTAATAAAATATCTTATACAAATAATAGAAAATTGAATAATCACACATATTGCCATCATCGATGATAAAGTGTATTATGACACCAAAGTATAATATATAGTAAAGTATATAACATTATTGCAAAAAAAATGTTAAATAATCACAAAAAAAAGACATAATCACTAAAATATGCGACATAATAAAAAAACATTTATGCAAATAACATAAAAGTGAGTAATCACACAAATCACCATTGACAAATTTTATTATGACACCAAGGTATAACACGACTCAAAATAGATGACATAATCACTAAAAGTATCATTATTAGAAAATCAAACATAATCACCAAAAAAAATCTTTTGCAAATAATAGAAAATGAATAATCACACAAATCAACATCATTAATGACAAAGTTTTTTTTATTATACTGAAGTAATATGACATGATCATCATATAATGTCAAATAATCACCAAAAAATCAAACGTCATCACTATAATCTCCAATAGCATTAAAATTGCTAGATCAGTGATGTGTTTTCTAAGTGATTATCTAAGTAAAATAATAATTATTATTATATGCGAAGTTAATGCATTAGTTATCTATTCTTTGATTATTTTGTTTCCATATAGTTATTATCTATTCTTTATATTATAAAGGATTAAAACTTAAAAGATATGTTAGTCTTGCATTGATACTTGCGTGTATCTTACATGATACACTCAAGTGCATAATAGAATTTCCTTAGAAATGAATAACATATTGCTAAAGCATCATCCAACCACCTACACTTAATATACATACACAATTCTATGTAGTTTATTTCTTGATTTGGTGTAAAAATCGTTCGCTCTTTTTTAGGAGGTCTTGGGTTTAAATCACACCGCCTCTGATGCATATATTGTGAAAGGATGCATGGATCTCTTGAAATGAAATGACTATAGTAATCTAGATAGCAGTAGCTTGAGAGTTCGATGGTTGGGGGTTAGCTTCTCGTGGACACCCATGATCGCAAACATGTATTTCCTATGCTCGTAAGTCATATTTACCTCTATCGTGTTGGCTCATGGAAGACTTGGTGGTGGCGCCTAAAACAAACGTATTATCTTTTGAGACATAAACGATTCTATATACAATTGAGAATTAGCCTTTCCATTAACACTATGATCACACGATCCTAAGATGAATTAGAATCTCTTTAGCTTGCATAAATCAAATTACTGAAAGAAGAAAAAGGTTTTGGCTAATTTTTATCACCCAAAATTAAATGATAGCAATTTACATGAGAATTTAGTGCTATACTTTTTCCTTGACTCTTGGGGTGCATGACAATGACAAAGCATTGTCCTTCAAAACCTATAAAGTGTAATTAAAGATATGAATATGTTTAATTTTTTTCTATTTGAGTGTAAATTTTTTTTAAATAGATAAAAATTTAATATTTATTTTTAGTAAAACATAAATGTTTAAAAAAATAAATTTAAAGTAATTCAAGCAATTAAAATGTTGAAGACAGTTAAATTTCAATATTTATATAATTTATAATATTTTATACCTTAACTACCATTCTATTGTCCTACCTTAATTTTTAATTTCTAATTGAACAACAAAATAAAATATAAATAAAGAAGAACATACCAGGTTACGAACAAATCTTGCTTTTTTCTTTCATGGATTTCCTAAACGAAAGTTTGACTTGTGTTGGAGGAATCTCGTTGAAGATCTCTCGCTTTTCTGTCATGACTTGTTTTTGACAGATTCAACAAGTGGTCATTAATCAAGTTAGTAGGAGGTCGAGGGGTAGGTTTTGGTGTGGCTTCATAGCAAGCAATTGCTATAGAAGATGAATGATTGAAAGGTGAGGATGAGTCACGACGTCAACGCTAACTCATCTTCTTCTTCTCAATATCCATAGTCTTTCAAGTTAGAGTTAATATTTTTTTATTGTAATAAAGCATAAATACAACATATATTATTTCAATTTTAAATTTCTGATTTGAAATCCCTAATTTTGAAAAAAAAAAGGGGCTTGTAATGTTCTTATAAAAATATGATAAAAAAATGGTGTCTTTTTAAGGCCACACAATTAACATATATCTAACAATTAATATAATATGATGAAAGCCCAAATACTCTTAGTACCCTTACTAAGAAAAGCACCAATTACCCTTTAAAAATAATTAATTATACTTGTATCATTGTCTTGCAGGACAATCAAGAAAATTGACAAATCTAGCCAAGCAAGCGGGAAAAAGACTCAAGACGGTGCTATCAAGAAACAGGAGTTTGTTGCTGAGAAGAAATATTCAAGTTCTAAATTATTAACAAAAATAAGGGCATTATCACCCAATTAGCAAAATTCTACTATTATTTTTGTTGTTTTGCTTATTTAGTTTTATCTTGTAATAAGGGTCTTAAGCAGCTAGTTAAGTGGGATTTGCCTAATCCATCATTAAATCACCTTTAAATCCCCCACATCTTCCTTAATTCTACCACACCCAAGCCCACCATTTCTCCACCTAAAAAAAGCCCAAACCAAACTCACACACTCGTTTCTTCCCCATCACCCGGTCCACACCCTTAAAACTATCCTTCAGCACGGTCGACCAAACGCGGCATCAAGGCCGCTCCCTCAGCTCAACCGAACTCTCCCATCTGCGATTAGCTTCCTCTAACTCCGCCTTCTTCGACGCGCACCATCAATGGTGATTACCCACCATTAATCCACTCTGGCCGCTCCTCCTTCTCGACCGTTGCCCAACGTTCGGCTCCCATCAACCCTAGCTAGTTGCTGCCCTATATAAAGCTTCTATCTTTATGTAAGAAGGACAACTTGGTTCGAATCGATTTCAGCATATGAATAAAGCTATTTTCTTATGATCTTGCGTCGTTTCTTGTCGGTTTTCGGCAGTCTTGTTATTCTCGGCTTCGAGGATTTAGATCGGGCAGTCCCGATCACCCTATCCCTATTCCTGTTCGGTTGTTTTTGCGATTCTTGTGTAATTTTTACTAAACTCCATTTGGAGTTCGTTTCATAATAAGCTAGTATGCATACCATAAGAAGGTGAATATAAATATGAGACCACTTACACCCAACTTTTAATATCTAACCACTATACTAACACCTCATGGGTCAAATGTCTTCATTATTAACAAGATTTATCCTCCTTTTTTTCCATTTCTTTCCCCTACTATTTTGCCATTGAAATATCCCCCCTAAATATTCTATTATTGGTAAGATTCTAACTAGGTACATGCTAAATATAAAAAGCATGGGAGGGGAAAGGTGGGTGTTTGGACACAATAGTTGTCGAAAGGGGTCGAGATAGAACATGCAAAAATTAACCTAATTCAGTTGTCCAAAATACGAGTTACTCCAAAATACAAGATACTAGAAATCTGAGATCGACTTGATTTGTTTCAATGTTTGATCACGACTTGATATTATCAAAAAAAATTATAAATTCAAAACCTGGGCCTATAACTTAAGTGGTTTGTAAATAGACCTGTTTGTAACTCATAGCACTAAAGTAGAATTAGATCAAATCGCATAGTTTCTAAGCGAGATTTGTCTATTAACTATTTTCAGAAATCAAGTTATCTAATGGTAATGTTTGGACACAAGAATGTATCTTTCCAATAGCATGATGGTGTATTTTCTAAAAGATGAATCCTTCTCCTCCAAGGCCTCCATCATTCCAGTAATAGAATATCATGAAATAGATAAGTTGTGACATGTACCTTAGTGGCATAGGGGATCATGTGTTGCAGGGTCGGGTGTGGACGAGATTGGTAACCATGACGTTGTGAAACACCGTCTTTTGAGTGACCTAATTGAAGGTAAAACTGTGAAGTGGTCTAATTTAGGATAGACCTTTAGGTATATGTCCGTAACATCCATCATGCATGGTATTTATATACCATATTTTTTGTCCCATCTCTATTTGCAATCTCAATTAGCCTAAAGCAGTTTCATCTCAATTATAGTTATTATATCGTCCTTGACTTCACTTAGCGATGGATCTGTGATGAGATTAAAGTTGGAATCTGTGATGAGATTAAAGCATACCCACAATTCCATTTTAAGTATGTCCCAATCATACCAAATTTTTTTTTTAGTTCATAAAGGGATGGCAAAGGCAAATATAAATCATCATATAGGCAGTGATACCATAAAGATAATACAATACTAAGAAAGGGAAAGGGGAATTCAAAATTGGGATTGGTATCTAGGAGTTGGCCTTTAACATTATGCCAAACCTCCTCAAGTAAAATACCAACAATTCTTTACATATGAGGAGTTTGTCGCATCATTACATTACCATTTAGCCTAAAGAATTTTCATTCAAATTATAGTAATTGCCCTCCTTGATTCCATATAATAGTATAGATACAAATGATATTCTAGGCCTATGGAGATTTAGATAACGTGTTTATGCCTCAAAGAATAAAGAAGGAGTGTAACTAGAGGTTTGAATTTGTCAAGATTTGTAGAGAGGTTGAAACTATCCAAGGAATGAATTGAGAAGATGGTTGGACATTAGGAAAAATATGCATATTGATTAATAGAACAAGATTTGAAAGACCTAGAGCCAAGGCTAGATAATATTATGAAGGAACAAGGGAGCTTGCTACTAGCAAAGAGGTGATGAAATACTAAATACATAACACAAGGAATAAATACATATATAAGGATATCCTCAATCCCTAATGTGTTGATCAAAATATAGCAGAGGAGGATTTGGGCACCACACTTAAGCAAAAGACAATAGCAACCACCCTAAGGTGGTGTTTGGAATAGTCAGTGGAGAAAACTTGGAGTTTTTGATTCATAGTTTGGTAGGATTAGCAAAGTATTTATCCCCCCCATGTTTTATCAAGATCCAAATTAAAACCTAAGGTGCCTAATGGGAGGTCTGAAGCACCTAATTACTCTCCTTGAGGTTGAAGACTTGGTGGTAATGGTAGTTAGTGAGTGCTTATAGTTATTACAATGTTATGATAAGGTGGAAAGATGGGCACTGACACACCAGAATGAAATGTGAGAAGTGTGGATAGTTGTCTTTGGAGTACCCTTTTTGTCATGGACATACAATACATTTAGAAGCATTGGCAATATATGAGGCATGGTGGTTTCTATCGAGAATGCTAGGCACCATGAGAATACATTAGACAACTACAAGATCTAATTATATACCTCACAAATGTAAAGAGTAGAAGAAAATATTATATTCAACATTAGTAGGGTGAAAGCACAATTTAAGGTGATGGAGGAAAGTTGACTAATGGTGTTGAAAAGGTGTAGCTGTGGATATGATGTAAACACCACCACCTTCGATGTTGATGGTAGCTTAGAAGAGACTGATGGAGTGATAACACAATGAGAAAGTATTAGTATGATACAAATTAATGCTGAGGGGAATTGTTATACCCTAATACCAATAAGATTTTCGTTTTCCAATGAAAGATCCTTCATACTAGAGTCTGAGTTCCTCGACAGTGATGATTATTTAGAGAAAAGAGTCCTAAAAGTTATGATTCATTAAGAGGCTGAGGAAATAAGGAATACATCTGCACATGGGTTCTAGAAATATGTGACTACAAATAGAGAGGAGGCATTGACTAGGGTTACCTTTGAAAATCTATGGAATGATTCCCAAAAAAAATGAATTGTCATTAGATATATTCAATAAGGGGATTAGCATAGAGGGAACATTATCCACTTCAATATTTGGGTCATCTTGTCCCCCAAGTTTTGAGGAAAATTTTCCCTTAAAAGTTAAAATACTACATGAGAAAAAGAAGAGGGAAATGCTACATTCTAAAGGAAAATGATGATTTTAACAACAAAGGAAGAAAAATAATCTAGCATAATAGAAAGTAGAAGCCTAAAAGAAGCCCAACAAGGGAATGACTTTAATGATTATCATATTACTTGTTATAATAAGAAAGGGAGTTGTTGCTTGTATTTGGCCTTCGCAAATGTTGTCTACGGGAAGGTGGGATTGATGCACAGAATTCCTAGTTTTTAATGGGAAAATACTAGTGGTACTAATTATGCATGATCTCATGTTAATGAAGGGGTAGGTAGTCATGAATTTGATATGCTTGTGAGGATGTTGACATTTTGATGTTTGATTAAGTTTTGTCCATGGTTTTTGAGCTCTGTGATAGCAAGCAACTCTTTTAATGATTTTTACTAGAGTATTTATCTACAAGAGAATCATAAGTACATGCAAGAGGATGTTGGGGGTATTATATAGGTCGTCTCAAGCTTGTACTTGGTTCTCTTACTTATCGGGTTAGGGATGTATTTTTTTTGTTTGTTTAGGTTTTCAGTTATTTTGTCTGGACGTATGATTGGGAGGGCTTGTGCGACATATGGGAGTGTGGCTAGGTGCAATTAGTTAGTAGGGTGGTGGATCAATTCTCTTTGTGTTGACATAGAAGGTGAGCTAGGTGGTTGATCTCAAGTGTTATACTAATGTTCCAATTAGAATTGAAGCATGTCAACCTTATTGTGAAGGCTTCTCCTGTCCTGACGATTTAACTTGTATCATATGGAGTGTTCTTGACAAATTGTTGGTGCAGATGATAGTAACTAAGTTCTAGGGGTATAGTAGTGGTCAATGGACTGTGGTTATATAGGATAGTAGGGATGTGTTATGTAACTTTTGTTCATGCTGAATTGATAAGTAAGCTAGGTAGTGTGGGAGCTCAAGGTTATCTATTTTTAGGAGGTTTGAGTTTGTTTTTTTTTTTTTGTGTGTGTGTGTGAGGTGTTGCTAATTGTATATGCTTTTGATTAACATCTTGTCCATACCTTTCCTAGAAGGAGGGATGTGGAATGTCATAATGTTGTGAGCTGAAATACTTTGCTCATTTATTTAATGATTTACTTATAATATAATAGGAAAAAAAACCCGAGGGGGATATGTGGTGATCGTAAACCTGGGGTCATAAACCTGTGCATGCGTGCATCGTAAATGATGCGAATAGATGGCATTATGTGGTTCCCCTCATTTTAAATGTTTTATTTCCTGATCCTCGTTGGACTGATAGTACCATTGTTAGGTTGTTTCGTGCACGAATTTGATATTTCTTACCAACGCTTTTTATTTTATTGTTGCATGCATGGGAAATTGTTAGACTTTGGTTTACTTCAATTCAATTTGTGGCCCTCCTATTATAAGATGGTCGGATCCATATATGAAACATCCGACTTTACAATTTTATTTTTTTTACACCGGGACTTAGATTCTTTGAATAAAGTAGTATGTTGATGTTATCTGATATCTGATAATTTAATCGGAAATATTAAATACCAGATCCTATATTTATTTTTAAATCCAATTTTCGATCCAATAAATAAAAGATCAAATAAATTAGATATTTGATCTGAAAAATATAAATAATATATGATCCGATAAATTATATACATATACACTCTAAATACTATTTAATTTTAATAAAATTTTATTTTATATAATCATGTATGTGTATATAATTTGAAATGAGTATTTATTGTAAGTATATTTTATACTTTTTTATTTATTATTTTGATTAAATATTTAATTATTATCTAAGTTTTGAAATTACTAATTGAATATATGCAATTTAATACTCAAACCAAATCATTAGATCATATTTGTTCAAATTGGATCAATTTTTTATTTTTCGATTGAATAATGTTTTATCTAATATGTTTTAATTGTGGCCCGCTTGAAAGTTTTTGATATCTGACAGATTATTTGTTATCCGATCCAAAATTCAGAATATCTAAAGTGTCAGATATCTAAATTTTTTTTTCCAAATATATGATATTTTAAATATTCCAAACTTTTTACCGTATATCCAAAATATTTAATATCCGATCTATAAATATTCCTATAAAATATTACAATCGAAAAATGAAGACATCAATTACGTCATTCATCTTTGGCAAATGGTACATGCATGCATGTAATTATGGACTTCTTATGTATGTATAAGATATCAGTTCTTTTTAACATGTTTTTTTTTCGTTTCTTAAAATGCATGAATATATCCGGACAACTTTTTTTTAACTTTCAATTTGCATGAATTATTGATCATCTCACTTTTCCTAAACCTGTCCCTTTTTTTTAATTATATATAGATGTGGGGAGGATTTGTGGTAGGTGGAGGCAAAAACACTATTTTTATATCTAAATCTAATAAATAAAATATTTTTTTAATATACGTCAATCTCTAATGTTTTTATTGAAAAATTTTTAACTTGATTTCATTTATTTTCCGACCCAATGTCCAATCTAATTCCCGATACTCTATCATATTATTTTACAATATACTCTCACACATACACATGCACATTAATTTATACATATATTAGATAAGATATTCTTCGATAGGGATGGCAATGAGTGTTGGATCCGATCCAGATCCACTAGATCCGTCTTATTTTTAGCGAATCTCGATTTAGGTCCAGTAGTTCTAGATCCAAACCTAATCCGCCAAACCTGTTTAGTAAATATATAAATACATACTAATATTATGTTTATCATTATTGTCGTTATCTTATTTGAGTTCCTTATTTATTTATTTTTATTTTTATTTTTGTATATTTATTTTATAGGCAATATGTACAATATTGTATTCTAAATGTATTAAAACACCGTTCAAAAAGTTAACGTAACTATTTTAATAAATTTATTTTTTTTACTTGAAGGATTTTTTAATAAAAAATACATATTAAGTTATATAAAATATAAGTATATTTATATTTACATAGATTATTAATTATTATTATTTTAAATAGCTGGACTCATTTAGAATCCGTTTAGAACCTGTTTATCTACTAGATCTAGTAGTTCTAGATCTGGATCTAAACTTTTAAGACCTAATAAATCTGGATCAAGTCTAGATAATATAAACTAATTTAAATATAAATATACTTAGATTTAATCCGATCTAAATTGAGATCCGATCTATTATCATCCCTATTGTTCCATGCCAATCCTTACGCTTGAACGAAAATTTACGGACGGGGCCTCGAACTCGCCTAAAGATTCGTCATCCATATATAAATGGGTTGCCTTATCTTTTTAACACCCAGTATTCTGTCTCAACTGGCGTCATTGTATAACAAGTAGGGCTATTCACGATTTAAATATCCGATATTTCGGATATTTGATTGTCGGATATTTGAAATTTCGGATATCTAAAAATGATATTTGATATTTGATTTGAAACTTTGGATATCCGGAAGATCGGATATTTGAATTTTTGGATCGGATATCATCGGATATCAAATATAACCGATATTATCCTAATACAATTTCAAATATAAAAAAATAACCAAATGACAAATATATTTCATATTATTCGATTTGTTGAGCGAATGATGAGCAAATATCCTATTCGCTTAGCAAATATCCGACTTACTCAACAAATATCCAATGTTAAAACTAAAATAAGAAAGGAGTGGATGGAGTCTATCGGTATGCAGAGTATTTTTATTTTTATTTTTATAAATATCTAAAAAGGGATTGTATTAAAACTATAATTTCAATTAAATTAAAATTTTCCTCAAATAATAAATAAAGTAAGTAAAAATTATACACAGATACATATAAATTTATTTATATACAATTATATATAAAATAAAAAATTATAAAAAAATGTATAAATATTTTTCTTCGGATCAGATATTATTTGTATTTGTCGGATCGGATATTTGGTTTGTTTGACTTTTCATTGACCGGATCGGATATTTGATTTGAAAAAAAAAATCGGATCGGTTATTTACTTTTTCGGATCGGATCGCTCCGGATATCAGATCAAATAAGCAGATATCGGATAACATGAATATCCCTAACAACAAGTCGCTTTCTAATCACTTCTTTTGTGAAAAAGTCATCAATAACTAAAGTATCCTTTTAATTTTGATTTCTTGTTATCTTAATTTTTGGTGCTCAAAAAGCAAAAAAAAATTCACATGGAGGTTGGATGAATGTAATTTCAAAGCTTTCGCATCAATGAAATTCAGTTGGAGTCATAAGATAATATTTTTATTAAAAAAAAAAGAAAGAAAGAAAGAAAGAAAAAGAACCATATCATTGTTCTTTTTCCTTTTTCTTTTGCTCTCTTTCTTAGAATACATAACATAATTGATATTCATCATGTTTCATAATGAAATAAAATAAGGGGACTAAGATTATAACTTGCTAGTTGCTAGCAGAATAAAATTTTGAAAGTGACTTTAAATCATTTTTTATAATCACGGACTGCTTCTCATTATTTATATAATTCAGGGATAAATAACTTACATAGTAGAGAATTGAGATTTAATAATTTTTTAAAGCTGATGGTATATTTTTTTCTAGCTAAATAAATTATATATATTGTTCTACACTTTATCCTATGATTACGAAAAAGCCAATACCCTCCCTCAAAAGCAAAAAAGTGGGAAAAGGTGACCAAAATTTAAGTTTTCACACCCTTCTGTGGCAATTAAAATGAAACAAAAATAGTTAGATGTTGCCCGATATTATGCGGACAACCCAAACAAGCATGACCCAACTTTAAAGGTTAGCAAATTATTGAATTCCTCGGCTAAAGGATAAAATTCTATCTAGCTTTAATGCAAATTGTTACAAAAAGATTTATAAAGGCTACTTCATAAAGGGTGCAAAATTTACCCTACATCTGAACCTTCGATGTAGGTTGTAATGTATGAAGAATAAAAGAAAAAATATTATGGAAATCCTAACACTCGTATCCTTTCCTAGGAACAACCATTCCACCGAGCGGCTTTCAATGACGTAGCATCCACCACTGTTCCACCAGACACACAACAAGAATTATAAGAAGTACAAAATTGAATATCACCATGCATGAGATTGGATATATGTTTCATTTCTCTTAGACTGGATTAATTATCCTACAAAAAAAGGGATAAGATATATTCAATTTTACTTGAGTTCATAATTAGATGCATATGTTTGTAAAAAAAAAAATCATTACACTACAATATAATATACTACATAATACACCGAAACAACAATATAATATAATTCAATAAGTATTAATATAGCATAATATACTTTTATACATTTGAGTATAATATTTTTTTTAAATGTAGTATAGTATACTACAAATTCAGTATAATACATTGAAAAGCTAGATATTATATCAATTTTGGATAATTTGGTAAAAAATTATATGGGACCAATATTTTAGCATGCTAAATTTTCATACCAAATTTTTTTTGTGTAAAAGATAGAATTTACATGAACAAAAAAAAAACACGAGTGTTGTTGCCGCTCTTTGCACAAGCTCGATCATCGTACCATTCTCATACTTAGGGCAAGGCTAAAATAGTTCACAAACAAGTCCTGAAATAGAGACAACAAGTAGATGATCATATCAGATATAAAAATAATAGTTGTGGAGATCAACTCCTAAACTAATAACAAAAGGATACAATAGGACATCAAAGTCAAAAATATCTAGAGTAGAATAGATCTCTAAAGCCACCACCGAATAGCTTCAAAGCTAAGTCCTAATGCATATACAATCACTTATGTCCAATCACGTCATCATAAAAATATCATCATTGTGTGGTACTTGCAATAGGTCATCTGCAAAGTTTGGTACCATAACATCAATCTATTGAGCAAATAAGGCGTCTCCTATAGAGGAAACATGTAATACATAAGGCATGGTATAAAAGCGGTAAAGTATGTGATACACTTAAACATGCTATGATGGAGTAATCATAACTAATATTAAAGAAGGAACTCATTCATAGTCTGTATTCCATGGCCTATACTCATCTTGTAAAGATGACATAATCCTACAATTCATACTCAGATAAAGTGAATTATCTACCCTTAGCTTATCTCGTATAGATAATTAGTGCAATTAATCAATAACAACACAAAGGTGGAGTATTAATTAATACTAGTCGACCCAATATAAATATTTAGTGCAACTCAAACAAGATGGATTGTCTACCACAAGGTAACCCAATATAGATAGTTAATACAATTGAACCATCTAAGTAAGTTAATTTTTAAGTATCGGTAGTTTCTAAGAAGTTTGTAGATCTAAATATGCTTGATATAGAGCCTTAACTAATTCACTAAGGCAAGTTGGCCCATTACTCATAAACATAGGGAAGACATACCACACACAAGCTTACCTTAGAGGATATCATGAGGCCACACATGGTGAATTGTCAGACCACCAAATGGCATAATATAGATAGTCAACGTAGCTCACATCAAAGGTAGACTCAAACCACGAGTAATCCACTAAGGGAAATCATCCTAGAAATTCCACTTATATTTCATTTTAATCATGTTGCTCATATTAAAGACTAATAATTAACTTAAAACCATACATCAATACTTAAACTAATTATTTCCATTTTATTCGTTACTTGTGAAAATTAAAGCCCAAAAAAAGAAGTTGGCCCTAAGAAAAAATAAGGCAAAGCAAGCAAACCAGTTGACTAGTTAAGAGTTTTACCTGTTGACTGGTGTCATAATGAACTAGATCTAGCAAAGCTTACCCGACATGAAACTCAATTTGGACCAAAAACATTAAATCTGATAATAACCTAAATCAATCCAAATTCAACCCACATTTAGCTAACCCAATAGTGACTTGTATTTGAAATGACCCAAACTGTAATAACCAAACACAAATTTGACTCACACCAGAACGAAAATCCAATAATGACCCAACCCAAACTTACCCAACTTGAAATGACCCGACTTGAACCTAACCTAATTCTGAACATAATTTCAAACTTGATACAAACTAAATTCAAATTTGATCCACAAATATAATATTTTGTCTCATATAAATTAATACATATGAAGGATTTTAGCCAACAAAAATAATGCAGTAGAATAAAATTGAGAGCTAAAATAAAGCCAAGAACACATGATAGATAAAGAACAAACCTACTAGCAGCCTAGACTAGGTTACTAATTGAATCAATTTTAGTTTGAAGATGAGGATGATTTGATCCACTTCTTGATCCAATTAGTGATTACTCCAATTTCTAGTTTCAAACTTATTTGATTGAGCGCGTGTGAATTGTGCCATACCTCCACCTGTATCCACACACTACAAATCTGGATCGTTGGGGATGCATGTGAAAGCCAATAAGATCACTCACAATTTCATAAAGAACTATGGTATAGTGGCTAGATAGTTTGCTTTTTTTTAAGGAGAGAGAGCAAGAGGGTTATTTATAATAAAACCCTAGTTTGGGTATTTATATCAATACTTAGCCCACCATAGTTGCTTTGGGCTTGGGCTTTAATCACAGTAAAACCACTTGGGGGTTAAAGAGATATTAATCATATTAAGATCTCACCTTACCCAATTTATAGTCTATTTCTAATCCAATTCATTTGATGTGCGACCCTGTAGGTTTATGTAATGTTGGTAGTGGACCAAAACTCCTTTCATGCCCACAAATCATAAGAGGTCTATAACAAGATGTTATGACTATTCAAATTATACAAATGTCATATGCTCTATATTTGTCCTTTTTTCACAAGATATTTAGATTGAACACAAAGCATTGATCGATTGATCATGTCATCCTTGATATGTTCAATCACACACTTTCTCGGTTACCAAGTAAGACTAACCTTAAACAAACGACACCTCGTTTGCACATGGTCATACTAACATCAGTTATACTTGTCGATGGGGCCAATTATATCTCTCTCATATCACGAGAGGGAAAAATCTCATCTTAATCAACTATATGCCTCTATATGATTTACAACATGTCTGATCATTAATTTTATGATCACCCCTAAAAATTTTGGCAAATTCAAAACATGATGATAATCATACCGGTATATAGGAAGATCTCAAGTTAGATGACTATACACTATTTGGAGAATACTAACAACACTTTTACACAATATTCAGTGTAGTGTCCTCCTAGTGGATCAGTCCAATACCATGTTCCATAACATATATCTATGTTATTAGTTTAATATCTCATATCAATTATCAGTGTAATATGATCATCAACTAATCAACATACTAGTCTTATGATCACTAATATCCCTTAATTAGATGATATTAGATTAGATACATTTCTTGAATAATAATCTTTCTATCATTTAGTAGAGTTTTACAATACAGTCACATACTCGATTATCTACATAAAAGAATAGTTACTCAAAGGGATAACAACTTTTGAATAAATAACATAAAATGATCCTTTTTTGGGTAATAAAGTAGTATCATTACCAGGAAGAAGAATACATCAAAATTGCATCATCACATCAGACATGATATACTATGTCTACGAAGCTAGATTAGGGGCAACAAAACCTCAATCCATCTCTACATCAATTTCCCCATTTATCAATCATTCTAAGGTATTTTTGAGCATTTGTGTTTTTATAGTAATAAAGCATACAAAAAGTTCTTCTATCATATTGTGTGTGACTCTCGCTGGTAAGGGTTGTTTGAGATGGAAGATGGCAGTGTTACGACTACACTAAAGCTGATATATAGTAGCTACAAATGAGGCCCTCTAGATTTGTTCTCGACCTCTTCCATTTCTGGTGATGTTAATCATCCAATAAAGGCGGCTTTACCATGAAGATAACCAATGAGGAAGCATTAGCCAATTGAGAATAGATCTCCAAACAATGTGAGAAAATGGGCAGTGAATAAGGAGATGATTAATGTCCGCATCTTCCTGTAAGCAGCTTGAGCAGCAAGCATCATTTATAACATTCCAGGTCTTCAGCTTAGGTTTAACAGCCAAGCTTTCATGGCATGCCATCCAAGTAATAAGTTTATGTTTGGACAAGCCTGGATGTTGCCATACCAAGTCATCCCATGGTATAGGGGGAGATTGTCTTTTGAAAACATTATAAAGGCTACTTATAGGTATCTTGCCTTTAGAGCTACAGTTGATAAAAAGATCAACACCATGTTTCTGCATGTTTAGGATTTGTTTTAGAGTCCAGGAGGTGTCATGTGGTGGCTTGATATGCCAGATTGAATCATCACAAATATATTTTTCATGAACCCATTTAACCCACAGGCTTTCTTTGAGTTCAATGAGTTTCCAGAAGTATTTAGCAATACATGCTAGATTCCAGGTCTCTAAGCATTTCATATTGAGACCTCCTTCCTATTTTGGTAAGCATATTTTGGACCAAGCAATGGGAGCCTTTTTTTTTTCAATGGGTCCATGTTAGACCAAAATAATTTCCTACAGAGAGCTTCAATGTGGTGGATGACAGTTTTGGGTAAGAGAAAGACCTACAGTTAGTAGTTTGTTATTCCAAAGATCACATATTGTAGTAGTTGCAGATGGCCAGCATAGCTTAGGAATTTGTTTGTCCAGGAGTGTAACTGAGTTGTGATCTGGTCAATAAGGGGTTGATAAAAAAGATATGGATAGGGCTGAGCAGTTGAGAGGAACACCAAGATATTTGAAGGGGAAGACACCTTCCTTAAAGCCAAGCTGAGACAGAATGAAGTTCTTGTTGGAATCTTGGAGACCCCCAAAATAAGCCTCACTTTTTTAGGGATTAGCCACCAGACCTATAGTTTTTCCAAAAACTTCCAGAATTGATATAAGACTAAACTGAAGAGATATTACCTTTGGAAAATAAGATAAGATCATCCGCAAAGCATGGGCTGATGATTTTTGATCTTTTACAAATCATCAAGTATGATTGGTTCTAGGGCATATCTCCATCAACAGAATAAATATATATTATTAATAAAATTTTATGTAAACAAAAATATGAAACCCATATAACAACAAATGAAACAAAATTAGTAAGACTCTAATCTCCTCACTTTACTTTACTATCATATTACCATTAATGACATTAGATCATAGAGATTTCTCTTATATTTATAATTATTATAAACATAGAAATTATAATTATAAATACAATAATTAGAATATATATTATTATAGCAACAATAGTAAAATTTATATCTATATTTCTATTAATGTTAATGATTATTATATTTCCAAAGATGATAAAAAATATAATAATAATTAGTTAGTTAGTTATCATCAAAAACATAATTATTATAATTAACATGATACTTAAAATTATCATAACAATCATTATCATATAATAATATTTATAATTGTATTTATGACAATAATAATAATCATCATTTATTATTATTACATATTTTATGATAATAGTTTGTAATGTCATTACATATATTATGATAAAAATTACTATGAAAATCATAATAACAATAATAAATCATAAATTTTAATTTATTAAATATATTAAATTGATAGCAATTAATGTCAATATAAATTTTAAATTGAATTAACTTGGCCCAAACCCAATACGACCGAGAGTTTATAGACACAAAGTCACCCAACCTAAACCTGATTTGACCTGAAGCTTGTCGGCTTGAATCAAATCGGAACTTGAAGAAACCTGATGGGGCTAGACCCAGACCTCGCTTAATATTCTCCTTAAACAAAATGACCTAACCCAATACATACCCAACCTGAATTGTCATTACCCAAATTAGACCCAAACCCAAAAGACAACCAAACTAGACCCCGATGCCCTTGTATAACAACCCGATTTTAACCTGACCCAAATTGTCCTGATCCGTATGACCCATTTTCTACCTCTAAATTGAACCAAAATTCTAAAATTTCTAGAAAACTAGTTAACTCGTGGGTTAGAACTGATTAACTAGTTTTTCGTTGACTAGTTGACTAATTCTACTAGGCAACTCATACACGAATTTCTCATGCTTTCCAAATCAACCAAAACACGCATACACACATTCTTATACCTCATGAAACTCTTTAGAATTAGACCATAACATTCATTCTTCACATTCCAAAACTTAATCTAGCAAAACACTCAAGAATCTTGCTACAATCAACTCACATTTGTCATAGAAATCAACCAAGCCCTACTTATAAAACCATTTATAAACATCACAACACTTGAGAATGCTCTCAAACATAAACTAATTATGGATTCATGCTGGATAACAATGATAACACTTAACACATAACACATAATTATATATCTTTGAGTTCTCACCATATTTACCCCAAAGTAAAGACTTCAAGCAAAGAAGACTAATCAATTCACTAAGCTACTCCCCTATAAGCGTTGCTCATCTATCAATAAGCCAAGAGAAAACATCAATAAAAATACATTTAGAGTTAAAATGGAATGAAAAAAAAAAAAAGAGGGAAGAAGCAAGTAGAATGAGGAACCCTTATCTTGGAATGAAGAACTTCAAGAGATGAAGAACAACAGAGGACACTAGTGTTTTGGTTGAGTGAAAATCAAAGGAAAAAGACAGAAAAGATGCTTTGGGGGTCATGTTAGTAAGGATTAAATCAATTAAAAAGGTCATGGTGAGATTTTAAGACTCTTTAAAAATCAATTATAAACAAAGTATAACCAGTCCCCAATACTAGGTTGTGACTATGAGAAGAATTGAGTCAAAACAAAATAGATATTGCATATTCAGTAAAACCAGTTGATTGGCTTTGGTATACTAGTTAACAAGTTCAACATAATTAACAAAAAAAAGTACACAACTTACTAATCAATTGGTTTGTTGTACCAATAAACTAGTCCTCCGGTTTGAAGCACATTTTTGTAAATCATTAGTTGCATATTCTTTAATTTTGATAATGGAAATCATGTTTTGGTTTCATTGATTACTTAACTACTCTTTAATACATCTCAGGTATAAGGGGAGGAGGCATGGATGTATGGGATGGCTCTTTGGTGTCATTTTGCATCCCTAGGACATTTCAAGGATGGAAATGACCTAGAAAAACAAAGAGGAAACACTACGAGATGAAAAGGTTTCATTATTTTTAAGTCCAAAATATTGGTATCTCAATTCTCGCCCTATTTTGATTTTAAAATCCACTGCAACACAAGTTGGCAAAGGCCACAAAAATATCCATGGAAGTCAAAAAATTGGTAACCAGATTTTTTCATACAAAATATGACATCATGATTTACATAAAAATTATCATGGAAAAAAGAATTTTAGTGGTCATGTTTATTTTCTTGCTATGGAAAAATATATATGTGGCTATTTGGTTATAGAAAAATATTTTCTAATAGAAATGTGCATGAATTTGCCACGAAAGAGTATGTTTGTGGTAAACTCACCATCACTTTGTCAAGAAAAATAAATTTTTATGGCAAACTCATCATGAATTGCCATGGAAAAGTTTTTTGTGGGCAACTCACAGCAAAAATTGCCATAGAAAAATATTTTTGTAGCTATCCCACCACAGATTTTCCATAGAAAAAGTATTTTTATGTTATCTCAACACGGAAATATATTTTTGTGTCTAAATCACTATGAATTTGGCATGAAAAAAATATTTTCATGGCTAACTCACTACGAATTGGCCATGAAAAGATATTTTCATAGCTAACTCACCATTAATTTATCATGAAATATTACTGTTATGGCTAAATTATATTTTTGTGGCTTAATGGCCACAATCTTGAAATAGAAAGATATTTTTTTGGATAAAGCCGATGCCTATTTAGCTATAGCTAAAAAAAATGAGCATATTATGAATTAATTGGGTTAAGTTTTGTTTAAATGTACAATACATTATATTTTCATCTTTGTGTTTTGATTATTTCAAACAAATAGTAAAATTAACCAACTATTAATTAGAGTTATAGTTTAAATGCATATAAATGTTATTGTCATATATGTATGTATGTATGTATGTATAATTTAAATGTCAAAATAAACACCATATTACGATTAATTGGTTAATTTTTTTTAAATGGTATAGTACATTAGTAATAAATTTTCTATCTTTTAGTTTGTATTTATTTGAATAAAAATACAATTAACTAATTAGTAATTCATATCCTAAATTAAATATGTATATGAATTATGAAATAGTAAATAATGAACACATACAGATATGCATACATATATGTCGGCATATTGTAGTTAGAAGAAAATTGTTGTTTTAATTATGGATAAAATGTGTGATCATATATATAGATTCATGATAATATGAAAACCTTATATATATATATATATATATATGTAATACCAAATATAAATGTATAATTGATATGGATTAAAAGGTTTGATACAACTATTTATATAAATAAAGTGCAACTTCATTAACCGAAGTTTATCATTACGAAATTTCACAATTCAGTGTGATTGGTTTGGAGTAGTTCGAGGATGAATGGGTAACTACTTACTTCTCAAAAAAACTAATTTTTATAAATATTAGTATTGATTCCTGAGTTTTGACCTTAAATTTAATTTTAATTGCGTTTCTCATAAATAATTTTTAAAGTTTTGATTCGTTTTATGATTTTATTAATGGTTTCATATTTCTGTTGAAATTTTTTGAATCATTGATTGTTGCAAATAATTCTAGATAAATTTATTTACAAGTATGTTTTTTTAAAATTTATGTTATTCAATTTTTTTTTAAAATATATTTTCATTTATATAGTGTTTTTTATTTTAATATTTTAATTTTGTTTTCAAGTATAACTTTGTGTGATTACAAACCTATATTATGATTATATTTTTCTAATGGAAATAAATTGGTTTAAACTATAAAATCCCTTTTAAAATAGTAAATAGAAAATATTTTCATCTTTGATTTTATTTATTTTTAGGAGGTTGTTAATATCTTTGGAAAAAATTATATTCAAAAGATGTCTGTAAATTATTTATGAATTTATTTTTGAATTTAATCTTCTTTAATTTTTTTCATTTTAGTTTATGGATGATATTTTTGAAAATATGTTAAATTATTATTAGTTATTCAAAGTTTTATAAAAAAGTATTTCTTCGATGTATTTTAAATAATATTTTGAAATCATATCTCTATTTTAAGAAGTGTTATGATTTATTTTAAATAATAGCTTTTAATTCGGTAAATCTTGTTTTTTCTCTAAAATTATATTTATAGTTTCTTTAGGATTACTTTTGTTAAATTTTATCCACATCGAAATATTTTTTAACTTTCTTATTTTAAGATGTTTATTTTATATAGGTTATTTTAGATATTTAAAAACCAAACCTGGCCCCTAGCCTCCTGCACCCCACTCCATTGTCTTCTCTCTATTGTATTGAATCTCCAACCACCACTACACCACCTCACCAATACAACTCCATCATCAAACAAAAAAGATGATGGATTGCGACAAGAAAGCAACAAGGCAACAACAAGCACGAGCAGATGAGCTATAGATCAAACCTACTTTAGCATTTTCTCATATCATCTACCACCAAGGCATGATGACAACTCTACTGCCACCACATTGAGTAGCAATGCAGGCGATGTAACTAGCTGACGCACCAACATTAGCAACAAATGATGAGGTTGATAATATCGAGCAACAACACGATGGCCATCTTTAGCATCACCTGGCCACTTGCAAGTGGTCCTCAGCCTCTGATGAAGCTCCCCCGGTTCTCACCCATTCCGATGTGTAGACGTCTTGTGGTATAATTTTAATGAAACCCTAGCTTTGATTTTTGACTAATTTTGAATAAATTGGGTTTAATTAAGCTAAATTTATTAATGGACTATGTATATATGAGTTTTATGATTTCTTTGGAGTGGTTAATTGTATTATATGTGGTAAATTTGTAAAAATTGAATTATTAACCTGGTTATGTCCAGATTGTTTGGATTTATCCGATTACGCTATGTTGGATAAGTTGATTTTACAATATGCTTTGAAATGTATTTAATTTCAAATTAGCGGCTTCAATTTAATAAATTGATGAAATTTGGTTAAATTGGAATTTGTGGCCTAAGTGCAAATTGTCGAAAAGGGGGAAATAAAATTGGGTGTCATTATATTGTTTTTTATTCAAGTTAACTATCTGGATTTGTTTAGAATTGATTTAGATGCATATTTGAAACCTCAATTTGAGCTAATTATTTGAATCGATCAAATTGGGATTTTTAGGGTCAAACCCTAATTATGTTAAATTAGACCAAGTCTTTACTATCTTTAATCAAATTAAGTATATGATAAGTTTTATAATATGTTTAATTTCATATTTGAATAATCAATTTAAATAATTAGAGAGATTTTATCATATTTGCATTTTGGGCTCAAAAATCCTTATTTATTTTTAATAAATTGACTATACAATATGATATAAAATAAGTCTAATTGTATTTTTAAACATTTAATTTAAATAAATTAATAAAATTTGAGTGAATTACATTTTTAGGCTTATGAAATTATGAAATTGGTCATTTGTATAGTTATTTCTTCTTAAATTAACTTTATAAAATTGTTTAAAATGCCCTTAATTGCATTCTAATACCTTCAATTTAGATTATTTGATTTGAATTGTCTAAAATTTTGTTTCGTGTTTAAAAACCCTAATTTTTGGAAATAGTTTCTAAAATTGAGTTGTATTTGATTATTTTATTAGTTTTGATTTAAAATTTATTAAATTGTGCTTCTAACATATCATTTTGGATCAAATCTCTGAAATTGTTTGGTTTGACATTTTGGGTTGTAAACCCTAATCATTTAAGTTATTTTTGATAAAAATTACTTATTTTCTATTTAATTTCCTCTGCTTGATTAGTTTCTAATCTAGTCTTTATGTTTTCCACCAGTGATCTAGGATAGAATTTGGAGGATCCTTGCAGCTAATGATTCTTCGTTCTTTCATCCTTACTTAAGCTTAGGATAATAGTTAAAGTTGCTTAAATATCTAGTAGATAAAAAATTATGTGTTAGCATGATTCTTTTCTCTTTTCCAATAACAAAAGGATGCATGCTAATATTAAAATGCAATCATAATAGTTGAGCAAGAATATGTGTTGAGTCTGAATCATGTTTGGTGAAGTGAGTTGTAATGAGTATAATATATGTGGATTCTTTGATAAGTGAGTGATATCCTTTTGTGGCATGTTTAAGTGATGGTTTACGTGTAATATCAAGTTTGATTTTAGGACATTGTGGAAGTGATAGTTCTTTGTGATGTGTTTTGAAATTTATGAATAATTCAACTGTAAGACTGAGGTTGGGATTTAGATAAATAGCTTCGGAAATGCCTCTGAGGTAGGATTTGCAGTAAATGCACTCCATGTCTATATGTGGTTGTGCTACATCGTTAGCATGTAGCGATGCCTCTTTCTACTCTATAGGTAATCCACAGATCTTATAGGAGGTACGCATACTTAAAGACATAGTGTTTCTCAGTGGTTTTAGGATGGTTCCTTAATTGTGGTGCTTTAGATTGATGTCTTAACCATTAATTCTTCAACTTTAGCATTGCTCCATCTCAGATAATATGTGGATTGTGGTGGATTATGTGATAATGTAAATAAGGAACAAAATAACTGGTGTAACTTGTATGGGCATTTTCTACTTTATTTTCGTGGGGTGTTTGAAATCAACACCTTTTACTTGTGATACTATGATAATATTATAAAGTACACATTATTGTCTACACTAGGATATTTAGAGATTATCTATATGCTACTATGCATTATTTTCTCTGGTTATTACCATGATATCATGCTATTATAAGTGTTCCATATTCTCTTGTGGTATTCTATGTTATTATGTTATATCATGTTTTTATGTGAATCCTTCTGTTATCCATGATTTACTAAATATATCACACCATGAAACTCCATACGATCATGTAACACAAAATCCATATTTAATTCTTGAGTCTCCCAAATTTCATTATCTTCCATGACATTATCTCATGATGGAATATTTCTACTATAACAACATATTCTTCTATAAATTCATGCTTAGTTGAGATTGTATGTTTTTTCTATGGGATATGCATTGATTCGGGTCTTGTTCTTCTACTAATCTTGTTATTCTACATATTTTGTTCTTCTGTTTTCCATGATCTTATATGATAGTATGCTATGCATGTTTTATTGGTTATGCTATGTATGTGAATCTATGTGGGCATGTTATCATTATGTGTTGAGTGTGGTTTACTTAGTACATCATCGTATTAATGATACATTTGTGCATGTGTGTGCGTGTCGGTACTCTAGCTTGAATTCTGCTGCGATTTTGGCTTGGACTTAGAGTTAGAACTACCTGGAGTTTTGTACCTCGAGGACTTGTGTAATTGTTTGTAAACGTGTTGAAAGTTAAGTTGTTGTATTGAAAATACAGTTGGTGTTGTAAATGCCTGTTTATATTTTTTATTGTTGGTTAAGATTTTAAAATTTATGTTTATCTCACAAGTTTTTCGCTCATTTATCAACGATGATTTTATAGGTTGTTTCGCAAAATTTATCGATGAGAATTTTTTGTTTAATATCTGTTTTAGAATTTCTTAGACATGTTTTTAGCCTTTGCACATGTCATGAGATAGTTGATAAATATCTGTCTTACTATAGGTGTGGTAGTAGCACTCCATGTTTGTTGTGTTTACTTCCAAATTAGATATTTATAAACAATTTTTTTTTTCGAAAGTAAAAATGGGGGTGTAACAAGATGACCACACGTGAAGTTTCTTAGGAAACATGTTATAATTACCCACAATTAGAATATTCTACCCATGGTAAGTGTAGGGATGGGGTATTACAATAATAACAACAACAACAACAATGTGAGCCATGGAAATGAATGTTACCAATTGAGATATTGGCCATGAGACCACTTTTGGCTATTGAAAATGTATGTCATGGGACTAGTATCCATCAAGATGTGAGTTATGAGACTACACATGCCCATTTTATTGCATGCCTCAGGATATGGCTATGGAGGCATGCACCATGAGATTATTTATGGTTATCAAGACGTGTGTCATGAGACTACTCATGGCTATAGAGATATGCGTCATGAGACTACTTATGGCTATTAAGATTGTGTATCATAAGACTACTTGTGGCTATCAAGACGTGTTGCTTGTTGCACCAATTTGTATCTCTGTTTGAGGCTTCAAGCTTCCATTAGCAAGATATTTTCTCATGTTATTGTAGGTAGCATGGAGTTCAATAAGTATAGATGGAGGAGGGGTGAAGTTGAGAGGGAATCACGAGTAAGCAATCGAGGACGAAATCAGAGGCAATGATTTTAAGTCTTTTAGCGTGTTAACATAGCTGGCTATTTTAAGTTTGGTGTTATTGGGCCAAACAGTGGGCCACATGACAAGTTGATTATTAAACGTGGTCCAATTATGGAATAAATTAATTTTAAATACAATTAGAAACGCTAATATTAGTTAGTATTATATACAGCCATAATTTATTAATTTTCGAATGTACTTAATCACTTGTATATAATAAGTTTATATGTGTTTATATCTATAAATTAAATAGCTAAATTAATTATATTCATTATTTCTTTTTTATCATTACCTTTTGCCTTCATATTCTAGTATTTTAAGAACTGGTGTTTCTCCTTTTCGTCGCGTTTTGCTGCATGGAGTATAACCTAGGTCACATTAAGCCACTACTCGTTCACTGAGTCTATAAGTACAGTGGAGTCGGCGATTAAAGTCTCCAAAAATGATGTCTTTACTAGGAATATTATGATTATAATTAGATAGTAAAATAACGTAAAATGATAATTAATATTAATTAATAGATACGTAACAAGAGTCTTACCTTTTATATATGGAAGACGGATAAGTCAGTATGACGGAATTGAAATAATAATTTTAGCCTCCACGCTTAGGACAATCGGTCATAGCTTTGGTTTCATGGCCTACTCTATTACGAAAATTTACAAAAGCTTCGGTTAGGATTACGTAGTACAGATAATATACCTCATAAATCATTAGTTTCTATTATTGTAGGGTTTTTTTTTTTTTTTGTGTACATATATAATATGCAGACACAATGGGCTTAAATGTAACCGTAACTACTACCACATGCCTGCGGCTATAGTTATGGGTCCGAGTGGTTGGTTTAATTTTAATAATTAACCTAACAATCATTGTTGAGCTATATGCCATAATCTGGTAGTTCCTGATTGAGTAACTCTTGATTGGATTTATCTGTTTAAAGACTGACCTTAATACCACTAGATATTTAAGTGGACAGATATTTATTAATTGATAAGCCTCAGACACTAAATAGTTTGTTCACACGTAAGATACATGTAAGATATTTGATTCACACTAACAGTGGATCAAATCTGATAAGGGTCACTGTAAACCTTAACTGATCATTGGCCATTCATTAGTAATTTGTCTTTATATTACACTAATATTGTATGTACCTACTTAATTATTTTCGGACTTAGGGGCTTATATTACAAACATTAGGCGATAAACTATGGATCAATAAAGTTAAGGATTTTTAGAATTTGAACCTAATTAAGATGCCTATACATAGTTGTTTGATATATTTCTAATAGAATTCATAATATATCGGTGTTAATTATACACCGAAAGAAAATGGAAATTTGACAAGAAGTTTTGGTAACTAATAAAAATTTTCGTTGCCAAAAAATTATGTTGGCAACAACTATTAACTATTAGGGCAAAAAGTTGATGCCGCAAATGATATTTTATTTTGCAACAAGAATAAGTTATTGCTATAAAATATTTTTTTCAGCCATGATAAATTATTGTTGCAAAAAAGAAAATATTTTTCACAAAAAAAATTGTTGTTGTGAAAAATATTATTTCACAACAACTTTTTTAGTCATGGCTAAAAAAATTATAAGATCAAAGGAAAAAAAAAAAGATGGTAGAAATCAATTTTACATTTTATATTTACAGCCATGATATATTGTCATTGCTAAAAAAAAAGATTATTTTTTGCTATGATAAATTTGTTGTGAAAAATTGCACCATGCGGATGTGGACCAAAATGTAGAACAATTTTCCTACATTGTATGCTAGCCACAGTAGCATATCATTTATGGAAGGAAAGAAATCAACGAATCTTTCATAAAAAAAGATGATTACCTAGTGTGATAATTCATAATATAAGTAAGGAAGTAGTCTTTAAGATCTTTTAGAGTTTTCTTAGTGTTTATAATTTTATACTTATTTGATGGTAATATATACACATTACTTATTAATTATTATTATTTTTCGAAAAACATGTTTACAGCAACTGCTTTTAACTGTGGCCAAAACACTTTGTAGTTAAACAAATTTATTGTATTTTCCTCAACTTAAGAAATAATATTTTGCTAAAAAATTTATAAATTTATTACACTATTTTTAATTTCATGAAAATTAATAATATAAATAAATAAAAATTTCTAAAGAAATCATTAAAAAAAGTTACGGTACATTATAGGTGTGACTGAAAATAGTTCTACTAAGTTTAACCTAACTTTGACAACGACGGTGATATTAGCCAAAAAAAACAATTTACCTAACAAATTTAATGAAGTTTCCTCTAACGATATGAGATGCGTCTAATAGAAATAATTTTAAGAAAAAACCCATCAATTTCTCTTGTTCTCCTTAACCTCGCTCCGCTCCTCAATCATTCTTCTCCTTATTTGTCCAATCTTCCTTAATAATCCCTAATCTTCTTAGCAATCTATTACTCAACTATTGTCCTCTCTTAATTTTTGATAAGAACTCCTCCACCTTTGATTCTTCAACCTCAACGCAGTGATTCTCTATCTCACAAGTTCGTAATACAAATTTTTAGGTCTTTGTCTTCTTCTACAAGTAATCTCTCTATTTGATTTCTCTCTACATCTTTTTTTGTTCATTGATTGTCTTAGATTCCATTTGTTAGGGTTTGATTCCATCTGATTTTGTTTCATTCTATTTAATTTTTTTTCTATTCTAATCATTTGTACTTGATTCATATTATAATGAGGTGCTTTATGAATTTGAGGCTTTTTAACTTGCTTGTAATTTGGTCTTTATCTTTTTAATCATCACTTGTTTTCCTATTATGCTTACAAAATGGTTAATGACAATGTAGATGCACATTTGCTTTGTGGCTTTAATCTTATGTTTTCTTCTTTAAGAATTGTTTTTGGATATGCTATCCATTCTATGAGAGGTTTGTTAGTGTATATTTTTGTTTGCTTTTGGTATAACTGGGGCAGTAGCTAAAATTCACATAAGGTTTTTTTTTTATAAGTAATACTGAATGGCAAAGGAGGGAATGTGTGCCTATAGTATTTTGGTTACATTTTGTGTTATTTCTTGCATGAGTTGAATTTGTTTTGTTTCTTGTTAATATTTTCAACAATCACCGAACCTATGCATAGCATTATTGATGGAGGAAGGGGGATTCTACCCACGAGTGAGAATCCATTGCTTATTGTTATACCGCATAATAAAACCATTACCATTACCCTCCCACGTCATGATATTGTGAGAGACAATATGTGTAACATCCCAAAATTTACTACTAAAAAAATTATTTAGTGAAAGCGTAATAATAATATAAATGGGTATTACTGTCATAATCAACATAAGGCTGGCTTATCATACTATCCTTATATTAATTATAAGATAAAATATTTAGAACTTAAAATAAGATAAAACATAGAACAAAGAAACTTTTATAAAACTTAAATAAGCATTTGGAGATTAACTTCGATTACAATATAACAAAACACAATCAAAAGGGATATATTGGAATTAAGAGTCCAAATAGGTATCTGGACAAAACTAATAATCGAATAACATCAGCTTTATGTCCAACCCCAAGGTACAAAGATCACTCCTCCACGGGTAGATCATCAAAATTAGTGAAATTATCCAAGCGATCATCATTGACCTACACAATAATTTGTGGGTCATATGATCGTGAAAATGAGTAGCACCCATAAAAAGGATGATCGGTATGCTATGTATTGGGTAAGGTAATAATACATTCATAATAGGGGCATACAAAATACATAAGGTCACATGAGAGAGACCCCACTAAACATACACAAAGCTTAAACATGATACTATGCGAGAGAATAATTGATTCAGATGTCCATCATTAAATATAATCATAATCTAATCCCTTATTTATGTTGAATTCAAATATCTCATTATTCTTAATCTGGTAGAATAAACTGAAACTCCTCTCAGGATAAAATAATCCTAAGCCACTATTATCGTTTAGTGGAACAGACTCAACACCTCATAGAATATCACACTTCTGTCCACTATTCTTAAACTACTAGAAGGGTTTAAAGCACCTTTTAGGGAAAAACGCTTCTGAGCCACTATTATTATCTGGTGGAATGGACTCAACACCAGTTCTGATTCGCGTGATCTTTCATTTTAAGTAATTAATGTCATATTAAATTATTTTTTATCTTGAGATCATTATGTGGAAATAACTATAAATATGCAAGGCACAACCAGTACAACCATATGAGGATTTAGAACATTCACTAAGGAAAAATGCTATAACTCCTTTACGAAACCTAAATTTCACGAGATTATAATAACTTTTTTCAAAGGACTCATTTAATTACCAAATTAAGTTCACCATCCTAAAATAACATTATTAACAACTTATTCTAAAATCAAGGGCTAACTCTAATGTCTTACACACACAATATTTAGCATTTCTCTAAGGTTACTATTCATAATTTAATTCATTTTCATAATTTTTTAGAACAATAATGTTCTATGATTAGTAGGTTTTGTAAGGGAATAAATTTTTTATTGTTTTAGGCATTTTCAAAAGTGTTTTTTCACATATTCAAAATACTTCATTTATTCAAAGTTCCATTATATATTCAAAAGTGTTATTCACCTATTCAAAATATTCTTCACTAATCCCTATCTAATTACCATATGCAAGTTTAAAATAGGATTAATCATGATTTTGGGACTAATTATGGGTAAAAGAATCACTAAAGGCCTTAAGTATTGCATTAGAGGTCAATGGTTAACCATTAACTTTGGGCCTTAACCCTGAACCATTAACTATTGACTTTGACTATAAATAGTAAAATAATATATGGTATTATTTTTTATTTCTTGACTCTAATATATTTGATAAAATTATCATTTGACTTCAATTTTCTACAAATAATTCTTAGCACATAATGAAAGCCTAAAACTTTATTGTAATATGTGTGAAATAGAAGTTTGGTACAATCTATAAATATTAGTGGAAACATTTGATGTTAATGTGGAAACACACCTATGGGTGTATTTATTGTAATCACACAAAACATATAGGTCAACAAGCCTTATTTATTATTTTGGGAGAACCGACAAACCCAATGGACAATATGGTAGCTAGTGGTATGGACCCTTATATAATTTATATGGGCTCTACGGACCTAATATAGGGTGTACACACTTAAGGACAAGAATGCCCATTAGTTTCTAGAACTAATATGGCTAAACAACCATGAATAGGCAAGTATAGGTAGACCCAACCCAATAAGACATTAGGCAACCCAAGAAGGTCGGTACACCCTTACCTAGCCCTAATGTCCATCAAGTGGGATCATACATTGGTGTCCTATGGTTATATACGGTATACCATGGTTATTGACTATATGTAGTGGAATATGTGTTTCTTTTTAATATGTTTTATATTATCTTATAGATGTGTGCAACATATCTCATATCTTCCCTTGTTTGAATTTTTTTATATTATTGCATGTGCTATACCATGTAGATCTTGCCTATATTGCACACTATACTTGAAATGCTTACTATGATCACAATCATTCACTGAAGCATGTATATGAATGATGTTATACCATACTCCATGTGAATCTTGCTTACATGTACTAATTAGATCTTATTAGTATGCCATCTTGTACTGAGGTATTTCGTTTTATGGTCACCTACCTATTACATAGGAAGTTGAAAGATTATATTTGTAAGTTGTTGTTTCCCAACCAAATTTGGACTATGACAATCAACTCTCTGGTAGAGACTAGTGAATGATTGATTGCATAGGAACGTTTAATGCTTTGTTGATTATCTAAAATCTTTATTTAACTTTTATCTTGAATAAATGGTGTTGTATATTTTGATAAACTATTAGTGTTATATGTATTTCTATATTTCTTTTGAAGAACACTCGCTTGAATAATGTGAAATGTTTTTAATTTTGTACCTCTTAGCCTTAATTATAACATTAGTTAGATAATGATTACACATCTCTTTATGTTAGGAGTGTCAATTTCACCCTTGTTTTTTGTTTTTGCTTCTATGAGACTCTTCAAAAGGAAAGTTTTAAGTTGTGAAAAATGATTGGGTGATATATTCCCTGTAAGCACACATATATAGCACTTGTCAATCAAAGGCTAGATGTAAAAGAATATGTGAGAAAATATATTTCTATATCCACCTATAGGATCATATACAAAGAGATCACACTCCCTATCCTTCATCCTAATATTTAGGCCTAGTTAGGTAACCTAATTCTGGTGTCCCCTACTGAGAAAAGGAAAATTGGAAGGCTAAAAAGAGTAATCAAACTAAAAGAGTGTAAAAAGAAAATGGTATTCACTATGTTCATTGTTAGGTAAATTGATTAGTTTTTTGTTATCAAAATCTTATAGTTATTAATAGTCTTTAATAGGGAAAAATATTAGTAACCCACGAATGCAACATTTGTATATTTTAAAAATATTCTAGAAGGTAATGATTGGTAAGTTGAAAAGTCACTTTTTGGTAGATATTTGGTGAATTAATTAAAATAAAATTCTAGAAGTTGGGAGAATATTCATACAACTCATAAAAATTATTATCAACAAGAATACAATAAGATTAGAAGGTTAGAAGGGTATTGGACAAGATTCGAAATCAAAAACAGGACTGCATAATGAAAATCCTACTCGGCAAAAACCTAAAAAATAAAATGACACAATTGATTGATTAATGACACCCGCACCGATTAACTGGTGACACAACAAACTTCAAAACTAGAGAAAAATTAAACCAACCTATCCAACCCACAATCAATCCAAATCTTAAGGTTGGATTAGTTCCTTATCGTAGGGAACATAATTGTAGGGGATATCTGGTGGGGAAATGGTTCTAAAAAGTAAGAGGCATTTCTAGCAAATTACCATGGAAATAAGGAGAGGAAACAAAAAGGGAAAGGGAGTGAAGTGAGTAAGGGCATAATAGTTATTTGAGAGGCTATTTTTTAAACTTTTGAAAACCTGTTAGTCCAGTTAGTTCTAAAATGTGACCAAATGTTACCCGATGTAAGAACTTGTAAACTTAGAGCTATATTATGGGTTCATAATGGTTTAGAGTTATTTCATATATTTTAAAAATATTCTGAATTATTTGATGTAAATTTTTTATTAATAAAAGTTAAAACCTACTTTTTATTTTTATATTTACATTTTCAATATATATATATTATGTCATTTTTTTCAATGAATGATGTAATTGTAATATTAATATTATAGTTATTAGCTCCTAAACTAATATATAAATTATATGGGTGTATTTTATTTTATATTTTTGTTAACTAAGTACTGTAGTAAGTATGAGCTGGGTCCACAAAGAGCGGCTGACTGTTAGGCTAATAGCGACCAAGAATGTGATTTGCGCATCCAATCGTGATCCACACTTCCACACTCCAGAGCCGCTTTCAATTGCGGCCCACACTTTCACAGCTTCATGGTCAACAGGTCGAGACGCAAATCGGCTGCTCTGTCTATATTTGCTGTGAAGGGCAGATTCTGATTGAACTACCGGTCTTCAAATAAGGAAGGGGGTGGGGGGTGGGGGGGGGTTAAGATAGGACGCCTCGACATGAATTCTGTTTTAAAAGAAAACGAGGATGTCGGGTTATACTCGATTTCATCTTATCATTAACTCGTGGATTAATAGGACAACAGCAGGTTCGAATCTGAATAACTTAAGCACCCGATCCTCATGATCCTAAACCACTTGGACTAAAAAGTCTTAAGCAAAGGGTAGAAGGTGCAGGACTATTTGCAGAGCATCGATTTCGGCCAACCATGTTTGACTTCTCTCAGTAAACGGTTCCATCCATCGCCATAATAGCAGTATAAACATTCCTTCAATAAGCGTTTAGTACCTAAAACTTCTCAAACAGAGCAAAGCATATTTGGAGTCAAACTTTTCCCGCACTTCAATAAGCTTACTGAGAGGTTGATTCCTCCTGGGTTGGAACAGAGAACTAAACACCGTGCTTGAGTGCAAAACAGTTGCATATTTCATGCTTACGACAGACAAGAGTATCCCACTGTTGATGTTACTACAACCACCACCGTCCAAATTTTGTTACAGACAAGGTTGACAGGTTGGTCTGACTTCATTGCTAGGAAAACAATGCCACAATACTTAATAAATAAGACTCATTAAAAAAATATATAAAAAAAAGAAGAAGTGGTAAGGTTTGACAATCTCCGAGGATAGTGCTCGTGTCCAAAGCAGTGATCAAGTAGTACTGGTAACGCATACGGCGCATCAGCAGATTGTGACTTCAAAGTTTTTTTTTTTCCTTCATTTCCTGCTTACTAAGCCATGCCATTACAATTTATAAATAAGCACGGCTGTATAAGAAACTAAACATTCAGGGTAAACAACCTCGCAGATATTTCACTCTTTCAACTGCCCATCTTAGGGAATATTATCATAGCAATACTTCAGACAAATCTCAAGCCACAAGATCTAAAAATAGAGCATCCACAAGTCATCTAACTTTATACTTAATTATTACGTCGTCGTCGTCATATAACCTACTCCATCTGTTTCTAATAGGAAAATCTTTCTAGGTAAAAGGTTTTTTGTTTCAAATTAATGTTTATTTTTTATATTTACCCTTTTTTTTCCTTTCTTCCTCTCTAAGCAGTAATTGCTATATCATTTTTCAAGAAATGGTGTAATTATAATATTAAAAATATATTTATTATCTCTTAAAATAGCATATAAATTACTAAAATAACTTTTTTTATATGAAAAAAAAAAACCGATGGACTATAATTTAAGCCCTAGTAAAGGGAAATGGTAAAAGAATTCCAAAGACTAATTTAATTCCCAAGGCAGACTTCTTGGGCTCCAACTATTGCCAAGGAAGCCCCAACATCAAAACCAACACACTATCGCCGGCAATATAGCTGGCAAAGGTGATACACATGGAACCAACAACTAAGATGTGTTATTCCTTCACCTTTAACTAAAAATACAAAACAAAAAAACAAAAAAAATATATATAGAATAATAACATTGAAAATAATAATTGAAAATGATACAACCAGATCTGTTGTTCCCTTCAAGAACTTTCACCCACCAAAAATACCCTAGGCTTTCCCAAATCTAAGACAATCAGAATCTTCATCTAACTCAATTAGTAACAGAAATCTTTATTTTGGCACAATGACCCTAAACCAAAACAAGCTAACCTGTACAAAGGACCTTTTCTTCTTTTTTTATTTTTTCTCCTACCATCAGGAGCAGACTATAGCGGACAGACCTTAAGAAAATCCTGTAGAGAATGACCTGACCTTGAGGTCAAAAGAATCTTCAATCTTCACCAAATACGAGTTTAAATTAGACTTGTAAATGAAGATGTCAACATGTAAGGGAGGTTAGCTAAGGGCCCTCGTTGGCATGCTAGGTTGTGCATATCCCTTACAATCTCAAATACGGCTTCTGGTTTAGCTAGTTTGACTGCATTCTCTGACATCTTCTTCCGCTCGTCAGATTTTGTGCTGAACCATTCAGCAACGATTCGGGCTGTTTCTTTTGAGCTGCGTGTGAAAACACCAGCTCCGTTTTCCACCACATATGGTACATTGCCTTTCTCCTGAGGTTGATTATCAATATTAAGGTTTTGCATGTTGCTCTATGTATATTTGCAAGTTACAGCAGCTCCCATATTATTATTAGTACTTACTTGACCAGGAATGTAGTCATTAAGAATGATTGGAAGTCCTCGGATCAATGCCTCAGCAATCGTACCAGGGCCTGCCTGTGCAAATCACAGCAACCCAAATGAGTCCTTATTTAGGAAGACCATTGTAAAGACACGTCTTTGGCAATAATGGAAGTGAATAACATAAAAGGAAGTAATCTATGAAGCTTACTAGTACAAATCCAATACCTTCGTAATGATGCAATCACAAGCCCCCATCCATTTTTCCATCTGCTTCTCAAATCCTCTGATCTGAGGTAAACAATATATATATTAGATTAGATTAGCAATAGAAAAAACCATAAACGAGTGTATAATCACTTTATACTCATGAAGATTAATGTTCTAGCATGGATCAATCAAATAATGATAATGCTCAACGCTGATTACCTTAACCGGGATCTTCCATTCCATCTTTTCAAGTGAGGAGGCAAGGGATTTATTCCTCCCACATATTACAATCATCTGCCCAATCGGTTTTCCATTCACCTTATCAAACAACGACTCGCCAAGAGCCTTAGCAGTTTTCTTTACAGGACCCATCCCTTCCCCACCTCCCATCAACAAAACCGCAGGCAAATCTGAATCCATATCAAGCTCTACTCGCAAGTCATCCTACAGAAAAGAGTCAGAAACACCATTCTGAGAAACTGAGCTATCACAAATCGTCATACTGCTTTTCATTATTAGCTGATGAATCTAACTTGAAATACATTGCACACACCAACCTTGACAAGAACAGCACGAGCAAAAGAAGGACGGACAGGCAGGCCAAAAACACGGATTTGAGACTCTTCTAGGCCGTCTAGTGCTGCTCTCTTAGCTACCTCATCCGAAGGACAATAACATCTATTTACGCCAGGATGAAACCTGCAGTATGATTGAATTCATAAGCCTTCAAAAATATATATGTTGCACCAGTTGAAGTAAGTGACGACAAGAAGTGATCGTCTATGCTTACCATGTAGGATGGCAAGAGTTGAGATCAGTGATAACAGTCACAAAGATGACTTTTGTTTGTAGTCCTTGCCACTTGAGAACCCACAAAGGGATATGCTGCATTAGAGGATGAACGCTAATGATTATATCCGGCTTATACTCCATTAGACCGGCCTCCACCTCTCTTCATCCACAGAATAACGTAATTTCATTAATACTAAGCAGCTAGATTTATCTATATTGAAAAAAATAAATACATAAATCTTAATCGAGAATACTAGGTTAATAGAAATTGACAGAAAGTGACAGTGCTTTAGTCTGTATCTTAAAGGTTAAAAGAATAAAATTGAAGACATACTTGGCATAGAAGGCAGCAATTGCTGCAAGGTAGACGGAGTGAATCCATTTTGGAGAAGTGCTGTGAAATGCAACATTCCAAAGCTGAACGTGTTTTACCATGAACTTGTACTGTCTCTCCATGTCATTCAATGGCCAGCCAGTGTATTCTTTCCACACATCCTTTATGATAATCTGAAGAACAGAAGGATTTGGGCCCACAATGCTGGTTAGGGAAAAAAAAAACTCAACTTGGCCATAGAATTGTGGATCTAACAAGATACAGAAGAGAACTTAACCAGAAATATTACAAAAAACTTTGGAATTTCTAGGCACTCAAGTTCTCTCAGACTCAGAAACGGACTGGAATCATCAGAAATCAAAAATTCTGAAAATTTAGCTCGGACACAAGTATATAAGAATCCAATTCTACTTTTTTTTGGGGGGGGGGGGGGCTCAAGACCAAAAGAAAGAAAAGAAAAAACGACCAAGGAATCAACCATTCGTTCAAGAGACAGATTAAGCCCAACAAAACATCTGTTTTCAGACGAATTTTGGAAAGGAATTCAGAACAGCAACAACATGAGCGACTAACGATAAAAATAAAGCTAATAAATCCAAGATAAACAAACACGCCGTGAAAGCCACGAGAAAGACTAGTACATCAAAAATTCATTCATTCGACAGGTTAGAAAAAGCTACACGAAACACCAGCAAACAAACAACAACCTGAAACCCATGTAAAACGAAAAATCAAACAACACAAATGAGAACTGTACCGACAAGGTCAATCAAGCAAATCCCAAGAAAAAAAAATGCATGAAAATCAAAACCTTACATTATATTCATATCCATATTCCAATTTGAAAGCGTCCCTAATAGCTTCTGCAGAAGCACGGTGGCCACCACCAGTATCACTCATCAAGATCAAGACATTTTTGGTCCGATCAGCACCGAGCTGCATCAACTCCATCGTACCATCTTCATCCTCCATTGGATCATATAGAAAAGAAGATGAACTAGCATTTGAAGAAGAACATCTCCTCGATTTGTTACTATTCTTGTTATTATTTCCACCACCATAATAGTATCCACCGACCCTCGAAAACACGGAACTTAACGACGACCTTTTTGGCGAAACGACCGACATCACCATGTCCTAAGAGAATCAGACCGAGGAGAAAAGAGGAGACGGGAAACTCTCGGTTATCGACGGACTCAGCCGTCGATCTTACTTTCGATTGACGGAAAAAATGCCGGGATTGAACCAAGGTGTAATTTGACCGTGATGATCGTTTTTGGTGTTGAATGCTCGCTCCAACGGGCAAAACCCCCGAGCATGAATTACAAATCAGATGATGAAAACCTAACGGTCATAATCAGCTCGGTTCAGCAGACATGAGGAAGATGAGCGGAAAAGAGAAAGTGGGAAACAGAGAAGTATTGTCGGAGGGAGAGGAAGGAATGCCGCTGCTGTTTGCAGGCTAAACTTGGACAACAGCGGAGAAAGAAAAAAAAATTATGATTATTATTATTATTATTAAAAGACGAAGGTGATGTTGTTGCCTGAGCTGACAAGTCAATGGAGGGGAATCGCGGTTAAATTTTGGCGTTTGATTGATAAGTGAGAAGCGGTTGGATGAGGAGAGAGGACTTTATAACCCGTGGATGCGAATTTTATGTACGAATGTTCTTTTTCCGACTATGGAATCTTCCTTACGATAAACTGCAGTCATCGCATTTTTACGCGCTCTCCCCGTTCTTCCATTTCCTTTGGATCTAGATTTTCTTTGCTGGTATAATTTCGGGTTTATTCCACTTTCCCAGTATTTCAGCGTTCGACGGTTATTTTTTATCTCTAATGTTAAAACTTCATATAAAATTTAATAAATTTATTTGAAATAAAATAAAATTAAAATTAATTGTAGCACCAAGGAACCAACAATTATAACTTACACAACATGCACCTACAATTAAAAAATGGGTCATACGAATCTAATTTGAATTGGATCAATTTAGACTGGATTAAAATTTGATTATTATACAATCGGATCAGGTTCGAACACCTTTCGAATTTATATATAATTCGAGTAATAGTAATTAGGATTGAGTTTTTATTAATTTAGATTATTTTAAATCATAATAATATTGAATCACATCCAGATTTAATCCATCAATTTTTTATTGGATTAATGTAGGATCTCAATGAGATGAGGGCCAAGAATTACTTGATGGGGATGAGTCTTGATGAGGGCCCAAGCTAAGAAGAGTTATAATGGAGGATATAACTTAGATGAGTACTATAAAGAACTTGGACCTTGATTGAGATGAGTTCGAATGAAGGACTTTGTTGATATCAAATGTTAGAGTTTTAGGATGACAAGGTGAGTCTTAATAAGGACTTAAGGTTGTTTCAATAACAAATAATGCAAGGAGTGTCTCTGTAAGTGAAGAGTATACAATTTAATTGTGTTTGTTGTTACAATCCATCTCTACCTCGCTATTACAGCTTCACTCACGATCACCACCACCGCTAACCCCATCTCACCACCACATTCATAATTAGATTTAAAATTTTAAACTTTTTGTTTTTAAGAAAAAAAAAGGTTTGCAGTTAAAAATAAAAAATGAGAAACCTTTTTTTTAAAATCCGTAGTCACAACTATAGTCAAGATAAGGATATCAACAGTGAGTCATAACTTCAATCAACTAAAGAATGACTCTGAATTTTTATTTGTACGATTTTTTTTAAAATATGTCATTTATATATATGGATCAATTTTGCATGAATACAAGAATAGAGATGATGAAATGTGAACAAAAAAGGAAAAAATGATAATTTTCTATATTATAAAATACACATGTGTATATTTTAAAGAAATATGAAGTTAAAAATAAAAATTGATAATCATATTTAGAATAGGACGATAATGGCATGACTGATTTGGATGCCCTCGCTCATAACTTGTCCATGTGCAAATAAGAATAACCGAAAACAACACCCAAAGGATTTGATGCATCTTTTCGGCTGTACTGATTAACTTTTCATGACAAATTGGTGAGGCTGATAATGGCATGTCATCTCCATCGGCCCAATTATGAATAGTCCAAACCGTGGTTGGTAACTGTTATTCGCTGTATCTGTATTCTCCCCTGCTAACATTTGTTGCAATGCAAGTTGCTGATATTGATTTGATTCTTCGTCTTTTTCTTTTCCTGTTTTTTTTTTAAGAGAACAAATGATACGATTTTTCTAATGTGTTAATATGAATTTCCAAAAATGAAATCATGAGCTTAGATTAGTTGCCCCCACCGGCCCACCCTGGAGGTATATCATTAGTAAGTTAATGATAGTTATCGGTGGTGAAGTAGTGAATAGTCTAGAGACAGGAGCATATTCCGTTATAATCCTTTCCCTTGCTGCTTCTTATATTATTCAAGTTGGGGACTGAAATTATTGATGCCTTGTACTTTGGAGAATTCCTAGGCCACTAAAACTGTTGCGTACTACACATAATATCCTTGCGAGCCCCACTTCTGGATAGCCGCATATATGACGTAGCGAGCTCCAAGCGGACACTTGACGGGGGTATTAAGTTTAAATAGTCAAGAGTCTCATTTGGTTTAATGAATTATATTAATAATTAACTTGGTTATTACCCCATGGTAAATACTAATTCTAAGATATTAGAAATATCATCTTCTAATCGACATCATCTCTCTCAATATTATAATATTTTTATAGTAATTATTATTTTTCATAAGTAGAAAATTCTATTAGCGAGGATGATAGCTAAAGACATCACTCTTGATCTTCTCCTTACCTTATAGAAAGGTTAAATAAAGAGCATACAATCACCCACTCATCACAACCCTAGGCTCTTACTTTTATGTTTTATAACACCCCCAAAAATTACTATTAAAAAAATATTATTTTATTACTAAAAATCATATATCATAAGAAGGAATTTTACCGCCATAATTAGTATAATAAGTCCGGCCCCAGACCATTTTCATACCAATTACAAAGCTAACATAATTAGGTGCAACCAAAATGAACACAACAAGAAAGAGTTTCATAATATAAAGAGAGTTGAGTGTTGATATTAGGAATTCTTAAATACAAAATATTGTTCAACCGGAAGAAACATTAACTGAAAATTGAAAAGGGAACAAGTCCGAAAGACACTCTCTCTGGGCCCCAACTCCAAAATACTATAACATCACTCTATCCTGACCAAGTCATCATACGCAATAAGGTCATATAGGCCATCATCATTTACCTACACAAACTTAAGAGGGGACACTACTCGTAAGAATGAGCAGCACTCATAAAAAGGGTGATCAGCACGCAACGTACTGAGTGAAGTAATAATACATTCAAGTAGGAACATAGCTACATGATAAAGACATAATGCACATAAACATGTTATAATAGTTCATTTGCTCCCATCTGAACTTAAGCCAATAGTATAGTATTTGGACATCTATTGAATTATATCTACGTGGGTTTAGGGGCCTCACTATTATCATCGGTGGACTGTAGCTATACAATACAGTACAGTATGCTTCTGACCACTGTTATCATCGGTAGATCGGTAAATTTAATACAATCCAGGGCAAAACGCTCTTGACCACTATTCTCACCAGTAGATCGATAAATATAATAAACTCTAGAGTAGAATACTCCTGACTACTATTCTTACTAGTGGACTGATAACAATAGTACCCATGGTCCCAACCCACGTGATGTTACGTTGTAAGTAATTAGTGTCTTTTCTATAGATTATTATCATCAAAGGATTTCATTACTTGAGCTTGGGAACCCACTATTCTCACCAGTGGACTAGTATATATAATAAAATCTAGGATAAAATGCTCTTGACCACTATTATTATTGGTGGACTGGTGAATATGATACACATGGGTCCAACTCAAGTGATCTTCCACTTTAAATGATTTAGTGTCTTGTTCATATCTTATTTATTCAGATATCGCACGTGCACCCATACACAACCCATGTAAGATTCCTGGCCTACTACCACGTCGAGCCAACCCTAGCCCCATGGAAACCTTAACTTCCTAAGCCTAAGGTACCCTTTCCCCCTAATGATCCTTTGAGTCCCTAAAATTATCAAACAGCCCAAACATGCCATTATAACCCTTTTTCTCATGATTCATAGCCCATTTCCCATGTTTCTCACATATGATAACAATTAGCCCCTAGGGTTACCCCTTGAAACCCTAGTTTTGGCCCATATGGACTAACCCCTCCTCTACTACTTATTTAGCCCTAAAATCTCACAACCAATCGTAAGTTCCCATGATTATCCATCCCCCAAAATTTTATAGCCTAATTCCTTCATTTTGCATACGCAATAACAACATCCCTGAAGGACTCCTCTTAAAACCCTAATCTCCCTTTTTCATTTGTGTCCACTCCTACACATCCCAACTAACCATTAGACTGAACCTACATTCCCCATTAGGTCTATCTCATGTCATATTTTAGAGGCACAACCCAAGTCCCCCATCTCCTACATGTAATAATGACCTGCTATTAGAGTTTTGTACCCCCAAACCCCTAATTTCACCCCCTTAATATTCCTCCATCTCTCAGCATCCAAAGACTCCCCCATGTTTTTTCTAACTACCAAGCAATACCCTTATCTTTCCCCATAACTTTTCTTCATAACCATCTCTCCCTTAGTCACCCCTGGACATAGCCACATTAAGATTGACTCACCCCCATGCATGGTCAACTCTCTTCATGCGACATTTACCATAATCCTCCTTTTATAATTATAGTACTTATTATTCAACATTTTTTCAAGGAATATTTGGCTAACTCTTCCCTTCAGGGTTTCTCCATATTCCATCTCCCACTATTTTGTCCCAAAATGCCCCAAGCCACCTAAGCCTCGCAGCCTTAAATACATAAAATTTTCAACAATTCTCAAGACATGCAGTATCTCATAATTAAACAAGACCGCACATACTATTATCTTAGATCCTTACAAGCCAAGCTGCACAACAACCTTAAAACATATATATTTCATGAAAATATACACTTATCACATAATAGAAGCACATAAGCACAAAAACCCTAATTATAGCTATATCATTACCAAAATGGCTCCAATCTTGAAGCAATAAAATCTTACACCTCCTCTCTTGTGATCACCGATGCAATACCTAAAAACAGAAACACCCAACTTAGGCTAATTTACCCTTTCTCTACCTTTTTTCCCTTCTTTTTTATTTCCTTAATCAAAATAATAATGGTAATAATGGTAATAATAATGATAATAAATTAAATTAAAGAAGTTCAAAATGGATAAAGAGGGAAATAATGTGACCAGAATAAGCAAGAGGAATGGAGGATGGTGTAGTGGCTACGACGGCGCAAAGAGGAGTGGATTTTTGGTTGGGAGTGGGGCTTCATTCTTTGGGGTTGTGGGTAGTGCTAGCACTAGGTGGGCTAGTGGGAGGGGTGGTAGTTTGCGGCGGCAATGGCATCTGTGGTGGCACAACCAAGACGGATGGAGGAGAAGAAGGGGAAAATGTAGGAGAAAAGGTGGTGGAGAGAGCTGGCTACACAAGATGGGCACCTGTGCAAGAGGGGAGGTGCAGTGAGGTGGTGTAGGGTGGCATAGGCTGGCGTGACCTACCCACTTCACATACTTAGGGAGAGAAGATGAAAGGGAGAAAGGGGGAGGTGAGGGTCTTAGTAGGTGTAGGGGTGCAAGGAAGAAAGAGAGTGGAGTTGGGGTGGTAGCGTGGACTTGCTATGGCGGCGACATGGCTTGGCTGCAATGGCTGAAGGTTGGGGTAGGGGAGAATGCAACAGGGGGTGGTCAAGGAAGAAAGAGAGGAGAGGTAGAGTTAGGGTATTTATAGGCAGTGGGGGAGGATAAGGACAAGAGGGGGAAAGGGACATGGGTGGTTGGTCGTCGGGCGGCCAACGGTGGTAGAGGGAAGGACGGCAGGCCTGCATGCAGGGGAAGAGTGGCATGGTGCAGGGGGTACCATGAAGGGACATGCCATCGTACACGGCTGGAAAGGGAAATAGGGAAAGGGTTAGCTAGGTACAATGGTGGTTGGGACAAAAATGGAAACGGGGAAGGGGGTGTGTTGCAGGGTCGTAGGGGGGAGGCAGGGGATGGGGAGAGAAAGGGAAAAGGAGAAAAAAAAAGAGGGCGAGAAAAGGAAAAGGAGAAAAGAAGGAGGGAGTCTAGGCCATCGCCCGTAGGGAAAGAAGGGGAGGGCCTTTTTAGGTCGATTGGGGGGAGAAAGGATAGGAGGGGAGGGGATAGCTAGGCCACTACGGCGTAACCCAAATGTAGGGGAAGAAAAAAGAAGGAAGAGGAGGAAAAAAAAGAAAAAAAAAAAGAGAAAAGGAATAAACACTACTAACAAACCATATGTAGGTACAAAGGCTGCTATCGTACCATAATTAGGCATGAAGGTTACTACTGGCCTATCTAATAATTCAATCATAATTATTTCTATTTTTATTTACTCAAGGTGAAATCATATCAACTCGGAGACACTAAGATACTTTGGTCATATCGATGCACCAAGACAACACAATATCATACCAACTATCCACCTAAGGACACAAGGTATCCTAGGCACACAGGTCTACGAAGGTAACACAGTATTTTGCCAATTATCAACCCAAGGACACAAGGCATCCTGGTTACATAGGTACACAAATGTAATACAGTATCTTATTGATAAGGACACATAATTTATAAGTATGCATGCCCTCTATAAGTCCGCAAAGCTAAATAGAGTAAGATATAGGATTTGGTTGGGGCACCAAGGCATACCAACAAAAATCCACAATCAACTATGGGCTAAACCACATTTTTTTACGGTAACGACCCCTAAAGAGCCACCAATTCTAATATCAAGGTATTTCACTTTAAATATTAGTATTTTATTAAAGTGACAAAATCATAATCAATTATATATATTTGGTTTCGATGCTTAACCATTTATAGATAGCCATAAATAATATCATTATCAAGGTCAATTATAAAAATATACTAAAGTCATCACAAGCTTAATTATTCACTCATAAAAGTTATTAGAGATATTGATATAGTATTTTTTACAATAATTTGAGTACCATGTAAAATTTAGTTTCCTTTGCTTAGAAGTGAATTAATTATGGACTTAAAATTAATAAAATATATATCTAAATGCTTAAAACTAAAATTTTGAGCTCTTACTAATTGGTTGTTGGTCTAGTAGATTGTGGACCTATATTCGTGAATTAATTTGTGGTGATTATTGGCTATTATTGATTATATATATTTTAAATATATATATATATACACGTTCTTTTATGTAATTTTTTCCTAATGCACACACTAATATACATACACACATTACTCCAAAAAATTTTGAGAGCTCTAAATTTGTGGAGACCCTAGATAGGTGTTTAATATGCCTAATCTAAGGTCTAGCTAGCTAGGATTAGCATATATATTAATATATAATTTATTTGTAGTTATGTATAAAAGTTATTACCGATAATAATTATTGATTTAAAAAAATAAAACTAAATAAATAAAAATAAATAACTTTTAAATATGGTCGTATTCGACAACATTGAAGAAGCTAGAGTTGCTGGCTAGGTAGCTATATATAGGGCTGTTCACGGTTCAAATATCTGATATTTCGGATATTTGATTGTCGGATATTTGAAATTTCGGATAGCTAAAATTGATATTTGATATTTGATTTGAAACTTCGGATATCCGGAAGATCGGATATTTGAATTTTCGGATCGGATATCATCGGATATCAAATATAACCGATATTAGCCAAATGTAATTTCAAATATTAAAAAATTACCAAATGACAAATATATTTCATATTATCCGATTTGTTGAGCGAATGCTGAGCAAATATCCGATTCGCTTAGCAAATATCCGACTTACTCAACAAATATCCAATGTTAAAACTAAAATAAGAAAGGAGTGGATGGAGTCTATCGGTATGTAGAATATTTTTATTTTTATTTTTATAAATATCTAAAAAGGGATTGTATTAAAAATATAATTTTAATTAAATTAAATTTTTCCTCAAATAATAAATAAAGTAAGTAAAAATTATACACAGACACATATAAATTTATTTATATACAATTATATATAAAATTAAAAATTATAAAAAAATGTATAAATATTTTTCTTCGGATCGGATATTATTTGTATTTGTCGGATCGGATATTTGGTTTGTTTGACTTTTCGTTGACCGGATCGGATATTTGATTTGAAAAAAAAAATCGGATCGATTATTTGTTTTTTCAGATCGGATCGCTTCGAATATCGGATCAAATAAACAGATATCAGATAACATGAACAAGCCTAGCTATATATATATGCTCCCGCGTTTGTCTTATTGGACGTCTAAGTGCGGTTTTTGCCCATGAAGAATGAGATGCCATTATAATTATATACAGCTGGCCTGACCTGATTTCCGCGAAAAGCATCACTTGGGCGGGACGGTACATGCTACTATGCTAGGATTACCTTGGCTGCAGCCAATAAATAATGAACACTGGACCGGACCGATGTCGGGAATGCGCCACGGGTGCAGCCGCACAGGGCCTCCAACATCAACGGTCCTCAAATTTTCTAAAATCGGCTTATATGTGCAGTGCTTAAACTAAAGGGATATACAGTGGGGTGGTAATTACTAATTAGGTGTAGTAGCAGAGACTCTTGTGTTTACAGCTTAGCGCGCATTCGATTCCAGCTAACTCTATACTTACTTCATTTTTCCCCCGTACAAAACAGCAAACCCTCGTTGATTTCTTTAGCGCTCTCACTCGTGCATTTTATTTTATTTTTCAACGAATTAATTATGACTAAAATAATGATAATAAATTTTACATGTCTAAATATGCCTAAAATATTCTTACATTACAGGCACAAATTTAAAAAATAAAAAAATAAAATATCCCTCTAAATGTGAAGTTATAATTTACAATTTTTTTACTAAACGAATAATTATTCTCAAAGAAAATATTTTGCATGTGTTCTTTTTCTTTCTATATATGATCTTGAGGCATATTACCAATTATTTTTTATTTTTTTAATTTAGCAATCCTATATTCGCATTGATCTAAGAAGTCATATTAATAATACGACCATTGCTTGTTTTATGTGCCCTAGAGCTTAGCCCCGAGGATTTTCTAATGTTTGCAACCATCATATGCTATGTTAGTTGAAAATTAAAATTTGATCTTGAAAACAATAATAATAAAAATATTGAACTGAAATTAAACGGATGAAAATTAGTGAAATACAAATCAAAACAAATACTAAGCAATTGTGTAATGAGCTATTTAGATTAATTCCACTAAATTCAGATTAAATTTACGTGTAAATTAAACAGAGAAGAGGTCAAGAGACAAGAGGGGACTCTGACTTGCAAAAATCAGATTGGAAGAAAGCCGTCTGGCAAAGGAAGGTAGGAGACCGGGACCCCCAGCCCACAGGAAGGAAAATTGAAGACAGACGAACGATGCGAGAGAGAACGTATACAGGGGAACTACAAAGGGCCTCTATTTTTCTTAGGATGTAGGCCTGGACCTAGATGGAGCTGGGCCTGCCGATAGGACTAATTTTCATATGAAAAGCTAGAATACATGGCCCATGATTCAAGCTCGCTCACGAGTCACGCCTATCCATCCCATTCCCACCAACCACACATATATTATTAATCCATGATCAAAAGATAGCTGTAGACTGTAGTCCGGTTATGCTACAAGCCTACAACATATGCAACAAAATTGGAAAAAAGCTAGAGTTGCTAGCTAGCTTAGCGACATAGGTGACTTTGTCTTATTTGTACGTTTAAGGGCACTAAAGCCGTCTTAAAAGGGTTCCGCACGTGCATTGCCATATTATAAGAAAAATAAAATTGTATTCTATTTAAATATTTAAAATATAAAATAAAATTTAATTACATTAAAATAATTTTATAAGATATATTAATTTTTTTTTGCTCCTTCGTTGCAGATGCTCTTAACACTACATGAGCGGGGTGATTCATGGGCCGGTTTCGTTTAAGTGTTTTTACTTTTTACATCGAAGGGAATCCGAGGATAATGACCTAGCCTAGTGGCAAAATTAGTGGCTGGATAAAGTCCTAGAGCGACTTTTGAAGATGATGGATGTAAATAATGACATATATAAAAACATTGATAAATATGTAATTTTTTTTTATGTGTATTCTGTACAAAAAAAATTTAATAAATGTTTTTAAAATTAATCATTATCAAAACTCGAACTAATTTTGGTGGGGAAAAAAATTAAATAGCATATTTGCTTGCAATCTCTTGTTAAAACTCCCTAAAGATCATTATTATCCCAACCCCTTACAACTAATGTTTTAGGCTATTTTCTCTTAGATCTGAAAGGTAAAAACTCTAATGTTTTAGCTTACTTTTTTAAGTTATGTCCTGTTAATTTTAATTCCAAGTATGATATATCGTTCTGAAAAACTTCATTTTTTTGGACTTTTTAATTTTTTTTTTGCTTTATTTCCAATTCTAAAATTGTAGAGTTGTTGTTGATATTTTAAAATTCTGACACTGCTGACGGAATGTATGGCATATAGTTTGACAAAGAACTACGAGGGGTTCAACTCTCTCGTACGTATTCTTGATTTTGAAAATAATCTAGCGTAACTATGTTTTTTTATTTATTAAAACTTAGATTTAATAAATATTTTGGCAATAAAGTATTATTATTATCAAAGGTTAGTTATATAAAATTGTTATTAAATTACGTAATTTTTGAAATTTTTTAAGTGGGTTTTAAAATTATTACTAAAATTTTAATAACAGCAGATGATCGGATGACATCCAAAAACCACTATTGAAGTCCAGTAATAATAATCGTTTTTATAGCTGGGTTTCACAGTGGTGTTATTATTGAAGTCCGCGGTTAAAATATAAATGCCGAAACTCAATTACGTTGCTCACCGCGCCTGCCCACACCATATAAATTCACGCTCAAAACATAACATGCTGAAAAGTCAGGGAAAACAGGTTTTAGATTCCGCGGTTGAAGACGGTGCCAGGACCACGTCAATCAACCAACAACCAAGTGGTTTGGTTCAGTAACACTAGACACTAGTACCGTACCGCCTACCGGTAGCTAGAGACCAAAGCTTTGATAGTTTGGCCATAATCGAATAATCGATTGGTTCACTTCAGCGTACACATCCTGACATCCATCACCAGGTAGCTGCGCCTGGGCCGACAGCCTGCCTGCCTGCCTTCACCTCAGATCAAATCTCGGATATTTCGGCAGCGTCGGAGCATTGAAATTTCTTATTCGGTCCCAGCTCCCGAACCTGCAACTGCAACCAAGCGCTCGCTCTCCCATCCGTCCTTCCGTCTGGTTCGCCTGGCCCCTCCCCGTGTCAGCGTCCGTTTCTCCGCTAGCCGACAACCGCTTTGACGTGCCAACCGCCAAATTATCACGATCGTCAGCGACTGGCACGATTATTTCCTGACCGGATGATTTTCAGTGTTTGGCTTGGCGGAGGGGTTTCGTAGTGGAGGAGCCTATGGGATTGGCCGGGGTATAAAGACAACCCTAGGGATGGCAACGGGGCGGGTCGGGGACGGAGACCTCATCCCCCTTTTCGAACCCGATAAGAAAAAATATTCCCGAATCCGATTCGATTTCCGTTTAGAATCCCCGACCCGATCCTCGTGGGGATGCAATCCCCATATCCGCCCCGATCCCCGATCCCCGATCCTCCATCTCCGATAAACTCTCAAATCCCCGATCCCCAATCCCCTATAAACTCTCAAATCCCCGCTACCCGTTACCAGGTCCCCGATCCCCGATAAAATCCCCAATCGGGCCAATCCCCTAATATGGTTAAACCAACAGTCTCCTCCTCATTTCCTGAGGCACCGTGACCTCCAAACCGGCGAAGCTCTTCGAGCAATGTTGTTATACGTACTATTATTATCGCTAGGCAATTCATGTCTACATACAGGGCAAGTATTCCGAAAGGCAAGCCAAGGTAAAATACAATCGGAATGGTAGATATGTCCGCATGGCATTCCACGAGCCTCTGAGCCTACCTCGAACAGTTCTTTACAAACAGCACAGTGCAACTCCGTCTCAATATGCGATTCCACGATTTCCACCGTCGGCATCGATTCAATTGCAACTTTCGAAGCCGGTTGATGTTCTGGGCGCCCAATTCCATTAGTCTCGATTTGAGACAAGGGATCTAACAATCAATCAAAACCTGAACCTAATAAGAACTCGGACATCGTTGAAGGTAAAGGTCTCAAGCCAGAAGCACCACCGTCGTCATAATACAACTCATATCGAGGCCTCTTGCTGAGGGGCCTCAGGGCGACGGGGAAAAATTAGGTTAAGGTAATAAGGTTACAGACTTACAAGTGTGGTCGTGCGGACAACCAACAACGTCACAGTGGAGAGGCGACTCAGGCGAGAGCAGCGTGTCACGCACCGACTCTTCACCAAGTCTAGCTACGTGCGGCCTTAGTCTTTTTCTCACTCCTTGAGAGACTAAGTCAGCCTTCCTCCTTCAAGTGTATTCCACACTTAGGCTAGAGACGCCTCTTAGAGCACCACACCGAACCTTCACACAAGAACACAAGAGAACTTTTAGAGAGAGAAAGGAAGATAGTATTTAGAGAGAGAAGCTCTGAAGATACAACTCTTGTTGGATGATCTCAAATGCCTCTACCCCCCCCCTCTATTTATAGGAGAGGATCCACCCCTTCACCTCCCCCAGGAAGATTCTAGATACGGGCCTAATGGATTTCTCTAGAATGGCTCAATAAGCCCATTAGGGGTTCTAGAATAGTCCATTAGGGTTTCTAGAATAATCCACACAATTCTACATAAATAGAGAAGGATCTAGAGACATTCCCCTCTAGAACCGTCTAGAACATTCCAGGAGAGTGTAGAACCCTATACACTTCCCCATACTTATCTATATTACAAGGAAGATCTAGACTATTCTGGGCCTGGTAGAACCTCGATTTCAACCTTCCGATCCCGCGCGTAACAGGCGGCCTGCGTGCAGCGTGCGGCAGGACTGCGGGGTACCAACTGCCAAAGCCAAACGAGGAGTCGGGGAGGAAGATCGAAGACACAGACTCATAGGTATAGGTTGTGAGATTGAGATTCGGCCGGCCCGCCCAAATCTCAATTTGGCAAAATATAAAAATTGAAAATTTTTTATTCGGGGCGGGTTCGGGGACGGGGACCCCAAACCCATACCCGACACGTCCCCGAATTAATCCCCGAAAAAAATTCCCAACCCCGAACCCGATCCCTGAAATACTTCCCCGAACCCGAACCCGAACGGGGAATCCCCGACGGGCCCCCGAACCCGTGGGGAAAATTTTCATCCCTAGACAACCCAGGACCATAACGACAGCTTAAACAAATAAAAATTAAAATTGAGCTGTGTAATACCCCAAAAATTTTGAAAATTTATATTTTAATAAATTACTTTTATTTGGAATAGAATTGCTTTTAGATTAATTATTTTAATTATTTTATGGATTTTAGAGTATGTAAATTTGGATAAAATTATTTAATAAATTAAAAATAAATATTTTGCTATTTATCATACTGTTTTATTTAAATAATTTTTCAAACTAATGTTTTACCAACTTTATCCTTTTTAAACTAAAATATTATATTATAATAAATTAAATTATTAAATTAAATAATTTACCCAGAATATCATATTTTATGATTTTATAAATTCAATTAAATTATTTTTCCTATTTTTCTATTCCCCTTTTTGCCCTTTTTCCCTTTTTCCCTCTTTCTTCTTTTCTTTTTTTTTTCTTTTTCCTTCCTCCCTCGGGCTGCCTCGCCAGGCCAGCCCTCTCCCCGCGCATTGGGCCTTCGGCCCGTCTCTCCCGCCTCCTCCCTCTTCTCCCTCGCGCACGTCGCCCAGCACGCCAGCCCAAACGCCTCCTTATTTTTCCCTGGACCGGCCGGCTCCCTCCTTTCCTGCGTCGGTCCAGCCGCCCGTCCCTTTCTTCTTCTCCTTTCTTCCTCCTCCCACGCCCGACTCTCCTTCCTACCATTGTCGAGCACCGACCGCCACCCTGCAGGCTGCAGCTGCCACCACCTGCTCCCTCTCCTTCTCTCTCTTTCCCATCATTTTCTTTCCCATTTCGAGCCAAACCAGCCCTGTACCACAGCCTCGCGTGCCCTGGTTTCTTTCCTTCTTCTTCCCCGTCTTCCCCTGCCACCCGACCACCACCTGCAGCGCCGTTCGCCGGCCATCCCTGCCCCTCTCTTCTCCCTCCTATTTTTCTCCATCCCACCAGCCCTTCATTACCACATTTTTCGGAGCCCATCATCCCCTTCCCGAGCTCCCTCCTCTCTCTTTTCTCCTCCTCCCATTCACCCCCCGTTCTTCTTTTTCCGCCGCCTTCCGCCGCTCGAACCACCAAGCCCAGCCCTGCGCCGCCTTCTGCCACTGTCTACTACCACCCTGCACCACCATGCCGCCCCTCGAGCCCTACACTCCCTCCCTTCTCGACCCTTTCTCTTTTCCTCCCCAGTTTTTCCCCTTACCACTGAGCCACCTGCAACCACCATTTCCGCCGCCGTCCGGCCATCTCTGCCGCCACCTAACCCGCTGTTCGACACCCTGCAACCTCCTCTACAACCGCCATCCATTAGTTAGCCGAAAACAACCCTTGAACCCCTCCATTTTTCCCTCTCCTTTTCCTTCCTTCACAGCCTTTTCCCTCGACCCTTCTCGGCAGCCGACCTTCGCCGCCTCTATGCCGCCTTCTCCGCCGCCTCGAAACACCCTTAGCCTCCACCTACACCCCCTCTACACTTCTGCACCATTCGCCTGCCTTAGAACCTCCCCTAACCACCTTCTTTTCTAGCCTAAAGACCCTAACCCGAAAATGGTTTATTTTTCTCCCTTCACCCCCTTTGAACCCTTTTCTCCCCATACCCCTTCATTTCAAAAATTGTTTGGATAATTTTTAAGGTATAATGGTATTTTATGTTAAGTGTTTTATTAATTAAAATTATAAAGTTTTATACTTGGATTCTTATTTCTAACATAAATATGATGGATATTATTTTTAGGTGTTGAGTTGCTAATTATGCTTGGTAAGATTTGATATTTTGCGGGATTAAGGTAACCGTTAATCCTCCCTTAAATATATGGAAAAACGCATGCTAGCACATTTAGGGTTTAGTATGATTTTATGCATGTTTTGTATGCTTAGCATGATATGTTTATGGTTCTTATATTGCTTGTTAAAAAGAAAAAGCATGATAACTTTTGTGCCATATGTAGGTGTGTTAAATAAAGAAGGAGTTGGAATATGGATAGAAATGTTAAACACTTGTTTATGATGTACCATGTTGTTAATGTATGAATGATGTTATTGTTTAAGGGTATTTTAGTAATTATGCTTATGAGGTATATAAATCAATGTGTGTAGTTGCTAATGAGTATTATGTTGAAAAATGACAAGTTGGTGGACTTAGATGATAAAAATGAAGTATTAATATCATTATTTTATGTAGTGTGAGCAAATTCATAAAAATGGTGAATAAAGGGGTTGAGTGGAGATTTTATAAGTGAAAAGGGTATTTCGGTAATTTTTGAGATAAAAGAATAATATGGTAATTTTATAATTAAATGGCCAAATGATAATTTACAAGTAAAGGATAAAATTGTAAGTTGTGAGAAAGAGGGGTAAAATGGTAATTTTGGAAGTAGGGGTAAAATAGTAATTTTGGATGAATGAGGGCATTATGGTAATTGTTCAAGTAAAAAGGGCATTATGGTAATTTTGGAGGTAGAGGGGCAAAATCGTAATTTCATAAGTAAAGGGTAATATGGTAAATTTTATAAGTGAATGGTGAAGTGGTAATTTATAAGTAAAGGGGTAATATGGTAAATTGGGAAAGAAGGGCAAAATGGCAATTATGTAAGGAAAGATAAAGATGGTAATCTTGGATGTGAAGGGGTAAAATAGTAACTTGTAAAGTAAAAGATGTATGGTGGTAATTTTCATAAATAAAAGGATATTATGGTAAAATTGGATGTAAGGGGTAAAATGGTAATTTTGTAAATATAAGGATATTATGGTAAAACTTGGGAGTAAGGGGTAACGTGGTAATTATGATAAAGGAGAAGGGCAATTTGGTAATTTGTTCAACTAAAGGGGCAATTTGGTAATTTAGCCGATAAAAGGGTAAAGTGATAATTGTTTAACCAACAAAAGGGGCAAAATAGTAATCATGATAATGAAGGAGGGTAATTTAGTAATTTATCCAACTCAAGGGCAGTTTTGTAATTATAACAAAGGAGAAGGGCGATTTAGTAATATAACCAACCAAAAGGGAAATATGATAAGTGTAGTCATTATGAGGGGTGAATGGTGATCTAAAAAGTGTAGGAGACAATTTGGTAATCTAAAGTGGACAAGGGGTAATTTGGTAATTATGCAACCTTAAGGGTAATGTGGTAATTTATCAAGTAAGGAATGGACGCTTAACAATTATATAAGAAAAGGGAAAATGAGTAGTTTGTACCTAACATGCCTTTGAGATTGTGGAATATTAATATGATTAAATAATGCTGATTAGCCAAGTAAGAGTATCTAATGATTAGTCTGGCCTTAATGATTTCTCTGTGACATCCTGGATAATCATTTGAATAAGAAACGATTAATGATATCGAAACGATTGAAAGTGAATAAGTATCGGATTATCGTGCTTTCTGTGATCACCTTAATTACGACATTATTACTTAAAGTGAAAGACTTCGAGATCGGGAATGGTGACTCCTTAGGGGTCGCTACCCTAAGGACGTGGTTTAGTCCACGATTATTCTGGTATTTGCTGGTGTGCCTTTGTGCCCCAGCCAGGCCCTATATCTTACTCTTCCTAGCTCTACGGACCTAGTTAGGGGGTATGCATACTTATGGATTAGGTGTCCTTGTCGGTAGGGTACTAAGTTAGCTTTATGCACCAATACGACCAAGGTACCTTTGCGTCCTTGGGTTCATGGTTAAAGGGTACTGAGTAGCTGATATGCACCGGTACGACCGGTGTACCTTTGCGTCCCGGGTTATCGATCTCCCATTCGAGGCAAATAAATATGATTGATGTGCTGATTAAAGAAAGGAAAGATACTATAATTGAAAGTGGAATATTAATGAGCCGGGCCCAATGATTTATGATATTGCGTACCGGTCCACCGGTTATAATAGTGGTCCAGGAGCGTGTTGCCCTGGTATGTGATTATGAGTACCAGTCCACCGGTTATAATAGTGGTCCAGGAGTGTGTTGCCCTGGTGTGTGATTATGAGTACCGGTCCACCGGTTATAATAGTGGCCAGGAGCGTTGTGCCCTGGATGATGATTTTATATATATTCCGGTCCACCGGCTAAAATAGTGGGGGTCCCGAGCTCAATAAAATCAGTTATGTATGTGAATAAGATTATGGAAAAATACTAATCACTTATAGTGGAACACCATGTGAGTCGGGGCCAGACCGGTCCACCGGCAAATAATAGTGGTCAGGTGCGTTCTGCCCTGTGTGTTTATCTTCCGGTCCACCGGCAATAATAGTGGTCAGAGGTGTTCTGCCCTGTGTGTTGACTTCCGGTCCACCGGCTATAATAGTGGGGTTCTCGTACTCACATGGATATAAAATATAATATTGATGGATTAATGACAGAATAATGGCTTAAGGCCCAAAGTATCGATCGTGACTTATAAAGTGTTATGTTTGTCATTGTTATGTATGCATCTCTCATTATTTATATGTGTGTGGCTTGCATTGTGTGCCGTATGCGGGCCTGTCTTTAAGTGTGGTATTAAAGGGTTACTCAGTACCGTAGTACTGAAGGGATTCCCTTTATGGGGGCCCTGCCTATTCAATGGGCAGTGCCCTTGCAGGTATTTTCAGGTGCTACTCAAGTGGGTTACGGGAAGGAGAGTAAGGAATTTTCCGGTATCATGGCTTTTTCTCTTTCTCATTTAATTTCTCGGTTTTAAATGTTAACGTTGTTAAAGTAACCACCATTGGTGGATTTTATTCCTGAAAATGATTTGATGCGCTACTCTGATTTAAATATGTTGAAGATTGCAATTTACTCTGATTTATGCATGTTGAATGTCTTTCGAATTATATTTCATTTTCTTAGCCTTAGCACTTGGTACTGGAACGGTATGAGTGAACCGGTCTGGTACTAAGTGTGGCGGTAATACTCCCAAAGTTCACATTTTATTTATCTACTTCCGCTATTATCTTTTAATAAAACGAAATTTTTCAGTAATGAATTTTGGGGGTGTTACAAGCTGCTACACGACAAGCGAGCTCGCGGAGCTTTAAAATCCAACGCGCAAAAAAATAATGAAGCCGGAGGCATTTTATGTACGCATACGTGTTTTGAATACTACATGGCGGTTTTTATTTTTCCTTTGTATTATTTAACCGGACAGAATGCAAGGTCGAGAGGAATATAACGCCAAACCCTATTGTTTTCATGTCCTAATTAAGTTTTTTAATTAACTAATAATAAAATCTTGTGTAACTATTGGTTTTACCTCGTTTAAAGCGCATCATTAATGTCATCTTAATCATCAAAAGTCATTGCTATTGGTATATTTGCTACCAATATAAGAACACTTCATCTACCTCTCATCGATCATTAAATATCGTGGGAGCTTGGACATCCAATGCTCACTACCAATGGTCATGGTGACATCACTAAAGGTACCCTAAACTTTAAGTTTGCACATATCCTATAGGGACCAATGAAAGCTTATAGGGTAAAGAAGGTACTGAACTACTAAGACATCTGCTAATGACCCCTACTTTTTTACAAAACATGAAAAAAGATTCCACAATGCTTCTATCTATTTAAAAGGATAACACATAACCTCTTTCAGTTTACATGATGATTGTAATCTCTATTAGTTTTAAAAGATAACCATAACCTCCACTGGTTTTATAAGATTATCCTATTTCAAAGGATTACCATAATCTCTCACGTCATAAAGATACTCATTTTCACACATAATCTTTTGTGTTTAATACAAAACCTCAAAAAACGATCGCATATCATTCAATAAAAAATTTGGTTTTACCTCGTTTAAAGTGCATCATTGATGTCATCTTAATTGATGGATGTAATCTATCAACAACTTAATTCCTATAAATAGTGTGTTCACTATAAGAAACTGGTGCATTAACAACCATTTTTCCCACTTTGATATATTATTAAAGATCATCATCAAGAGTCATTGACATTGGTATATCTATTGTAGCCAATGTAATTTTTTATTATTAATCATTAATTTAATTTATTGCTAAAGACGTTTAAGTTTTGTGTGTGTGTTTTATAATTTTTTTTCAAATCTATAAATTCCAACAAAAAAAGGCAAGATATATAGTGGGAAAAACACACACACACACACACACACAAACTTCTCAATTTCTCAAAAAAAAAGGCAAGATATAATGAAAAACCCACTAAAACCACTCAATTCCTTGAAATTTCAAGAAAAAAAATGCACACGAGATATATCCCCACCCGTTGGGCAATAGGAACAGAAAAAAAAAATTCAATAAGAACTAGTCTTCATTTCCCTCTCTGCTCTACAACCTCTCAATCCCTTGCGCAACTCCATCTCCAGCGCAATCTTTGCAGGCAAACGAAAGTGCGACTCCATCTTTGGTGGCTTCAATTAGGTAAGTTTTTCACCTTACCATCCCTAATTTGCCGACCTATTTTGTTTTTCTTCTCGGTTGCATTTTTACTCAGACATTCAAGCGACAGTCGATTTCAGCTCCAATGACTTGGTTTAGCTTGTAGATTGTGGCAGCCACATAAAGGTAAGTTCATGAATTTCTCTTGTCTCATGTATTGGGGTTCACGGTTATGGTTGGCACTTGTGGTTCATAGTTGTGGTTCACTAACGTAGTAATTGTTCATCTTTTGGTTTAAATCAAGTGAGACTTCTTTAGTTTTTCTTCTTCCTTGATAAGCTTGAGGACCTTTGTCAACTCTTCAATTCATATGCTTTAGCATGCCGACTTGTGTGTGTTCTTCTACTCTTGACCACACATGCCCAACCCCATTCAACAACCTCTTCCTCTCGGTGGTGCTACCACTATCAGCCAAATAGTCCTGCCCAATTCACCCTCATTCGTTGATCGAATCCAATCTTATTAATCAATCCTTATAATACTCCGCTCAATTTGGGATATTATATTCAACCCCAATCAAAGAACGCAACATCCACGTTGTGCCTCAATACAATTCATCCCAAGAATTGTCCGACTAAGTGGCTGACTGGCTTGTCCAAGTTCAGCTCACAGTTGCAATTTCACTCTGATACTATTTGTAAAACCCTAAGTCGATACGACTACGTAGGGGCTATCTTTGAGTACTTTCGGATTGATCAATTGACCCCACAGATCAACACGAGTCCTTTTAGCATGCTTTTTCCTCACTCACGAGCTTTCTGAGAAATTTTCAGAAATTTTCTGAAACTTCTTAGGAGGGTCACGCATCCTAAAATTTGCTCCACGGCAAGTATGATTAACTGTGGAGTTCTTAGGATTGAATCACCAAAAGGATGATATACCATGTTGATATAAGTAGCCAAATCAATCGTTATAGCACTCCTCTCAATTTGGGATATTATAAGTAATGCCTCTTTCTACTTTATAGGTTACTTACGGATTTTATAGAGGGTATTGATACTTAAGGACATAATTTTCCTCGGTGGATTCAAGATGCTTCCTTATTCACGGTGCTTTAAATTAATATATTAGCTATTAGTTCTTCGAATTTAGTATTGTTATCTTTTAGATAAAGCGTGGTATGGTGGATTTTGTGATAACATAATATGAATCATAATAGTTAGTGGACCTCGCTTGTGTGTGTTCAATTATTTTAGTGTTTAAATTCATGTTCTAAACCTTTATGTAATTTTAGGGTTTTGGATAAATAGTAGTGAATATTGATAAATAGAAATGAATAGTATTTTTTATTAAGTATTCAATATTTAATATATTAACATGTTTTATTATATTCTTTAGCTTCAAGATGTTATGTATATCTTATGTGAATGTATCCGATTTTAGTAGTTTTAGTTTACTCGATATGCTTGCCATGTCGATTCTATTCTTGTTGTTCTTTTGTAGATGTTTCGCTGAGGTTGATGTTAGTAAGGTTGTCGTGGATTTTATAGATTTTGCAATGTGATGGGTGGGAATGAGTGTGTAGAGCTTCATGTGTAGTTTAGATCCCCATGATCCCAATTATTGCGTTTCCGTCTCGGTTTTATTTGTTTTGATTATGCTAGGCATTATTTTTATTTAAAAGGTTTTGTAATATTCATTCATTTTATATCTTTTATGTTATTTGTGTTTGTCATTTTAGCATGTCATCTAGCATAGATTTGGTATCAAAAATACCTTTTTATGTTGGATTCGATTGTAACACCCTAAATTTCTTATGTGACTTTTGCAAAATAGTTTATGAATGAAAATTGTATTTAGTGAAAATTAGAGTGTTATTGTTTAGCCTAACAAGATAGGACAATGGTCACTATTATCCATGGGTTGGCGAGAGATAGAGGCTCAGAGGAAATGGCGACACCTATCAATAGATGAAAGACTTTCTCTAAGTGTTGTCTAATGTTATGATAAAGTTGGCATTTATTGGTCCAAGTGTAAGCTAAACCACCGAACCCCATATCAATGAGATCATAATTATTAATCATGGTTCAAAATTTAGCTGCTTGGCTATAGTTAGTGCCATGGTCACCTACCTTCTCAAGTTAGGAGGATATGTCATTAAAGTTGCTCATTACAACCTATGGTGATGAGGTTGTTATGCCAAAGCATTTGAGGTAAACTCAAAGGGTAGTATATTTATGTTTTTGAGGGGGAGCATAAACAAGGAAAAGATTCTAACGGAAGGAATAATTAGTAGTAAAGATGAAAAAGTGGACGTGGTTAGGTGAATGGGAGATGATAGTACTTGAGATAGAGTCTTTCCAAAGAAGCCACGGCCTAGCATATCGACCTTGAGAAGGAATAACAAAGTGCTATGTGAAATTTTGCAGTGAATGACAAGGAGTGAGGAATCTAGGGAAGTTTTGATTTCGGAAAGGAAGAGGATGGAAGGCTTGATGGAGTGTGGGAATCATTTTTATGTTAGAATTTTCAACCCTATGAAAATTCTAGGATAAAATCATGGACAATGTGGTTGTTTAGGCCCGACCGCGAAAGCCGATAGATGTGAGTTTGAGTAATGAGAAGACTGGTTGTTAGAGGGTGGATTCAGGGGGTAATCTAGAGATGGGTCTTTTAAGAGGGGTAAGTTGCATGGGAAAATTACTTGGAGCTATTGGATACACTATACGTTTCCATGCTTTGCAACACTTGGTCATGATGTAAGAAACAATAGAGATAGTTAGGGTGGGAACATGGTAAGATGAAGAACCCATCAACGGACACCACCAGAGCATAAGGTTTAATAGGATTATTGACGTCCGACAGAATTTTTAACTTGGGCGAGTGTGTTCCATTTTTCAGTATCCTGATTAGATGGAGTATGGACATGACCGAAGCTGCTGGAGATATCCATGATAACAGGAATGGTTAGGAGATGTTGGGGTAATTATAAGCCAGGTATTTGGAGCCAATGAATCAAACTTAGAGAAAGACTACTAATTTGAGAATAAATCGCTGGGTAGCTAAAAGTTCACCATCATGGGTCCACCATCATGGGTCCAGGGATCATCAAGTACACAACCTAGTCATGGTCTTTCCTCGTGGGTAGTATGACTCTTGAAAAATTTTTGGGAGCCACATTTGTGACTTTGAGGTCCCCTGACGCCTTCCCAAAGGCTTCGTAAGGGTGGGCGAACCTCAATATGGTTGAAATTTTGGAACCTCGGCGTGACTTTGAACTTCATGGACATCAAAGAGGAGAGCAAATCGTCCGTTGTGTGTCGGACATGTCACGTAGGGAAGATAACGAAATCGATTGAGAGAGTATGCTTAGGGCTGTAAATGAGCCGAATCAAGCCGAACACACCTAAGCTCGGATTTGACTCGTTTATATTTTATAAAGCTCAAGTTCGGCTCGAGCTCGTTTAGAGTTCGATTAGTCATATTCGGATTCGGCTCGATTGGTATTCGCGAACTATTCGGCTCAGCTCGTGTATATTAATCGAGCCTTTTGGGCTCATTTACGGCTCGTTTTGATACTCCATTGAGGTTTGTTTGGGGCTCGAGTTCGAGGCTCGTTAAAAGCTCGTTCGGGCTCGTTTACGCCTTATCAAGGATCGTTCACAACTGGTATAATTACCCTTAATAAATCAATATTTGACTAAATTCAGGCATAATTTATCTTAATTATAACTTGAACTAATATTAACCTGTTTCAAAAAAAAAATTGCCATGCACCTATTGCACACAAATTTAGGTGCAAAATTTCTCCCCTATTTCAAAAAATTTTTGCCATGCACCTATTGCATACAAATTTAGGTGCAGAATTTCTCCCCCAAAGCCTATTTTATATTACAATAAATCCATAAAAACTAAATACAACTAGAGATGTAGATACATCATACATCAATAGATTCAATACACAAACAAAATGGCTTCAAAGCTCCATAATAATCATCACAGCCACATCCATTGCCATTGACCATTGAGTAATATGATAAAAATAACCTGCATCAAATTAAAAGTATAAAAATAGTATTAGCATAGCTTGGAAGTTATGATATAATAAAAATTACTTTGATAAATATAACAATAATAATAAACTAGTATAGCTTGGAGCAGCTTCATCTATGATATCATGCATTCATTAAGTGTTTTTATTGGTTTGGTTGTCATGCAAACTAGTTTTAGTTTTCTCTGGTTTGGCTGTCATGCATTCAGTTGGGAGCAGCTTCATCTATGATATCATGCAAACTTTAATCCAAAAATGTACCTGCTATCAGTTTTCTCTACCGAGCGACGGTAGTGATTAAAAGAGAAGTAAAATTTCTCCCCTATTGCATTCAGTTTTATCTGGTTTAATCACAAAAAATTTCTTCATTAATGAAACCTTAATATAAAATTAATTCTTCTTATACCCCTCATCCATTCCTCCATCACTTGTAACTACCTTCCAAAAACACTGTCTCCCTTCACCAGCCAAAACTAACTCATGACAAAAGCTACCACTACCCAAATCATCGACTGGCAAATGCAAGTGCAACAACCAGCAAACACAATTCTTAAATGCCACCGATGCTAGTGTTGAATGAGAACCCAATGGCAGATGAACTTGGAGGACAACGGAGTGAGGCTACCAAAATGTCATCAACGATAAGAACTCACATAAACTAGCGAAAACTAGAGGCCAATCTAGTAGAGAAAAGTTACTAAATCAAGGAGACCACAATATTGAACAAAAATCCAAAAAATATTTCAAATGAATAAAACCAAAGAGACAAAATAGATAGAAAAAAAAAACAATCAGCCTAACGATAAAGGTTAAATAAATATAAACCAAATCTACTTAACACATTTTATTTCCCTTCTCTGTCTGTCTCTTGCTAGTTGCTACTGTGATAGACCCCTTTGAGTATCTAAATCATCTTCACCGTCTATATTAGGAACAAATGGGGAAGGAATGTCATCATTGTATTGTGTCTGATCTTTATCCTAATCCACCTCAAGAATGAATTTCTCATCCTTCAAACCATGCATCTTGTCATTCTTCAACAAATGGTCCTTATAAAATTCAGATTCTCTGAACTTAACATCCCTACTAACAGCCTTCTAAAATTCATATTCTATGAACTTAAAATTCATATTCTTCAACAAATGGTCCTTCAAACCACTCAAGTAATTATTTTGGCCACACATTTTTCCCCTGAACTAGAATTTGGTTATTTTGTCCAATAATCTCTCTGCACATATTTATGACACCAAAGTATATTATGTAGAGTAAAGTGCAACATAATCACCAATAAGTATCAAATAATCACAAAAATTAGGCATAATCACTAAAGTATGTAACATGATTACATAAAGTGTTGAATAATCACTAATAATTACTAAAATATGCAATATAATCACAATAAACAATTCTTCTACAAATGATAAGAACATTAAATAATCACTATAAATTCAACATAGTCACTAAAATATATAACATAATCACAAAGTGTATATAACATAGTCACTAAAATATATAACATAATCACAAAGTGTATTATGATACTAAATATAATATAGAGCAAAATATAGGACATAGTCAGCGATAAGTATCAGATAATAACAGAAAAATTAGATATAATCACTAAAATATGTAATGCACCAAAAAGTTCATTAACGAGACTTTCAGGGGCATACCGCCATCCCCAACAAACATGAATGAGCTAGTTTTGGAAAACATACCAAAATAATTTTGAATAAGACTTCGATAGCCAACAAAAAAAGACACGATCCACAATTTGCAAAAACAAATTTTTAAAACTATAGACATCATAGAGGCAAGTACCTTATATTAGAAGTTAGAACATTACCAACCAAATTATGGCAAATCAATTTCCTACATAGCTTCATATTCTTGTGTGTGTGCCTATTTTTTTTATTTTTTATACAAAAAAGGGAGCAAATAAAATAAATTAGTAGCTGCACTTAAATTGAAAACATAGATTAAGTAACTAAATTTAAATAATGGTAAAATAATTACCTTTTTCTTAGGCAAGTCATTATTACGAACCCAATTACCAGCGCAAAGTAAAACTTCAACAGTCTTGGGATCTAAAGAGGCTCGATATGGATCAATTATCCTCCCACCGGCACTAAAAGCAGCCTCCGAAGCAACTGATGCGATAGGAATTGATAAAATACCACGTGCTACTTGTGATAATACAGAAAACTTCAAGGTATTTCCCTTCCACCAGTCAAGTGCAGAAAAAGGAGAACCTAAGCCATCTTTACACATATACACACCCTCCTCTAGGTATATATCCAACTCTGATTTGCTCGATTGTTGGGTGCTGGCACTCATAACAAACTTTTCAAACCTTGATTTCCTAGATAATAATCCTTTTTCAATCACATTACTAGGCCCAACCTCATTCATGTCCTTCTCCATTGCATTCTCAACACTACTCACATAATGTCCAGCATAACAATCAAAAATCTCCCTCAATGTTTTTTTACCTCTCCAATATTTTTCTCAACCTCAAATTCTTTGTAAATGGTAGGAAATGTATAATCAATCAACATCATTTTGTACCGAGGATCTAAAATAGAAGCAAGAGACATCTACATATTGCATTCACCCCAATACTTATCAAACTTTTCTTTCATTTTCATGGTCATTACTTGCATAAAAATGTCATCATCATTTACCTTCTCATCTAATGCCTCTTTTATCACCCAAATCTCCGAAAGATACAAGTTTGATGTTGGATATTCACTTCCTGAAATAACTTTTGTAATATCATTAAAAATAGCAAGAAATCCACACACACCCTCCACTTGTTTCCATTCATCATGATCTGGTAACCATTGGTATCTCATATCTTGTTCAGCATATCTAGAAAATACATCTTTAAACTCTAAAGCTGTGGAAAACATTGCATAAGCCGTATTCCATCTTGTTTTAACATCTAACACTAATTTTTTTTTTGTCAAACCCACTTGCTTAGCAATCTCACTAAATAACTTTAAACGTGCTTCAGAATCCGCCAAATACTTCACACTTTCTCTCACATTTGTAGTAATATGTTCAATACATTCAAGCCCATCTTGAACCAACAAATTTATTATATGGGCACAACATCTCGCATGAAATATTTTTCCATCAAAACAAAGCTTATTCTTAGAAGCAAAGCTATCTCTTGCTATCTTAACAACCCTATCATTAGCACTTGCATTATCAACGGTAAGACTACAGACTTTATCCTCAATTCCCCAATCCATAAACCATTTGTACAAAGCATTGAAAATTGTTAGACCCGTACAAGGAGGGGCCAAGTGGAAAAAATTCAGGATATATTTATGTAAGACCCAATCATCACCAATAAAATGTTCGGTCACAACCATATAATGAATTTTTTGAGCATCCGACATCCACAAATCAGTAGTGATACTAATCTTCTGCGTCTTATACAACACATTCTTAATTTTTTTCTTGTAATGATCATAAACAGAAAAACAATCTTGTTTGACCATAGCACGTGACAATTTTTTGTAATGAGGAGTCAGGGTTTTTAAGTATTCATTGAACATTTCATGTTCAACCATATTAAATGGGTACTCGTGGACTAGAACGGCTTTAGCCCAAGCCTCTCTTGATTTCGCATGGTCAAATCGAAGGCAGGTAGCAGAACTTACCCCCATTGATTTTGTTAAAGACAACTCTTGCTGACCTTTTGGCTTGCGGAGTGCACAGGTAGACAAGTGTCTTCTCAAGTGGGAGGTAGTACCGCCAACGATGATGGAAAGCTTGTCATGACAGTGATTACATTGCGCCTTCTTCGTTCCATCTTTTAATACAACCTCTTTAAAGTCTTCCCATACAAGTGAAGTTTTCTTTCGAACCTTTTTCTTTATCGCACAATGCTCATCATCTTTGTCAAATCCACTACAAGCTTCAACACCTTGCTCCCCATCCTCATTACAAGCCTCTTCTTCTCGAACTTCCACCATATTGTTATTGTCTTCTTCCATAACTGGACTTGTAGCAGAAGATCGTGAATGTGTTGAGTTTGATCCTTGTTTAGAAGAAGAAAATTCTGAATATATTAATTTTGACATAGTCAGAAGTTATATATGATAATTGAAAAAGAAAACAAAGAAATTTGGGAGTAGGAGCAATAGCAACGCTTATAACACTAATAATTTAATAAACAATCTAATTGTGTAAGTTATACATACAATTTAAGCAATTTGATCCTAAATTTGAATAAGACCAGGAAAAAAAAATAGAAGAAATTACAAGGCTTAATTTTTTTATTTTATTATACACGAGAACAAAACAAATAATATAACTAAAAAAAATACCTACAAAGAAAAGTTCACACTTCTAACTTTTTTTGTTAAAAAAAAAGACAAAACATGATATAAAAGAACAATTATAAATATAAATACCATAAAACTAATATTGTTCTCTTATATAAATCAAAAAATTAGAAGCATCTATAAAACAAAGTTCTTTATTAAAACAAAAATAAATAAAACATGATATATTAAACAGGATTATAAATAAATATACCAAAAAACTAAAAGTATAATAAAATAATTCAAAAAATAAGGCGTTGCTAATACTACCTACTGACCAAATTTTTTTGTTGACTTTAATTCTTTAACCATCAATGTCTGTTAACTTCTTCAACCTAAGACCAAATCAAAACAATATTATTCAGATAAGCTTTAATAAGTAATTTAAGCATTAAATGTTGATTATATATTTAATAAATACTTAGGTCATAATTGAAAAATAACATGCAACATATTTTACATGACTGATGGATAATTCATTTCAACATATTTAATAAATACTTAGGTCATAATTGATGGATAATTGAAAAATACAACCTAAGACCCAGAGTTTGAGTGCTCTCTGGGTTAACCCTAAGTTCAAGTACCACCCAGGCTGCAGGTCCCTCAAGATCATAGACATTTGTTTTGCTGACGATCTTCTAATTTTTTTAGCAAAGGAGATCTCACCTCTGTTCAACTAATAATGCAGAAGTTAGAGGACTTTGCTGAAGTTTCAGGGTTAAAAGCAAAGCAAATTTTTACTGATGTATTTATGACTCACGTTATAATATGTAAAAGTAATTAAAGAATGAACATGTACTTTTTGAAGCAATTTACATGCTTTGAGTACACTATAAGATGTATTTCAGATATGACAATTTGACAATGTGCTCAAAGCCTTACAAATTAATACAAATGAAGTTAGATTTTGAATTAACTACTTTTTTAAATACGATTTGGGCATTTTTTTTCTCCCTGAAGTAAAGCAATAGAAATACAAGTCATAATTATCTGTATTATTATTGTCTTCCCTAATAATTAAGGTTCAAAGTTATTATAAAATAAAAGAAACCTAATTTTGATGAATTACAAAGTTTTATTCAAAGCTGATCTGTTTCATTATGAGGCCCTAATAATCAAGGTTCAAAGTTTCTTTATGTTCTATCAATAATAATAAAATTATGCGAAAAATATGTGAAATGATATTCAATGGTTTTATTTGATCACTATGACATTGTTGTTCAAAAAAATTATTTCATAATAATTTATCAACTTTGATTACAAATAATGCGTAGCAGAATATTACTGTGAATTTACATTGTTAAATCATATAAGAGCGATATTAGGAAAGATTAGAAATATGTGTTTCAGATATGAAAATTTTAGCTCTATATGTTCAAGGTGTGCCAGGATAATACAATTCTACTCGTGTTGCTGCATTGCATAAAATCATTTTTTAAAATGCTTATGCAGAAGAATTTCAATTATGAAAATCTTACACTATATCTTCAAATCCTTACACATTACACATTACACGGAAATCTGTAATATAATATGAAGTTAAATGATTTTCTACTTTACTTTTACGACTAAAAACTTTTAGCTAAAATAATAGAATCCTGAAGCATATGAGTCGCAGGGTCTGTTTAACAATGACAGGGAAAATATTGTTACCTATTTTTTGATTATTCAGCATTTAATATATGATGATGCATAAATAAAACATCACAAATCCACTGGAACACCTCATTGACATTATAAAAAGAATGATACGCAAATAGCTATTTAAGAAGGAGATCAAAGATGAGAGGAATTGTGAAGAAAGTTTTAGTTCAATAGTAGCGCATAAGAAGACCAAAACTGTCAAGGGGAAGGATCAAAAGAAATGATGATGATGATTGGAAAGTGGTCCTAGGCGATAATATGATGTAGGATTCTATGCCCCACACAAAGACAACAAGATGGCTACCCTATGCTCCACTATCGAAGCTTGTTTTTGTTTTCTAATATAAATATATCAGAATATATAAAATGAACATGTTTTTAGATTTTTCAGAAAACTAGAGTCTGTTTACAGAAAAACACATAAAAATAGAAAAGCTTTTGCAGATGGTTATTGATTGCAATTGGCTATTTGTGTATATCAGGAAAGTGAACTTACCGAACTACAGATAAAAATTGGAAAAATGTCATCAAAAAACTCATCGGGCGGGTCGGGTCACTATCGGATCGGGTAACATAATAATCGGGTCATATCGATTTCGGATAATTTTGGATCATTTTGTCGGGTCGGGCTGGGTCGGGTTTGATTCGGATCAACTCAGTATCGGATAATCTCCGGTCATTCTAAGCTCTCGGGTCGGGTCTGGTTGAGATCGGATGGACTCGGATTCGGGTAAATTTGGGTTGTTCTAATTTCGGTTCGGGTTCGGATCCGGCTTGGTTGAGTTTCAATTATTATATTTTCGGGTCGAATTTAGATTGAATTTAGGTCATTTCATATTTGAGTCATGCTTGTGTCATTTTCTTTCTTTCTTTTTATTCCAAGATATTATTAAAAGCTAATTATTTTGAGATCATTTATTTTAATTTATCTTATTCAATTAAAAGTGAATTATTATATTAATTGTTTTGGGGCCTTAGAATTTTTTATCATTATTTTATCTTTGGAGATGTATCTGACATTTCAAATTTAAAAGTTTTCAAATCGTATCACTTTTCTTTTTATGTTAAGGTATAACTTATAATTCAACTCCATTATTAGCTTGGTCATATTGAGTTCTAGTATTATTTAAAGTTTATATTATATTTATATCTTATACGCTCCTTACATGATATTAACTTATAATAGTCATTGATAATTGATAACAAATGAAGACTTCTAAGGTTGTACTTCTCATATTATTTTCAAAAGAGATTGATCACATCATATCAACATAATTTTAATAATAATAATAATAATAATAATAATAATACAACAAAAATAATGATAACAATAATAATAGTAATCAATGAATATAAATTATGGAAAAAATAATAATAACAACATATTAGTTTTTTATTATATATTTTGATTAGATAATATCAAGCTAAATAAGATAAAAATTAAATAAAGTAAGTAATAATGACTATTATTGACAAAAGACCAACTAATATAGACTTCTTACTATTTAACACTATTGATGTAATAAAAAATATTAATCTTTATTTTTTATAATGAATAACTAACATTCTCACTCTAGATTTTTCCTACTTTCCTATGATATTGCAGGTGCTATTATCTTATGGTACTAGATGGAATAATAGAAGTGGACTAATATTTAAATGGCATAGTAGTGTTATTCTTTTTTTATTCTCTACTTTTATTTCTATTAGTATCAATGGATATTGTATTTGTATATACATAAGTGATATAAATTTTATGAAAGTATATTGTTTCTAGATTTTGATGTAAGTGCTAGTATGGATTAGTTGCACATCTATATTATTTCATGGTTTATGAAGTTTTAAAAATTTTGAGTTATGGGTTAATGTTAATTTTTGGGTAGTACCAAGTTGAATATTTATAGATTTATAATTTTTCAGATAATATTAGATTTTGGATAAATAATGGATCGGATCGGGTCATTTCGGATTTATATTTTTTCGGGTTATATCGGGTTTCGGGTGAATAGCGGGTTGGGTCGGGTTTATTTCGGGCTTATGATTTCTCGGGTTATATCGGATATCGGATATGTATCGGATCGGGTCGGATAGATTTCAGGCTTTTAATTACTCGGATAAAATCGGATCGGATTTCGGGCGGATCGAGTCGGTATTCGTCGGATTTTTCGGGTCGGGTCAACTTTTGCCGGCTATATGTATAGGACCAAAAAGCATTGCAAAACTAAGCCTAAGACACACTACATAGTCAAGAGACATAGAAAATTATAAGAGGACAATAAGTCCTATTCATAATAATAGCAATCATAAAATATACCAGACCAAGACCTTCTACTATTTAGTCACAGTTCATATTTCCTCTTAAAAAATTACACATGGAGATGTATACATGATATGTACTGCTGCACATCTCATCTCCACAAAACCTATTTTTCAGAATTACACAGGTGCCCAAATCTCCGTGTAACATCCAATGTTTTCCAGAATTAAACACACAGCAAAGGCTCTGCAGATTATTGACAATGATCCCTAGGTATGAAGTGAGCTAAGCTAAAGCCACCAAACTTCAAACCTGCTACTTCATTTGACAATGATCCCTAGGTATGAAGTGAGCTAAGCTAAGCCACCAAACCACACAAAATCACACAAAACAGGGCTCTTTAAGATCAAATTAGTGAACCCTAACCATTATTTGATAGAAAACAAACATCCTTCTTCCTCTTAGGTTCAAATTTATAGTAAGCTTTCACAAACCCTAAACTATCAATTTTTTAACAAAAAATTGGGATTATCTCATCTAATTTAAGTGCATACATTGGAAATTTGGAATTGAATCATGTATATGGAATTATTCAGGCAAGCCGCACAAATTATTCAGTCACAAAATCAAGCATAAACAACTGGAATACAATTATAATTGAGGAGAAATATTACCTCACTGCAAAATTTAGTCCACACAGAATCTGCAAGGTCTTGCGATTCTGTGACTTCAAATCGAACAGACTTGAGACCTAGAACACTTCAAAATCAAATTAATCATCTAACTCGTCAAAGGGTTTCGAAGGAAGAACACTTTCGATTCTTGCGATAATGAAGGACGAAGAACACATACCTAGGGGCAAAATTGAACGAGTGTGCGATTGGTGATTGACTGATTGCTGAGTATGCGAACTGGCGAAGGATGCTGGGCCAGACTAAGATTCCAGTTCGACTATGTCGATTGTCGACTGTCCGGCTGTGTTTGGGACTCGTTAGGGGTCGGGTTCAGGCGTTCAGCAGACGAGGAGGGTCGGGGACTCGGGGTTGCTGAGTGTCGAGTGTCGTCGACTACTGTAAGTGAAACTAGGGTAGGGCTCCATCCAGTCCTGCCTCCTGTAAGTGCACGACGGGCGGGACGGGCCAAAATGCTGTGAAAATTTGCTTCGACCAAAATGCGGCGTTTTAATGTAAAACGTTGCGTTTTGGTTTCCAACTTAAACGAGCATTTAACGAGCTTCTAACGAGCCGATTTCGAGCCAAACCTTAACGATTACTAAACAAGCCGAGCCGAGCCGAACATACCTATGCTCAAGCTCGGCTCGTTTATTAAACGAGCCGAATACGAGCCTTAATTTAAGCTCATTTAACTAAACGATCGAGCTTGAACTAGCTTTTAACGAGCCGAACCCGAGTCGAGCTCGAACTGGCTCAGCTCGTTTACAGCCCTAAGTATGCTGACGAGGGGGCGAGAGTACGCATGGTGTTGATGATCGAGTACAGGATGGACATGAGGTCAGGCAAACGAGATGGGAAGGAAAAAGAAGGGAACGGTGATGAGGATAGGAGTCACATACTTACTACGTACCAAGGCTGGAAAGAATATGCCAAAGCCAGGCAGAGAGAGAGAGAGATCTAGGCAGGATTTTGTGTTAACCCGATCAGACAGACGTCTGTTTCCACAAACCTTTAGCATGCTTAAACAAAGCAGTGCATAGGCATGATATTGATTCCCTGACTCTTTTCTACGACTACTTTCCAAATTTATATATTTCGTTTTTTCTCTTTTTGATAAAGTCGTATGTTTACTTAGCTAGCAGCAAGGTTTTAGTGTATTAGGCCCGTAAACAATGGGCACGCACTTTCATATTTTTATTTGGCGTGTGTGTTTGTGTATTATAAAATTAAAATATTATGACATGTACGTTTCAAAAAAAGAAGTAATTTTAGGATTATTTTTTCTCTTTTCAAGCAAAAAATATTTTTAAAAAATTGATATCTAACTTTTACTTTTATTCTTCTTCTTTTTTTTTGTCCTATTATTATTTATGTATTAGCTGTTCTATTATTTTTCAAAAAAAGTTATAAATATAATACCATTAACATTAGTTTTATGAATTCATATAAATTCTTAAGATAAATATATTTTTTAAACGAAAGAAGTACCAAACATTAATCCTCACTCCCAACTCAACGTAAAATAGAACTTTGGAAGTACGATTACAGATAAATACAAAGAATTTGTTAGTGATAGACTCCAACCACTATTTATAATAATGATTTTTTTTACAATTAATGTAACGAAAAAAATATTAGAATTCTATCCCTCCCCCTCCCCCCCCCCCAAAAAAATTCTAATATAATGGACGACCCACCACCTAGGGGTCCCAAAATATACCAACCTTCATATTTATCCATCGTCGGAAATCCATTGAAGATGAGATGATTGTGAGCCTAGCGGCAATCGGTGGGTGTGGGTGGTCGATTTGGATTCTTAAACGGATTATTCCGACGGTTTTTTTTAGCGGCTCTAGTGGCTAGTGAGGAGTGAGCGAGGAGTGCTTGCTGAGTTTGCTCGCTTACGGCCAATTATTGAAGGGTGGGCATTGAATATTTGAATCCCGCCAATACGGATAATTGTCATTTTCACAGCGTCGTTTTTACGAGTCTTTTTCACGACTTTTGTTTCTCAAAAAATTTATTTTAGAGCCAGCCAGGGCACGCACACCGTCTACTCCCTCTCCAAGGAGCGGTGTCATTTATTTCATGGAATATGATATCTGAAAATAAATACTTACTTATAAGTGTAATATAAGTGCTCATTTGGTTAGATAGTGATAGAGATGAAAAAATTATTCATATATTTTATATATCTAGTATAATTTTATTAAAATTAAATATTTTTATTTTAATAAATACTCATTTTAGATCTTAATTTGATCTAAAATGGATATTTTATTAAAAACATATTTACTATTATTAAATACTTAATATAAATAACATAAAATATGGGGGAATTTTTTCCACTCCTATTACTTCCATACCAAACAAATCCTAAATCTGATATTCGATATTTAATTTTCGGATGAAATCCAAAACTCTACTCCTATGCACCGGAACTTATATTCATTATATTTTTGTTATTTTAATTAATTGTAATATATAAACTCCAATTTATTCTTTCTAAGAATTTCATAAGCCAGTTAGCATGCTAATTTTTTTAAAACAAAAAAAAAAATTCCCAACAAATATACCGTAATACCAGTCTTTTATAAAATTTATGATGCATCTTTAATAAAATTTATGAGGAATTTCAAAACAAACCGACAAAATAAACGTGTCCTAATATCTATAAAACAAAAATAATTAACATAAAAAATATTTACAGTCAATTAGTTATTATTAGGGGAAGACGGCGGTATAATTTTTCTATCAGCTTCGCGCATAAGATATTTATAAAAGATATTTCAGATGGAGCAATAATTGCCTTGAACAGTATCTGTTTTATATTTTTGTCGAGGTAAAATAGAAATTTCATCGAACAGTTTTGTCTTCAGTATGTATGCTGTAAAGAAAATAATACAAAACAAAAGATAAATAGCTTTGTTGAGGAGGCGAGCACGCCAGGGAAACTTCCGACTTTGGTGTTTGGCGTTATCCAAAAGATCGCCACGTCCCTTGTTTTTAATTTATTATTATTTATAAGGATTTGGTTAGTGTGTACAGTTTATTATCGGTCGACTTGGTGAAACAAATCCCTAACTTATACAACTATATTTTAATTAACATCTTAAAATTAAGTTTTTAACCTATATATATATATATATATATATATATATATATATATATATATGTAGTAAGTAGCTCTTTACTTAACCTGTAAGGTAGCTTTTGATAATTATAAGTAGCTTGAGCTTTTGACTGGCTTTAAAATTATCGTGTTTGTTTGGTAAGCCTGAAATATAATTTATATAAACTATACTAACCTTTACCTTATTAAAACTATCATATTTTAGAAAGTTTTATTTGGGAAGTAGATTTTTGTTAGCTTACAATTTAAACTTTTGAAAAAAGTATTTCAAGATCAAATGGCTTATACCTTATAAATTTTCTCTTACCTTTTAAAATTTTAGCTAGTTTTTTTTTGTTTTGTTATTTTTTCCAAATATATTACTCAACCAATTTTATCAACACATACTCTACATACATATAATAATTGCCATACAAATATACAAATACCGAGAAAGCAAAATAAAACAAACACGAGGTCTATCATACTAATTGTTCTATTGTGCTACTGCTAGTACGATACATCCTATATATGGATAATTTTATAATTAGTTGTCAATATAAACTACAAATGATTACTTCCACGTCGATGTTGCGTCATGCATCCTTGTCTCTTCCAACCTCCTCCCCCTCTTCCAACCTGCCGTGAACTCGTTTCTTGTCTTCACAACATAGTTTTTGCCCACCAACTATGTTTCTAGTGTCTAAAGCTCCCCACCGATGACATTTGTAGCGATTCAAGCTTGCCGACATCAATATTCTCTTGTGATTGTTTGGTTTTTGTGTGTCTTGCTTTGATTAGTTGGTCTTTTTTGTTTGATCGATTCGATTTTCATATTATCTTGCTCTCTCTATCAATTAACAACGGTATTAGATGTGTTTCGTGTGTTTGATTGTATACTTGAAAGAGTTATATCAACAAATGCACATTACATTATTTATTAACTATCATCGAGGTTGCACGAAGCATTTGTTAGTTAAATATAACATATCATCTCTATGTGTGTCAAAATATATTATATAATACACATTTGTTAAATATAACATATTTTATATATTTTATATCGTCGAATATATATTATATATTATTTGTGAAAGACACTCTATAATATGCTCGTTAGATATACTATATTTTATATGTTAGTTAAATTTATTTTACACTATACACTACAAGTTATTCCAATATACTATACATGTTCTTCAAATATACTACATACTACACAATTAATAAATATACTATACACTATAAATTTATCAATTTATTAAAACTACTATATATTACATGCTTGTCTTTTATACTATACATTATAGATTACATGTTTATCTAATATACCTTACATGCTCTTTAAATATACTATATACTTAATGTTTTATGTCAAGTTTGTTAAATTTTTTAAATTAAAGCCACAATTTATGAAAATATTGTACACTATTGTTAGTTTATAGATAGAAGAATATATTTTTAGAGAATAATGGGATGAAAAAAAATGCGTCAGAATATGTTAATTATAGTAAAAAGAATGTATGAGAAAAGTTACAATAAAAAAAAACAACTAACATGAATGGAAACATATTAGTTAAAATGAACATAATTTGTGGTTTATTACTTTTTTTTTTAAGTAGTTCATACCGTGGAGTAGGTTAATGTGAGTTTTGATTGGGTATTTGATGCACAATATAACAATGTTTTAGTTCGTGAAGGTTGTTGGAGAAGTGTATTGTTGGCATATGCATTATGTAACAAATACCGTCGGGGGGTGTTTTTTCTAACATGGACCATATTTGTCTAAAAAATATTTTGGGTTAAGTTTTGGACAAATGCCGAATAAGAAAATTAACACGGGAACCTCATGTTTCTAACACAAACCATGCTTTTTTTTTGTAGTTTTCTGAAATACGATATTTTGTCCTGTAGGGTTTTATTTGATATAAAACAGACGTAATAAAACATTAGGTGATAAAGTTGTGCATGCGGAAAACTTTTTCTTCTCTAGTGTATTTTCTTTATATTAGAGAATTACTAATTGTGTAATTTATTAAGTAATTTGTTTAATCATTTTGTAATTACACAAGTGCATGAATAAAAATCACTAATTTTTTTTTCTTAATTGTTATTTCGTGTGATGGAATTATCAAATATTCAAGTGTTATGTTAATTATGATATTCTTTTAGAACCAATTAATCGGCATTATTTCGTAACAATTAACTATCAATGTAAAATTTAGTATTCCATAATTAAAACAATATAATAGAAAATGTATGTTTAATAAATAATATAAAATGAACAAAAAATTTCTAAACCTTAATAAAAAAGGAAACAAAACACTGACATAATTAATATTTTTTTTAATAAATATATATAGGGAAAGGAAAATTGTTCACTAAATGTTAATTTGATACGAGGGTAATAGGTATGGAAAAATTACACCCGTATTTTATATATCTTGTATAATATATTTAAAATTAAAAATTTTATTTTTCTAAATAAATATTTGTTTTAAATTTTAATTTGATATTAAATACACCAAATAAATTTAATTTTTTTTACTCTTAATACCTCCATACTAAACAAGCATCTTGCAAACGCTCGAAAGGCTTAAATTAACTTATCAGTGACACATGTCTATGAGATAGAGAAAGTATAATGTCAAATCTTCAAGTTGCCACTCGACAAATTGAGTAAACCCAAATACCATGCCCACGGTATTTGGGGCAACTTGGGTTTATTAGCATGTACAGCTGACAGCTGTGGTGCGGTGGTATTTTATTTGGATTCCCCATATAAGTTAACTATACGTTATCATACACATGTTTACCGAAACGTCAATTTCAAGCTTCATGTCACTTATATTATTAGATTTTTAATTTTTGTTTTACGGGAGGTATTAAAAACGAGCACGCAATATTTATCTTTGATTGATCGCTTCTGATACGAATTAATATAATATAGGATAATATTATTTCGATATATCTTATTTTTATATCAAACTAAATATAATTATAAACTATATAATAACAGCAATCATCCTTAACTAAAATTTAATTAGGATCATATCAAGATAAATAGAATAAGATTCTTTTTTTTTTCAGCTTATTTTTATTAATATAATCTAATATAAATAAAAATTCTCAATAAGTTAATATTATTAGTACTTTATAAATATCAATATTATAATTAATATTTTTTATTAATATTTATATTACTGTGATCAATATTACCATTATTATAATTATTATCATTATTATTTTTATTTCTTTTAGTATTACAAAATTTATAAATGATTTGAGCCATCATAAGATAGAGATAAAAGAAACTTACTCAAAAAAATAATAAATTTTATTTAGATAACATAATATTTGATATCATTTTTTTAAAATATTTTATATTTTACTAGTTTTATTTAGGTTCTTCAAACTTTAATTTAATTTTATATGCTTATCTCGTAGTAAAATGAAATTATTTTTTAAAATTTATGTAGGTTTCTTTTTAGATAGTTTAGAAAGCTAAATTAAAATATCAAAGTCAAACAAAATTATTAAAGATTTATAGTATCTTAAAAAATATTGGAGTAAATGTTAAAGATTTAAAGTAATCAAACAATTTTATTCTTTAATAAATACTACTAACAGTACCACCACATTAGACGCCTCAATTAATAAATAGTAATGCTAATTTTTTTAATATACATATATAAGATAAGCGAGAAGCCCAGTTATAAATTTATAATACCATGTGAACACCATGCTTCGGCTATAAATAGTCGCGATTGTCGTATGTCGAAAAAAAAAGAAAAGAAAAGAAAAGAAGGTACAAATATAGATATTCCCTCCGCCTCATAGCATTCTCATCCTCCCTATCCTTTCTTTTTAAATAGTCACAATTCACTGCGTGAGAGGCCTAACCCTCGTTGCAGAGTCAAATTTTCCTGCGCCGAAATAATATTTTGCCTGAAGGGCTGTGAGTTTGAGCTAATTTTGCCATGGGAGCATCGTTGCTTTCAGATCTCGGAACCGAGATTCTGATTCCGGTGTGTGCGGTTGTCGGAATCGTCTTCGCTCTCGTCCAGTGGTTTATCGTCTCTCAAGTTAAGGTCTCTCCTGAGAGAGATTCCTCGGCGAATCGTAGCAAGAATGGTTTTACGGATATGTTGATTGAAGAAGAGGAAGGGATTAGCGACCATAGCGTTGTTACTAAATGCGCTGAAATCCAAACCGCTATATCTGAAGGTTGCTTTTTTTCTTCCGAACTTTCTCTCCTTTACTCTTTCTTATTTTGTTTCATAATTCTCTACTTTTTCAGATCTGGGAGTTTTTATGTTTAGGTTTTCTGCTTAATGCATTGCTTGTTGATTTTGTGAGCTTACTAATTTTGATTGTTATGAAATTTGTAAATACTGGATTCAAATACTAGCTTGGCTTATACTCCCTCATCCCACCTCCTCTCATCACATGACCGGAATTCGTATTCCAGTATTCAATTATGTATGGAGAAGGAGAACTTGTGGCGAAGCTATGGATTAAAATTAGGGACTGAAATATTATTATTAGTGCTCCAGCTATGTTTTCTGTCGTGTTACTCATGATGAAGATTGTCACTTCGAGTATAATGTTAGTATTGAAGCCTCGGTGGGTCCACAGATGTTGGATTTCTGGATTTGAGCACCACTCATTGAGTTGTATAAAAATAAAATCTGATTTTATATTGTCCGAGGAATTTTCAATTTTGATCGGATATTTTCTTTTCTGGTACGGATTTTGTAATTAAATGTGAAAAAATTTCCTTTATGTTTCGCACATGGAAACCCAGATTCACACATGGGGGTCTCTCATAATTCATCACAATCGAGTACTGTGAAAGTAGTATGCTGTTGCTTCAAATGCTGTCGTCACCCTGCCAGTTCTGTAGTTTTACACGTGATTGTTTTGAAAGTATGTATTTATGGAGTATTTATTAATCAAGACCTGCTTTGCGTGCATAACAATGAAGTTGTCTGTCATAAAGAAAACACAGTTTTCATTTATTATTTTTACCCTCCCAACCCTCATCCCCGGGGTTTTGGAGTGCAGAGATAGAATAGAGACATTGAGGCTCGAGCACGCATTTTAATCCCTTTGTTCACACGATCTATTTGTTATTATATTGTGCGTGTTCTTTCGTATATTTGCATCGTTTCAAAACTTTTAGGTTCTATATGTATGAAGGAACATGGAGCACATGATTTAGTCCACTGAGTTGCTAATCTTGGGTTCCTTTATTAGCATCTTTTTCGCTTCTATATATACATACATATATATATATATATTACTACCTTGTTTCTTAAAAAAAAAAAATCATTTCAGCAATATGCATACTATTGGAGAAGACAATAAATATCTCTAATATTTCAATTATACCTTACATTGAAAATGAATATGACAATTAATGTATAAAAGAATAAAGATAAAAAGTATGGATAAAAATGGAAAATAAGTATGAACAACTCTCTTTTTTAAAACATATTTTTCATCTAAAATGACTTCCTTAGCAACCGAGGGAGTATAATAGAATCATTCAACAAATTTCTAAGTCATGCCTTCTTGCATAACCTACTAATAATGTGCATTTATTAGTTTTCATATTTATAAGAATAATTTCACTCTGAAATAAAGTATTATTAATATTATTAAGATAAGATTAAGATATTAATTTTATCAAATATTAGATTAGCCTGGATCCTGCGCATGACATACTAGTTTGAATTAAAGTTGTGGTATCTATTTTGGACCCACACAAATGCTTGATGCGTTGATTCTGTCAGCAATAGTGTCTCAAGCGTTCTATGTATCTTTTATATTAAGTGGTAGCGTTGCACTTGCACTTGCTATTCTATTCATATTATACATATAACATCAGATTCTCTGATTTTGGCATGTGGGTGCGCATTGATGCAATAAATATGGCTTTTTTTTTCTTTGGCGTGTTGTTTACAATAAAAATTAATTTTGTATTGTGATTATTTTAGTCTGATATTAATTTCGTGGAAGATTTTAGTGTGGGGGTTGTAAGACTGCTTTCCACTCATGCTGGATCATATTTCCTGCATAATAATAGTTTTCACTGAGTTAAATTGGTTCCAGTTTCTTGGAATAAAGATATACATTTCCTCAAATTCTAAAGTAACTTATTCATGCTTTCAAGACTAGGGTAAAACGTTGATTTGATGCTGACAAATTTCCTGCTATCTTGTGCATCTAGTAACTATGCTCTGCAAATTACTCTCTTTTCAACTATAATCTTTCTAAGTTCACTGTAAACAATAGTTTGGTCTGCCTCACTTCGGATGACTTAATGCTTATTATGGATGTATTAATTTTAGGTATGGTTTTTGTCTTGAATTGTTTGTCTAGAGAGTTTTGCTGCCGAGAAATTTTGTTTGATGCACTGTTGATATTTGCTTTTAGTATAATCCTTCAGCTTAGTTAATTAAATCATCACTCTAATTTTATTTGTAAATTTTTTCCAGTTGTAATTTGTTTATGTGATATCATTAAGCATGTATGGAGGATTCTCTCATTGGAAGTGCTATCATCATCTTGGAAATGCTATCATCATCTTGCCTAGATAGTAGCTACGAATATGATGAAGAGTAAAAGCATAAAATTCAATATGATAAGCAATATCGACCATGTTTATCGGATTTTGGGTTAGTTGATCGGTAAAATTAGCGATATGCGACCATTTCAGAATTTCAGGTATTTGTCAACCATATATCTGTTATTGGTTGATATTTGCCAAAATTTGTTGTGATTGTATTTTAAAAATTATGCCATGACATATGTAATATCATTCACAGCACCTTGATTCTGTGACACTGCGAATGCGGTTTTATTGCCTAAGTAAAAAGGCATCAGGTTAAAAATTAGTTGTTGGTTCTTCCCTCCCCCTGAATCATGATTGTAGATGTTAACGTAATTCTTTTTTTATAGTCACCTTCTTAAGAAGAGTGGTTCATAGCTGATGTTTAGATTCGTGCTTATTTTCTGTATTCCTATATTCAATTCAATTGTTAGAAGTGTTTATTGCTGCTTTGTTGCTTGAATTCTCTCTATCATACAATGAATTATGTCAAATCAAGTTTGAGGTTTTGTGACTTTGGATAATTTTGTCATCACAGGGGCCACCTCCTTCCTTTTTACTGAATATAAGTATGTTAGCTTTTTCATGATTGCATTTGCAATTTTGATCTTCCTTTTCCTGGGATCTGTGGAGAGCTTCAGCACCAGCAGCCAGCCATGTACATATGATGGGACCAAGATGTGCAAGCCTGCTCTTGCAACAGCTATCTTTAGCACAATATCTTTCTTGCTTGGCGGTGTTACCTCCTTGTTTTCTGGTTTCCTTGGGATGAAGATTGCTACCTATGCAAATGCTCGGACAACCCTTGAGGCAAGAAAGGGTGTTGGCAAAGCTTTCATCACTGCATTTAGATCAGGAGCTGTGATGGGTTTCTTGCTTGCTGCTAATGGTCTTCTTGTTTTGTACATCGCCATCAACCTCTTCAAGCTGTACTATGGTGATGACTGGGGTGGTCTGTTTGAGGCAATCACTGGCTATGGTCTTGGTGGATCATCCATGGCCCTCTTTGGTAGAGTAGGTGGTGGTATTTACACCAAAGCTGCTGATGTAGGTGCTGATCTCGTGGGGAAAGTCGAAAGGAACATCCCTGAGGATGACCCTAGAAACCCAGCCGTGAGTATAATTTCTAGCTTTCTTCAATTTCATTTTACTCTATTCTGCAATCTAATTGTTCTTCTATCATTTCATTAGGTCATTGCTGACAATGTTGGTGACAATGTTGGGGACATTGCTGGCATGGGATCTGATCTTTTCGGTTCTTATGCTGAGTCATCCTGTGCTGCTCTTGTTGTTGCTTCCATCTCATCATTTGGGATGAATCATGAATTGACTGCTATGTTGTACCCTCTCTTGATCAGCTCTGTGGGAATTGTTGTTTGCCTGCTTACAACGTTGTTCGCAACCGACTTCTTTGAGATTAAGGCCGTGAAGGAAATTGAGCCAGCTCTGAAGAAACAACTAATCATCTCCACTGTTCTAATGACTATTGGTATTGCAATTGTCTCATGGATTGCACTTCCTTCCTCATTTACCATTTTCAACTTTGGTACCCAAAAGGTTGTGAAGAACTGGTAAGCTTGTTTATATTGGCTATCTTGTCAACTTCTGTATCTGTATTGCCTTTGGTACCGAAACTGATGCTTTTGAAATGTATTCTATGAGTTCGAGAATATTTAAGGGAACCTCTGCTTCTTTGTTTTGCAGGCAATTGTTTTTATGTGTTGGTGTTGGATTGTGGGCTGGTCTTATTATTGGATTCGTGACGGAGTACTACACTAGCAATGCATACAGGTGTGCTAGTGCTGGATGATCTGGATAGTGATTTTTGTCGCCACTTAATCATGTGTTTGTTTTATATCTGACTTTGATCATTTACTTGATTGTAGTCCTGTGCAAGATGTTGCTGATTCTTGCCGGACAGGTGCTGCTACCAATGTCATTTTTGGTCTCGCTCTTGGTTACAAATCAGTCATCATCCCGATCTTTGCTATTGCGGTTAGCATTTTTGTTAGTTTCACATTTGCTGCCATGTATGGTATTGCTGTAGCTGCCCTTGGTATGCTGAGCACCATTGCCACTGGGTTAGCCATCGATGCTTATGGGCCCATAAGTGACAATGCCGGTGGTATTGCTGAGATGGCCGGCATGAGCCACAGGATCCGTGAGAGAACGGATGCTCTTGATGCTGCAGGAAACACAACTGCTGCTATTGGAAAGGTTCAATATTCTAAATACCAGCTCCTTGTTTAAATCCTTGAAGCATTTGACCCTTGAGATCTTTTGGCCTGCATGACGATAAAATCAAATCCACTTTATTTTGTGCTTTTCCTCAGGGCTTTGCCATTGGTTCAGCTGCTCTTGTATCTCTTGCTCTTTTTGGTGCCTATGTGAGCCGTGCACAAATTACAACTGTTGATGTGCTGACACCAAAGGTCTTCGTTGGTCTGATAGTCGGAGCTATGTTGCCATATTGGTTCTCTGCTATGACTATGAAGAGCGTGGGAAGTGCTGCATTGAAGATGGTTGAAGAGGTTCGTAGGCAATTCAACACCATTCCTGGTCTCATGGAAGGCAATGCCAAGCCTGATTATGCTACCTGCGTTAAGATCTCCACTGATGCCTCCCTCAGGGAGATGATTCCACCTGGTGCTCTTGTCATGCTCACACCCCTTATTGTTGGTATCTTCTTTGGTGTCGAAACTCTTTCTGGTGTCCTTGCTGGATCTCTGGTATCTGGTGTACAGGTAAACCGCCATGTGAACATATGTCATCCTTTTAAATCTGACTTTTTTAGGAACTGGATCTCCTGTGCTCGGTCAGCCTAATTTTAGAAAAGAAGATAATGACCGACTTTTTTGTCTTTATTTTATGTTTCTAATAGGTTGCTATCTCTGCATCCAACACCGGCGGCGCTTGGGACAATGCTAAGAAGTACATTGAGGTAAGTGCTCTAAAGTTTAGAACTATTCATCGTGTAGTATCAGAGGAAACTCTGTCCCAATTACAGTTGCTTCCGAGATTTCCTCCATTACTATGAACCTACACTCTTAATTAATCTTTTGTGCTGTATTACAGGCTGGAGTATCAGAGCATGCGAGGCAGCTTGGTCCGAAGGGATCCGACGCTCACAAGGCAGCTGTGATAGGCGACACCATCGGTGATCCCCTCAAGGACACATCAGGACCTTCTCTCAACATCCTCATCAAGCTCATGGCGGTCGAATCATTGGTTTTTGCTCCTTTCTTTGCCACCCACGGTGGCCTGCTCTTCAAGATCTTCTAAAACCTCCCCTACCACCGCCTCGATATCCCCTCCCATGGATCTTTCATCTTTATGTTTCTTTCTTCCTTAACGTCTATTTTTATTAGTTTTTACTCGTTATTCTGTCAAATTTGAGAATTGTAGTTGGCTGTTGTCAAGGCTGAGGCAGGTTGAAGGGTTATCCCCTTTTGGTGTTTTGAGTGTGAATATGAAGATGATAAGGGCGATCGGGTTGAGTCTTAGGTCAAGTACTATTCTTTACCCATCTTTGTCGATGAACAGGCTGACTAACAGTTTCAGGTTTTATCTATGGCGTTTCGCACCACTTATTCTTAATAGTCATTTATATTGAGGTTTGGTTTGGTAAGGGGGTAATAAAGATAATTTTATATGTATATTTTGTATATAATAATAATAACAATATTTTTAATAAAATATTTATTATAGATTTAAAATGAATAAATATAAGATTTTATCTATAATATAAATAAAATATGGGTTAATGATTTTATCCTCTATTAATCCTATACCAAATGAACACTGAGTAGTATTAATATTCATCAAAAAAAAATTATATGTATTTTAACTTTTTTTTTTTCGGGGAATATCACCCACTCGAGTTCTTTTTTATTATGTGTACGGCTATGTACTTTCCTTACGGTCTTATTATAAGATTTTAAAAGTGATCATCGTCATGCCTTTTGTCTATTTATTGTTTGTATTTGACTTAATTTTAGGATTTATTAGATCAGATCTAATTGGATAAATAAAATTTGAAAAATATAAGATCCGCAATAATGATTATAATAATGCAAATAATGATAATTATAATAGTATTATAAATAAAAAATCATTAATTGTAATAACAATAATAAATTGTATAAATCGTTTAATAGTTTAGTTTTGATTATGTATAAAAATAAGTTGGGTAGAGGAGAGAAGACCTTTTGTATTTATCCTTGCTCGTGTAGACATTTTATGAAAGGAAACTAGTTTTATTTAATTTTATATTTTAAAAATATTGAAAAATTATTTTTAATATAAATAATAAATATTTATGTATCTGAATAATATAAACTAAATAACTGCATAGCTAAAATGAAAAAAAAATACCCCTACAATAACATATGAATAAAGATGAAACAATGAATAAATAGGAAATTATTTGATAAGTTGTACCTTGTATAATATGTGCATGATAAGCACCTCATACAATTACACAGTAAAATACTAAAATTTGAATAATTTTTTTTAGATTATAAATAAATGAGGATAGCTTGATATTCAATTTATTTGTTTAGTTAAATGAGTTATTCTAAATTTACTTTTGTATTCGTTTATTAAACGAACTCAAACTAAAAAAGTAAGACTTGATTTTTTATTTTGACTTTAATTTGTAAGTTTAACTTAACTTGTTTGGTTAGTTAAATAAATTTGAACTTTATTTTAGACTTGTTTAATAAATTCTAAATTATTTAGTTGGATTCAATTTATGATTTTCATTTTTTTTTTATAAAATCTACCTAATGCCACAGCTGAAAAAAATAAAACTCAATAGAACTGAGCCGTAAATTTATATACGTAAAATATATAATGAGATTCCATATAAAAATAAGCAACAAAATATGGTAAACTGTTATTTTGGTTCAAAGCCCTTAGGTCGAGCCACAATGCTACAAACCAAACACTGTGAGGCTTCCAAATAATTAATCTTTACTCTTTTAGAAACAATCGTTCAATTTCTTTTCGCTATTTTCCAGTGCTTGTATTCCACTACTTCTAGATATTTGTTTTGATCACTCCTCCCCAGGTCCAACATGATGACCACTTGATGAATGGTTCGTCAGCTTAGCTTCCTCCTAGGATATCATACCCAAGTGTGATGGTTCTTTCAGAATAGCCTGTACAGCGAGGTACCCTGCAATTGACCAAGTCTACATTTTCCTAGCTCGTTCAGCTATGTATCTACTAAATTTTCAGTCATAGTATTCTGGCCAGCCGTCCTTGAGCAGCCATAGGATGACCACAGAGGCACAGACAGAAAGAACAAAAAACAGAAAAGTCATCAAATGGAGAACAGAAATTCAGTTTTTCGCTATATGACGCCTGATAAGTTATTACGACATCAGGATAATATCCTCAAAGTTTGAGATATAAACAAATTCCCACTTCAATCGTCCCATAATTATCTCTCACCACTCATTCTGAAAAGTTACTCCAAACATATAAGCTCTCAATTAATGACCGTCAGCCATCTAGTTACGGTCCCAAGGTACCAACCGGAGCAACTGCAAGAGAAGTGAAAACTCGGCCCTGAAATATATGAGAGCATCTTTATGCCAAACCACTTTCGAACCAAAAGAACGCTAGGCAGAACACTTGGGAACATAAGCAAGTAAGCAGGCTGCCCTCTCTCAAAGAGTAAAACCTAAATATCTAATAAGAATGAAAAAACTTCTACAATGTTCCATGTAATAACTGCAAGAAAAAGCAGGAACCAAGGAAATCACTAGCTAATAGCCTGCTGACCGGAAAGGAAAACTCCCCATCTGCTTCAAAACACCAAAACAAATATTTAATAACCCGCTTTTATTTAACTTATTTAATTATTATTATGAGAAAATTAGTTTTAATTAAGGTTTATCATATCATTTTAATGTTTGAAAATTCTCGTTACTTTCTAAAATTTTTAACCCTTCTCATGGATTTATATTCCCTAAGCCTTCTAACTCACTCTTGGCCTTGGCTATTGAAATTCTTTGAGACCCTTCTAACTTCTTGGATTTTTTAGGATCCCCTAATGATTTTCAAAATGATAAATGAAAATTTTGATGAAATAATACTATTTACCTATAGAGTTCAACTTTTATCGTATTTTATATCCCGAAACAACTTTTTAATTTTCTAAATTTTATAAAACTTGGGAGACCCTTTTATATTGATGTGTATTGTTTGATTTGTGAATGAAATTAAACCTTTTTTCCCTTTGAGGTACTCTCAAAGTATGGAAGTTTCTTGTTTATCTTGTAGTTTTAAATTTAATTTAATGATTTAATAGCGTTTATTGATATTTCTAGGTAAATTTTGATATATAATATGTTAGATTTTGTCTAAGTTTAGGCTTAGTTATGATTTATGCAAGTTCAAGCATGTTTAGGGGTAGTTTTGGTATTTCACATCTATGATGTGCTTTATGGGTGTTTTTATGATTTTCATGTTGTTCATAATTGTAAAATTGATATGTGTATAAATTTTCATGGTTTAATTCCTAGCATGATGCAAGTTATGCATTTTTTAGGGTTTTAGGGGGAAAATGGTTTTTTTCATATGTTTATAATTTTTAGAAATTAAATTTGGATTTTGGTATGTTTTAATTGATATAAATATGCCTTATTTAACTTTTCATGAATTTTTATAGGTGTTTGTTATTTTATTTGATTTTTTTTATAAAAAGAATATAAATGGTATATTAGTAAAAATGTAGATATTTTGAGATTTTTGTAAATATTTATTGATGTTTTGGGATATATTGGCAATGTTAATATTATCTAAAATAGAAAACTTATCATCAATAATTTCTTTTCGTGAATAGTATTTTAATAGTAGAGTAAATATTTTTTTATAATTGTATTTTTAATGATTTTTATTTAATTTTTTGTGTACATTTTTCAATTCCCATGAATAGTATTTTTACTTGAGAAAGTTGACAAGTAAAAGTAAAATATTAATCTTGGAAAATTGGTAGGCTTTGATTTGGCTTTTCCATTATTTTGTGTAGGCTATTTGTCCCTATGCATTCAACAATTATCTGCCTTTATATAGTAGTATATATTTGTATGGCTTATCTGCCTTTGTGCATTTAGTAGAGTTATTTTCTACTCCATTGGTAGCCTAAGGAACCTTTAGGGATGTGCATACATAAGGACAAGGCTTCCTTCAAGAGTTTAGTAAAGGTTCTTTAGTATCTGTACTTTGGATAAGTTCTCAATTAATAGACCATGAATATTATATTTTCATAAAGGTTCCTTAGTCATTGTACTTTGGATTGGTTCATGATCAATAGAACATGAATATTAGATTTTCCTCTTGAATAAATCAACAAAGTGAAATTTTATATAAGTAAATTAATTTAGTGATATCATGTATAAGGAAACGAACAAGTAAAGTGGATTTTATGATATCATTGGTATTAAATAGGATAAGTAGTTGATCTTGTATTGTGATTATGGTATTTGTTTGCTTACCTTGGTTATGTTTTATGGATGTATCAATATCGTTATCGCATGTGAGTCTAAGCATGTTATTATATGTCCATGCTATATGCATGTTCTCTTGTGGAAATATGATCATTGTGATCGCATGTATACAGTTAATTCCATGTTTAATAATTATGATAGCATGTGTTATCTTGATTTGCATGTCATTATTTGTGATCGGTAAGTTTAGCTATGATCACATGTCCCATTGTGTTACCATGTTTAGTGGCACTATCATATTGGATGTACAATGTGTGGGCATGCTATTATTTTTAGCTGGTTTTTTATACTAAATATATCTATCATATTGACACTATCCTTTTTATATGGCTCGATGTGGATGTCTATCATATTGACACTTTTTAAGAATCTAATAAAAGCGGTTTTATCATTATATTTACACCATTCATTTAAAAATAACAAAGTACTTAATGCATAGATAATGGAAAAAGAGTGAAGGTAAATGTGAAAAGTAGGTTTTAACTTTTTAAAAATAATTCTCTTTTTTATATAAAAATTTAGTGATAGAATAATTTTTTTATATGGAACGAGTAATATTTAATTGTTCATTATTATTTGATTGATAACAAATATTTATTAAATAGAGTAACATCATAAAAAATTAATTATATGTAAATAATAATTGCAAATAAATTAAAGATAATTAATTAATAACTAATATTCATATCTAATTATTTAAAATACCTGTCAAAGAATTGAGGTTTGAACTTTCATAACTACCTTGTTTGGGTTAGAATGAGCAAGTGCATTTGGAAAAAAAAATAATAAGAGGAAAAATTAGAAAGTTGATCCATTTTACATATGGGGAGTACAATCTCTGTTGTTGTTATTAATAAAAATTGAGTGCATAGTATTATTTTTTTTTAATTTTAAAAAGTAGAAGTAAAGTATAGCAAACGTATATGTCAAACTCTCTTATCTCTCTTCTATTTAATGAGGTATAATATTACTATTTGAATAGCTTCTATGGGAATTGAATCATAATTATTACTTATAATTATTATACACTTACAAATTATTTCACTATATTGATATGGGATAAAAAATAAATATAGACTCATAAATTGATGGATGTTAGTTTAGGCGGAAAATCTATTTGCTGAATTGTTCAAAAAAATATTAGGTTCCTCTCAGCTAGTTCTGTTGCCTCCCTAGTTCTTATTAGTGGAACTCATGGTGGTTGATGGCCAGTAACAAGAAATTGATGGCTGGGTCTGGCAAAGCCGGCCATCGACAAGTGTTGAGAAGTTCAAAAATTAGGACCAATTCACTGGATGTGGTGAAGGATTGAACCAATCTTGAGTTGGATGTAGGGGATGATAATCTTGTATTGTCGAATTGTTCTGACCCTATTTTTGATTCAGGAGGATGCATTCTTGATGGACTTAATGATTCTGATATGAATCTTAAGGGGGTTCCTATAGAAAGGGATGCACTTGATGACCAAGATCCAAACCCTATCTCTAATAATCATAATTCGAATTCACAATTGAATCATAATCTTCCTAAGGCTGCCTTATTACCTAGATTGGGTGATGATTTGATTGAAATTGATGGTGTTCCTATTCCTTCCTCTGTGACTCTAGATCAAAATCTTGCTATGGCCGGATGGCCTGCTGCTGGGGTAGTTGCGCATGATTCTGATCAAAACCTGAATCAGCAACATTCTAAGAATATGGGAGTGTCTTGGAGGGATAAAATTACTTATAATCGTAGCCCCAATCAATGTATGTCTCTAAATTATGCGCCTCCACTGATTTAAGAGGGAAAAATTATGGTTAATCTAGTAAAGGAGGAAGTTGATAAGGAATTGGAGGAATGGCAGCATACTTTGATAGGCTATGTATATGGGCATGATCTTACTTTTAATCAAATGTTGGGTTATGTGAAAACTCAATGGATTCATGTGGCTCCTCCTAAAGTTATATGTCATGATGAAGGGTTCTTTTTATTTAAATTTGCTTCTGCTACTGATTGTGAATAGATCTTATCTCAATATTGGTTTTATTATAGCAAATCTTTAATTTTAAAAATATGGCAAAGGAAACTAAAGCTCTCAAAATCTAAATTACAATTTGTTCCTCTGTGGGTTAAATTACCTCAACTGCCTTTAGAGTATTGGTCTGCTAAGTCTTTGAGTATGAATGCTAGCTCTATTGGGTCCCCTATCTGCACTGATGTTGTCACATTCAGGAAGGATATAATTGCTTATCCTAGGATGTTAGTAGAAGTGGATATTAAAAAACCTCTGTGTGAGACCATCTTGATCAGGGACCCTGATGGTTCTATTATTAATCAACCAATTCAGTTTGAATAGAAGCCATATTTTTGTCATCACTGTCTTGATCCTTCTTATAATGTCCAAACTTGCTGGAAGCTGCAGAAGAAATCTATTAATGGTGAGCCTTGGGTTCACTAAGAATGGAAGATGGTTAAGGACAAAAGGCATGTTTCAATTGTTAAGGAAGATGAAGGAGGTAAAAATTCTGATAATAGGGATTTTGCCCATTCAGGTTCTGTAAAAGAAACATGTCACATATATCTGGTACCTCAAAGGCTAATGCTTCAAGTCCTCATGATGTTCTCTTCAATGGTAGTGGTGGCAATATGTTTCATGCCCTTAGAGACACTAGTGTTGATATCTCCCTAAGTTAGATTCAAGAACTGATAGGGCACACTCATGATCCAGGTGCCCATGTTTGCTAGCTAGAATGTGAGGGGCATTAATGATCCATACAAATAAAGGGAGGTTTGTCGATGGATCAATTAAAGTAGGTGCTCCCTTATTGGTTTATTGAAGACAAGAGTTAAAGCTAAAAAGTTGATAACATTAAAACATGTTTAGTCAGGAATTGGCTATGGCTCAATAATTATCAGTATCATGAAAATGGGCGAGTGTGGGTGCTACGGGATCCTCTGGTTTGGATAGTGAATCATATTTCTTCATGTGCTTAGGGTATTTTGTGTGATGCAAGACTTTAGATGGAAAGGTGCAATGTGTTGTGGGTTTCATTTATGTTTTCAATTATGGTACTGCCATGAAAGCTTTATGGCCCTAGTTGGAATTGAATAAAAGGACCTCTCATCCAATAATTTTAATGGGAGATTTTAACATCATTCTTCATAGTTATGAATAGCAAGGAGGGGAATCTCCTTCTCCTCAAAACATCCTTGATTTTTCTCACTGCATAAATCTATTGGGTCTGAGAGATTTGAAGGCTTATGGCTGTTTTTTTACTTGGATGAATAAAAGGAGTGGTGATGATGTTATTTCTTGTAATCTTGATAGAGCTATGGTAAATGTGCCATGGCTTAATGTGTACACTAATTCCTTTGCTGCTTTTAACTCCCCCATGCTATCTGACCACTGCAGTATTCAAGTCCATACAGGGTTGCATGCTAATAGGAAGAAACTTTCAAGTTTAATAATTTTTGGACTACTGACCCTAAGTTTTTGGACATTATAAAGGATCATTGGGAAGGGCCTTCAAGGAGTAACCCTCTTCTACATATTTACAAACTTCTTCAGAAATTGAAACCTGTTTTTAAGAAGTTTAACAGGGTTAAATATGGTTCTCTGGACCATAAATTGGAGGAGGCAAGGCAAGCCTTATCTGAGTCTCAAAAGAAGTTGTTACAGGGTATTACTAATCATGATCTAAAAGCAGCAATGAGTGTGAAGCTCACTTTAACAATTTATCAAGATGTTATGAATGTTTTCTCAGGCAGAAATCCAAAATTCACTGGTTGAATGTGGGGGATACAAATTATAAATACTTCTTTGCTAGATTAAATGGCAAACAAAATATGAATTCTATTTAGAAAATTGAACTGACTAAAGGGGATGTCACCTCAGATCTTGTCTGCATCTCTGATTCCTTTCTCAGGTTCTACAAAGAGCTTCTTAGCACTAAAAGTGTGGCACTAGCTTGGTTAATTTTGCTGTTATTTCTCAGGGTCCAGTTCTACATGATTCTCATAAATATCAGCTTCTTTCTCCTATTTCTACTCAAGAAGTTAAGGAGGCAGTGTTTTCCATTGGAGACTATAATGCCCTTGGTGTTGATGGTTTTTCTGCTGTTTTCTTTAAGAAATCATGGGAGATTATAGGGGCAGATATCACTTAGGCAGTGCAGGATTTTTTCAAATTTGAATATCTTCCTCCCCAGCTCAATATCACCTATCTAACTCTCATTCCAAAAAAAAGGCAATGCTACTAGGGTAAGTGACTATAGGCATATTGCTTGTTGTGGAGTTTTATACAAGATCATTTCCAAAATTTTAACTACTCGATTGCAAACCTTAATGCCTTATCTCATCAATTAGGCTCAATCTGGTTTTGTTAAAGGCTAGCATATTGGTGAAAATATTTTACTAGCTGCTGAGTTGGTTAGGAAATATTCTCAAAAATACATATCTCCTAGATGTATATTAAAAGTTGACATTAAGAAAGCTTATGATTCACTCCATAGGAGATTTTTACAACAAATCCTTCATGCTTATGGTTTTCCCCTACAAGTTGTTAGATGGATAATGGCTTGTGTAACCACTGTCTCCTATTCTCTTCATTTAAATGGTGAACCGACAAAGCCTTTCAAAGGTCAGCAAGAGCTAAGGCAAGGGGATCCTCTATCTCCTTATTTGTTTGTGTTAGCGGTTGAATACCTTATCAGATCTCTCAAGCTCTTGTGGAATGATAATGATTTTAAAGGGCATCCTAAATGTAAAGACTTGAAGATTATTAACTTAGCTTTTGCAGATGATATGCTCATTTTTTGTAGGGGTGATTTTAAGTTAGTTAATAGTCTTATCCATGTTATTCAAGATTTCTCTGAAAGGTATGGTCTTATTATTCACCCTCAAAAGAGTAGCATATTTTTTTGGGGTGTTGATGTTGCTACAAAACTTCACATCGTGCACCATACTAAGTTCTCCGAGGGCAGTTTTCCTTTCTCATATTTAGGGGTTCCTTTATCATCTACAAGATTAACTACCTCCTAGCTTCAAGGTTTGGTGCAGAAAATAGCAAAGAAGCTTACAAGCTGGCATTTTCATCTGCTATCTTATACTGGAAGAACTCAACTATAGAAGTCTGTTATTTTTAGCTTCCGGATTTATTGATCTCAAGTCTTTATTCTCCCGAGGAAGTTGATCCAGCAAATTGAATGTATATGTAGGTAGTTCCTTTGGATTAGAAAGATAAACTTTTCAAAGAAAGCTTTGGTATCTTGGAAGCAGATTTGCTTACTTAAAAGAGAAGGAGGTCCGGGCTTAATTAATGTGCATCAATGGAATAAAGTGGCAGTGGGAAAAATGCTTTGGAATTTATGCTGCAAAAATGATTCCCTTTGGGTTAAATGGGTTCATTCTATTTATCTAAGCTCTCAATCTTTGTGGTCCTTTACTTCGGTCCATAAGTGCTCTTGGCATTTGCAGCACATCTTTAATCTTAGACATCAATTCCATGATTTTTTCTCTGATTCTTAGTTTTTGACTAAAATCACAAAGAATGATGGATTCTACTATATAAAAGGAATGTATGATCTTATTAGGCATCATGGTGAGAAAGTTTGGTGGTGGACTATTCCTTGGTATGGCTTGGCTGCTCCCAAGCACCAATTCATTTCCTGGCTGGTTATTCAAAATAGATTGATGACCAAGGCAAGGCTAAAGCAGCTGAATCTTCTTGAGGATGTTGAGTGCATCTTGTGCATGACTAGACAAGAGGAGGATATTCAACACCTTATGTTTGGTTGCCCTTATAGTAAGGAGATTTGGATGAAGATTAGGAAATCTTTTCAGAGGAGGGATTAAATCCACTCATGGGAGACATAACTGAAGAACTTGGCTAAAAATACAAAGCAACCCAAGAGAAAGAAGGACATACTCAGAGCCCTATTTGTCTCTTTCATAGGGTCCATTTGACAGGAAAGGAATACAAGAATATTTAGTAATAAATCTCGACACTCTAATCTGCTTCTTAAAGATATTTGCTTCATAGTGTTAAGTAGGATTTTTGCTTCTCATCGTGCAAATAAATATGACCAATGGAAGGATTGTATAGATGCTTTGGTGGTCTAAATTAGCTTTGTACATATCTTCACTTTGGTAGTAATAAAACCTACTTCTTACTTACCAAAAAAATAATCTATTTACTGTTATAACTGTATTATTATATATTATATAGATATATATATTGGCAGATATAAAGATAGTAATATTTAGGTTTTTCAAGAGGACGTGATAATATATAATACTGGTAGAAACTTAATGCATTATGAGTATAGAAATTGGGAACAATCCATGCTAATGAAGATGAAAGAAAATTACTTTGGTGCCACTAGCTCCTAAAAGTGTATATTAGGAGCATTTATAACCTGACCTCCGTATACATCAAATCAAATATATTTTCTGCGACTCTTATACCTGATATTTAAATTTTCTAATGTAAAAAAAAAAGATCGGATATATGTGATATCTATATAAAAATATTTTTAACAATTTTAGTAATTTTTATAAGAAATTTTTTAAAATAAATATTATATATTATTTAATATTCATATAAATATCTTTTTTTTTTATCTCTAGAGAGTAGTAACATATTATTATTAATGTTTAAACTAGAAAATTTAAGAAAATTTAAAAACTGAACTCTACAAAAATATAATATTATAATATACTCTCGAAATAATTAATAAAATACCGATATTTTTTTGGATTGGATAATCCGATAAAAAACTGAATATTCAAAATATTAAATATCTCTTTTTTTTTTCCCTACAAAAAGTGATCAAATATCATAAATATTAGATGTGATTTTTTCGATATTGAATAAAAAATTTAAATATTGGGTTTTTTGCATAACTCTAATGGGCTATATATGATGACCAAGTGAAATTGAGGCTGGAACCTGAGGAGGAGACGTAGTTAAGTATCGTAGTGGGCTACAATTGGGCAATCATATGAAAGTAATAAATATTAGGAAATTGGTTAGCGAGTTATGGTATGTGTTCCCTCATGGAGCTTACAGAACCTATGGTTCTACGACGGCTACTACCCCGTTAAAGATCGAATCAAACTTAAAAGCGTGTTAAGGACATTCCGGCATTCAAGTCGTAGGACTTTGAAATTAAGAAAAGCAAAATTGAACGTGTGTGAGTATGGTTGAAACAACAGGGCAGTGTGGAACTACCCGGAGTAGTGTCGTAAGTGAATGGATTCTTTGTCCTAGATTACAGAAGAGGATCGACCGCCTAGGGGTTGGCTAGTCAAAGGAAGAAGAGCATGGTATTATTGGTAATTGGTGGGAGAATATATGAAAGAACTATCCGACAATACTAGTAGTATAATTTAAGCAGCATGATTATCTTCAGAAATTAATATTTATATCTTTTTTCGTCTCTTTTAGCTTTCTCTCACCAATAATTTTTAAGATCCACCGCTAATTATTTTTTTAATAATATAATATATCCATATTAAAAAATAAATTATTTTATCATTTAATTTTTTATATAAAAAAATTATTTTAAAATAGTTAAAGTCTAATTTTTAAGTTTATCCTTATCTTTTTTCAATTGTATATACATTAAATATTTTATTATTTTTTAATAAATGATGTAATTATAATTTTAAGAGTATTTTTTATTATTTTACTAAAAAATATATAACTTAATATAATGATTTTGTTTTAAGCAGAGAAGAAGTAATTAATTAATTATTTTTTTTTTTCACAAAATAAGTAGAGATTTTATTAATAAAATGGAGGGAAGCAAGCAAGTAGCTTCGCTCGTGTCGTGACAATGTCCCCCGTACTATCATCTCATCTGCACAGCCTACCCCAAGTAACTAAGTACCAGATATTCTTATTCCTCGACATGTCTCTCAGCACTACTGCGACTCCTCCTCATACATCCAAGCACGCCTGCTTAAAGAAAGCCCACTACAATATCCGTGGCGTACTTTTATGCACCTTTTCACCTATGACGTCATAGATTATAATTACCGTCCAAATACAACAATTTATTCAAGAAAAAATTAGTTTGAGATCTAATTAAGTAAAATTAATAAAAGAAATTAATATAATTTTAAAGTATTTAATTTTAAATATAAAATATTATGTACATATAATTATACTAATATCTACACCTAATTATATACAAATATACAGATAATATTTTTTATATGTACATATTAGAACTAAAAAAAGTGATCTAAATATCAAATAAATTACTCTACTTTAAATAGTTCTCGAATCGAATCCAACACCCCAAATCATATCATTGCCATTCTATTGATGAAATTCATTTGGACTACCAATTCTCATGGTCCATTAGGATGGATTTATTTTTAAAGAAGTTAATCTAAAATATTTTTATTTTGAGTTTTATTATTATTTTTATTTCAAACTGATAATATAATTTTTTAACCAAATACTTGAATTAAAGATTTAATGTAATTAAATATCTAATGTATCTTAAAAATGCTAAAAATTCTTGTAACCGTCATTTACTAAATAGGGTCTAACAAAGAACTTATTTTAGAATATATATATATATATCCTATCATAGAAAAAGATTAATTAACATTTAAAAAGAAAATGAATTCTTAAAGTTCTCACCTTTTATTGTTTCCTACTACATGTCTCGATAAACTACTTCGGGCATCGACCTTCTCTACCATTTATGACATGCTTGCTACGAGGGAGATGGATGAGGGGGAGAGATTGATAGGGGGAGTTTTTTTTCCTTCCTTTTGCTCATGTTCGATATGTATTACTACTACAATGGAGCACAAGAGTCCAAGAGTGGAAAGTCAGGAGATGTATTACAATTCTAACACCCCAAAAATTCATAGTTAAAAAATTTCATTTAATTAAAACAAATACAAGTATGGGGATGTTACCGCCGTAATCAGTATAAACCCAACCTCTAGCCAGTCTTATACCAACCACAAGGCTAAGAAATAATTTTTCACAATCATTAAACATACTTAAGGTAGAAGGACGTAGAAATTCAAAATACTCATAAAAGGAAAATCAGATTGCGAAATTAAAGCGTTAATACAAAATTATAATATGATCTAAGGTCAAGCCCCTATAGGAGGGGGAAGGTGATATAACGATAAAGTAAAACAAGAGAAAGGTAGAGAGTCTGATCGACATTCACTGTCGGCCCCAAGTAAGTCCAACAGTCATCACACATCCCCGCCAGACGCATCCAGTACGCCATAGGCATCAAACACGTTACCTCCTACCTACACAAATTCAAAAGGGCCATTTACTCGTGGGAATGAGTAGCACCCATGAAACAGGTGGTTAGTACGCTATGTACCGAGCAAGGTAACCATATGGGTACGGCCATGCAAGAAAATATACAAGTAATGCATACAAAGCATAACTCAGGTTCATATCATCAGGCCAGACTTAGACTAATATTTTTTCTTACACATTTCTCATTAATTCTGCGTGAGTACGGGAACCCCACTATTATAGCCGGTAGACCAGAATCACTCCACAGGGCAAAACACACTTGACCACTATTATAGCCGATGGATTGGAAAATCAACCTCACTGGCCCCGACTTATGTGGTGTTTCACTGTAAGTAATTAGTATCTTTTCATGTCTTATTACCGTATAAAGTTTGATTTATCGAGCCTAGAATCTCCCACTATTATAGCTGGTGGACCGAAAACACTCCACAGAACATAATGCACCTAACCACTATTATAGCCAGTGGACCGGATATCACTCCACAGGGAAAAATGCACCTAACTACTATTATAGCTGATGGATCAAAAAAATATATCCTCACCGAGTTCGGCTCGCTAATCTTTTACTTTAAGTGTTTAGTGTTTTGGTCATATCTTATTCCACACACAACCCCGACTAGACATGCATGACCTACTAGACTTCCTATGCTCACTCCTTTTATTCTCAGCTTCCCGAAAATCCTATCCCATATCTTGGGACTTCTACACCCTCTACTACATCCAGACATCCTTCCCCCATTTTCCTCATTACCATGAATACCCAACTCCTATGTGCGTGGGTCGAGGCTCGCTTTTCGTATCTTTGAGTCAACTCACTATCACTCTTTAGGGTTTTCCTCCGAGAAATCCTAATTTGGCATGTATGGCCCAACCTTCCTCTATCCCATACAACTCATGCTCCTTTGCCTCCAATTCATCACCTCAATTGATTCATCCGCAAGCACCTCACTTTACTTCCCATTTTACACATGTGGCCATAAAACCCTAGTTAGCCATCCCAAAACCCTAGCACCTATCTTCCCTCATACAATGTTATCCCTTCATCACTCTCACTTACCATCCCCTCTTCCACATAACACATATCCAACACACCCTATGAACTTGATACATCCTTCCCATCTTTACCCACTCACCATGAGAACTCAAAATTCTTCTACATGTGGTTCAAGGCATCACTCCCCATAACTCTGTTTCGACTCCTCTTTGGTCTCTAGGGTTTTCCTCCGAAACCCAAATCTGGCTTATGTGGCCTCACTTCCCTTCATCCTAAATAACCCATACTCTTCCTTGTTACCAAATTCTAAATCATCTTCTTCCTTGCATTCTCTCTCTATCTCACTACAAGAAAACTTATTTTTCGCAACAAATTTTTTGCAACGACAATATATTCTCGTTGCAAAAAATAATTGATGGCAACGACAATTTATTGGCGTTGCTAAAAGTTGTTGCATAAAATAATTAACCTATATATGTGCTGCGTATAAATTGATGAAAATGTTTTGCAACGACAAATCTCGTTGCAATATACACAACTTAATTTTTGCAACGATAATTTTTTGTTGCAATATTTAACGAATTATTTGCAACGATATATTGTCATAGCAAAATATAGCATATTCTACTGCAATGACTTGTTGTTTCAATAAGTAAAAATAAAAGAAAAAATCAATATAAACAATTTTAAGCAATAGTTTTTTTGCAACGATAATATATTCTCGTTGCACAAAACAATTTTTGGCAACGACAATTTGTTGGTGTTGCTAAAAATGGACGAAAATTTTTTGCAACGACAAATCTCATTGCATTAACCTATATATATATATATATATATATATATGTGCTGCGTATGTATAATTAACCTAATGAATTTTTTGCAACGACTATATTTTGTCGTTGCAGATCCCAGGCACAAATTTTACATCAGCCTATAAGCATATTCTACATCAGGCGCCAGTCCAAATTTTTCCCTCCCTTCTCCCTCCCTTCGTATATTCTACATCAGGCTCCGTCCCTTCGTGCCCTGCCCTGCCATCACCAACCATAGAAGAAGAAGAAAGCAAGCACAAACCAGACCCCCCGCAAGATCTCTGTTTGTTTGTGTGCTCCCTTCGTGCCCTGCCCTGCTGCAGAACTGTAAGCCCTAATTAATAGGATTTTATCTTGTTTGTGGGTAATTATCTTACAACTCAATGAATCAATCTTCAATTCATAGGATTTTATCTCTAATTAATTTTTAACCTTGTTCAGATATGAGTAAGAAGTACCTGCCATTGGTGTAGCTGCCATTGCTGTAGCTGCCATTGCTGTATATGCGTTTTCAGGTATTGTTGATGTTTTTGTCTTTATTTCTGTTTCTATTATTCTTGTTGGCTGTCTATTTTTAAATTCTTCATTAAATTTCTGTTGTAGGGAGAATAGAATAGAATAGAATAGAATAGAATAGAATAGAAGAGAAGAGAAGAGAAGAGAAGAGAAGAGAACAGAATATATATAACAAAATATATATAACAGAATATATATAACAACAGAATATATGTAACATAACATAAGATTTTATCTCTAATTATTTTCACATTGGTCAGCATTGCCTTTAGGTTGTTTAGGTTGTTTTTGTCTCTGTCTTAGTTTCTGTTTATGTTTCTGTTTCTGTTTCTGTTTGTTCTGGTTATTTAGATTGTTTAGGATGTTAGGATATTCTGCATAAATAAGGTGAGTTGTTCAGATATTCCATGTGTGTATATCTCTGCATAAATAAGGTGAGTTGTTCAGATACTCCATGTGTGTGTATTTGCGTATATCTATGCATATCTGCAATACATTGGATTATAGCCATATGTGAGTTGTTACTGTGTTTATGGAATATAGCCATTGTTAATAATTTGAGTTGATGCCATTTTGCTGAGTTGATGTCATACATTGGATTATAGCCATATGTGAGTTGTTACTGTGATTATGGAATATAGCCATTGTTAATAATTTGAGTTGATGCCATTTTGCTGAGTTGATGTCATATCTGCAATACATTGGATTTTTTTTCTGTCATACTTAATCATAGTTTATGGAATATAGCCATTTTGCTGAGTTGATGTCATACTTAGTAAGGAATGGGTGATAATTTGGTCTATACAATATTATATGATAGCAGTTGACAACAATCCATTTTTATGCTATGGTATTTGGTAGATAATCTTGATTAATAGAAATGGATCCCTGTTGGTAAGCACCAATCTATACCCAAATCCTTCTTGAAATGATCATAACTGTTTTATTTAGGTTTTGAAATTGCATTTTTCTGTTTATTTGTTTGTTTATGTTTTATGTAGGTTGTGTAACTAGACTAGGTTAGCAGAAATTCCATTAATTCTTTTGCCTGCCTCTCCCTACCTCCTCTCCTGGGGACTGCATAATTAGATTTAGTTACCCTGCCTCTCCCTTGTTGAATAATGGCTCTTGGAAAATAAATTTGGGTACTATAGATCGGAAATACAATATATTTTTTAGAGCAATAAAATCACTAACAGGTTCAATTAGTAAGTATTAAAAAAAAGAGAAGACATTATTACTGTAAACTTTGGAGGGTCATAACTTTTTCATGGGACCTCGGATTTAGGTGATCTAGGAGGCTATTTTGGGTATTTTTTCGAGATCTACGACGTGGAAAACAGAGGAGCCAGTTTGGGCAATTTTGGAGCCCAAAAAAGGCCATTTTGGCCTCTAAATTGAGGTTTTTTTTGTTATTTTTCATATTTTGTTACAAATTGTACTTTTTTATATAGAATTTATTCTAGAAAAAACCATTATATATCTACCCCCTTGTATTATTGTGTATAATACATCATTTAAATAGGGAAAGGAGAAGGAAACTCTTGGTTTTGTTTTCAGTTATAGTTTTTACTTTTATCAGAATTGTTTATCTCTTTATCCAGCCATCCATCTATTTAGCCTTATTTTTTACACTGTATTTTGTGAAGTTTTTTTTATTTGAGCCAAATAATGAAATGAAAAGAAGGGAGAAATAAGGCAACAAACTCCATGTTGCACGTCTAAGGAAATGCTAGAAAACAAGGAACAGCACACCCTCACACTATGTGCAATGTCTGGCCTTGTACAATTTTTCATTTCTCTGTAATTTCTCATTAGTATCACAATCCTCCATTATGAACTTCTTCAGTAAAACTCTTGCATACTTCATCTGAATGCACGTACACACATACCACCAGATACACACATACCACCAGATACCACCAAATTCTCACTTTTGTCAGAGCCAGGATTACCCTAACTATCTCAAATCTTGCCACATATACTTCTGTATATTCCCATCTGTGTTGAATTTGATGCTGAAAACCCATTTCCCAAGCTCTATTCTTTTGGATAGACTTGATTTCTTCTTCCATGGCAAGCTGCCACTCAGCTTGCTTTGCAGCTTCAGCAAAATGAATTGGCTCTGTAGTAACAAGAGCAAATCCACAGGTTGCATATATTTCCTCCCGTGAGACATTCTGCACAGCTTGATCATTATTCTCCTGTGAGCCATTCTTGGTCATTCTTAAACTGATGTGTCTTGTCTTCTTGGAGGAGTTGCTGGTGGAGTATCATTCTGCACAGCTTGATCATTATTCTCCTGTGAGCCATTCTAAAACTCAAATGTGAATACTCTTTGACTGTTGGCCTGTTGTGACCAATCTCAGACCTCATTCTCAGCAAATATCACATTTCTACTGATTATACAACCTGTACACACTTGATAGGTTTCTCATCAAGCTTTGACAGATTTCTCAGCCTTGGACTGAGTAGCATAGCCAATAAATACACAATTGACAGATTTCTCATCAAGCTTTGACTTTACCAACCATAATCTTGAGCAGATTCTTTCATGAGTAGTTTCAAACTCCTCCTCAATAAATAAACCAATTGCACTTAGTTAATCAAGCATAGGACTTTGATATTTGGGAAAGATAAAACAGTAGGTGAACTTGCAAGCTTTGATTAATATCCCCAGTCTCTTCCAGAAGCTGCAAATAAAATAACAGATACTTCCTGATGCAGGTTATAAACTTCCTAGAACTCTCTGGTATTAAATTCATGACCATGACAAAATAGATTACATACAGAGTATGCATGTATTGAGTAAAAAAGAACGTTAAAGTTTAATCAATCAGATAATTATCAGTAGGCATAAGTTTACTTGAACAACAGAACTTTCATGAGTCTGAAGATTAGCTAAGCTAAAACCCATAACGGATTCATTACTTCAATGAAGTTGCATCTAAGTGAGAGAGCCAGCTAAGCTAAACCTTAATCTTGTTTTGAACTTATGTTTTTTATTTTTATTTTTTGCAAAATTATGGTACTTGTGGAAGTAGAAGGAAATCCTACAATAACTAATTTCCCTTTGAAGTGAGAGAGCCAGCTATGTATGTGACATATAGGAACAATTACATATAGGAATTTATTATAAATATATTTTTTTTGGTAGAGCAAACGAGTGCCTATGTCTCATTATATCAATTATATATGGATTCTGCGGTGCTTGTTTTGACCTTGTTTATTTTCCATAGGTTTATTGGTTGAAATAGTGAGGTTTGGCCATCCAAGACAGAGGAGGAAGTGTTATCTTTTTTGTAGCTATCAGGTATGCATAAAAAAGTATTCTTTTGTTTATTTTATTTATCAAATATTATCTATTTCAATTTCTATGATATTCGATAATACAATTATGATTTTGTGGATTATCCCCTATTATGATTGTTAGACAATTTTATTAACTATATTGCTATTTCAAAATAGGTAATGGATTTGAACAAGGAATGGATGAAAATAAAGAATCGTTCATGTCGTGAATATGTAGATGGTGTTAATGGTTTTTTGAATTTTTCTCTACGTAACATTAGAAATGAGGATAAAGATACTATCACAATTCGATGTCCTTGTGATATTTGTCGCAATATAATATTTAAGCAACGATGTGAAGTGAGATTTGATTTGCTTAAGCGGGGAATGTATGAGAACTATACTGTTTGGGAGTTTCATGGTGAAACAATAGAATATTTTGATGGTGAAGAAAACAATTTAGATGGTGAAGAAAATAATGTTGATAGTGAAGTTAACATGTTAGAAGATGCTTGTGGTGTTGTTGGCTTCAATTTGGGGGATGATACTCACATTTATAATGGGAACGACATGTCTGAAGAACCTATTGGTGAAGCAGCAAAATTCTATCGGCTCTTAAAAGAATATCAAGAGCCATTGACAACAAATGGCGTGACAATGTCAAAGTTATCATATATTGTGAAGTTGTTGCACTTAAAGGTTCTTAATAATTGGAGTGATTCTTCTTTTGATAGCCTACTTAAGTTACATGCTCAAGCTTGGGGAACATCACTTCCTGCTTTGTATTATGAGGCTAAGAAACTCATTGCAGACTTGGGCCTTGAGTGTGTTAAGATTGATGTGTGTAACAATGATTGTATCATTTACTGGAGAGAGAATAAGCATTTAAATGAGTGCCCCATCTGTGGTCTATGTAGGTGGAAGACAGATGACAAAAGCTCTTATAAAGGGAAAAAAGTGCCCCACAAAGTTCTTTAATATTTTCCATTAAAGTCTAGGTTACAAAGGCTATATATGTCGAGAAAGACGGCTAAAGATATGCGGTGGCACAAAGAAAAGAGGGTAGAAGATGGAATAATGAGGCATCCTGCTGATTCATTTGCTTGGAAATCATTCGATGATGAGTACAGTTTCTTTAGTGATGATGCACGAAATGTTAGACTTGGATTAGCTTGTGATGGATTTCAACCTTTTAAAGACTCACAATATAGTATTTGCCCCGTTGTTCTTATTCCTTACAATATTCCTCCTTGGATATGTATGAAAGCTTATTCGTTCATTCTGACTCTACTCATACCAGGACCTTCTTCTCCCGGAAGAGATATAGATGTGTATCTGCAGCCACTTATTGAAGAATTGAAGGAACTTTGGGAGATAGGTATTGAAACATATGATTCCCACTCTAAGACAAATTTTGTGATGCGTGCAGCTGTATTGTGGACCATCAATGACTTTCCAGCATATGCTGATTTGTCTGGTTGGTCAACAAAAGGCCACTTTGCTTGTCCTTGTTGCCATAAAGAAACAAGACACACTTCACTAATGAATAAGGGTGGTTACATGGGACATCGTCGTTGGTTACCACATAATCATAGATGGAGAAAGGATGCTAATTCTTTTGATAAGACAAAAGAAAAAGGGAGTGCACCTACTCCTTTGACTGGTGATGATGTACTTGCTCACTATAGCCGATTCCAGCATGAAACGTTTGGCAAGCTGTGTGGTGGAAGAAAAAGAGAATTTGACGCCCTTAATAGTTTGTATGGTTGGCAAAAGAAAAGTATATTTTTTGAGTTGCCTTATTGGACAAAGTTAAAGATTCGACATAACTTAGATGTTATGCATATTGAAAAGAATGTCTCTGATAATATTTTGGGTACTATAATGAACATTAAAGATAGAACAAAGGACACCATAAAGGCTCGAATTGATTTGGTGAACATGGGTATTAGGGATGAGTTACACCCTATCTTAGATGGTGATAAAGTACATGTTCCAATAGCATGCTATACTTTGAATGCTAATGCTAAAGCTGCAGTTTGTGAGATGTTTGCTCGCTTGAAATCTCTAGATGGATACTTGTCCAACATTTCCAGATGTGTTAAAGATAATGGGAGAAATATTTCATGCATGAAAAGCCATGACCATCATGTGTTTATTGAGCAGCTTCTTCCGATTGCAATTCATAGTTTCTTACCAAGACATGTATGTGAACCTTTAATTGAGCTTAGCCTATTCTTTCGGAACCTTTGTTCTAAAAGTATATGCTTAGAAGAGCTTGATATCTTAGAAAGGCATATCCCCTACACATTATGTAAGCTTGAAATGGTTTTCCCTCCAGCATTCTTTGATGTCATGGTCCATCTAGTAGTACATTTAGTAGCAGAGGCAAAAATTGCAGGACCAGTTAGATATCGATGGATGTATCCCATTGAAAGGTACACATAAAAATTTAATAATTTTTATTTATTTCATTTGACATGTAATTGAAATTATTTATGGTGAGAATTACTTGTTATCAGGTACTTGCGTACCTTGAAGAAGTATATTCGCAATAGAGCACACCCCAAAGGTTGCATTGTTGAAGGTTACCTTGCAGATGAATGTTTAACTTTATGCTCAAGATATATAGATGACATTGCCACAAAATTCAATCGCAAAGACCGTAATGATGATGATAATGAGGGGTATATAAGAAGTAAACTTGAGATATTTTAACCACTTGGTCGGCCGATAGGACAAGGTGTGCCACACCATTTGACTTTCGAGGAATGTGAACAAGTGCATTTATATGTTCTTCAGAATTGTGATGAGCTTGTAGAGTTCATAAAGTACGCTCTAACTTTCTCCCAATTTATTGAATATTTGCTTAGATTACTTGTATATCTTATGGTATTTCTTTAAAGGGAGCACAAGATGGAGCTAGAAAGAGAAAACCCTCGACAAGTGGAGCAAAGGCATAAGTCACAATTTTCAAAATGGATACATCATCATGTATGTGATGCGATTTGATAAAAATGATTGATTACCTTAACTTTCTTTTTATTTTCAATATTGATATCTCTTAGTGATGCGATTTTATATATATATATATATATATATATATATATATATATATATATATATATATATCTATATATAGGTGCGCAAACTGCATAAAGAAGGACAAATTGATGATGATGTATACAATTTAGTTTGTTATCCATCTAGACTTGCAAGGCGTTACTCTGGGCATATAGTAAATGGTTTTCGATTTCATACAGATGATCGATGTGATAATAGAAAAACTCAAAATAGTGGAGTTATGGTGAAGGGAGATGATCAGAGTTCTGATAAGGAATATTATGGCGTGTTAAAAGATGTATTTCAGTTGCAATATCCTGGTAGAAATCATGTGTACGTTTTTAAATGTCATTGGTTTGATGTGAATCATGGTAGAGGCTACAAGATAGATGAATATGGGATGATTAGTGTAAATAAGACAAGATCATTGAAAACAGATGAGCTGTTTGTTTTGGAGTCACAAGTGGAGCAAGTATTCTATATACAAGATCCAAAATATCCTGACTGGAAATATGTTATAAAGACCCAGCCCAGAGATCTTTATGATATGCCCAACGAAGAGAGTCATGGAGAAAGTATGGATATAGATGCATATCAGCAAGAGGAGGTGAATGTTCAATCACATATTGTAGGTGAAGGTGAAGTTGATAATTTTGTTGTCAATTCATTAGCTACAGATGCTTTTGTTGTGGAAGGCGAAGCAAGTGCTGTGAAGTTGGTTACGATTTCGAAGGAGAAGAGACAAAGGAACTTAGATGATGATGATGAAATTGAAGTTTTTAAGGGTTCAAGTGAAGAAGACGAGCTACATTCCGATGATTCAGAATGATGAATCAATTATTTTATTTAGTATTAAGTTGTTTTTCTTTTCTTTTTTATATTTTCATGTACTAGACATCATATGAAACACATTTATATTTAGTGAGTTGGATGCGTTCTTCAATATTTCATGATTTGGTATGGTATATTACACATAGTTTTGAAACTATTAGACAATGAAGCTTGTATTTTCAACCTTCAAGTCTAGGGATGTAAACGGGGCGGGTTCGGGTCGGGTATTACCATACCCGTATCCGTACCCGATAAGAAAATCCGTACCCGAATCCGTACCCGTACCCGAACGGATATCCGTTGACATATCCGTATCCGTATCCGTTGGATATCCATTACCCGACGGATTATCCGTTTACCCGTTAATGAATATTGTCCAACGGATAAATCCATTACCCGACGGATAAACCCATTTATAGTTAAGCCAAAAGACAATTTTAACCTTAATTTATACTATATTTATTTTAAAATTAAGGGTAAAAGGGTAATTATATATCGGGTAAACGGGTACGGATATGGATACGGGTATGGTTACGGGTACGGGTATGGATATCCCATACCCGTATCCGTACCCGAACCCGACGGATATTTTTTTCTATCCTCCATATCCGTATCCATATCCGTTTAAGTATCCGTCGGATAAAATCCGTCGGGTTTCGGGTAATACCCGCCCCGTTTACATCCCTATTCAAGTCTATGTTTGTTAAAGCAGGGGAAAACATAACTACAGGAAAAGCAAAGAATGGTACGGTGTAGAGGAGCAAATAATAGGGTGGTGAAGGTAATTACACATATAGAAGCTGATAACATGGCGGGTGATGAAGGTAATTAAATTAATTCAACAATCATTTCTTATTCATTATTTATTTTTTATTTACATTTACTGATTATGATGATAAAAAAAACTTTAGTCCGACCAGGAGAGTTAAGGAAGACAAGGGGAGGATATAACGGTAGAAGTAGTCGATGTCGTACGACCGAAAGAGGTATAGACTAATTGGTGGAGAACTTTAGATTTTAAATATTATGTTATTTATTCTTCTTAATTTATTTTCATAAATTTTTTTATTAAATCACAATGTATAGACTAATTGGTGGAGAACTTTAGATTTTGTTCAACAGGTTCCTCGATCTACTACATTTCAACCTCAACATGTAGAAGATGCTAATATGATGTGTGATGAAGGTAATTAAATTTATTTTACAATCTAATCTTATTAAGCTTGTATTTAATGAAGCTTATTAAATTTAATTATGTTTAATGATGAAAAGGACCAGAAGAGTTGGGTATGATAAGAGGACGACATAATAGTGGAAGTAGTATTCATACAAATGAAAGAGGTAAATAGATACATAATTTTATGCTTATTTCGATAGTGACATATCTTAGCTAAATGGTTGCTTGTTTGTTAGTTAGTTAATTTTCATGTTTAGTGCATACATTAATCCTCAACTTTGTTATTACAATCATATAATTGGGTACTCTATAAAATAATTTTCGTACTCTATTGTTTACCTTCTTATTATAAGGAGAGTTGGGGAATAGGTGCAGCATAAGAGCATCAAATTCGATTGAAACCGGTTCCCCACATATGCACTTGGATCACCAAGACTTTAGTGATAATGAATCTGAAAGACATTATCTACCGAGCGGTCAAGGTAAGTTATATTTTGATACTCAAATCCCATATACATCATTTACTTATGAGTTATATTTCAATGTAGATACGAATCTCCAAATTGTTAAGAGGAAGAGAGTGAACAATTTTATTGGGAGAGTTTCTATGGCGTTAAATGCCAATGAAGTTGTTGATCGATATGAAATTGAAAATGATGAGCAACAAAGAAGGGGAAGTGGCCATATTTCAGCATACTCCGCAATTAATGCAACTACTGAAAATGGTGAAGGTATGTATTTTTAATAATATTCCTACACAAATTAATGTAATTATATTTCAAATATTTAATTAATTGTTTGTTTCTTATTTTCATTCATTTGGCATTAGCTACAAGCAAGAAAACTAAAGGTCAAAGAAATATAAATCTTATGTGGTTGACATGAAGATTAAAGGAAAACAATCAAAGTTGAACATTTACATTCCTAATGAAATTGATCGGGAAATTGGAGAGAATGCTCGACATTTGGTAAATGAGTGTGGTCGTATAGTGAGAACAAAGGCTCCATTAAATGTTAACAACTGGCAGGCAGCATTCATGGTGGCTGGTGATAGTATGTGGAAAGAGATACAGGTAAGAAGATATATATTTCAATTTTTATATGAAGGATAAATTGATCGCTATGTAAGTCTAGTTCTCATGATAAATTAATTGTGTTATGTGAAGGATAAATTTGACATCCAGGAAGGTGGGAGTTATTTGAAGTTGCAAGCTTTTGTTGTCGATACTATGCAGCGTTTATATAGATTGTGGAAAGCTCGTTTGCACTACTATTACAAGAGTGATAAATGTGGCCAAACTGATGAAGAACGCTTGAAGAATCCACCTCCTGATTTACCACCAGATCAATGGGAGTATTGTGTAAAACGGTTTGGTTCTGTTGAATTTAAGGCAGTATCTTTATTTAAAGTACATAATTAGCTTTTAGCTTGATTCAATATGTTAACATTGAACTTTTATAACACGCAGAAAATGAGCGAAAGAAATTCAAAAAATCGTAAATCTAATAAGAGGTCTACACACACAACCGGTAACTTGTCATTTGCAGAATCAGAAGATATATTGGTAAGGGTTGACTCATTAAGTTCATATTAGGTAGTATTTTGAATTACATATTAATCATGATATTCTTGATTGTTTTAGACAAAAGAAAACAATAATGTGAAGCCTTCAGCTGATATAATTTGGCTTGCCCAACATACACATAAGAATCAAGTTGGGGTGCTTGAGTGGGCAGATAACCAATCAAAGGAGATACATGTATGATACAAAATTATTTAATTATATATGCTTGTATTTATCTAGTTAGTATATAAATGGTTGATTTATTTTCATATTTTATGTATAGGAAAAATTAAAGGATGTAGTTGCTACATCGGGTGACACCAAGTCACAAGAGGAGATACTTTTGGAGGTGTTACCTACTAGATCTGGATATTTCCGTGGAAAAGGGACTACAATACGTCCTTTTACCAAAGGAAGACAACAAATACACCAACAACAAATCATGGACATGCAACAAGAGAAAATTAAGCAACAAGATCAAAGAATCAAGGAGTTGGAGAAAGCAATAGAGGAAAGCCAAGAAAACCAACAAAAGCAATTTGATAGCTATAAAGAGCAGCAACAACGTGAAATGGAAGATTTTAAACAAATGATGTTGGAGAAATTTGCTAATTTGAGAAATGTCCCTTCTCTTTAGTGGAGGTAAAGTCTTCTTACAAAAATCTCTCTTCTTCTACCTTTAATATGGAATTTGGATACCTTAGTTATTGAAATGTGAATATCATTATAGAGTTTTGTTTTGTTAAAAGTCTTGTTGAAAATCATGTATTCATTGTACTAGAGGTGGTGATCAAATTAGAGTATTAAAATGCAGCAACTAATCCAAATATGGTGATAAACTCTTAAGTATTAAATATCAGCTGCACTAGATTGGAACCGTATGATACTCAGTTTCATCAATTTAGAAATATGGTGACAAACTAAATAGAACAAATTACAAAAACATTCCAACACTGGACTTATATGGCATTGGTGTTTGTTTCAAATATAACAATAGGAAGAAAGCGATAAAGCAAAGTGACTTGAAGATCATCTAGAATAGCCAACAAATAACTTGTTCGAAGGATCAAGCAAATGATACTAATTACACAGAAAGTTGACCTATTCCTCAGATTCATAATACAACCAGTAGAATATCTCGTTGAAGCAAACACTCATAGCAATACATCTGCCCAACAATCAAACTGTACAGATTTATAACTAGCATTCATCAAATTGTAAAATTTTCAAGAAGAGGTTACCTACTATTAGCAAGTAGCAATCTCAGGAAACAGCTCAGCATTCTAGACAGCTTACGATAAAGTCACAACATTGGAACTACAATAACACTATTTTTACACAACCAGGTAATATTTCAGCTAAACCTCCTATCTAATGATGTCACAAACTTCATCAAAATTATTTCTAGAGAATATCTCTCAGCTCAAAGTCTAGAAATATAAAAAAGCTATTAAAAGACATTAAGTGATGCTTTAGAGACTGAATTCTTCACAAAGGAAGGGAAAAACCCTCATAGCTTAATGAAACATACACTTCACAACTTACTCATTTCCTTGATGAGCGGGTTAGTGTTTGACCCACAATGTCAGTCACTGAACCATTAAATGTATGCTCCCAAATTTGCATAGCACCAGAGTCATTTACATGATTTAAACCTTAAATCCTCGGCCAATCCAGAGACCAACTAGCTGCACTAATTAAAATGAGGACATATTATAATAAATGAACAAAAGAGTATGTAACTTGGGTTTAATCCTAGTGCTTATCCACAAGTTTTAAAATTTCTCATCAAAACATGAAAAAATCTTATGAGGACAACTAAACAACTATAAAAGAGATAAAAAAAAATAAAAAATAGTAAAAATACTCTATTCGTATAAAAAAGGAGGACATATTAACAAGTTACACTCTGTTTTAGGAATAAATAAATGTAGTCTTAAAATTCTACTTACACCCTTCATTGAAATATAGCAAAGTATTTAACGTATTGATAATGAAAGAAAAAAGGTGAGAATAAAAGTGAAAAATAGGTTTTCTACTCTTCTAAATGACTTTCCTTTTTATACAAAATTTTGGATATAGAATAACTTGCTTTTTAATATGGAGGGAGTAAAAAATAAAAAACCCAACTCTACCATTTGGAAGGAGATACCCCCCCTCCAAAAAAAACACTAGGAACAGAAGATCAATCCTGAACAACCGACATTCAAAACAATGCAGGGGCCCAAACTAGTTTTCAGCAATGAATCAAATAGAAAATACCCAACACCCACCTGATCACCAAAATAAGAAAACGTGTTTTGTTCTTATTTTTGTTTTCTTGTATTATTCATACCGATAGCAATCTATAGAATTTCATTAAAGCAAATGCTATTAGGTAGCATTAGCAAACGGAGAAGGTATAAAGTAGTTGGATATATATCATTTTATTACTTTTTTTATGTCATTATTTACTTTTCTATATATTTTTTCTATGCAGGATGCGTGATCGCCAATATGGAAGATTGGACCTGTGGTTGACATTGGGAACAATGGTTCTAATTGTTATTTTGAAGATTAATATGCAAGATGGTTATTCATGAACGATATAGTCTTTATTCAGATTGAATATGTGTGTATTTGGGGATTAGAAATTGGTGATTGGTTCCTTGTTGACATTATTTTAAGATATATATGTTAAGAATTATTGTTATATATTTTGGTTGTATTGATTTAAGCAGGGCATGTGTATATGGTATAATTTATGGATATCGATTACAGGTTTCACAGGTCATGTATCACAGGTTTCACAGGTCATTGCAAATAGATTATTGTGTCGTTGCAGTTGAATGTTTTCGCAACGACGTATATGGTTATTGAAGTTTTAAGTTCAATTTTTGACAATAAATTTGTCGTTGTTGCAATGATAAAAGTCGTTGCTAATTATAGGTTTTTGCAGCGACGTAATTTGTTGCCGAAGTACGACTAATTTTTTTCAACGACAAAAGTTGTTGCTAATTATAGGTTTTTGCAACGACATATTTTGTTGCCGAAGTACGACCAATTTTTTTCAACGACAAAAGTCGTTGCTAATTATAGGTTTTTGCAATGACGTAATTTGTTGCCAAAGTACGACCAATTTTTTTCAACAACAAAAGTCGTTGCTAATTATAGGTTTTTGCAACGACATAACATGTTGCCGAATTAGGATTAGTATTTCGCAACGACAAAATTCGTTGCAATATATAAATATACATAGTGAGTTCAAGTGATGTATTGCAACGACATATATTTAGCAACGATAATTTTTGTTGCGTTTAATTACTTTTTTGCAACGACCATTGTCGTTACTTTATTTTTTTGCAACCCCATGACGCGCAACGACCACGCAACAAAAATTGTCGTTGCGATATATAATTTTTGCAACGACAAACTATCTTTAGCAACGAAAACTGTCGTTGTTAAAAATGGGTTTTCTTGTAGTGTCTCTTCCATTGTTGTAGTTGAATTTATTATCACCTTTGGATTTCCTAGGTATCTATAAATGACAACCGTCCTTTGGTAAGGCTATGTATGTTCTCCTCCTCTACACTTTCCCAACCATCATACTTTACTCTTTAATAAACCGTTCTACCTAGTTATAGATAGATTGTTGTGCTAGGGTTTCATTCATTGCAGTTTATTTCTTTGTTTCTTTTTAATTAATGATGATTCTACTACTTAGATTATTATTATTTTTTTATTGTAATGATATAGACATATGTTAATGACACACTTATGCTTGGTTTAATTTTTACGATTAAATTTTATATTTTGGTACTTAAAATATTTTATTTGAAAAGGTGGTTGTTTCCACTTTCCATATAATAGACAATAATCGCAATTATGATCGATTCATTGCGTATATGGTGTGCCCCAGCTTGCCACGACATGAGCATTGTATGGCCGGCCAAGACCTCTACTTTTTCACCCCGGACCTGTCTGTGTGTGATGACCCTCCACATGTATTTTACTATTAATCCAATGAATATTTTTTACCTGACCCTTCACATGCAAGTCTTTTACCATCCATGCACCATTTATAAGGTCGGTATCATAGTCTTTTACCATCGTGTGTGATGATATTTTACTATTAAAGTAGTACGTTTGTACTTTTCACCGATTTAAGACCATATTTTGCCATCGTGTGTGATTAAAGTACTACGTTTGTTTTTTTCACCGATGTGCGACAGTCTTTCATCACTGTGTGATTATCTGTCACCCTAGTGTATATATCTTTCATTATTAATGAATCACATATTTTTTTAGTACCGGAAGTACGATAATCTTTCACCAACTGTGTGGTGGTCTTTATCAATTGTACGATGATCTTTCGCTATTTTATCTTATAATCTTTTATTATTATGTGTAATGATTTTTATACGATTATTATACTAAAATTTACTTCTAAATTTTCACACTGTTTTTGTAATTTTTTTTACCATTATAATACTTATCTTTTAATTTACTATTAAATTTAATCAATATTCTCAGGATCTTTCACTGTTACCTTACGTATTTTTTTTATTGGTATTAATATATTTATCTCTCATTGTTATTGTATATATATTTCACTCTAAAATTTCATCAATGTTATATAAAAACCATTTTTTCATCATTAACACACACATCTTTTTTTATTATTCTACTAAAATTACACGAATATTTTTACTTAAAATTTATATCACAATCTTTCATTATTAATATTTTACTGGTATTTCATTATAGCTCTTTTTTGTCAAAAAATATATAGAGCTCTATGTTTAGTGGGGAAATCAAAAACATTGTGATGCAATTTATTTATAATTTATAATCTTACTTAAAGATAATTTAATTTTAAAAGCTTAAAAAAAATATTGACGTGTCAATCGTTTGTATATTGCTCACTGTGCAATCGGTGACACACGACATTACTAATTTGCTTTGCATGTTATTTCATTATAAGACGCCTTCAAAAATTTTGATATGCAATTATTCATATTAATTGTCTGATATTATTTAATTTATAATTAAGGGTTTTCTTTTAGATAATTATAAAATTATCTTAATTAAGATTACTTTATATCGAAATCACCAACCCCCCCCCCCCCCCAAAATATCTCAATCCAACCACCAAATCAATCGAAACTTTCGCGGCCATCTACCGTGCACCAACTGCCCGTAGGCCGTCCTCTTTGAAAAACTGTTCTCGCAGGTCCGTGCATTGAGATTTGAGGTCTGCATAGCGTCGCAAGATTGTCTCATATGACCATATCACACACGTATATATGCGGGCGTTGAAAAACTATAGCCATCGACAGACGGGGGAAGGAGATAAGAGACCTCCGGCTCCGGACCAGCCTTCTTCAAGTCAAAAGAGTCCCCCAACCAGTGACCGCATACGAAGAAAATCTGCGATTCCGTGACCGCAACATCACACAAGAAGAAAATCTGTGAAAAGTAGCATGTGTGTCCCTCTCTCATACAAACACGCTCCGTCTTATCGTCGTCAATTGACTGAAGAAAATATATCGGTCCTCTCCTCGATCAATAATATGTTGCAGAGGAAAGGAGAAATATATTGGCTGTGCCGCGGCGGTGGGGATGGGAAAGCTGGTCGCAGGCGGCTTTTTCATAGTATTGATATATTGAAACGAACAGGCCCTTAATTAGATCTAAATTTTACTATGAGTTAATTAATAATGCTTATAAAATTTTAAGAACATTTTTTGAATTAAATATTACAGAACGGGGGAGATAAAATGTTGAAGATCCGGGGTTCAAATCTTTTTTTTTTTTTTCTATTTCTTTCTAAAAACCTAACTAGAAAAGCATAAGCTAACCATAGTACGTACAATAATCTTACCATATCTCATCATCAAAGATGTATCGTCTTTGTAAAGCTACTAGTTTACGACCCCCCCCCCCCTACAATATACAAGCGAAGTAATTAAATCCTCTTATTATCTTCTCATACTAACCATTAAGTGAACTTCCTTTATGAAAACCTAAATTCTAACGGTACAAATATACTTTTACCATGGAGTTTTATGCAATAAGAGAACCCTAAATGCTTATTTGGTACTACCGGATTAAAAAATTATCCTCATATTTTATATTATATAAAGAAATTTTTTTCTAATAAATATCTATTTTATATCTTTATTTAAACTAAAATGATATTTCAGTAAAAAAAAATTATTATTTTTAAATACTAAATATAAATATAAAAAATTTAGGAATTTTTTTTTCTATTCCTATTATTCCCCCTGTCAAAGGATCCCTAAGGAGTGAAAAAAGTACTAGTAGTTGTTGGAGATTTAGAAAATGTATGTATGCCTGTATGTCAATCGTGTTCGGTGAAGAAGAAAACCACATATTAAAGGATTTAGTATTAATTGGAATTATCTTAATAAAATGTAAGGCATGTCTATAAAATATGTCTAATTCGGCGCTGGAAACTTTTTGAGAATATGGACCTAGAATATATAATTATATATATATTGATGTAGCTACCTACCGCCACTGCCAATTTGTCCACCACTGTCCTCACCGCTACTGCCTCTAACAGTGTTCATAAACTATTCTACATTGGAAAGCCAGATAATAATAATAATAATCATCATCATCATCATCATCTAAGCTTTCGCTCAGAACCGATCCAACTAGCCTGGAATTCACTCGAGTCTACTATCACCCCCTCTCGCCTCCACCATCATTATTTCTGTCACTATTATATTATTATGATGTCATGATCACTATCATAGGACATAGATGTTAACTTTATAACAATTGTTGTTATTAATTTTGTGGTTTTCTATGATGGTGTTGGCGGTATATATCTTCAGTAAAAACACATTTTAGAATTTGAAAGCTAATTTTAAGGCACCGGAAATACTTTCAAATCTTTCAAGGCCAAAGGAAAAAAATAATACCTGGAGTAGTCACATGGAACTTTGCTAAGTACTATCATTACATTAAAAATTATAAATAGATGACAATTTTTATACGATTGTAGTTGTTGTTGTATTAGGAACAGGCGGTATATATATAAGCATCTATCTTGTGGAAAAAAAATGGATTAGAAAAAGTGAGGTTAATGAGAAACATTATAGGTAATAGTTTTGAGTATATAATAGTAGTCTATAGTGTGTCCCAAAATAAATGCATTAGGACATACTATAGATGTCGGTTGTATTCTAAATTTTTGTAGGATATAGATGGTGGTTCTAGATTAAAAACGTTATCTATACCTCAATCTGTTTCTTTTCTTTTTTCCTTTTTCTTTTTTTTACTGTAACCAATAATTTTTTTTTTACTTTCACCGATTTATGCACACACAAAAAAAAAAGTCTTAGCGGCACTATGTACCTTCACCATTGCTACGACTTCAAACCTTCTTCTCCGATCATTGCCATCCTCTTTTCCTCTCCCTTTCCTTGCCTTCGACGCTCTTCTTCCTTTAGGTATTCATTTTTCTACTTCAATCTTAGTTAATGTTGAACTAGAGTCGATCGTTAGCTCCATGCTTAAGTAGAGTGTTTTCCTTTAAATGTGGTTGTTCAATTATTCTTGCTTAATGAACAAGGAAGGCTTAGAGACACCTTTAGTTTTACGTAACTTAGCTAGTGGTGTTTAATTATTTACTTATTTAATTATGTTATCTTTTGTTGTCGTTGGTCTATATATCATCTCTTTTTTGGGGGTTATCAACTTTTGGCCGTCGTAAAGCACGGGTCAAGGGTGCTAAGCACTGGCTTAGCCATGGGTCCTCGTGCTTTGTATTGTGATAAATGAGTAAAATATGCATGTATTTCATCTATCATTATATGCATTTTTACAAATTTCAGAATTAGAACTGGCCTCTATTCTCGGATTTTCTTGCTATCTCTCTTGTAGGTGCAAGCTTTGGGTTGAAAAAGGAAGTATTTAGATCACAAGTGCGTGGAGCTCGAGCCTATAGATCAACAAGCCCAAAGTGGGGTTCAAAGTGCAACATGCCCAAACCATGATTTGGAGCACGAATGCGGTTGACTGGATTTATGGAGACTTTGATCGTAATGCAATCAAAATTTGGAAATGATCATAGCATAAAAAGCTGCAGGCCTACTTTTTATAATTTTAATCTAATTTCTAGTTTGACTTAATTATTAATTTCTTTTACATTTGCCGCATGCACCGAATGGAATAATTTTGAAGATTTTAGGCGGTCTCGGTTCGATCTTGTCTTCTTTTGCTTTTAATTGAGCGAGTCGTGCTTATTTAATTCTTCGTGACGACACGTTGCAAACGCGAACAAATCCACCTTGATTTGGGGGGTTCACATTTTCCACGAGGAATGGGAGAGGGGACTAGTGGCAGGGCTTTGTATAATGATTTTAGTTCAACTAGTTGTTGAGGCAGACGTCAGTGCACTTGATTCATCTTGGCCCAAATACAGACTTCGTTGAAAATAACCATAAGGTAGCCTACCTAAAGCTCATACACAGGAGTCATTTATTGAATAATTCTATACAAGTGGGGGCCATAAACAAACGAATCTAATTTATAAACAAGTTAATTTGCTAACAAATGAACAGAAAATTTCTTAGTTTGTTTAATAAACGAGTATGGATATTTAAGACGTGTTTGATTTATTTATTTAAACAAATGAATCGAGTTGAACTAGTTTAGTTTGTCAATACCTCTAATTGTAATAGATCGATATAGAAGAGGATGTTTGTGAGATTTTTTTTTTTATAAGCTTGCTTACCACAAATCATCTCACATAACTGTGTCATAATAAATGTATTTTACTCATTTATATAAGTATTAGTTCGTAGTGAGTCAGATCCGCCTAAATTTCTTCTTTTTTTTTTTAATAATAAATATAGATAAAATAAAGGGTACATAAAATGCTGGCAGATCCACAGGCTAAGACTACAACAGCCACCACACCTAAATTTCTTTTACTCCAACAGGCATTGAATGTTTTTTTTTTTTTTTTTATTATAAATTTTTGCTGGTTCTTGCTCCATTGACGTGGAGCAGCTGTGAGGATTAATTGAATTAATATTCATTTTTTATCCTTCGCCATAGATGCTCTTAAGGGTAAATGAAGGATGAAGTTTGAGAGTACGTAAAAGGTTTTGGATTAAAATAATAATAATAAACAATTTTTTTATATAAAATAAATAACTTTCTACACCTACCACGTCCAAATTTGTCTTAAAGGTTTTCATGGTGGTAATATATTAGGAAGATGTGAAAGGGTTGCGAATAAGGATATTCGCCGTTTGATTTGTCAAGCTAGAAATCTGCTCCAAATAGAATGAAACTGCAGTACTACAGTTTAGGGGAAAAAAAATTGAATTAATTTTACCAGTTAAGAGCTGTAAGTTATTAAAAAATAGTTATTAATTATTAATACATATATGTATTCCACAGTTTATAAAGTAGAATTTAATTATAATATGATAATGAGATTAATTAATTCTAAAGCAAAATATAATTTCATAAATAAAAAATCAAACCAAACCATAAGTTACTGTTTGATTCCAAATCGATTTATAACTATTTTTTGTATTAATAACATTCCTATTTGAGATAGATGGGAATCGTCTAGCCGTATATTCATATCTATGGCTATGAGTAAGGCCGTTCACGGTTCGAATATCCGATATTTCGGATATTTAATTATCGGATATCCAAAATTTCGAATATTTAAAAATGATATTTAATATTTGATTTGAAACTTCTGATATTCGAAAGATCGGATATTTGAATTTTCAAACCGGATATAAAATATAATCGATATTATCCGAATACAATTTCAAATATAAAAAAAAACTACCAAACCACAAATATATTTGATATTATCCGATTTGCTTAGCGAATGTTGAGTAAATATCCGATTCGCTTAGCAAATATCCGACTTCATCAAGAAATATCTGATGTTAAAACTAAAATAAGAAAGGAGTGGGTGGAGTTTATTGGCATGCAAGTAATTTTTTATTTTTATTTTTATAAATATGTAAAAAGGGATTGTATTAAAAATATAATTTCAATTAAATTAAATTTTGCCTCAAATAATAAATAAAGTAAGTAAAAATTATACACACACATCTAAATTTATTTATATACAATTATATATAAAATAAAAATTACAAAAAAATGTATAAATATTTTTCTTCGGATAAGATATTATTTGTATTTATCGGATCGGATATTTGATTTGAAAAAAAAAATTTGGATCGGTTATTTATTTTTTCAGATCGAATCGCTTTGAATATTAGATCAAATAAGTAGATATTAGATAACATGAACAATCCTAACTACGAGCCTATTGAATAAATAATAAAAGTGTATAAACCAAGGTGGTGGTGGTGGTTTATTTATTTCTGTGATTAGGGACGTGAAGTCCGTTAGGCGTTATGGATGGTCGTTCCTTTATGTCCAAGCTCGGCGGTAGGTGAAAGGCTACATACTTGTCGGCTTGTTATCCGTTTGTATTTGTACGCAAACATTTGATCCATCATTTGGGTTTTTATTTTACGGTCAACGACTACGAGTTGTTCTGCCCAGTGTCCGCGCACTCAACTCAGATTCCGATCAATTTCGAGCTACCTTTGCTGGACGGTTATCGTATAACCAAAAACTCAATTTGACATGATGTTTATCTATAATTTAATATAATTGAAAAAAACAAGAAATGTATGATCGAATCAAATCCGACATAAAAATGACTTACAAACTGATGGAAATAAATTGGCTCAACGATTACGGCCTCATATCGCTTCATGATAGGGATGACAATTTTCCCTGCGGGTTTGGGGCTCCGTCGGGGATTTTTTGTTCGGATTCGGATTTGGAGATTCTTAACGGGAATTTTTTCGGGGACGGGGTGGGGACGGGTTTGGGGTCCCCATCTCCGAATCCACCCCGAAATTTTTATATATATATATTTTTATATAATTATATATATATATAATATATAATTTTTTTTATAGAATATAAATTAAAAATATAATATAAAAAATAGTTTGAGGATCGGAGATCGAGTATAAAGTCGGATTTCGGAGATCGGGTCGGATTTTATGAACGGGGATTAAAAATATATCGGAGATCGGGTCGGGGAATCTCCGATAAAAAAATATTGGGGATCGAATCGAGTTCGGGGATTATTTTCTTTATCGGATTCGGAGATGGGGATGGGGTCCCTGTCCCCGACCCGCCCCGTTGCCATCCCTACTTCAGGAGCCGCAGCTAAATACTGAATCAAAACACCATCTGACCTCACTTGAATGAATTTGCGCGTAAGTACATATAAGCCAAAAAAAAAAACAGAGAGAATTTTTACATGCGTAAATTTAGTTTCGTATACTGCATCCGTTTTGTTTATAATTTTTTACGTCAGATGAACCAGAATACTAAATTTTATTTATTGTACTATATTCATATACATAATTATATAATTAATGAAATAAGTTTCAGAGTTATAAAACCAATAGGAAAATGCTGACTTCATATAATTAAATTAGTTATTATGTTTTTTTTTTTATTTTAAAAACTATCTAATAAGATGCTCGTCTAACAAATGTATAGTTAGTTGTGTAACAAATTTGGTACCTGAAAAATTCGATTTAGTTTTAGTTAGAAATTTATTCAATTTTTAGCATATTCGATTCTTGATGAGGTTATCTTATCTTAAAAAAATCTAATATTTTATTAATTATTTTTAAAATATGTCAAAATAGCTTATTTTTATAGTTTTATTTTTTTCAATGTAATTTTTTTTTAAATTTAAACTTTTATAATTATATTTTAACACTTTTTCAGTTAAAATAAAATAATTAAATGAATATAAATACAAATATTTACTGATATATGGAATTTATTTTTAAAAATATTTTTACAAAAGTTATTAAAATTAATAAAATAATATTTTTATATAAATATTGATTATATCCAAAATAAGTCCATATTATATTCATATTTTTTAAATATTTAAAATCAGATATTTAATTTTAAAAATATAGAATAAATATCAAACAAAAATATTCAAATGGATAAAAATATCTAATCTCCAACAATCATGCATACAAAAGGACCGCACATCATTAGATGGCTACAAAAAAAAATTATATATATAATATAAGGTCTGCACATCAACATTATTAAATGGCTACACAAGTTTTATAAGGTCTGTACATTGTTGGATGGGCACAAAAATTTATGTATATAAGGTCTGCACATTTTTAAATGGGGAAAAATAGTTTGTGGTCTATTTGGACCAAAATAATTAAAGTTGGTCAATTTATTTAATGTTTAGTCCAGTTTTTTTGGTACTCTAATATACATATATATATAGAGAATATTACCTGTACATTTATGTATAATTAGGTGTACATATTAATATAATTATAGGTATATGATATTTTATACTTATAATTAAATATTTTAAAATTATTTTAATTTTTAACTAATTAATTTTACCTAAATACACTATAAAAAAAATTTCCCTTTTTAAATGGCTAGATAATTTTTATTAGGTCCGCACATGATTAGATGGCTACAATAAATTATTCCTTACATTGTTTGATTTTAAGCAGATCGTTACTCAGGTCAACAAGGGTGCCTCAAGGTGCATAGGTTTCGCACGTCTGGCGGAGTCATACATATTTAGGTGGCTGGAAAAAAAAAATGAGAAGAAAAGGTAAGGGGAAAAAACCCATACGGGTCTGAGATGAAATGGTGAACAGCCTCAAACTAATTTTATAATACCATAGGGAGTAATCATGAACCGATTCCGTTTGACCGGCCTGTAGGTTGACTTGTTCCTATGATTCGATATTTAATAAATTAATACAATATTTGTATTGATTTGGTTTAAAATTTTAAATATCTAATTTAATATTTTTTTGATAAGATAATAAATTTAGTTAACATCATTAGTAAAAGCTCAATTTTCAGCTACACAAAGACATTGCTAAAAAGTTAAATTAAGTGTAAAAAACATTATTAGTAACAACAAAAGTTAGCGTAGGGTTGGCACATATAAGGATGTTACTAAAAACAAAAGTATAATAATACTTTTTGCCAATGATTTTCTTTCTTATAATAAATATGTTGTTATCAAAGATGTATCTTTAATTTTTTTTAAAAAAGTTTTGGGTAGAATAAATTTGCTGCCAAAACTATTTAATAACAAAAAAAATATCATTAGAAAAACTCTTTGATAACAAAAAACAAGTCTTTGCAAAAGGTTTTTGGTAATAAAGAAAATTATTCTAAAAGCTATGTACTAAGAAAAAATATCATTGCTAAAGCTCTTTTACGACAAGAAAAAGCTTTATAAATATTAGATGTGTTTTAAGTTTTCTAAATGTTCTGAGCATTTATGACACTCAAATGGTTAAAAACCATATTTTACCCATATTTTTATCATCAAAGAAAAAAGTTTAAAAAAAAATGGTTTTAATGAGTCATAATGACATTTCAGTTATTTCAAAAATAAAAAGCTTCAAAAATAGTGAACTATATTTTACTATTAAAACTAGATTTTTTTCCCAATACGATACATGAGCCTTTACTAATAAATAAATAAAATTATAATATTATTATTAATATGGTTTTTTTTGGAGATCTATGATAGCGATATCTATTGATAATTTAAAATATCGGATATCTTTTGTATGTTATATTTTAAATAATTTTTGAACTAAAAATTTTATTTAAAAAAAAAATAAACTGTGACTTGAAGATCGAATATCTAAAGGTTTAGTATAATAATCAATAATGATGATTGAGGAGGAAATAAGTTAAAGTAAATACTTCAAGTTTGAAGTGGAGATTCGAGCATGTATGAAAGTTGTGAATGAATGTTAAGCACTCTTACAATTTAGTTACTACTATGAGCTTCAACTTTGTTCTATTATTTCTTTTATTGTTTGTATTCTCTCCTATATGCTAAGTAGCGATAAAGTACGTTGTTTGTGGCGTATGCTTTCCCCTCCTAACTATAGTATTTAGGTGGATTTTTTTAAACTTTTTTCTTTGATGATAAAAATAATTTTTATAGGGGAAGAAACAAGTTTATTTTGTAATATTTTTTTTAACGTAATAAAGTTTTGTTAGCACATATTTCCTTTTTATATAGATTATGATTATGACATTATTATGTGTTATTTATCCTCCTCCCATTAGCAACAGGAATTCCAATGGTTTGGTTTGAAAGAATAATATGCAAAAAAAAAATTCAGTGAGAAAAAATTACTTTAATGATAATTTAATATAAAAGTTTACTTTTTGTTGTTGCAATTTTTGAGGCAATAGAAATATTACACCTGCCATATGCATAAGCCAATCAAATAGTTGAGACATGATATAAATCATTTTGGCAAGAAAAAAAGTATTTATTTGTACTCTATTTTTATATATAGTATGATAATTAATTTAAGGTGTTTAGGTCTTTGTTTGAATTTTATTTAACAATAATAGCGCTTGGCCTCAATATGGCTTAATATGATGCTAATTTGATCTAAGGGCAAAATAGCATTTTCTCTTGTTGGAAATTATTTCTAGAATCTATATTTCACATAAAAGTATCCAAAATAAATTATTTAAAAGTTATCTTAAATTTGTTTTGTGGGTTAATTAAAATGAGGATTTTGTGGCTTAGTTATGGATTAAGGTAATATGGCCATTTTTGGACAATATGTGCAATAAACAAATAATTGGACTTAGTTGGCATTTAATTGACCTTGGTTGAGTTTTAAGTTGAGCTTGGACCCTTTGACAATTGACTTTTATGGTGATTATTCTTAAGTGATTAACGTGTCGTAATTATGGTTAAGAGTTTGAAGTGAGCCTATGATGTCATGTTGACATGAGTGATGTGTTTTGATTAACTATATAAGTAAAGTGTATTAGATTATGGAGGGAAAGAGATTGAGTGTACATATTATTGTGCTTAAGCTATTAACCCACACTTGAGTCAAGTTAGAATTTTTTGTTTTTAAGAATAGGGATGTAAGCGGGGCAGATTTTATCCGAAATCCGACGGATATTTAAACGGATATGGATAAACGTATATGGAGACGGATATGGAGGATGGAAAAAAATACCCTTCAGGTTCGGGTACGGATACGGGTATGGGATATCCATACCCGTACCCATAACCATACATGTATCCATATCCGTACCCGTTTACCCGATATGTAATTACCCTTTTACCCTTAATTTTAAATTAAATATAATATAAATTAAGGTTAAAATTGTCATTTGGCTTAACTATAAATGGGTTTATCCAACAGATTTATCCGTTGGATAATATCCATTAACGGGTAAACGGATAATCCGTTAGGTAATGGATATCCAACGGATACAGATACAGATATAGATGTGTTAGCGGATACCCGTTCGGATACAGATACATATTTTCTTATCGGGTACGGATACGGGTATGGGTATATCCGCCACGTTTACATCTCTATTTAAAAATGACCTCTAAGGTAGAGTTGTACCTTATACGTTCTTGGTGTTTCAATGGTATTAGCATGGATGCTTTTGGGAATTAAAGAAGCTCTACATCAACTCTATAGCCTTTCTACTAACCCCATATGTGTTATGCAAACTTAAAGATTACGTGGTCTATAGTAGAAAGTTATATCAACATAATCCTTAGTGAAAATTGCCTTAGATATTGTATCATAACAGTGGATTCTTTAACAATATTTTTCTAGGATAAAGGTATACATCCTTGTGTATCTATGTGATTAAATAAACTAAAATTGTGTGATCAATAATACTAAATTATAAGAATAATTTTGTAACTCCTTGATTATTTGATTCACCAATTTATAAGCGAGTAAAAATGATTAGTTACTATAGTATTTTTGGCTTCGATGTGTTTAAGTGCTTTTGTATGAGATTCTATTATCACATACTTAAGTGTTATCACATATAACTATATTATCGTAAGTGTGATTTTAGTATATGTATTATCACATTTGTTATTTCATATTTATTTTGCAACACCCTATATGTTGCATGTGCCTCTTTAGAGGATGTGATATTTATTTAGTATGTAATCACACTAATACTACATTTTTTAGATAACATGTTGTAAGGGTATAGTGATTCCATTGATGATATGGAATTCCGTGAATGATGACTTTTGGGAAGAGCTTAGAATTAGAATTATCTAGTGGTCATACCATGTTAGTGTCATTTTGTATTCTCTGAATACCATTTTAGACTTTTATGTCCCATATACTTTATGTCATTCATATAGTCTTTTGATTTTTATTATGTTTGGACTATACATATATTTTACCATTTATCTAAATATCTTTTACTATTGTTAAATCAATCTTTAATCACTAATGTGTTGATTTTTCACTCATTATATGATATTTTACCATTATTATACTTAACACTGATACTTTACTACTAATTTGTTATCTTTTACTATTAATGTATTGACTTTTCGGCATTATTCTTCTTAAAATTGATCTGTTGCCACTAATGTACTAATCTTTCATCATTAATGTATTGGTCTTTCACTAACAATTTGATCTTTCATTATTATTCTACCTAAAATTGATATTTCACCACTTTTATAATCAACTTTCACTACGAATATACTAGCTTTTCACCAATAAAATTAATATTTTATCTTTATTTTACTTAAAATTGATCATTCACCACTATTGTACTCAACGTTTACCACTAATATATTGATTTTTCACTAGTAAGTTAATCATTTATTATTATTCTATTTAAAATTAATTTTTTACTGCTAATATACTGATATTTCACCGTTTATGTATAAATTTTTCACTAGCGTACCTTGTAACCATGGTTACTAGAGTTATAGATTTTTATAAGAATTTTAACAAACGCCTAGAGGCAAAGAATGAGGAGAAAAAGAGATTTGATGGAAGAACAAGAAGGTGCACATGTAAATCTTTATTATTACTGATTCATAATGATTGACAAATGAAGTTGGTGTTATATATCATAGGATTGTATAACATGTTCAATCATTTAAAAATTTGTTAATATTAATTAGAGATGCAAACTAAATCCTTTTGGCCATTAGTATCCAACTATGGCCTCCCATTTCATTTGATTTTTGAATTATCATTTGAAATTAGTCTTTATTTTGCATAAAGTTCATCGATCTCATTGCCTTTTGGAATTGCTAAGTATAAATTGCCCCGTTAGTCATCTTGGAAACCAAATAGAAAAGTAATCAGCCTACGAATGATACATGCACGTACAAAAAGACAAAGTATGACTATTTGACCCAATGAAAATTATTTTCATAACTGTTATTCAGAAAATAAATATTTATTGGGTAGAAAACATTGAACAATTAAATACCAAATATACCATCATATCATGTTCTTACCCTAACTAAACCACTCTTCATATTCTAATCTTGGTGCCTCTTCTTTCTTTCTCTTCTTATATTTAATCTCTTCCTTTTCCTTATATGCTTCTCTTTCCTTCCCAATTTTAGATCCAAAAACCAGAAGCACCAACCAAGATGTGAAGGTATAATTTTTTTTATGTTAGGGTTACCTAATAGTGCGCAAGCAGGAATAACGACATCAGGAATCATTGTCCCGTGCTCTCCTCCAGTGCTAGGTATCGTATATGCCCACTATGGAATAAATAAGGGTGTTATTGTCCTATGCACTCCTTTGGTTGTGGATCTCACATCTCCCCCCCCCCATGGTGTGACAAAGGGTGACATTGCTAACCCCATAGGAGCAACAATACATGCTGGTGCTACCCCTATAAGAATAACAAATGGTGTCGCTCCTAACCTTAACCTATTTTGTTATGTTGTGGCTGGTAGTAGTTTATAACCTAGGTTTATTAAGTCTCAGTTTTTTTCTGCTACTCTTTGTTGTAGGAAATAGTGTATTGTGTATAAACTTGAGTAGAAATTAATGTTAATGTATCTTACTCTATCAATGAGTATTTATTATTTTAATTAATATAAATAGAGGATTTTTTGTTATATTATAAAACTTTGCTTAAACCTTGAAAACATTTTTGGACCCTTATAAAATAAATTGAACCTTGTTTGTGAAAATTTGTGTAAATCTCTTTGGCTATCATAATATGATTTGATACCATAATATCTAAAAATTACATTACTATGACTTATGTATTTACTTTTTGTTTCTATCATGACTATTTACCTCACATTCATGTACTTCGTTATAATTGATGTAGTTTTATTATTTAAATTTGGAAGGGTTACAAATAAGACAAGGTACTAGATAAGACATAGGGTTAATTTGATATCGCTTTCTCACGACGTAATAGAAATGTTACAAAAGAATTACTCTAATGCCTCATCTAAGAAGTCTTGAGAAAACTTTGGCATGGGGGTTATGATGAGATTAAAAAAAACTATCCAAAAAGAACCATAAGAGGCTATAGCAAAACAAGAATATTAAGAAGCTTCTGAACAACCAAGGTATAATAATGATATGTACATCAAAATTGTACTAATTGTGATGATAACACTCGCCATTTCATATTTTATCTTTAGTAAAACAATTTCTAAAACAAACAAACAAAAAAAATTAAGCAGCAAAAGTTTGGATGTTACCGATGATAAGCATCTATTACTAGTTTATTTTTTTATTACTTTATTAAACTCCCTTTGTGTATTTCTACTTCATCTTTTAGACCCAAGCTTTCATATTTTTCACTTTTTTATGCAAAATAATTATGAATAAATGAAAATTTCTTTTAATTTCAATTGTTATCATATAAAAAAATTATTCTAAATAGAAAATATGTCATACTATTTTATGTCTCTATCTTTAAAATAAAAGATTGTCTGATTACATGCCCTTGTTATTTGAATATGTACTTAAACTATATATCATGAGATAGTTGAATAATACAATTATTAATATGAAATTTGACCATGAGATTATTAATTTATTGATCAAGAATTTTTTATTTCAACATTTGTTTTAAAACTTCACATTTTTAAGAATTAATAAAAGATTATATAACTTCAAATAAGTTAGAAAAAAATTATCTAAAAATGTCAAGATTGTTAATAATGATTATCCTTTTTTTGGCTTATGATATTTTGGAATAAATAAATCATTAAACTTTATTATTTCTTTTTGTATAGTATGTTAAATTTTAGATAATTTTACCTTTATTACTCAGACTTGTATCAAATATGATTAATTCTTTTACAAATACTTTCAAATACATTATTAAAATTAGAGTATGTATTATTATTATTGTTATTATTATAGTACATACTTGGATTCATTAGTTGTAATTCTACCAAATGAATATTATAAAAAACTTAGATATATGAATTTTTTGGTGGTTTCAGAGTGGAGCAATATGATTATGATACTAATTAACCCAATTATATGAGGTGATTTTGTGTGATAAATTCAATAATAAATTGGAAATGCTCAAGTACTTTTGAGCTAAGATTGATTATATGTACTACATTTATTATAGCGATATCCGTATTTAGTTTAATTTTTTTATCATAATTATTTGGGATTTATACGGAGTAACTTATCCATATAGGCATTGTCCCATGTCGTTATTTCATGGTTGTTTACATTGTTTGGAGAAAGTGGAACAATATATGCCAACTCAAGTGATGTGCGAATTTGGATATGTACAAGTGATCCCTAAGGAGCTTATCAAGCCAACTAATAACATGCACATAGGTCCTTCCCTGAAGAAACACAAAGTTCATTATACACACATTCCTAACCAATGGTTCTTGAGGTGTGAATACATACTAGGACTAGATGTTTTTTGACCACTGGCTCGATACCTATAGGATATGGCACCTAGATATATGAATTGGTGCATTGTTAAAACTCATAGATATATGTTGGCAATGATAGAGGAATTTTTGGTCGAACATCTAAATGATGAACATTAAATTCCAACTGAAAGACGCCTTAATGATATACGTAAAACTATTTATAGTTTCTACTAGAGGGGCGATCTAGCTCCAAATTACAAGCAGACAGTTACACACATTGAAAATCTTGAGAATGATTTAGGAGTTACTATAGCTAATTGTAGATGTGGGTTAGGCGTTTACATAATGATTTATTTATTATTTTTTGTTGTGTACTTTGATTTCAAATGTGTATGTTGCAGTTATATACATTTTTTTATGGTTTTAAAGTAGTGAGAATATTGGACCAATCTAATAGGATTAGGAAAATATCATCCAACGCACATCAAACACTAAGATACTTAAGCTCAGCAACATATAAACAAATTCGACGACCATAGAACTGGATGCATCAAAAAGCATAGTAAATAAATAGTTATAATTACCTTAGATAGCAAATGGGATAAGCTATTTGGTGTAGCCGATCTTCCCTGGAAGTTACATTGATATTGACTTAGTATATACTAAAAGTGGTGAATTTTCTAGAAAATATATCCCCAAGAGAGTGTATATTTGAGCTCTCTAACAAAACATACAAACTCTCAAGATATATGCTCTTGTACTAGAAGATTACCGAACCATCATGGAAATAGTAGAAACGAAATAAACACAAATAAATGAAACTTCATCATGTAGATATGTTAAAGGTTAGATATAAATAAACTAAGAGAAAATTACAATAATTATAGATAAAAGTTGAGTCCAAAGGTAGAGGAAATAGTTTTGGTGTGCCATCATGTACCAAAGAGCGCCAATATCAAAATATTGAATAATATAGTGTATTCCATAGATAAATGTGTTTATCACGGCATTTGTTCCAATTTGTATGTAGCGGTAAGGGTAGAAATTGTCCAAAAGATATACCTATTAAAAAATGTATTATAAGAATTGGTATTGATATAATATTAATATGGAAAAAAGACATAAAGCATCCACATACCAATATATAATGACTCATGTCTTCAAAAAACCATATAGTTACTTCATTTTTCCGACCTTGAACTCCATGTTGTGCCACTAAAGGTAGGAATGAACTGCACACATTCAATTAGTAATATGCAAACAATAAATTTTGATAGGTTGCAATGATATGACCAATATCTAACATTTCTATCTAGTGTATCATCAAATTTGGCCCTTCCTGATGAGTAGTATTGAGAACTTGATTAACAGAGTCATATGTAAACATATTCTCGAATAACTGTCATCTAGCCAATATCTTGTGATATAAGCCCCTATAAATCTGAACCCACTGATCATCATCTCTTAGTATAATATATACCAACTTTTTTAAACCACAATTCACAACACCTAACACATTATACCATGTAAGAATATATAACTATATGTCGATTCTTTTGACTTACATATAGAAATTGTAATTGGCTCGATGACATAAATGTTGATTATTATCCTCAAGCCCGATCTTAGCTCCAACCTTGACTTAGAGGTGACCCACCCTAAACTTGTGTTGATCCCAAACGACTTAAAAAAAAATTCTACGTAATCCCAACTAAATGATTCCCTTATAGTGGAGTTCCTTGGAAAACCCCTACACTGTCATATTGGCGGTTCCTCAAGAGGTATTCTCTGGGGAACAATAATATTAAATACCTCTCTTGCCAACTGATTCTGTGTCACTGGTTGCTAGCTCATAACATCATCCATAGAAATATAGAGTAAATTAGGTACAACCTCTGTTGGTTCTTGTGGTGCTTATGAAGCAATGAACCCATTTATGTAAAGCATATTCCAGAAAGGATGAATACTTGTCAGGAGGATTGATATGAAAGTATGATAGTAGGTATTACTGTTGTGCATACATGGTATCCCATGCATACACCACATTTTAACATCCACATAATTCATCATAGGTACCTACATTGTTACTTCTTTTACACTCTTTTTGATTAAATCCATTGCATAAGGTGACATGACCTCTCAAACTAGCATAAAATGCACCATTAGCAAAATGAGGAATGTTGTACCATGACATCTCCAGCAATGCTATGATCTCATCATGTCACAATTCCATTAACGTGTGCATTTATTTTAATACGATGCTAAAGTTGCTCCATGATGTCTCTAAAAACCTCTTCAAATATCTATGAGCACCTTCAACCCTATTGACAAAAAATAGCATATTATTTCATCAGCCGAGAGAAGTAAATAAATTATATAATTGTAAACTATTAATCATTATTGTTTATTGTAATCTGATGGATATGAAATATGTAGCCGATGAAAGCAGAAATAATTTCGTGTTTATATGGTTGTAGCCAATTTAACTTTAGATATGAAATTAGGCCAGACACATTTCTGTAATCTTATTTCAATGATAAGAATCGTTCCTTGTATGTTTCTTTATCCTTGGCACCTATCACATATTTCCATCAAGATATAAATCCGTGTGCAAAGGATGATCAACCAAAGACTATCTTACACCTATCTTTCGCATTCTTACTTACATGAAGCCTACAAAATAATTGTTTTAAAGTGGGAAGAATATATTTCACAACTAAAATGAGTGTAAGTTTTCGGTCGATAATAATGGTGGTTGGAAGCATAGATGGATCCATTAAGGTCTTCAATATCTCGAGTGCCCATAAATAATTCTTTTCCTTTTTAGATGATATGTATGCACATGGAACATTAAAATTTAATTTTTTTGGTATTATGTCAACAATTTCAAGTAAAGACATCTCATATCTAGTCGTCTTATACTTATATTTGCAAAAAAAAGGAAATAAACATGAAATATTAATAGATACAAAATGTGAAAATATATGCTCACTTATTATATTTGATTCCAGCTCACTCTAATATGCCATTGAAAATAATAATTTTCAACCAACATACTCATACCATATTGCAACATTATTTGAACATCCATTTCTTTTGACCTAAGATTTTATCGAGAATTATAAATATGCCTTCTCATACTTAACATTCCCTTAAAAAAAATTTTTTTGAAGAAGCAATATGATTCATCATGGCTTCAGGTGACCTGTAATAAGCTCATCAACAAATTATACTTCATTTTCAGTCAACTTACCTAGATTAGTATGCCCTTATTTATAATTTGCAATTCATAATTATGTATCTCGTTTCTAACTACCACTTGCCATCCTCCATTATTGGTTTCATCTCCAACAATCAATAATGGACAATCAATATTCTTGAAGCCTTTATTACTTGCACCTTCACTACCCATAGGTCTAGTAGGCAAATGTATTCTACCTCGTTCACATATTATAGAGACTCTAGCTACTTATATACTATTTTCTTTTCTATAAGCATTTATGACTAAAATCATCCTATGACTTCTAACTATTTTTTTAATCGATGATATAAGTTTCTCACAAGCATAGAATATTTAAACCATCATAAATAATCTTTGATAATTTTGGGTTTTGAAATATGTATCCATACATTCCATATCATGTAAAACATAGTTGAGCATAATAATATGATGATGAGATGTATTCATTTCATCTAACCAAATCTATGTTTTATGAACCTTCCTACCACTTTTGACAAAATTTATAATAAAGAAAAACTTATGTACCTCCTTGTCTAAGCTTTAATTAATTCTTGGGAAATCTATTTATATTTCTTATGTGTATCAATAACTTTTTGGGGTTCTAAATCCATCAATGTAGTTTGACAGGATTCCAAACTTATCATAATTTGTTAGGATTTTGAACCAATCATCGTATCTCATCAGGGTTTTGAACTCATTATCTATTTTCAATAATCTCTTTGATATCTATTGTTATTTGGAAAATTTAAATTGGCAGTTGATCATTGATATCTATTATCAACGACTAAAAATGTTTGGGGAATCTATTTGTATGCCACTTTTGTATCCATAGCTTTTCTAGATTTTGAACCCATCATCGTAGTTTGTTGAGATTTCAAACTTGTCATAGCTTGTAAGGGTTTTGAACCAATCATCATAGCTCGTTGGTGTTCCAAACTCACCGTCGATTGGTAATACACTTTTTGATGTCTGTTATTTTTATAAAAAAAAATAAATTAGAAGGTATTCATTGATGTCTGTTCTTAGCAAATAAGAATGAGTGAACTAAGGTTACATACAACTTCTCATCCCCCCACCAATAATGGAGCATTGTATTTGTTTGCCATTGATAATTGAGAAGAACTCATATATTGTCAAAAAAGCTACATAACTTATTTCTATCTAAAAACTCATTCATTGTGAGGAAAGTTATTGTCCATTGTTAAATTGTACAACTAAGAGTGACACTAGTAAATCCAATAATCGAGCACATTGAAACACCAATAATGGAGGACAATCGACATCAATAATTAAGTATAATTGTAAATACCAATAAAAAATTATAGGAGAATTGCATTGGATGTTAGTAAGGTAGGAGAGTGACATAGAGCATCGGTGAGAGGTAAGAGAGAACAACTTTGGGAGCTGCTGAAGATAGGGGATATGGCATTGAGTGTTGGTGGGGAGTATAGACAACAAATTTTTCTACCAATAATACTAAAATTATTGAAACAAATTGTCACCACAGTGATAATTAAGGAAGAGGTAGTGAAGGGAGAAGCATGAAGAAGACAAGAGAAGGAAAACAGAGTCAGGGAATATAAGAGAATTGAGTACTAATAATCGATGCCTTTCATTACTAATGAACGATACATATATATGGACAATGTCATAATAGAATTTAGATAAACTAACATAATGGTAAACACAACTAACAAATCCAAATCCAGCTAACAACTTCCTCCCTTCTTCTACGAAATTCCAAGCAAGTTTTAACAAAAAAGAACCCTCTTCTAGCTCATCTCTCACCTGCCATGTTGGCTCTATCTTCTTCTCCCATATTTCTCTTCTTTATGACAACTCCTCCTGGTACAAAAGATCATTGTCCCCAAGGATTAAATGAAGGGATTTGGGCTTGAATGGCAGTAAAATATTTCCAAGTAGCATTCTTTGGACCCAGTTTGAACCATTCCACTAATATTTATGTTACTAGCCGGTCATGCAGATTGATCGCCCACTTGTTTAATATTTGAACAACGGTAACCAATGGCTGACCTTCTAAATTCAGTAATGGTGGTGTGGTTGTTGCAACTTGGACTTCAATTTTGTACCTCTTGAGCATGGACATATGGAAAATTGGATGGATAGAGCATCCTACAAGTAACTCCAAGCGGAAGGCTATTGCCCCTACATTGGAGAGTATCTTGAAAGGACCATACTTGGATGTCAACTTGAAGTTTCTTCGGACATATATAGAAGTTTGTATATAAGGTTGTAATTTAATTAGGTCTAATTCATCCTCCTAAAAATTACGATCCAATCGCTTCCTATCTACTTAATGTTTTATACGGTTCTAAGCCTTAAGGAGCTGATCATGTAGAAGTCTGTTGATTTGTGCTTGATCTTGAATGAAATAGCTGGAAACATCTACATGATTGGAACCTTATGGAGTCCAATATTTTTGTGGAGGGGAATATACATATAGAGCTACAAAGGGAGTTATATTTATGGCCGAGTGAAATGAAGTATTATACCACCATTCAGTCAAGGATAACCATTGAGACCATTTACGGGGATATTGGTAAGTCATGCAACGAAGATACTGCTCCAAGCATTGATTCGACCTCTTAGATTAGCCATCGGTTTATAGGTGATAGGCTGTGCTCATATGAAGGTTAGTTCCCAAACTCTTGAAGAGGGCTTGTCAGAACAGGCCGGTAATCACTGCTAGTAACATAGGGGCAGTGAAAGGATATGTTAATGGTATGAAGTGGGTGAATTTAATGAGTTTATTAATCACCACTAATATAGTGTCATAGTTATTTGATTTAGGAATGGACTCAATAAAGTCTATGGTAATTATCTCCTAATCTTACGAGGGAATTGGAAGGGGCTGAAGTAACCCAAGGTAGTGCTAGTGTTCAGCTTTATTTATTTGGCAAGAGTCACATACTTTGATGTGTTCCTTAATACTATGGAACATTTAGGTCTAATAGAAAGTGGACTTGACCCTGTGATACGTGGCCTATACCTTTGCGTGTCCCCCTAAAGGAGAATTGTGGAATGCTTGGAGTATCTTGTCTTTTATTTCCTCATACACTCCAGCTATAACCTACCTTATATCTCAATAATCCTTGATGCAAGGTGAAGTTTGGTTTGGAATAAGGGTTTATTGCCAAGGTAGTTAGCAACTCTTGTGCTTCCTTATCCCCCACATAACTCTTCTCAACCTCTACAATCTAAGAAGGGATCACCATTGAGATTGTTGCATGCAGGGCTGCTGCTTCATCTTCTCTTCTTGAAAGTGCATCAACAGCCTTGTTATTAGTTCCCCTTTTATACTGAATGGTATAGTGTAAACCCAAAAATTATGTCAGCCCCTTCCTCTACACATGAGTGGTCAGTCTTTGGTCCAATAAGTGTTCCAAACTTTGTTGATCTATTTGTATCACAAAGTTATTTCCTTCAAGATAATGTCACCATTTATCCACTTCCATGAGGATAGCTAGGTACTCCTCATAAATTGACATCCCCTGGTGTTCAATACAGAGGGTCCTACTCAAATAAGCCATTGGTTGACTTTCTTGAGTGAGTGCTACTCCAATTTCCTTGCCACTAGCATTAGTGTGTAATATGAAAGGAAGCTAGAAATTCAGGAGGGCTAGCATAGGTGCTTCAGTTATAGCTTTCTTTAATCTCTCAAAAGCTTCTTCTGTCTCAATAATCCAATGGAATTGGTTTGTTTTTAAGCATATTCGTGAAAGGCTTGCTAATTAAACCAAAGTTTTTAATGAACTTTTGATAGTAGCCAGACAACCCCAAAAATCCTATAAGGGATTTGAGGGTGGTAGGCTTTGGCTAGTGCACCATGGCTTCTATCTTGGTTGGATCAGTCTGCACCCCACTTGCAGAGATGATGTACCCTAAGTAACCCATTTGTCCCGAGCCAAAGTAGCATTTCTTCTTCTTGGAATATAGTTGATGTTTTCTTAAGATACTCAGGGTGATTTCAAGGTGATTATATTGTTGGTTTGGGATGGCACTATAGACCAAGATATCATCAAAAAATACTAGTATAAATTTTCGAAGATAAAGAGCAAAGATATGGTTCATTAGGGATTGGAAGGTGGATGGGGCATTGGTTAAGCCAAAGAGCATGACTCTAAATTCAAAATGGCCTTGATGGGTACAAAAGGTGGTTTTATAGGTGTCTTGGGGTTTGAATCAAATTTATTGATAACCTAACCTTAGGTCAATTTAAGAGAAGTATTAAGAGCCATGCAATTCATCTCGAAGGTATTTATTAATGCGATTGGATACTTGTTTTTTATAGTCAAAAGGTTGAGTTGCTTATAGTCCACACAGAGTCTCCAAGTGTGGGCCTTCTTCTTAACCAATATGCAAGGTGAGGCAAAAGGGATTTGACTTGGGGCAATGATGGAATTGGCCAACATTTATTGAATATGTTTTTCTACCACTAGTTTCTAGTTATAGATAAATCTATAAGGTCACTGGTTAACTGCTTTAGCTCGTGGGTATAATGGAATGTGATTGTCGTGTGTTTTAGAAGGAGGTAAACCATGAGGTTCCTGGAATACATCACTGTAAGCCTCAAGTAAGGGACACAGTTCTATAGGAGTATTTGTGTGATCTCCATTATTTTCGTCCTCTATAGTCAACATGAACAATTTCCTTTTCATTCCTCCCGCCCTATACTGCCCTTTAAGTTCTTCCCCTAGCAAGAGTTGCATCTGGGCCTTTTTAGTCATCCCCCTCAACTTCACCTGCTCCCCCTCCTTTTGAAATGAAAGGGTAAGATTATGAAAATCAAAGAGGATTGGGTTGTACTCCCTCAACCAATATTTGACTAGCACTATATCACTACCTCTTAGCTCCAATAGTCTCATATCTGCTGTGAAACGGTGGCCTTGCATCATCCACCTGAATCCCTTGCAATTTTGTTGGTTGAATATTTTGTCTCCATTGGCTATTGTGATTTCTAGGGAGATAGTTTGTTCCACCTTATAGTGAGAGTCATGCACCAATGCATGGTTAATGAAGCTATGGGTGCTGCCACTATCAACCAAAATTATAATTGATTTTCCATTTGTTGACCCCTTAATACATATGGTATTATGACTCTGCCCTTGTCTGATGGCATGCAACGAAATTGCTATTTCATCATCTTCCTTGGTGGTGGTAGCTAGGGTGAGGTCCAGTGACATATCCTCCTCTTTTGAAACTTCCATTTCCATGCGGTAGAGAGGCTTAATCTTGCATTGGTGCCTTGGGTGATACTTGTCTTCACACTTGAAGCATAGGTCCTAAGCGCGCCTTTGTTCTATCAGATTATTTTTGGCTTGATTAGTTGTTGCAAGGGTCCAAGTCCTGGGTGGAATTGTGGAAAGTGGAGTGGGTATGATTGTATTACCTTGGGAAATCTTGGGCAGAGACTTGGAGAAGCTATTATGAGCCAACTCCTTACATTTAGCAATTTCCAATGCTTGATACAGGGAGCTAGGCCAAAACATTTGGATCTCATGTTTCAATTCTTCCTTCAATCTAATTAAGAAGCTGAATATAAAGTAATCCTCGGCCAGTTGAGGATTATGCAGTAGTATCAGCCCCCTTAGCTCTTTAAACTAAGTAAAATAATCCTCCACACCACCCATCTATCTGAGCTTGTTGAACTGATCCATAATTCTCCTAAAGTGTAGATCTCTAAATTGAGCACAAACCGATTGGGGAAATTCTTCCCAACTAGTTTCCATCCCATGTTGGCTTCCATACTAATGTTTTGCATTTTCCATCAAATATAATGTAGCCAATTGTACTTGTTGTGTCTCTTCCACCTTAAATAGATGGAAGTATTTTTAACACTTATTAATCTAAACTCGGGGATTAGATCCATAAAAAATGGGAAAATCTAATTTTGGACTGAATAAGGTCAACCCTTGTTGGATTGGTGACTCAAGTGGTCGGGGAATATTCAAATCAGTTGGTGTAGGGATTGGGCAATTGGGTGTGGATAGAATACCTCTATTGGTTGGTGCGAGAGGTGCTTTAGGAGGTAACACTGCGACGGTAGTTGGCATGGCTGAGACTGATGATCTAAAGTTGTTGATCGTAGGTCCTTTGCCATTAGCCCCTGACTGTAGCATCTCCAGAATTTTTTTCAGCCCATCATCCAGCTTAGCTTCCATGGCTTTCTCTTGGTCCTCGATCATTTACTGGAGTGACGAAACTTATTGTTGGTTAGCCTCACTCTGGACTTGTAGTTTATTAATATGTTTTTCCGTTCTCGAATTCTCTCCCATTTTTTATTTTATTTTAGCCGACTTGAAATTGGAATAAGGCTTTGATACCAATTATCACCATGGTGATAATTAAGGAAGAGGCAGGGAAGGGAGAAGCAAAAAGAAGACGAGAGAAGGAAAACAGAGTTGGGGAATATTGGAGAATTGGGTACCGATAATCGATGCATTTCATCGTCGATGAATGATACATATATATGGACAATGCCATAACACAAGTTAGATAAAATAACAAAATGGTAAACACAGCTAACGTATGAAAATCTAGCTAACGACTTCCTCCCTTCTTCTGCGAAATATCAAACAAGTTTTAACAAAAAGACAACACTCCTCCGACTCAACTCTCAAGTGCCACCCGAGCTCTATCTTCCTCTCCCATAGCTCTCTTCTTCAAGACACAAATTAGGAATATATATATTTTTTACAAATTAAATAACTATTTCCTATATAATAATCTCCCTAATTTTCCATCTCCTCCTTTCCGGCATTCGTAACACATTTCATTTTCTGCAATTTGACTATTTCCAAAAGGTACTTCAACTACCCACCCACCGGCCACCACCAAGTACAAATACAAGCCCATCAACACCTACGATCCTCCGCCAATTCGCCACCTCCTTCTACCAACCATCGTCGTCGATTCTCGACAACCAACCTATCGCCTCCCCGTTGTTTTTTTACGGCGACCTATACCATATTTGTACCTCTAGTTCTCCACGATGCTTTCCCTTTCCTCCCCCTCCTCGTCTCTCCAATCATCGGCGGGAAAACCATCAGCATCTCCATCGCCATCTTCAACTTGCTTGCGTACTCTCTCTTCTGTTTCTCACGTCTCGCTTACGCGTATCAATTTGAAATTAGAAGCAATCCGTCACCGCTTCCTTTTCCGCCGCCGAAATCGGCACCGAGATAACAGCCTTCAAATTCGGAACATCGATGCTGCGCAGCCGTATGATTACGAGACACGATTATCCGATTTGCACAGTGCAGCATTCTATAAGCTAAAGGTGGGGATTATTGGGTTCGGGAATTACGGGCAGTTCATAGCCAAATCCCTAGTACGCCAGGGACACACGGTTCTGGCTCACTCGCGATCCAATTACTCACAAATTGCGGCGAGGCTCGGGGTCGCGTTTTACTCTGATCCTCATGATCTGTGCGAGGAGCATCCGGAGGTAATTTTGCTGTGTACATCGATCTTGTCGACGGAGTCTGTGCTTAAGACCTTGCCACTACAGCGGTTGAGGAGATCGACGCTGTTTGTCGACGTATTATCGGTCAAAGAGTTTCCGCGCAACCTATTTCTAGAGAATTTGCCTAAAGATTTCGATATTCTGTGCACGCATCCTATGTTTGGGCCTGAATCGGGCAAAAATGGATGGGACGGGTTGCCGTTTGTGTATGATAAAGTTAGGATTGGAAATCACGAATCCAGGAAGAGGAGGTGTGAGAATTTTATCGATATCTTTAGGAGAGAAGGGTGTAGGATGGTGGAAATGACTTGTGCTGAGCATGATCGTTATGCTGCGAGCTCACAGTTTATTACTCATATGATGGGGAGGGTTTTGGAGAAACTTGATCTGGAGGATACTCCAATCAATACGAAAGGGTACGAAAGTCTGTTGAATTTGGTAGATAATACGGCCAGGGACAGTTTCGAGCTGTTTTACGGTTTGTTTCTATATAATCGTAATGCCATGGAGGAATTGCAGAGGATGGAATTGGCGTTTGGAATGGTGAAAAATCAGCTTTTTGGCACTTTACATGGGTTGTTGAGGAGTCAGTCTTTCAAAGATTCAGAGACCGATAATGGGAAGGAGAAGAAGTTGCTGACTGATTCATCTCAGAATGGAGCTGCAATTCCTGCTTCTACAGAGAGTCAAGAGGTGGCTGGATAGAGATTATGGTTTCTGGATATGCGGGAGGTGGGCTCTGTATTTTTTCGTTTTTTGTTATTCCTCCTTTCCCTCTACTGTTATTTATTTTACTGTTGGATATTTGTCTCCCTTTTTTGGGTTGTAGTAATTGGAAAGGTGGTTGATTGGTTGTTGACATTTATAAAGTTTAAAAGTTCCTGGAAGATGAGATGCCGTTGCATTCATTTTTTGGAGAACATCAGTTCATAAAAGTGTAAGCTTGTGACAATCAAACGATATGCTAATCAAAGTCTTCTTATCTGCCAGTCATTTGTATTTACTGTTCATAATCTTGGCATTTTGTAGAAAATTTTCTCGGTCATCATCTCCTCAGGGTTATTATCCTTCTCTATAAACATTTTCCGTCTGTGCAATAAAATGGTTGTCTGAGAAAAAAAATTTGTTGTTCAATAGCTCTACAAATGTGATGGAGTATAGAAACTAATGATCCGTAGCCAGGACGCCCAAACATTTGGTTTCTATAGATGTGCTGCTGTGATAGGAGATGGGAATAAATCTAAAGCGTGCAGAGGTATCTCAAGTCCCAACACCACAGCAATATAGCTTCCGTAGTTGAGCAGGTTAGACTTGATAAAATGGGTATAATGTCATGGATTATATACATGGGTGTCTCGTGTCGATGGTCTGGGGTAGTGTGGTTTATGTTTATCAATATTTGTTGAACTAATTTGATATTTAAAATACCAAATATTTTGTGCGTGAATAATTTTTAATTTAAAGGTCTGACGGACAATAAAAATATAGTGGTTGTTACGGATGTTTATGGATTAAATATTTAATAAAAAATTTTGTATATCAAAAAAAATATCTAAAATTTTAGATTGGATAAAAAAAGTATTGAATATTTAAATTTTGCAAATATACTCTTCAAATGAGAAATACCATCTAAAAGATTCTTTAATTAAAAGATAAATAGACTGATGAATATATATATTTATATATTTTATACTCTTTTAATGCTAACTTTTGATTTTTTATTTGAATAATATATGAAACTAATTATAATTTTATGTTTAAGTAATATTATTTTTATATATTTAATTGTTTAATATAAAATAATAGAAATTTAATAGGTTTATATATTGAGATTATTTATTATTTTATTTTATTTTATTTTAGTTTGCAGATAAGTTAGGAAAAAGGGATGCAGGCGACGCAAAGAAAAACATGAGAATGCCTGAAAGAAAGGAGACAGACAGGCACATGCAAGGCCTGGCGCAAGAAGAATGAGGGAAAGCCGAAAACGAAACAGGTAAAAAGAGAAGAGGCGCAGGCCTAGAGAAGAAAATAGAAGACGACGGAGGTGCGCAAAGAGAGCGGCGTTGCACGGTAACAGAAACAGGAAATAGGGTCAGAGAAAAAAAAAAACGTGAAGACTTCATTTTTTAAAATTTTAAAAAATAAGAATGGAATGAATCAATAAAAAATTATATATATACATATATTATATATTTTTTTTAAAACTAGTTTAAATTTATTAAAATTATAATAGAAAAATAAAAAAAATCTTAAAATTATTATCTATATTAATTAACGTAAACTATTAATTATTTTTTAAAATATTAATCAGGTATTCTTGGTATTAATTCCGACATAAAAAATAAATAAAACAAAAAACAACAAGTGGACTCCATTTCCGGTTCCGGACGAAGAGAGAAGGGCAGAAAGTCGTAAGACATCAGAGCACCAAAAGAGAGAGAAGAGGCGAAGAGAGACATACAGCAAGAAGCCAAGAACAAGCACCGGAAGAAGGAGACGAGGCACCGCACATCAGTCGTGCGGGCACTCGTGCATGACAAAAAAAGGAACGGTATCAAACAAATAAAGAATAAATTGACAGGGGGGGATAAAGCTGGCGTAAAAAAATTGATGAAAAACTATCAATTTTTCATCTTATTTAATTATTGATTTTTCATCCATATTTATTTTTAATTCTTTCTTCCTTTGTTTTTTATTTATATTTTTGTATTATTTATTTATTTATAATGTTTGGCTAAATAATTGTTGCTAGAAAATAGATTAAAACCATAGATTATAATTTGAGATGTAGTAATCATTTTGTCATGGATTGTTTTTTTGTATCTACTTTAATTGTCATAATTTATATGCGTGATTATATAAAGTATAATTTATGTAGCATATGTATCGTTCTGGCTTGTTAAAATTCATATATATAAATTACAATTAGGTTACATAATAATTTACCTAATTGTCTTTTGAATTTATGGAATGCTCTGAAATTTATCCTTATTTTCGAAGGTTTAGTTTTTTATCCGAAATCTAACAATTGAATCTTAGCTTAATTATTTTGCCAACCCTTAACTTGTTGATAAGCTCATTTTTCTCCACTTTTCCACCTTGCGTTGCCTCAAATTTATGATCATGTTTCATATAATTTATAAACTTTTAGGTTGTATTTGCCTTTTATTCTAGTTACCGCTTTCTTAGTATTTATTTTCCAAGATCCGTACAAAAATATGCAAAACCAAGAATGAGAAGCACGGATTTGGAGCAATGATTCTTTATGGAAGGATTTGAAGGAAGAAAATCCAAGCTTTCGTGCAAGCAAGAAGAGGGGAAAAAGAGAGCAAAGGATTTGAAAAGATGATGAAAATAACCATTTATTTAGCTAAAGTACACTTGTGCACACGTGCAGCACAATTATGTTAACCTATACACAACCGTAAGTAAGTTCTCTATGGAACGAGGATGCATGGACTGGTTGTACATGATTAGCACGGCCATGTGATGCAATGCCGAGAACAAAGAACACACACACCCTAGCCTTGTGCAATCAGTACAGTCGTGCACTCAATAATGCAAGAGAAAAGACTCCACACATCCTGGGCATGCAAGATAAGAACAGTCTTGCAGGGGCATTATTCCACCCACAATCATGTATGACCCATCACACATGAGTGTTTATTTTTCATGGTAGAGACAGAATTGGGCGGAGCAAGCAATGGTGGAGGATTTTCTAATTTTCTTTTCTCTCTTCCCTCTAAAAAACTCCATGAATGTAATTGAAGATTTTCCTCATTAACTCTTAGATTTACTTCCAAATTTAGATTTTGTATGTTCTCTTCACAACAGATTTCAACATTAATCTACGTTTCTATCTCTCTCTTTTTCTCCTATTATTCATTATGCTTAATTTTATTTATATTCCTACATTTTATTTCTCGTATTCGATTGTAATTATGAGTAGGTATTTTTTTTTCTAGAATTGGTTATATTCTAAATTGTTAAATAATGATAAATTAGTTCAATTTTCACTTTGATTATTTGAATTTGTAGACTCAATTGTTAGTTCAGTAATTTTGGTTGAGTTGCTTGATCATTGAATTGATTAGACATAGGCATTTAATCGAATGACTAAAATGTGAGTATTAATAATCGGAAAATTAAAAATTGAGTGGGGAAATTGAACCACGAAAGTAGGTTAGAACATCTTAGGGATTTTATTGATTTAGCATTATTTCAATTTAATACCATAAAAATAGGTTATTAAATTGGATTAGGTACGGCTTTTAGACAATGAAAGAAGTTATTAGTTAATTTAGGTTATTTTACCATCTCAGATTTAAATAATTATTTGGAAATTGAATTGACTATTTATTAATTACCGATTTATGACGACAATACAATCCTAGGCTTGTAATTAGATTTTTTTATATTAATGTTAACATCACCAATTGATTTTGTTCTGTTAGTTATTGCTTACTCTCTAAATTTAATTTATCTAGATAGCTAAAATAGTAAAGATTTGGTACTATGGGATATGACCTTGACATGTTATAACAAATCCATACACTTGCAGATTTAGCCTATTAAGTTTTTAGCACCGTTGTTGGGGACTTTGGCAGTTGATATTGAATTATTTGTCATCCGACTAGACTATATTTATGTTTTCTTTTTATTTTACTCTTTTCTTTTATTATTTGATAGATTGTCGTTTGCATTTTTAGATACTTTTTATGCAAAGATCTTTCTGGCTTAGACCTCCAATTAAGTTAAATCTTGAAATTGAGAGGACGTTAAGCAAGATAAGGAAGTGAGCATGTGAGACTCAAGCAAGCACCGGTTTAGAAATCATGGATAACCAAGAAAAAGTTAAAGATACAAATCGCTCTCTTAAGGAGTTTGCATCTCTGAATGTATATGGGATGCAATCGAGCATACAAAAGCGTAATGTAGCTACCAATAATTTTGAATTGAAGCCTTCACTTCTCAATATGGTGCATCAAAATTAGTTCACCGGCAACACAACAGAGTACTCAAATTTGCACATCTTTATATTCCTTGAGTATTAAGGTGAATGGAGTGTCAAATAATGTGAGCAAGTCGCAATTATTTCCATTCTCATTGAGGAACAAAGCTAGAGCTAGGTTGTAATCACTCCCTCTTGGGTCCATCACCATTTGGAACCAACTTTAATTCACAGGCTTTTCTAAACAGGTATTTTTAATCCCCATCCAAGTTGCTTTAAATAAGGAATCTCATTGCCATTTTTATTTAAAAAGATGTTGAGTCCTTGTATGATGCGCGGGAATGTTACGAGGATATTTTGAGAATGTGTCCACACTATAAATTGGAGGAATGACTCCTAGTTCACACTTTCTGTACCTATCTCCTTTACAATACAAACATGACTATAGATGTGGCAACAAGACACACTGTAGGCACTCTTATGAACAAAAGCATATCGAAAGCAAAACAACTAATTAAGGACATGGCTCAAAACTACTACCAGTGGTCACATAAGGACTATTCTAACATGAAGGGAGGAAGGCATGATGTGGATGCCCTTGATCATCTTTCTTCTAAAGTTGATGTATTATTTCAATATTTTGATAAATTAAATGTCAATGCATTAACTTTTGTCTCTGCTACTTGTGAGAATTGTGGTATTGCAGGACCTTGTCATTTGATTGGAAATCCATTGTTCCTCCACCTAATGATGCAATTCTTGTAGATCTAAAGGATGAACCAGCCATACAGGTCTCTGACGCTCGATCTTGTCCTTTTAGCATGTCAAACATCTCGACACAAACTCTGCTACCTTTCTCTTCATGTGAGACTACCAGTAGATCCTTTAGGCTAATAACTCAGAGGTCCACCTCCCCAGAATTGAATCTGACCCCTAGATCCTTGTGTCTCGAACTTCCTCTTACCTAGAATAGAAGCCTACTCCTATACCATAGTAGCGCCAATACACACCCGCTCTTACAACGTAGCTAAGTCCTAAAAATCCACGACGTTTATCATCCTACAGATGCTGAAATGGTGCCCCTGCTCAAACTGATAGAAAACTGTAGACTCACTAGATGCGATCCTCTGTGTAAACATCAAAAGCTTTATGAATCGGGCATGATATTGCCTCACTATCATGGCTCCCTGAGTAAGTTGCATGAACTCATTCATCTGGACCGTCTTAAGACTTTCAAAATAAAACTTAGTCAGAATCACCATCTTAAATTCCTCTCAGGACATTAAGGGAATCTTGAGTTGCGTAGAAGTGTGATGGAGGGTATGGTGGTGCTATGGTGAAATTTTGTTGGTGTTTGGATGAGGTTTAGGGGTAAAAAGAGGGTGCACGGCTAAAAAGAGAAGGTTGCACGAGCGTGTGGTAGATGGTGCACACCTAGGTCATGAGCTAAGCTCCTACACGAGTAGGTTGTGTGAAGAGGTACGGTCATGCTCGAATAATATATTACATAGGTAATAATAAAAAAGGGATGCACAAGTGTGTGGAGGTTTTGCACAAGGCATCCGAGGGTGCACTGACAAACTATGTTGGTTTGTACAGGTGTGCGATAAGAAAAAATAGAGGTGCATAACCATGTGAGAAACCGCGCACGAGTTGTACGTCTCACAAAAACTTGATGGATGCTAGGAAAGAAGAGGATAACACAGCGACAGTCGACGACGATGATTGGCAACGACGAGGGGGAGTGATGGGGTGGTCTTGGTGGTTGATCCACTAAGCTTTAGGCCATGCTTGGTGGTTGTGGTGGTGCACAGTGGCGATAGGGGTGGTGTGCAACAAAAATAGGGCAGCAGCACAGATGAAGACGAAGAAGAAGAAGAAGCTTAGGATGGATTGGTAGAAATTTTGCTCAATAAATGAGGCAACAAATGAGGGAGAAAGAGAGAGATGAGTAGTATATATATACACGCTACCTTATGTGTGTGTGTGTATACACACATACACGCACACGTACACACACAAGATGGCGTGTGAATGGGTATACAAGGAGAAGCTGTAGAACAACAACAACAACAACAGGGGCACGAGGGGTGGTAGTGGCATGAGGGAGTGGATAAAAATTTAACAAAGAGGATGGTTTAGAGTGATGGTGGAGTGGTGGGTGAAAAGTGCCAGGGCAGTAGCATAAGGTGATGATGGTAGCAGGGCAATCGATGATGATGATGATGGTTGTAGGGGATGGTGATGGTTGTGATGATTGTGGCATTAGCTGGGGGTGATGGTTGTGCAAGATTCATGGTAGCAATAGCACATGAGAGTGATGGTTGTGTGTTGTAGGGGTAAGAAAGAATAAGTCAAGTATTATTGCAGGAAGGAAGTAGGAGAAAGGAGAAAGAAAAGGAAAAAGGGAAATGTGTAGGATTAATACTAGATAAATTTTTGATTAGCTAAAATATGTAGGATTAGTGATATAAATTTAGTGTAATTAAGATAAGGTTACTAAAAATAATTTATCTAGATCATATATTGGGATTGAGTTAAGATTTTGGGATTAAGAAATTTGGGATAAGGCTAAAATAAAATTTTCTTGAGATTAGAATTGGATTAACGGCATGAATGATATGTTATTAGGTTTAGCAAAATTTTAGGGTATTATAGATCAGTAGTAGCCTTCATATCTACCTCTGGTTTGGCCATAGTCTTTGTGCCTATCTATGGTTCAGTAGGAGTATTCGTGTCTACCTATGGTTTGATAGTAACTTTTATGCCGACCTATGTTTAGTATTGTGCCTTTGAATCCTACCTATGATAGTATGGATTTTTATTAGTATTTTGAATTATATGTGATATTATGGATTTTATTTGGTACTGTACCTTTGAGCCTTGCCTGTGATGTTATCGATATTATGGATGTTATGTATGAGATGTATTTTGAAGCTTATGGTTATTGTGTTGAGATTGGTTTTAATCATTAATTAAGATAATATCTCTTGGATACTTGGTTGATAATTTTTATTATGTTCTAAATAAAAAATTTTGAGCAGTATGTGGCTTTTGTGATATTTTTTTATTTGATATGACTATTCTATTTTGGTAAGCACTTGTATCTTTCAGTATTTTATACCATTTTTTGCTGTAATACCTTTTATGTGTTCCATGCAGCCTTTTTATATTACCTTTATGTAATGGCTTACTCGGTATCGTTGTACTAAAGGATATCTTTTCATGGGTCCTTGCTTATTCAATTACTAGTGATCTTTGTAAGTTAGTTGTGAAATCAATTAAATGATAGTACTTAGAGCTAGGGTTATTCAGTGTTCTTCCCGGTATCTTTTGAGTCGGATATTATTATATTATTATGTCTTTATGTATTTGCCTTCCACTAAATTTTATAACTACTGAAAGTTGGTTTTATTTGAAATGATATTAAGCTGCTTTGATTCTCTCTACCCAAATTCTTATAACCATCTTATTAATTTAAGTGGAGTAATACTTTTTACCTTATCACTTGATATAATAACGATAGAGGAAACCCGAATTGTACCAAGTGTTGTAGTAACACCCTAATTTTTTATCGTTTTAACTTCCGTAATTAATTCTTTAAACAAAAATTTTCAGCCCTAAAATTTGGGGGTATTACACTTTAACTAGAGTAGTATAACATTTCAATACGCATGGGTTAAAGAAAGATAATAGAACTAGACACGCTTGAGGTACTAGTTTAGGTACTCAAACTGACATCCTTCTACTTGTGTTTAATGCTTTAAATCTAGTTAAATATAGAAGTTGTTTATTGTGACTATAATGCTAGAATTTAATATTGATGATTTGTCGTATTAATCGTTTCAATGGAGTAATATAAGGTATATGGACCCAATTTTAACTTGCAACTTCATTAGTCTCTTTCTTGTAATTAAAATATAATTTAGAAATTATTTTAATATTTCAATCTTGTATAATGGTGGATTTCGACTTTCCTAGCATATTTGATATATTTGTATTCACCCTTATTTATTTTCTTATTTTATTTAATTTAATTTTTATTATTTTCTATTTTAAACCCACATAATTATTTTTTTATTATTTATTTTTATATGATTTATAGTTTTTTATTTTATTATTTGTGTACTGGTTAGGTTAAGGCAAGCCCTCTTAATCTCCTATCTAGAACAATACATTTATTTACTAATACTGCAATTAATAATAAGAGAGTTTAAAGTATACACTAACTATGGATGGATCATATTTGAACTTATGTGATTCAATGATTCAATTGGAGTCTTATATTATATTATATTTAATTAGTAATTCTAAATTTTAGATAATATTTTTAAAAAATAGTAATGAAAAAATATAAATTTACTTACAATAAACACTATGTTTTTAAATTACATCAACAAATAAAATAAACAGTTTTAAAGTATGTGTGTGCGTAATTTATCGAATTAAATATTTAATTTATCTATTTTTTTTATTAATTAGATTGATTATTTAATTAAAAAATATCAAATTTGATGTTTGATTTTTCAAATCAAATTAATTCAGAATAGTTATAATTACAGTATGTATCCGCATGTGATGTAAGATATTTTATATGTCTTGGTATATATTTTTCATTTTACAATAAATATCAATAAATATTACTAAAATATCAATATGTATCGGTAGAAACGCCTAGCATCAATGCCTCCATATGCATGTGATTATATTTTTAAATTGCATAACAGACATTGAGTACCGTCCCGAGAACCAATATCAATATATATATATATATATTATTTTATGGGTCCCGATGTTGGAGCCTCATGAGGAAAACACAACTTTTGTTGCGACAATCACATCGGGGGAGTTTGATTGAAGTCTTGGACTTCAATTCTAAAATTACTTCCGTTATTGCTATTTCTAGATTTGAAATGAAGATTTGAACACAATATCTGTTCAGCAAAGCCCAGATGACCCAGAGAATGGACCCATAAGTTTGTTTTGGTTCTTCCATGCCAACTTTTTGTCAGTTGCAATCCAGCCGTGACTTTTAAGGGTCCTAAGCAAAAAGAAAGATTGGGAGGTTATATACTTATATATGTATTCATTTATGTGTGTGTGTGTACTATATATTATGGAAATTTGGGTGCCCTAAATTTGCTTTCAATGCTATTGACAAATTTGGTTACATCCTCATAGTTTTCCCCCCCTTCTTGGGTTGCTGCAAGATTAATTGCTTGTATATTTGGAACTACTGTACATGCTTTGTCAATGTTTGATGAGAGAGTTTTGTGCTTCTTATAGGTACTACTAGGATAAAAAATCGCTTATAAACTGGCTTCTATTTTATTAAAACTAGTTTATATTTAAAAAGCTTGGATTGACAAGTAATTTGCTATTAATTTTTGATATAGTTTTTGAAAAATTACTACAAATAACTTATAATTTATGAACTTTTAACTAATTTGTAAATAATTTTGTCATGATATGACTTAGACTGATCAATTCCGTTGTATTTGTATGTTATAATTTTGTGAACTTACTTTGATGTCCACTACTCTCTTGGACAATACACAATATGCTAGTCGGATGAGCTACAAGCCACACATTATTTTGTTGAATTCTTCAATGAATTTTCCATAGATTCCTACCCTTTGAAGTGTAGCTTGTAATTGATTACTTCATTAGTAAGAAGGCAAATACATGTAGCAAGCCATTTATTAGGTTAGTTGTTTCAATGTGATACGTTCTCTCCGTCTCTTTATTTATTTAATTAATTATTCAATTGCCTTTGGAAAGAGAATGACAAACTCGCAAAAGTTGGTGGGTGGTGCATTTTATTTAAGATGTTTTCATGTTTCAATGTGGCCTATGACTAGTGTTTGGTTCAAGTGGACACCACTTTGGAGATGGTTTTCATGTTTCCTTGTTTTGTGCATCAAGACATGATCCCAATACAAAATAATAAAACATACCAATATGATTCGAATTTGATCCCAAAGGCTAGAATAATATGAAGTTATCCAAACTCAAAGTCATATCATCTAAATCCGACCAATGAAAAAAATGATATGAGGTTACACAAATTTAATTTGAGATGAATAGAATTAAATCCAATGTAATTAAAATTATCCAAATTATGATTATTCAAATTGCATATAACCAATCCATCCGATAAACACCTCTAATTACAAAAGTCTAGCACATTACATATTAACATTTTATACACCTTTCAAGTCCAATTGAGTCGTAACTTGCGACCCACTAACCCAAACAAAGGACATTTCCTCTTCATTTTTATTTTTTTACCAACTGCTATGATCTCAAGTTAAACTAAAGTAATTTAATCTAAATTGATTTGATTTTATTGATGCTAATCTTATCTAATCTATTTTTTTGTACGATTATTATTATTATTATTATTATGATCATCATCATTGGTGGTGGTGGTGGTGTTAAGAATAAAAATCATCATAATTATATAAAAAAAATAATAGCAATATTAATTATTCATAAATACTCTTTAATGTTATTAAATTAAGATATAATTATTATGATTATTAACTTGTATTATTCATATTGATTATTATTATTGATATAATAAAATCAATCATAATTTTTATTATGTATAACTTTTATTTATAGTAATTATTATTATTATTATTATTATTATCATCATCATCATCATCATCATCAAATGTTGGTATTATTATTAATTATTATGAATTATTATTATTAAATGAATAATAATATTCTCATGTATTATTTATGTTATTCACTAATTAAGATTAATATTATTTTTTTAGTACTATAATTAATAATGATTATTAATAGTAATAATAATTATCATTATTAAAATAATTTTCATATTATTCATTAATATCAATAGTAAATATCATTAATACTTATTTTGTTAAATAAATTAAATTATTATTATTATTATGAAATAAATAGAAATATTAATTTTTATAATTATGAATTATTATTATTATTATTATTATATTAATTAAAATTTTGATTATTATTATTATTAAATATTTTTAATACTATTATTTATAATATTAAATTTATCTTAATGTTATTTATATTTGTAAATTAATATATGTATTACATATTAATATTGAATTAAATATTATTTTATTATTAATTTATATTATTATTATTAATATTAGGATTTATTATTTATATTTTTAAATTAATTGTTGCTTTAGTTTATTATTATTGTTAATGGGATTTCCTTTAATTATTATTAATCATCATTAATATTATTATTGATATGATAAAATTAATAAATTTTGGTATTTATAATAATTAAAAAGAAAAAAAAAATTATTATAAATAATTAGTTTAATCTAACATGATCTTAATAGTATTAATTGAATCTTATTTTATAAATCGTAAAAATAAACTATGGAGAACAGGGCCTAAGCAACAACAAAGATGGTGGGTGACGAAGCCCAGTGGAGCGAGCGAGCAACACAGCTCCAACTTCCCACTTCCGAGTCCATTGGAGTGAGGAAGCATGTCTAGCCTCCAGCCCAATGAACTGGACACACAATTACTACAAATTAGTTTGACGCGGCTGGGCCACAGCTCTAGCAATTAATTGGAGTAGTCAAACTGGTTTTACTTCCAGTCCAAGAATTGCTATCCTGTAAAATATCAACGCCAAACTAACCGGTGAATAGTGAGGACTAGGCTACTAATTGAAGTTATCTACTTTTTCTTCCCCCTCTTTCGGTACGTGCTCCCTGTGATTTCTTCTTCTTCTTCTTTCTAAATAAAAAATCAAAGTAACTGAGCAAACATTTATTAGGGCCCAAACGGGGATTTCGGTCCTGTTAGTGTTCCCCTCTTCAGAAAATTTGGTACATTCCTTAGAGATGCAATTTTAGCCGTGAAATCTCAGCTATATAAATGTCGTGGCCGTAGATGACATAGTATTTAAATGTTTTTATTGCACAATTGTACTTTCAGTTAAAAAAGGTATAGTCATAGATCAACATAATTTATTTAAGTCTGGCTTTAATATGAATAATAAAATAAAATACTCTAAATTATATAAAAATAAATAATAATAATAATAATAATAATAATAATAATAAAATTATCGAAAAATTGAAAATTAAAAATAATAAAATAAAATAAGAAAATATTGAAGAATGTAAATATGAATAATGTGAAAATGAATCGATTTCTACTATTAGATTATGTCAAGATAAAACAAATAAGTATCATGTTATTAATTAGTTATATAAGAAAATTTTCATTCAAGTTGCAAGCCTAGGACAAGTCAATACACCTTATATTATTTTTTCAAAGTGACTAATACAAATCCGAACTAATATTAACACCTATTGAATTATAGCACTATAGTCGTACTAGTGGCTTTTATATTTTACAATTCCAAATCATTAAGCACGGGAGGAAATATATCAATCTAAGTATCCAAAGTAGTATTACCAGCATATCTAGTTGTATTCCCTACCTTGGGCCTACATGTATTTAAATGTTACACTTATTCAGTTAGAATTATAAAATTATTAGGTAAATTATTATCTAATCTAGCTGTAATTTATATACATGAATTTTAGCATGCTTATATAGCTACTTAACAAGCATATACTCCTACATATTGCTATTATAAGGAAGTCAAAAGGAGTTATGTACCACATAAATCGAATGAGTCATGTACCATATAAATCATAATTGATAAATTTACACATATGAACTATAGCAATTAAAATACAATCAAATGATAACTTGATGATCATTAGGAAAACAAAGAAATTATTATTAATATCTCAAACCATAGTTTAAGATTTCAATCTTATCTCTAATAATAAGTAAATTAGCCATACATCATGTAAAAATTAACTGCACAAAGCATATAATTAGGTGGGAAAATAAAAGACCAAAAATAGAATTAGAGTGAAAAACTTAGTAAGATTGGCCAGTTGGTAAAGGCATACCAGCCGATTCACCAATTAATTGGTTTGATTAGATGTTATCTTCTTCCCAACGCAACACCTCATTCGACTTGTTGGATGTTAATTTAATTTGGTGGATGACTTGTGTACTTTTAAGCATGGGATTCATGAGTTAGAGGTATATAAAGGCAAAATAGATGGAATTATGGATCAATTGATGGAGTTATGTAGTGGTTCGAAGGATTTAATGAAGAATTAATAAAGGACGATGAATTTGAAGCCCTAACTCTTGAATCCTATTATGGATGATAAATTGATGAAAGAGAACCATGGATTAGAGGTAGATGATGAATGAATGTAATGAGTTGTGAACAAATTGATAAGATGGAAACATGAATTGGTGGAATTGATAAAGATGAATTGGGTAGAGGTTAAAGGTGGAAGAAGAATCCTAATTTTTAAACCTCAAGGTTGGATGCTATAATTCAAAATATTATATGCGATCTGAGTAAAGAATGTTTATATAGATGTTAAGAGGGCTACAAATTGTGTATAAGGTCGGTGAATTAGATAGGATATGATTTAGGAATTACCTATTAAGTTCCACATCTAGCTAACCACCATAAATGTTGCAAGGACCAGTCGATCAGTGTATGATTGCTTGTCGACTAGTGTGTTATTACCAAGACCTCATATTTGCCGACTAGTGTGTTAATATCAGGACCTCATATTTAACTTCCCAACTTGTGGTATGCCTATCTCTTTTTGTTTAACGTGGGTATGCTCAATATATTTGTATTGATCATGGATGTCGACCAAATATATATATCGGTAAATATACCAGTCACAAGTAATATAGGGTATAATGAGTATTGAATTATCATCCCACCAAGAATAATTAATATCTTAAAGACTCTAATAATTTAAATCATGCCTAGACTATCGAAATACAATAAATAAATAAATAATAATCTAAACTAATAATTTTAGATAAAAATATCTAAGCTAAAATTAATAAAATCCAACGGATATCAAATTAATAAAAAAAATACTAATCGGATGCACCTTAATCTAATTATAAATTTTAATTAAGCAATTACTTGATATATTTAATTATTTACTATGTATCAACATGAATATTTAACTATGTAGTTCTATCGTCAATTATTAGCCCCACGATCTTTAGTCAAATGATTAAAATAAAAGACAATGCTTTGTGCTCAATTAATTAATTATATTTCCCTAGCTTTGTAGAAATTATGTAATTATTCTCATAACTCATTCAATTTCTATTTATAGTATTCAACTTAAAGTGGAGAATCAACTATCGTTCACATCTCGATTTGTTAGAATCTAATTAAAGACTATTAGTCTATTAATTAGATACACTCATGAAACCACAAACCACATATGGCAATTTATAAGTCAAACAATCAATTAATTAAATAATATAAAGAATAGGACTTCCCCACATCCCTGATAAAATAAAATTATAACATACTATTAATTAAAAAAATAGTCAAATTAAATAAATAATATAAATTATATATAAAATATTAAACCTAAAATTATTTAAATATAAAATTACAACACTTTAGTTTTAAAATTATAACCAACAAATAATATCATGCCATATGGATGGTTAGGGTTAAAAATTATTTCTCCTTAACTTGGATTTTTTTTCCCGCACTTCAACCTTTTATGTTTCCTCTATGTTGCCGTCTATTCTCTGTTCTCCATCAATTTGTCCATCATTGATGTATATATATAAGGGTTTTTGACCCTTAGTGTTTTTTTACGTAAAAAATAAGAATAAATAGAAATAAAACATTCTTTTCTATATTTCTTCCTTCTCCTTTTATCTTTTCTTATTCTTCTTCTCATGTGTTCATGTAACCTTAACTTGTCAATCCTCTTCTTTCATTTTTTTTTCTTTCTCCTTTGAACGCATGTGTATGAATTTTTGTTGCAGATTGTTGACTACACTTCTGAGTAGCTCTGAAAATAAAAATAAATGAAATATTAAATAACATCTTTTTATAGCAAATATTGTCGGTTGTAACTTCAACCTAATTTATGACCTTGATAAAAATAAATTTTAAGAAATAATACTAGAAAGAGTAGCTATAGATCACGTTTTTATCTTTACAAAAAATATTAAATTAATTTTGAGATAGTATGTGAAAGTTATGATCAAAATATGACGAGCCACTAAAATCATACAAAAATCAACTTTAAGCTATAAAGTAATCAAATATATGAGATTATTATAAAGCACATAATTAAAATTAATATAAATAATATCACATATTATTCAAATAAATAAGTAAAAGTTTAAAGTAAAAGGGCATAAAATAATTAATGGTATGCCTTCATCAATTATAGGCCTTGTCAATATATTTATCCCCTTTTACCCAGGATCTCATATTTAACTTCCCTCTCAATTTCGATTATCTTGTGTTGTGATTCAAGAAACATGGTAAGCATATATGGTGTATCTCTTGATCTTATATTTCCAACACATTTTGAATCACTCAATTAGAGCCTGTAGGAAAAAGTTACACACAAATTACCATAGGCCTTCACATCATTTTCATCACTTTAATTTTAAACATAGTAAATGAGATTTAGTGGTTTATCATTTTTGCACTTGAGCCATGATTCACTAAAGTAGGTGTATTCTATGTATAATTTAGATCCTATGGTGGTCAATCGTTCCACATCTTGATTTTCACATCAATATCTTGAGTCTTTTTTTCTTTATTTTTGTTGTTATGTTTTTAAGTTTGACTCCCCCACACTAATTCTTTTGAATGCTCTTTAGCATTTTCTTGTAATCTTGAACCACACGTATATATCTCATACATATTTCTACTACATTTTAGAACAAGGGCATGGATGTGTTTAAGTTTATGAGGTTAGGAATACTATGGGTGGTGAAATGAATAGGTGATGACATAAAAGGCTCTAAGGGGTTAACTAGGGATGCATATCTTGTTTACACAAAAATGGGATAAAAGGTCATTTGGCTATGTAATGCATGATGATGATAAAAGGTTATACACATCTGTGTTGCATGAAAATGGATTGAGCGAGGGAGGTCAGGGTGAGGTAGAGTTATAAAGTAGGTTAACATAAATAGAGACATAGGTTTCAGCAAGTAAATAACTTGAATGAATGGAGGTTGAATGAGGGTTTTGGATTAGTTAGATGATTTAGTTTGTTTAATCAAACCAAACCGAAACCAAGTAGGGACAAAGTTATGTAATAAAGAAATGAGGGGGGAAGAAAAGGGAAAAGTTTAAGGGTTATGGCAACTTGTTAAGGTTATGAATTAAGGATTAAGGAATAAATTTAGAGGCTAATTACTTGGGAATTAGAGTTTGAAAATTTTAGAGCATTATAAATAGTTAAACCATGACTTTCGACCTTAACATGGACCATTGATCATCGGTTTGGTCTTAAATCCAAACTTTGATAGTTTGTCCTTTTTTATGAATAGGTAATTTTTCTACATATGACATACAACCTTATTTTACAAATTTGAACTCTAATATATTTTCCAGTTTTACTCAATTGAACCTTGTGTGGTATTTTCAAATTCAAATAATTACTTTAAGGTATTAACCAATGTGTTACTTTCATGATAGGACGTTATTACCCTTAAACACTTTTGGGAGTTCAGTATTATCTAGAAACACCCATTTGGATTGCATGTTATGCCATGATATGTTATGTTATAATTGTGAGGTTTCACTAATAAACACTAATTGGATATGGCTGTGAACCAAGTAAGGTGAGTGTAGTATCCCCTCTTATAGCTTTTGTCTTTGACATTCATTAATGTGTGGGGTTTCACAAATAAATACCCTTTTGGTAGGCATTAAACCAAGTAAGATGGGTGTGGTATCCCTTGAAATCTTATTCGCTCTGATAACCTCTATTGATATGACATTAAAACAAGTAAGGTGGGTATGGTATCCCCTTTCAAATCCTCTTAGCTTCAATGTTCATTAATGTGTGAGGTTTTACAAGTAAACACTAATTTGATTTGGTAATAGAAATTATATGGTCATGTAATGAGTTGATAATAATATGATATTAATACATAATATTTTATATGAGTGTAACAAATTCCATATGCATAACCCTTAAGAGATTGCACACTATTATCTACTCTAGGTTACTTGAAAGTGTCAACATGTGCGAAAGTGATATATGGAGTTATGTGATTGCATGAAATATGTTTCAAGTTCTCATAGGAGCTAAGTTTTACTAAGTACTTAACCATAGTGATGTCCATTGTGGTACTTTGATGACCTTGGAAAATGCAAGGGAGTAATTAACATTGTTTCGCAAGTGGTCATTTATTGTGAATTTCTATACGAGGGAGTGATGTTAGACCGTGCGTATGTTACACCATTTATTTTTATCTTTGCTGTAACACCCCCAAAATTCACTACTGAAAAATTTCGTTAATTAAAAGGAAACTAGCGGAAGCAAATTAATAAACCGTGAATTTTGGGAGTATTACCGCCACACTTAGTACCAGACCGGTTCACTCATACCGTTCCAGTACTAAGTGCTAAGGCTAAAGGAAAATGAAATACCATTCGCAAGAATTTCAACATACTTAAATCAGAGTAGCGTATCAAACGTTTACATGGTTACAGTATCCACATATACATTTAAAACCAGAGATTTCAGAGAGAGAGAGAAAAACCCTAGTAGTTCCGGATGAGACCTTACTCTCTTTCTCGTTGCCCACTTGAGTAGCACCTGAAAAGACCTGCAAGGGACACTGCCCATTGAATAGGCAGGGGCCCCATGAATGGAACCCTTCAGTACTACGGTACTGAGTAACCCTTTAAAGTCCCACTTAAAAGCAGGCCCGCAATGTAACACATGAAACAAGCTACATACATATATAATAAATTCACACCATTAACATTCCCATAGCATATCAATGTATTGTTACGAACAATCGGTACTTACGGTCTTAAGCCATGTCATAATGTAACTCAAAACAATCAGGCCTTAAGCCACTGTTCCACTATAAGTAATTAGTACTTGCCCATAATTTTATTCACATACATAACTGGTTTTATTGAGCTCGGGACCCCCCACTATTATTGCCGGTGGACCGGAATATATATAAAATCATCATCCAGGGCACAACGCTCCTGGCCACTATTATAACCGGTGGACCGGGATTTATAAAGAATCATCACCTAGGGCACAACTCTCCTGGCCACTATTATAATCGGTGGACCGGGATATATAAAGAATCATCATCCAGGGCACAACGCTCCTGGCCACTATTATAACCGGTGGACCGATACTCAATATCATAAATCACTGGGCCCGGCTCATTAATATTCCACTTTCAAATATAGTATCTTTCCTTTCTTTAATCATCACATCAATTATATTTATTTGCCTCAAACGAGAGATCAATAACCCGGGACACAAAGGTACACCGGTCGTACCGGTGCATATCAGCTACTCAGTACCCTTCAACCACGAGCCCAAGGACACAAAGGTACTCTGGTCGTACTGGTACATAAAGCTAACTCAGTACCCTACCGACAAGGACACCTAATCCATAAGTATGCATACCCCCTAACTAGGTCCGTAGAGCTAGAAAGAGTAAGATATAGGGCCTGGCTGGGGCACAAAGGCACACCAGCAATTACCAGAATAATCGTGGACTAAACCACGTCCTTAGGGTAGCGACCCCTAAGGAGTCACCATTCCCGATCTCGAGGTCTTCCACTTTAAGTAATAGTGTCTTAATTAAGGTGATCACGAAAAGCACGGCAATCCGATACTTATTCACTTTCGATCGTTTCGATATCATTAATCGTCTCTTATTCAGAGGATTATCCAGGATGTCACAGAGAAACCATCAAGGCCATACTAATCATTAGATATTCTTACTTGGCTAATCAGCATTATTTAATCATATTAATGTTCCACAATCTCAAAGGCATGTTAGGTACAAATTACTCATTTGCCCTTTACTTATATAATTGTTAAGTATCCATTCCTTCCTCGCCAAATTACCATATTACCCTTAAGGTTACATAATTACCAATTTACCCCTTATACGGTTTAGGTTACCCAATTACCCCCTACACTCTTTAAATCACCATCCACCCCTCATAATTGCTATACTTATCATATTTCCCATTTGGTTGGTTATATTACCAATTCGCCCTTCTCCTTTGTTATAATTACTAAATTGCCCTTGAGTTGGATAAATTACTAAATTGCCCTTCGCCTTTATCATAATTACCATTTTACCCCTCTCAATTATTTTAATTGCCATTTTACCCTTTTTAACTATCATGAATCCCAAATCACCCTTCTTCATAATTACCAATATTAATTTACCCTTCTTCATAATCATAATTATTAATTTACCCTTCTCCATATTTATAATTACTATATTACCCTTCTCCTTTATTAAAATTACCATAATGCCCTTTAATTGGTTAATTTACCAAATTACCCTTCTCTAGTATCATACTTATCCAATTGCCCTTCTACAATCATAATTTAATTACTAAATTATCTTTTGTCGTTATCATAATTACCAAGTTACCCCCTTACTCCCAAGTTTACCATAATATCCTTTTATTTACAAAATTACCCTTCTACCCCTTACTTTCAAATTACCATAATATCATTTTATTTATGAAAATTACCACCATACCCCTTTTACTTGTAAAATTACCATAACACCCCTTTTTCTTTCCAAATTACTATCTTACCCTTTTACATCCAAAATTATCATTTTTATCTTTCTTTACCAAATTACCATTTTACCATTCCTTTCCAAAATTACCATATTAACCTTTTACTCCCAAAATTACCATAATACCCCTCACTTACAAAATTATCGTGTCGCCATTCACTTATAAAATTTACCATATTACCACTTACTTATGAAATTACTATTTTGCCCCCTTTACTTTCAAAATTACCATATTGCCCTTTCACTTGAAAAATTACCATAATGTCCTCCTTCATCCAAAATTACTATTTTACCCCTACTTTCAAAATTACCATTCTTACCCTTTTCTCCAAAAATTACCATAATACCCTTCTTTCTCACAACTTACAATTTTATCCTTTTACTTATGAATTATCATTTAACCCCTTTCTTTTTAAATTACTAAATTACCCTTTTACTTATAAAATTACCGAAATACCCTTTTCACTTATAAAATTTCCACTCAACCCTTTTATTCACCATTTTTATGAATTTACCATCACTACATAAAATAATGATATTATTCTTTTCATCTAAGTCCACCAACTTGTCATTAATCAACATAATACTCATTAGCAACTACATACATTAGATCACATACTTCATAACCATAATTACTAGAATACCCTTAGACAATAATATCATTCATGCCTTAGCAACATAATACATCATAAACAAGCATTTAACATTTCCATCAACAATCAACCTTTTCCTTAATTATCATACCTACACATGGCACAAAGCTATCATGCATTTCCCTTTTTCTTTCAATAAATGTAAACAACCATTTTTATATCATGCTTGGCTCACAAAACATACATAAAATCATAATCAATTTCCTAATGTGCTAGCATACGTTTCCATGCATTTAAGGGAGGTTTAACGATTACCTTAATCCCGCAAAATATCAAATCTTACCAAGCATAATTAGCAACTCAACACTTAAAAATAATATCCATCATTATTGTGTTAGAAATAAGGAAATAAAAAGGATAAGACTTTATAAAAGAAATTCATTTAATAAAACACTTTAATTAATTATCAATATACCTCAAAAATTTTCCAAACAAATTCCAACACAAGGGGAAAGCTCACGCTGCATGAGCAGCGTGAGTGTCATGCATAAATGAGAGGGGAAAAGGCTCGAAGAAGGGTGAAGGAAGAAAAATGAGCCATTTTCGAGTTGGGGCCTTTGGGCTAGAAAAGAGGGTAGTTGGGGGAGGTTTGGAGGCAAGGTAAGGATGCAGGAGTGAAGAGGGGGTGTTGGTGGTGGCTAAGGATGGTTTCGCGGCGGCAGAAGGCGGCGGAGACGGCGGCGGCAGGGCGGCAAAGATGGCTGGCGATAAGGGGAAAAATGGGGAGAAAAGAAAGAAGGGGTGGAGGAGGGAGGAAGTGTAGGGCTCAAGGGGGCGGCGTGGGGGTGTAGGGCAGTAGGGGGTGGTGGCAGGAGTCGGCGCAGGGGTTGGGAGCGGCGGTCGGAGCGGCGGACGGCGGCGGCGCAGAGAGAAAATAGGAAAAAAAATGGAAAGAAGGAAGGAGAGAGGAGGGAGCTCGGGGGAGGAAGATGGCTCGAAAATGGGCAGGGAAATGGACGACGGGGAGAAGAAAAAAAGAAGAGGGAGGGTAAGGGGGTAGATGGCAGTGCATAGGGTGGTAGGGAGGCGGTAGGGTGGTAGGGAGAGGGTGGCGACGGGGAGGAGAGACTGCAACCATGGATAGGGTGCAGGGTAGCTTGGTTCGAAATAGGGGAGAAGAGGATGGGTTAGGGAGAGGGAGTAGCAGGGGGCAGGTGCGGTGGCAGGCGGCGACAGTCGCAGGTGGTCGGGCGGCAGCTGCAGGTGGTCGGGCTGCTGTCGACGCCTGGGGAGAAGAAGAAAGAAGAAAGGAGGGATGTGGCGGCCGGTCGGGAGAAGGGAAATCAGGCAGGCCGACCGGTCCAGGGGGAAAAGAAAAAAAAGGGGAGGCCTGCCGGGTCAGGTGCGCGGGAGAGAAGGGCTGAGGGGGGGAGAGGGAGAGGTGGGTCGAGGCCCACTGCGCGGGAAGGGCTGGCCTGGGTGTGGCAGCCCGAGGGAAGAAAAAAAAGAAAAAGAAAGGAAGAAAGAGGAGAAATGGAAAAAGGGCAAAAAGGGAAATGAGAAAATAGGAAAAATAAAATAAATTAATTTATAAAATCATAAATGTATTATTCTTGATAAATTATTTAATTTAATAATTTAATTCATTATAATCTAATATATTAATTTAAAAAGGATAAGGTTAGTAAAATATTAGTTTGAGAAATTATTTAAATAGAAATAGCATGATAAAATAAAAAAATATCTATTTTAATTTGCTAAATATTCCCATCCAAATTTATATACTCAAGAATCCATAAATTAATTAAATTAGATAATTTTAAAAGCTAATTTATTTCAAATAAAAACTATTTATTAAATTATTGGCTTTCTAAAATTTTGGGGGATTACATTTGCTTACTTCTATATGCTTTTATGAAATCAATTTAAATATTAACATTTAATGCTTCTCTATTTATGTTTTAACATATATCATTTAAAAGAGTTTTCTCGTACTTTGATTTGTCATTAAGTAAGTATAGTATCAATCTAGAGTTATGTGCCAACCACACCTTATCCTTAAGGTATAAGCCTAGCACCCAATATGAATTAGGCAATGGTTATTCATTCTTCATATTTTATGTGGCGGTTACACCCTAAATTTTCTTCTTCTTCTTCTTTTTTATGAAAACTTTTTTCAAAACAAAATTTTTAGGTTGTAAAAATGGGGGTGTTACACAGGTTTTTGCCTTTGACCTTATAAAGGTTGAGTGAATACATGCATCTTATTTCCTATTTGAAAAAAAAAATTGGAAAAAATGGAGGTGCTACAGATTTTAACTCATGATACACGACAAAAAATATATACAGAAATACTTTAAGAGAAGGGAAACATTGTCCTTTGAAATCAATACCCATAACACTAAAAGAATCAACTACTATAATTACATTAGAGGTAATTATCTTTTAAGGCATAAATTTATTATATTTTACATCTATCACAACCATAAAAAATGCATATATATTTTTGAAAAAATTCACAACAAGAAACAAATGTGATTGTCATCACCACTGATGTACTCTAACCGCAAGTATACGATGTTGATGTAGTGTACAAGATCAATCACATAAGGAATAAGGAGTGACAAAAAGGATGGTGAAAGATATTCAGTATCTAAACTAATGATAAGGGGGATATATGATATCTAATTATAAATAAAAAATATAAATGTAAACAAAACTCAACACCGATATAAGAATAAGTGAAATCCAAATAGATATAAGGCTAAGGTTCCGTTCAATCCCCTTAACCCCAATGCAATCGAATCTTAACTCTATATCCAAAATTAAAACCCATAGTCATAAATGCCAACTATATTATGTAGTGTAATGCTCTATTGAGCAATTACACCCTATTGTCTATTGATACTTATCTATCTCTAGTATGAATGCGAAAATAGATAATACATTATTAAGTTTTCGTATTCCCTTTTTTTAGGTTGTAGAGGACAAACCAACGTCTCTTAACCTTGAGGTCTGATCTCTAATCATTTAATCGAGTTCGCTCTGTCCCATCTCTAGAATATTTCCAGATTTTCTCTAAGTAATAATAGAAATATGATCAATTTCCATAAAAAAATATTAACACAACACATATGATAAGGAATTAAATTGGGTAAGGTTCAGATTCTCAACATAACTGGATCAGGGGATCTTCATTCACCTAAATACAAATTAATTATTCTATCATTGCTTCCATTAAGCACAAATCTTAAACAAAGATAATTACATCAATTGAAAAAAAATCCAAATATAAAATTAAAAACCCTCTTTATTTAAGATAAGAAAATCACCATTCGATCCATCTGACTAGGAATACAAAATTAAGATCAAGAGAGGGGATATTATGGATGAATTGGGGGTAGGATTGGTTTGAGTGATGTAAATAGAAGAAAAGATTCTCGAATCTCTCTTTTATGCTCCCAAATTGCTGTTCTCCTCATCCTAAGGTTTTAACTAAACAATTAAGAAAATATGGCCTCATATAGGCACTCCCACCTATCGAGACAAGGGCTTGTTAATCAACAAGGCACCTTATATCTAAGGATAATGAAGGACATCCACTGTGCATCAACAAGCCACCCAGTGTTGGGTGACATGGTTTGTGTTGGTTGTGTTAGCTTACCATGTTAAAAATTTCGTTCATAACATCTTCGTTTGACCTCATATTAAGCCAAAATTTGATGCCTTAGAAAGATAACAAAAATATATATACCTTTCATGTTTAGACATTTTTTAAATTGAGAACGCATCAAGGTTGGATTTGCACGTCTTTCCATTTTTTGCATACTTTGAGCACTTATTTTTACTTTCATTTGTTCCAACTATTTTTTTAGCTCCTTTTGATTCCAGTTTCTCCAAATACCTATGCAATATAATCAAGAGCATTAAACACAAAAAAGTATACTAAGATATGCAAAATCCATCACATAATCACACTAAATATTTACGTTAAAGTTCCATATGATTGACATGATCCTTACTTATTAGCCACAAATTTGTAACAGCAACATGTCATTATTATGGCATTGACATGACAATTTAGTAGCTATAAATTTCTAGGCAATGACAAGTTGTGTTATGCTAATACCCTTTATCATTGCAACTATTTTTAAAATCCATTTAAAATTTATTGAAATTTCAAAACAAATGTAATAGATTGCAATTGATACAACATCTGATGAAAGGGTGTGCCTTAAAAATTCTACTAGTCCTTATTTGTCTTACTTAATATTAGAGCCCAAAGTTTTAGCATTGGTTGATAAATTGGGTCAAACTAGCATAATTAGGTCCCATAAGGTGCTTATTTACTTAAGCATGGATTAAGGAAGGACATAAGGGCAATTGTGCTAATTTTAATAACCTCACATACATGGAACATGAGGAGCGAATGTCTATAAAGCTCATAATTGACCAGTTATTAGATATCAACTAGAAGTTTTAGTTAGATAATATTATCTATTTAGTCTCATTTATATTTTGTTAGTGTGCTAATTTGTGTTCATTTTGTGTGTGTGTTTTATATTCTATTCCTTTATATTATCTTACATAAAATATTCATATTTGATGAGGTATAATTCACATATAAAATGTAAATATTGATGATCATTGAATATCATTTAATCAAGTTTAAATTCCAATTGAATCTCTTTGTGACCTTTTTTTTATGATTTTTGTGCAATGCATATTCAAGTTTTCGCCACTCAATTTTGGTGTGATTTTATTAGAGAGAGAGTTTTTATTTAATTAACACATTCATATCCCCATATATTCTTCATCCAAAATCACCATACACACATACACACATACATTCAGTCCCAATTCAACCCCATCAACTTGTAACCCTAATCCTAACCCTCTTCCATAACAAATGTTTTTCCCCATCAGTAATGAACTTATTAATCTCAATTTCACCTACCATTATTCCCTCATTAAATAGACAATTAACCCACTATCAAAACCCTTAAGCATCAATCCCTCAAAACCCTAATAGAAATCACTAAAACTTTAACCTCTAACTACTACTACTACTTCTTCTTCTTCTTCTTTTGACATTTTTTTAAGCTTAAAAATAGTGTGACAAAATGTGGTTTCGAATTGTATTTTTAGTGACAACACTAGTTGTGTAAACATTTTAAAAGAAAAAGAATTTGGATGCTATTGAAGCCAATATTGGTAGTAGATATGACACTATCATCCTTAGAAATATTATTTTTTTTATTTGATTATTTAATTATTCATGAAATCTTATTTTATTTTATTTTTCATATATGATAATTTGAATATAAATATCAAACATATAATCATAATTCAGTAAAATTACATATGATGTCTAATAACTATTTTATTAGTTAAGAAAATGATATAATCTAGTCCCTCATCACCTTTAATTTGATTGAGTTGTTTATCATATTGTTGAGTTCAAGGATGCAGAGGCTAAGTAGGAAATGTGTGAAACAAAATACTATAGATATGGTCAATCCTAGTCTTATGTTGTCAAAGAATTCCATTACTTGATCAGTTATGGGGTTAGGTTAGGTAACATTAACAATAGATTGGGAAGTAGTGGATTTAGTTGGTGGTGCACTACTAGAAATATAAGGCTTAAAAAAAGAAGTGTTCAACACTATGTGCCTGACATCTTTACTAAATAATTGATGTTGACCAAGAACTTTATCCATTATTGTCTCTTCATCTACCAACTATAGAGTTGTGGAATTTGAAGGATCATTACTCAAACCTACTGAAATACCTCGAAAATTCTAATTTTAAGAATTATAGTTAAATAGTATTTTTATTATAAAAATTAATTAAATAAATTATTTTTATTAAAATAAAAGGAAATTAGTTAGGGCAAATCAAGAATAAATTTATAAATATTTTAATTAGGAAGATTTTTGGGTATTTTAGCTGATCAAAGATTTTATTTTGGAAATCAATTAAATAATTTTATTTTGGAAATTAATTAAATAAATTATTTTATTTATAATAAGAAGGAGAAAATGGTTCCAAATTAATAGGAATTTTATAAATAATTTAATTGAAGAAAATTAGGGTGTTTTGCTATTTAAAATATAATTTATGAAAAACCTTTCAAAACCCCTAAATTAGCCTAAAAAGGAAATTTAAATATTATTTTATTTAAATATTATTATTTTAAATATCCCAAATACTCAAATTAGTTTAATTAACCAAATCCTCCTATTTTTCTTTTCCCTTTTTTCCCCTTTTCCTTTTTCTTTATTTTCTTTATTTTCTTCCTTTTTTCTTTCTCTATTTTTTTCCCTTCTTTTTCCCCGTTTGGGCCTGCCCTCTCTCGCGACCCCTTTCCTCTCTTCTTTTCCTCCTTTCCTTTTTCTTCTTTAGTGACCTAGGCCAGCCTAGCTGCCCAGTCCCCCTCCCTCCTTCCTTGCCTTCGGCGCGGCCCAACTCTTGTGACCGGCCCCCTTCCCTTCCCCTCTTGAGTGGCACTTTCCTTCATTTTCTATCGAAATGCATCGTTTGATTTAATAATTTTAGCCTGTCGCCCGGCCGGTCTCCCTACTCTTTTCTTCTTTCTTTTCCTCCCCGAACCGCTGGTCTCCCCCCCCACACCTTTTCTTCCGTCTTTCTTCTTCCCCTTCCTCTCATTGACCACCTGCCATTTCTGTCGACCTGCACCTCCGAGATTAATGTCACTGATCTCGCCCATTTGATTGGCCATTTCTCTCTTCTTTTCCCCGTCGTTCCGCCGGTCATGTTGACCCAAACCATTTTCTCCCTCTTCTCGCACGGTTCCTTCTTTTCCTACGCATTCCCTTGCCACGAGTTTGACTGTCACCGGCCAACCATTGCTGCCGGTGACCCTAACCCTACCCGTCCTATTCCCACACCGACCCACAGAACCCTACCCTTTATTATAAATTCTATTAATACCCCCATAATAGCCCTGTATTGAGCCTTTGAATTCTACCTAGAAAAACCTTCGCATGCGCCACCGCAACTTTAGATGCCATTTCCGCCACCTTCGGCCAACAACACCGCTCTCTCTACCCACTAAAGTCATCCTTGCACCGCCCTCTAACTACTTAAACCTCCCTCATCCTTCGATTCTTCCTACATAAGCCGCACGGCTGTGCAAAGTTTCCTCCCCGATCAACCTTTGTTTTCATCTCCGCCACCCTTCGAACCACCATTAGCCACCATTTCTGCCGTTGTCACCGCTCCTTTCACCTCTCAACTTGTTCTTCAGACCACCCTCTACCTTTCCCTACCTTTCTTTTCATCTTTCTACCTCTTCTCCTCTCTTTCTCTTCTTCTTCTTCATTCGGCCACCGCCGCCGCCGCCGTGCATCACCACCCTTATTCTGTTCCTCTCCTTCTGGGCAACCATAACCACCCTTGCTTCCACCCTCTTTCTCTTTCTCTTTTTCCCATCGCTCAACTTTCCCCCTTTTCTTCTCTTTTTCCGACCACCGCCGCCGTCGCCTGACACCACCGCCAGTGCCGCCTGTCACCACTAGTCTAAGGTTGAACCCTAAACCCTCTCAACCCTTTTTTACTATTTATAAAAGCTTTATTTTATTTTATTCTATTTATTTGAAATATATTACTATTATTATTATTAATAATATTACTATTATTATTGTTATTATTATTATTATTAATGTTTTTATTATTATTTTTATTGAGGGCTGAAGCCCTATTATATATTTTTATTTCGATTTTATTATTATTATTATTGTTGCTATTATCTTTATTATTAATATCAATATGTTGTTGTTGTTGTTGTTATTATTATTATTATTTCTAAATTATTATTATTATTATTATTATTATTATTATTTCATTATTATTATTATTATAAATATTTTACGAATAGTGTTGCTGTTATTATTATTATTGGTATGCGATGATGATGATGATGATGATGATTATTATTATTATTATTATTATTATTATTATTATTATTATTATTATTTTCATTGTTGGTATTATTATTCTATATAGGGCTGAAACCCTATTGTGCCTATTTTGAATTATAGTAGTAGTACTATAAATATCAATTCTTATTATTAACATCATTAATAATTTTATCATTAGCTTTTATTATTCTTATTAGTGTTATTATTATTATCATTATTATTTAATATGTTTATTATTATTTAATGTGGGGTCGAAACCCTATTTCATTTTATCTTCGATTATTATCATTACTATTATTACCATTATGATAATTATCATTTTTGCAATATTATTATGGTTTTTATCATTATCATTATTACTATTTCATTATTATTATTATTATTACTAAATTTTGTTATTTATTTTACTAATGTTATTATTAGTATTATTTTGGTAAAGGGACCAAAGCCCTTATTTCATTATATTTTTGAGTAATGCCTTTTATTATTATTGTTACTATTATTATTATTCTTATTAATATTAACATTGATATTATTTTTAGTATCTTTGCTATTATTATTATTATTATTATTATTATTATTATTATTATTATTATTATTATCATTATTATTATTATTATTAGGGTAAAGTCTCCAACCTTATGTTATCAACTTTTATAATATTACTATTATTTCTTTAGCAAAGTTAGTAATTAGTTAATGTTATTATTACTAATATGTTATTATTTTATTAAAAACCTAGTCTTAGAATAAGTTAGTAAATAATAGTATTTTTGATAGGAGGGAATCTAATTTTAGGTTTTCCCTCATATAGGTGAGACCAATCAAAGCCCTAAGGAGGCATAGGAGCGTGCTCCAAGGCCGGTGTCATTTTAGGTAAGGGTGTTACTAAGGCCTATTGTGTGTTGATGTGCATTATATGCTTTGTATGTTATGCATCCTATGTTTATCATTATAATTATTTCGTATTTGGTATGACGTGGAGTTGAAGTATGTTCTGTGTCATTATATGGCATGTGTACCATGTATATGTGATGAAATATTGTGGTATATGATGTTATGTGTTGTGACCTTATAAGACATGCATGTGAGGATGTTAACGTAGTTTGTGTGGGAGAAAGGATGAAAAAGGAGAATGAGAAAATAAGTTGACAAAGGGATGTGAGTTGACCTAAGCATTTTAATGATCCATGAGTTGAAGAATAAAATGGAAAATTTAGGGTTTTGTGTGGAAGAATTTAATCTATGGTTTTTATATGGGAGAATCTAATTTATGGTTTTGTATGGGAGAATCTAATTTAGGGTTTTGTATGGATGGACTTAAGGTTTGGCATGGTAAATTTTATGGTGTTGCATGTAAGAATCTAAACTAGGGTATGGTATGGATGGACTTAGGGTTTCGCATAGTAGATTCTATGGTGTTGTATGGATTGAATCTAGGGTTTGGTGTGAATGAATCTAGGGTTTTGCATGGATGGGTCTAGGGTTTACATGGGTAAATCTAGGGTTTTACGTGGGATTTTAGGTTTTCGCATGAAAATTTTGAATGGTTGTCTGGGAGGTGTAAAGTCTGCATGGGCATAAAATTTATATATGGAAAGTTGATTTGGGATGTGAGGAAGGTAATGTAAGTGTTGTTTGGTTGTTTGAATACTTTGGATGAAAAATAGTACGTGGAGCAATATAAGGGTATGTAAGAGACCGAGGTAGGGTTTGTGTGGACAATTAGGGTTTGGTGTGGCTGCTTAGGGTTTTTGTGGTATTATGTGTATTTGATGGTTAAAGTGTAATTATGAGGGTGAAATTTATTAGTTGTGATATGTGGAGTGCTAAAATGATTTGAGATAGGTGAAATGGAGTAAGATGGGCCACTGAGGACTGAATTAGGGTTTCTAGGGAAAACCTTAGAGTAAGAAAATAAGTGGACTTGGAGGTGTGTAGTAGTGGGCCTTAACCCACATATTTCGGCGTTGGAGTTCTAGAGTGAATTTGAGTATAGAGGAAAGGTTGTTGGGCAAGTTAGGAGGGGCAGAGTTCTCATGATATGATATGGATTAGTTGGAGGATAAGTGTAAAGGGAGTGATTCATACATGTCTAGGGTGAAAGCTTTTGAATAAAATACTTAAGACATTAATCATTTAAAGTGGAAGATTGTTGAGCCGGGCCCAAATTGATCCACCGACGAATAATAGTGGTTAGGGCAAGATGTCCTATATGTGACCGGTCCACCGGTAATAATAGTGGTCAGGCTTTGTACCTGTGCGTTTTCGGTCCACCGGCTATAATAGTGGGAGATTACGTGCTCAAAAAAATCGAACATATTTTTGCCAAGACATGGGAAAGATACTAAGTACTTACAGTGGAATACCGTGAGAGAAGGGGCCAGATCGGTCCACCGGTGAATAATAGTGGTCAGGAGCTTTATGCCTTGTGTGTTTTCGGTCCACCGGCTATAATAGTGGTTAAGAGCTTTATGTCCTGTGTGTTTTCGGTCCACCGGCTATAATAGTGGGGTTCCCATACTCGCATGGATTTGATAAAGAGCATGGTGTGAAAATAAATTCGATAAAGGATTAATTAAGTAATTAATCTAAACTATACTGGACTTTGGTATATTTACCTAAATGCTCATTTACCTTTATGTTATTATGTGGGACTTTATGATCCTTTATTTATTCTGTATGATTTTCATGATCTTATGTGTTGGCCTTAGTGAATCTATTACCTTACTTAGTACGTAGTGTACTGATCACCCTTTTCATGGGTTCTACTCATTCCCACAGGTAGTAGGCCCTTCTAACTTTGTGCAAGTGGGCGAGACATCAGTCGGGGCTGAGCGTTGAGCATATTTTGGCTTGAAATTCGAGATTAGTGTGGCCGGATCCGTTCTTCTTGTTATCTTATTTACTTTTATTATTCTTTTTGTATCGGATTTTTCCCTCTTATAGGTGACTATTTTGTATTGAGGATTCTAAATGAAAATTTTATCTTATGAAATTTTATTTCTTCTTTTTAGAATTTTAACCATGTACTCTGATTCATGATTCTTTTATGCATACTCTGATTTCTATGTTATGATATTTTTAATTCATTTTATGAACTCTTGGTTTAAGTTAAAAATAATTTTCTTAGCCTTAGCACTTGGTATTGAAACAGTCGAAGAGAACCGGTTTGGTATTGAGTGTGGTGGTAACATTTCCATAATTCACGGGTTTTAATTTAATTACTTCCGCTTTAAAAAAAATTAGTGAATTTTGAGGTATTACACCTACCTTTGTTGGCTAACTTTGAGATAGTTGCTAACAATACCCAACCATTTCTGCAAACTAAAATAAATTTAATATCAAACATGTCAATTACTCTATAAAAAAGTAATGTATAATATTAAAATATTTTTATAATTTCTTCTTGTGGCCTTAGAGATTCACTTCCCAATTCTCAATTGCAATTCTTTATAAGTCTTAATATCCGAGTGTAATTATTAGGCATGTAGGTTGACATTTCAATTTAGTGAAGATAATAAGTTATTAATATTATAATAACATTATAACTACACATTAAAAGTTTGGTTTATATTCCTACCTAGGATAATACATCAAAATAGTTCTAAAACTATGGTCACTTTGATAAGTCAAATTTGACCTATTTTCTCATTTTTCTTTGATCATGCTTGTGACAAATGAAGTAAAGTTAATATTGCATTTTAATCTTATATGTGTTAACTTTTGACATTACAACTCTATTATGAAAGTATGTTTTCTTCATCAAAAGACCAAAACTCAATGCATCAATATTATATCTCCCGATCAAAATCAGTTGACTACTAGTTATTATCCTTAACACATTATCAATTGATCTTTTTTTTTGTGGTAGATAACTCGAAATGATTACGTGAGACCTTTAGACTCACTTTTCCCAAGTCCACTATGCTTCCCATACTCTATATGCTACAATAAAATATTAATATTCATATTAATACTTGTTTATAAAAATCATAAAAAAAAACATTAACTTATAAGTTATTATTGTTACTTCAAGTATGGGTAATACCTTAGGCCTAACTTGATCAAGGAGCTCTACGTAAGACACCTAGCATTGTCTCACCATTTACATTGCCAACACAATGATTAATTTGGTTGACATGTGGCTCCACAATATTTAGTGTCCCATCAACCATGGAAAATTGTATAAGGAACAAGTAGTTTTTGTTTGCCCCATAATCTCAATATAGGCTGAGGTTCTTTCCTTTTTTCCTACATTTTATTTGCATCGGTGATGGTGTTGCAACAATAATTAAATTGTGAATCAATATCACTAAGATAACAAGTATATAGTATAATTTCAAATTAAACAATCATAAGTTATATTTTACCAAATTCATACCTTAATGCTAACCTATGAGGATTTAGAGAGGTATCATTGCCCCTATCCCCACCATGATCTCTCAAAGTAATTTTATTCATGGCAATACATTGCAGTAGTATATTAAAATAATGACAAAAATGTAACACTATAATCGATCGAGTTAGTTTACCAATTAAGTAAGCAAAATATGCTAAGTACATTTATGATATTTTGAAAAAAATGAAAATTTGACATTTTCAATTTAATTATTGTGCAAACTTAATTTTATCAATGTAGACCCTAAACTTTAGAAATTTTTAAAAACAAGACTTTAAATTGTGTTTTTTGATAAGTGTTAAATGTAAGGTTTGCATTTTTGCATTGATAAATTAAGTCTTTGCAATACTTAGGTTAAATAGTGTTTAAACTTCACCGACTATAAAATCTTCATTATAATTAATTATGAAGTAAAATAGTATAACACACAATGGGTAAGTTATATGACAACAATATAGCGCTCACAACAATACTACATAGAGTTCGACGACAATAAGTACAAGCCTTAGTGTTAAGTACATACTAACAATAACAATAGTAAAAACTATCACTATAGTTACTTTCATCATCTTCACTACTAACAATGTCTAAATCCAAAAAACTCGGGCCATCTTCATCTTTAATGTTGTATTCTTCCATGTTATCACTAATCTTGATCTATTACAGGTCTTCAATTCTCGATATTCATGTCACCTTAACCAAAATCAATTCAATCCATCACATCCACCATATTATCATCATTCAAATCCCAAATGTGATTATGGTTGGATTCCTAGACCACCTTCTAACAAGGACTACTAAGAGGATCATTAACATACTAAATTTATTTTGTTTAAGATCCTAAAATACACTAATTCTTCTTGTGCTGCTCTAACCTCGTATACACACTCATAGTGTTGTTTTCCACTCTTATTATTTTAGGCCCTGGATAAATGTCAAACCACTCATACTTGAGCAAAGCAACACAACATTCATCAAAGGAACATAATTCTATAATCTCATGTAGTTGTCCATCGACTCTAGGGATGCACACCACTCTTTTGTGTTCTCTTATTAAAATTTCTAGAAGGCGTTAAGTAATTAACTATGTGAATCACACAAGCATGATAAGTTGATTCCACATTAAATGGATGACAATATAAGGAAAAATATTTCGTTAAAGCATTCAAGCAACATATCGTAACTTGTAAACCTGAAACTTTTGATTGTAAGAAGATTATCAGTTATTTATACAAACTATAAAGTTGAACATAATTTATTTTATTTATTAATGCTTAAATAGTATACATTTCAACACAAACCAAGATGCAAACTCCTTACTTTGTATATCAACCAAATTACCACCATGTTGGCTATTTCTAGGCATGTGTTTACTAAAACAAACATAAAGATTAACATCCTTTAAAGATATAACATAAAGGAACATTAGGTGATAGTAGGGTAATAATGGCTAAGAACACACCATTAAAGCTCATGCAACTTCTCAATAGGTAAATTAATCCTTGTTATCTTACTAATAGGATGAGTTTAAGATTAGAAAATAAATAATCAATAATTCTTAACAACCACATCTTCATTTATCTCCTCTCTATTAAACATTTTCACAACACCTTATGAGTATATAAAATAGAAACTCAATACTTAATGAATCGCCTATGCAACACTTTGAGATAGATACAACACTTCTTCTGTAACTGTGTTACACAAAAATTATATATATATATATATATAGACACACACACATACTTATGCACGTTGCAATAGTCTTTTAGATTAACTATAAACATACATTTAAATGGATAAATAAATATTTTGAATTTGTTCTTATGAATTTATAAACGCCTTTGAATTTTTTGTAATAGTATAAATATTTAGACTTTATTTCCATTAAGATACATATGTATTAAAATTTTAAAAAAAAATTAAGGTACAAAGGGATAGACTTTGTTTTCGTAAATGTTTCTCATGAATTAGGGGTTGTAAGTTGTTGATTGATAGTAGGTTCATTTAAAGAACCTCTCATGAATTCCCTGGAATAAGATTTCGTATTCAAGATAGTAGAAACATTGGGTTAGTTAGTTGGTATTGGGTTTGAGAGGATAGAAATGTAGGTTGTTGGGGTAAAGGTGGTGTGCTAGACTGTGATTCAAATTGTGACCTTGTTGTTGAGGTAAATAGGGGGTGTTGGAATTGAATTAGGTGGATAGAAAATATGGGAAAGTATAAGGCCGAATCGCTTCGGAAGATTTTATTATCATCTGCCGCCGGTGGCGTGACGAAACATGCTCCCCGTAAAATATACAGAAGCAGGTGCCCTAAGATCACTACTTTTAGCGCCATCTCCCGCCTTTTCTCTCGGTTTAGTGTCGTATCGACGGTAATTAGGGAAATACATTACTATAATTAAAAACGGCCATGGTTCCAGACTTCCAGTCTTCCAGAGCCTTTAAATCGCATCAACTTGTTTGTAGGCGGCCGACGTCTGTACATATCTTGACATTTCTTCATCAACTTGTTCACCGAACGGAAGTAAACGTCTCCCCCTCTACCCCGTCTCCCTTTAAACACTCAACCACTCTGCCTTGTCGAGTTATGAGACCTTTGAGTCTTTGACTCGAATAGTAGCCTTCCGAAGCTTCTACCGAAAACTGTGGAGCTAGCACGGCATGTGTGTACCTACAATAAATATAAGTCAAGACCAGAGACAAAGAATACCAAAAGTCGGAGACATTTAGAGTGTATTTAGTTTGAAAAAATCAATTTATATTTTTCACCTACAATTTTTTATTAAAAATAAATAGAAAACAATTCTAAAATAAATAAATAAAATGTTTATTTATCTATATTATAAAATTACCTTTTAATTTTAAAAAATTATAAATATTTTCATATTCATCTAGATTGGATAATGATGATAACTATAATGATAATGATGATATTAATGTTATTATTAATATTATATTATTATAGTATTATTGTTATATATGGTAGTAATAAATTTTTTTATGTAAGTAATAATAATAGTAATGTTGTCGTCAATAATACTATTATTATTTTGGTTACTAATATAAATTATAATATTATTTTTATTTTTTTAATAATGATATTATTGACAATATTATATTTTTCTTAAAAATAATGTAATGAAATAATAATAATAATAATAATAGTTATAATCATTAGCAATATTAATAAATAAAAAATATTGACATTCATATTAAATTTATTACTATTACTACTACTACTACTAATAATAATAATATTCATGATGATAATATTATTAAATTTATTAGTAATATTATTACTAATTAATAATAATGTTATTATTAATGTTAATATTGAATTAATATTAATATTAATTAATAGCAATATTAATATTAAAATTAATAACTATATTAATATTAAATTTAATAATATTATTATTATGAATTTTAATCTTAGTAGTAATAATAAAAATAGCATTACTAATTATTTTAACAATAGTAATAATATCATTAATGTTATTTTATTAATATTAGTATTGATAAAATTTTAGTTATATTATTATTATTATTATCATTACAAATAATAAGCTTATTAATAATAATGTTATTACTATTATTAATTTTTTTAATTGAAAAATATGTAGAAAAAAAATGATGTACATTTATATGGAAAAATTAGAAAAAGTAATATAGGTTGTTTTTCAATTTTCCTCATAGAGCCAGAAAATCATATTTTCCAGTTTTCCAATCACAAAAATAGAAAACATAAGTCATTAACATATTTTTTGAATTTATGAGAAATAAAAAAAAATTCAAACAAAAAGTTTATTTTCTAAAACTAAGCACACATTTATATTTCTTGAAAAAAAAATCAAATAACTTTGAGAAAGAAAAAATAAAGCTTTGAAATTTCTAGTAAGATTTGCCATGCATGTTATCAATGAACTTAATTGTCAACACCTAGTATTCAAAGCACAAGGATTAAAATGATAAAATATGACCTCCTAAATTATAATTATTTTTAACTATAGTATTAAAAGTTAAACAATTTAAGGTTGGGAAATGTAATTTTTAGGCATGGAGAATAGTAAGTGTATACTGTTATTATGGGGCACGTGCATTTTCACAAGGAGAATATGTATTTTAGGTATGTAGAAAGACAAATGCATATTCTTATTGTGTAATGTGTAGTTTTTTCATAAAAGATGTATATTTTTGTCTCACAATTTTTGTATTGATGTTCTAAATGAATGCACACTTTTAAAAATTTGTATTCTTGTTCATAGAGAATGCACATTTATAAAAATGTGTGTTCTTTTACCGCAAGATGATCATTCATATTTTTAAATATCTATATCTGGTTTAATTAAAAAAATGTGTATTTAACTCTTGCTATTGTATCAATAATGAATGTGTATTTTTGTTCTCAAAGTTGTGCTTTTATATCCCAAAAAATGTGATATTCTAAAAATTGTGCATTAGTATCTTAAATGATATGCATTCATATCCTAAAAATGTAATAATTCCATACATCTAAAATTAGGGATGCAATTTTCTTGCTCCTTTGGGGTCCTCTTAGGGGAACCTGTCCCCATCCTTGATATGTGAATGTGTGTATGTATGTATTCATTTCTTTTCTTTTAGTTATCAATAATACTGATTTAGTGTATTAGATAGTGTGAACATTTAATATTATATACTTCATTATTTATGTTAAGAAATCTATGTCATGTGTTTCATAATTTTAATAGGAAATACCAAATAAAAGAATTTTAGGGTTTGATTTGAAGTTCATAGACAGTTAGAGTTTCAGGTATACGGTTAGATTCCAAGGAATTGGTAAGGTTTTCAGGAACAGGGACAGGTTTCTATAATTAAGGTGGAGATTTAAAGAGGGGATCAAAACAAAGATGGAGATTTGACCCCATAGAAATGAAGGTTGGGATTACTTGATTATAAAAATTCGAATGTTGGAATAGGTTTGAGGATTAATTTGTTTAATGGACTTAGAAATGAGGATGGAGTCCCTGTCCTCACCCTATTGCCATATATGTTCAAAATCCAAACAGAAATTTATATTCAAAATCTAAATGAGGATGGGAAAATTGAGAATAATAACTTAATATTCTAATCTAATGTATTTTGCATATGCTAACGAATGCTCCTCTAGGACTATACCTATTATATATGCGTAACATATCACAACTAGCATCATATAATCTTGATGTGATTGAGGAAACAAATAAATATATAATTAAGATTGTTGTGGCTAAGTCCTAATATAACACCCCAAGTTGTTACGACCATGCAGGGGTTATCTTAGAGAGCTTTTAGATTTATTGGCTGGCCCCACAGATCAACACGAGTCCTTTCAGCGCGCTTTGTCCTCACTCACACGCTTCCCGAGAAATTTTTAGAAAATTTCTGAAACTTCCTAAGAAGGTCACCCATCCTAAAAATTGCTTCATGGCCAGCACGCTTAACTGTAGAGTTCTTTAGGACGAAATCACCAAAATGATGGTATACCATGTTGATAAAAGTAGTCAAATCAATCCTTATAACACTCCGCTGAATTTGGGGTATTACACCTAACCACTTTAATCATAACAACTACACATGATATATACTCTCCAAACATGGACTTAATATGCATGGGAACATAATAATAAGAGAAAGAACAACAATCAAATAAAAAAAAATCAATCAGCATGGTTGTTTTGAGGAAACATGAGGCACCCGTATTAATAAAACACATCCATATTTTCTTAAATTCAAATATTGTCGAGAGTCTAAGAAAAAACACGACCCCCTGTGTGTTTATAAAATATGGACCATGTTTATTCCTAGACATGTGGATTTTTTTTCTATGATTTCTCTTGATATAAAAAAAGAGAGGCACAACTCCACACAATCAAGACTAATTAGTAATCCAATTAATTCAGAGGCATGAGTGGTTCTGATACCGAATGTTAGACTATATATGGCATGAATTAATGCTAAATGATAGACTATATATGCCATCAATTTTATAAAACCCTAAACATATAAAACTGGACCTTAATGTAAAATAGGATATTCAATAATCATTATAGCAAGAATAAGTTATTTACCTCAAGTTATTGACAAGATTAATATATAGAATAAAATAAGAATTATCAACCGAATTTTAAAATTTTATGGTTCTACTTCTACCCCTGAACCTAGACTTGATAGTGAGCGTTAGATAACAGAAAAGAAAATAGAGAGATCCTGATGATCTTCACTTTAAATTAAACAAATTCGATGGAAGAATTACAACCCACATTACTTTTTTTTACTTCATGTATATATATGGGTGCATTGAGAGATAGAGAAGAAAAGGAAGAAAAATTCTAATACGCTTGATGAAGTTGACGTAATTATGAATATTATGTAGAGAATTATAGGCCTTGATCCTTTTTTCTCCTTATTCACATTTGATTTCAAAAAAAGTTTTATATTTTCTTTTTATTTATTTTCTAATACATGTATTAAATTAATCTACTAACTTGAGACCTTATTCTATAAATAATTTTATGACCAAACTTTATATCTAATTTTAATATAGATATAGTCTAACATTTGCAATAATTTTTATTTTTATAAAAAAATAATAAATTCTGGTTGAGAATAAACGAGGGTGTCAAGGATGAGAATTTCTTTTAAACAAAATTTTATATTTGGATGTTTTTAATAATATAATTTTTTGGACCTATAACAAAAATTTAGTTCTTCATTCGAAAGCAAATAATTATAATATAATTATTGCATAAAAAAATATTTTACCATTGTATTGCTAGAAATCTTCCTAGAAATATGACACTAAAATGGTGGCATATCTCATGAATATTTGTAACACCCTAAATTTTACTACTAAAAAAGTTCATTTTACAGCGGGAGCATATAATCAAAATACTAGGTGTTTCCATTGTAATTGACATGAATTTGGTTTACTATACCATCATTACATTAATCACAAGGCTAAAAATATTTATAGTAAAACAAATTAATTAAAAGTGAGAGTAGCTTTATAAATATAAATACGAGGTTGAAGATTAACTCCAGGATACAGTAGCAATATACAACAAAAAGGGATACCATGGATTGAAGAGTACAAAAGGTATCAAGATAAAAATAGCATCTGGATAACATGACTCTTTGCCCAAACATCTAGTACAAGAAAAGTCACTCATCCCCATCAAATGCATCAAAGGCAATAAAATCATCTAATTGTTCTCATAGACTTGCACAAAAGTATTAGGGTCATTTGTTTGTGGAAATGAGTATCACCCATGAAAAGGATGGTCAACACAATACGCATTGAGTAAGGTAACAATATTGTTGAGTTAGGGATGGATTTAAGCACATACATTAATAGTAGAGTATAAGTGCATGGACAAAACACATAAAGTATTGTAAGGTAAGTACGGATCCATGCCTTTTTTATTAAGTATAACCATTTTCATTCTTTTATTTGCATTGAGTTTAGAGGTCCCACTATTCTTAAACTAATGGAATGGTCTAAAATACCTCTCAGAGACAATATACCTGAGCCACTACTATCGTCCGGTGGAACGAACCCAACACCTAGTAGGGCAAAATGCTCTAAAGCTAATGTTCTTAAATCAGTAGAACGATCTGAAGCACCTCTTAGGGACAACACACTTGAGCCACTATCATCGTCCAGTGGAATAGACCCAACACCTCAGTCCTGAATCACTCACTCTTCTACTTTAAATCATTAATATCTTATCAATTAGGTTACTTATCTTAAATCATATTCTTATTCACGATGAGTATAAAGCCCCACTATTCTTAATTGGTGGAATGAACTGAAGCACATCTTAGAGACAGCGCACCTAACTCACTATTGTCATTCGATAAAATAGACCTATAAAACACCTCTCAAGGAAAAACACTCATGAAATACTATTTTTAAACCAGTGGAATAATTTAAAGCACCTCTCAGGAAAAATACACCTGAGCTACTATTATCGTCCGGTAGAACATACCCATAAAAAACTCAGCCAAACTCACGTGATCTTTTACTTTAAATAATTAATGTCTTACTCACATTTGATTTGATAAGTATAAAACATGTTGAAAACATTATAAGGCCGTTCTCTAGGGTTAAGGCCCTTATATTTCACTAAAAAACCAAATTTCACACTTTTATCATAACTCTTCTTCTATTATTTTTTAATCACCAAACTTAGTAAATATTTCTAAATTATTATTATTATTATCAACATATTCTAATTTCAATGCCTAAATCTAAGGTCTTTCACATATGATAATAACTCTATCTCAACAGTTACTATTCTCGGGGCTTATAAACCTTCATTTCACAAATCCATCATAAATTTTCTTGTAGGGCTTAAACAATCACCAGATTCAACACACATACCTATAACACTAATATTAGCAACATGTTTAGATTTTGACGTCTAACTCTTCCATATTGCACATGTGACAATAGCCTTCTCGTTTTAGGGTTACTATTCCCAAATCAAACCATTTTTATACTTTATCATACTTAAGTCATTCACAACTATTCTAAACACTTCATATAAATTCCTTAGCATACTTTAGATGATATAACACCTTAAAATACCTTAATTCTCATACTAAGCCCATATTGACAAAAGTGCCCCTATTGATAACAAAACCTTCATTTCATACAAATATTATATGTTTGGTAACATTATTTCCCAATCCATCATTTACCTTCACAGATCTTATTATACTCATTTCACACTTATCATACCTTAATAAATCCATGATACAACCATATTTCACATCCATGGTTTTCCACAAAAAATAATGATATCGCAGTAATCTTCACCTACTCATTTTCTATCATATAATATCAACCACATATCATAACATTAAAAATCATAAATTAAATCACATGATAAAAATAACATGACACAACACAAAATCATGCATAACGGTTAGAAACTGAAAAACTCCAATTGAATAGTTCAGGATGTTGTTCATCATTCTTCTTAAGTTTTTGAAATTGATACACCAATTGAATAGTGGTATTATTAACTTACGACTATATAATGGAATACGAGAGCAAAGGCCGGAGTGACAGCCATATCAAAAAATTTGATTTAAATGCTGCTTCCCGAAAGTTGCACTTGCATGATATAATTAAAGTTAGTCTCCCCACCCATTTGGGCCATCTGTATTAAAAAGATATTTTGAGAATAAATTTTTAGTTAATATTTTTGAAATTATAATATATTATAATATAAAAATATAACTACTATAATTAATTAAAAAAATTATAATATTATTTTTAACAATCTAAATTAAAGTACATTACTCATCAAATTTTATTAAAGCTCTAGAATATGACAAGTATCCTTACGAAAAACCACTTCGATCTCTAAACAAGCATATCGAATTCCACCTCTTTCAAAAAAATGACTGAGGAGAATCACATAATAAATCATAATAAAACACGATCAGTATTAGACAATATACTTAAGGAAATGTTAAAGAAATGGAAGGGTGAAAGAAGGGAGAAAAATGAAACAAACCATGGGAACAACTTGCGCAACCAAAGAGAGGAGGAATGACAAGGTTGTGCTGAACCAAGGGGTGGTAGCACCAACACAAATCATCATTGCTATAGGGGGTGCAATGGTGGTTGAGGCTAAAAGAAGGAGGGATGGAGCTCGGTTATTGGAGTTGAAGGGGGTGGTGTGGTGTGGTGTGGTTGGAGATGTCAAAAGGCGGTGATATGGTGCGGTTGTAGTTGAAAAAAATGGAGGGGCTAGTTGCAGTGGAAGTTTCTGAAGATTGAGGAGTGGTGCATCGGTGAAAGCTGTTGAAGCCAAGGAAGAAAGAAAAAGGAAGAGTTGTGGTGGAGGTGTGGTTGTGGTGAATGTGGTTGCAGTGAAGGAAAGGAAAAGGAAAGAGGGTGGTTACGGGTGCTTGGTCAAAGAGTAGAGTGGTGCACTAGTTTTAGCTGGTGGTTGGGGTTGAGATTCCAAAAAAACGACCGAAGGGGTAAGGGTGCTTCGGTGAGGGTTACCATCATGAGTTTTGGGGTTATTTTCGCGACAGTAAGGAGGAGGTGAAGGACGACGAATATGGTGATATTCTACAAGAATCAAAGGGAGAGAAAATATATGGTTGGGACATTTATTGCTAGGTATATATATACATCCACATGAATAGAGATGATAAAGGAGGGGGTGTAATCGACCTAAAGAAAATCAACCCCAACCCACGATCATTGGGGTTGGGAGTTGATAGGCTGATGGGGGTAAGGGATGGCTTGGTAGGTGATTGGGGCTTATCAAGCATTATCTATGGAAAATGTTTCATGTAGGACTAAGGGGGTAAAGGGAAAAGGAGAGGGAGAAGGTTGGCTGAAGGAAAAAAAGAGAAAGAAGAGAAAAGGGAAAACAAAAAGAGAAAATTAATGAGTTTGGTTTTTAATTAGGATAATATTAATATAATCTAGGTCAATATACTATGGTAGTTTAATTATCGATCAAATGGAATTATGTAAGAATTTTAGGGTTAGAGAGTTAGAATAAGGTGGAAAAATTAATTTTCCAATATTAGGATTAGGTTACGAAGTAAATCACTAGGGATTAGGTTTAACCATATTTTCGAGTATTATAATATTAAAATATGAAAACCTTTGGGAGTAATAAGTATGAACTCAAGAATGAGAAATGATACACATGAGGCGGCTGAATGAGATACTCAATCACAAGTTAGTGTGACAAAAAATAGTTGGGGCATTTGGGTTCTCTCCTATGTGGTAAAGCCCATTTTTTTTAACTAAGGATATTTTTATTATTATTAATGAACTAAATTTGGGAAGGATAAACACAAGTTGAAATTTTGATATGGTAAGGTGAGTAAAAGTGAGAAATATTGAGATTTGAATGTAGTAGGTGAGTAAGAGAAAAACACAAAAATTCTACCATTATTCTCTTTGGTACATGTTTAATCAATTTAAAAATTTGAAGTTGTTCACCGTTGGATCTTGCTAATTTTTTTCCACATGCTTCCTAAGACAACAATTGTGCTTATTTCTTAAAGTGAAAGTTTTATAAGTAGAGTGAAGTGTCTTATGCTTGTTTTTCTTTTGCATTCGAATGATTTTTTCATGTAAATTATGTGTCATTAATTTTTTATTATTTCTATTTTATAGTTGGTGTTGTTAACACATTCTTCCATTGCCCCATCAAAAACAAATTTACTGCATATGAATTTGATTGACTCTTAAATAATTTTTTTAACTAATTTGACAAGTTGATTTTTTTTAACTAATTTTTACTAATTTCGAGATCCTTCAAACATAGAATCTACAAATAACTTGATCAGTTTTTTGGTTTATTGATCTGACCAATTATTTCGATTCGGCATTTAAAACTATAGTTTATATTTCCATTTAAGGTATAGTAATTATTAACTTTTAGTTTATACATGGGATTATAATGATGATGATGATAGTTAAAGTAGCTTTTGAAATAAAATTTTAGCATTCGGATTTTAGGCAACGTTTTAATTTAGTTTTCATGTCAAACATAATTTATCAGTGGTACTGGTAGGTGGGAAAGTTCTACTTCTATCTGCAATCAGATTTTCAAAGATTTGGGACAACAACAAATATTCGGTGCGTGGGACTCAATGCATACATTAGAGAGCGCGTTAGATATTTAAGTTTTATGTCGTCGGGTTACAAAGAAGGAAGCAACCTCTGCACGCGACAGTGAAACCAAAAAGGCGGCTGTAGCCTGTGGGACGGCTAAGGCGGTGAAAAAAAATTCTTAATTCGAAAATTGATTTGATATTTAAAAAATTTGATCTAAATTTTAGGATATTCGATTCGGATTTTAAAAACCGAAACGGATATCCGATCCGATATTTTTTTGTATTATTCGATCCGATTAAAATATTCGGTATATAAAAAAAATTTTAAATAAAATATATAAATATTTTTTGATTAAATAAATTATATATATAATTATTTAACCCGAAAATTATGGATTTATGGACTTTAGATTATTGTTGTATTTGTATTATGGACTTTGGATTTTGGATTATTGTTGATTTGTTGTATTTGTTATGGACTTTGGATTTTTAGAATTTATTTTAATTTAATTCTAGCAGGTTAAAATATCTACATTTGGATATTTCAATGCGCATATTTGGATTATTGTTGATTTATTGTATTTGTTATGGACTTTGGATTTTTAGAATTTATTTTAATTTAATTCTAGCAGGTTAAAATATCCATATATGGATATTTCAATGCGGATGTTTGGATATTGGATATCGGATATCCGAATTTAAATTATCAAATTTTCGGATATCCGGTCATAAACAAGTCTTTTTTGTTGAAAAATAAATATTTTTCGGATAATCGGATGTACCGGATATATCCGATATCCGTATCCGGTCATAAACAAGTCTATTAATGGATATGGATACGGATATAGGTTACTAAATATCCGATCGGATCGGATATCCGGAAAAAAAAAATCCGACCGGATACGGATATCCGATTTTGCCCAGCCCTAAGGACGGCACCCCTCCTAGAAAATTTTTCTCCTCCGAAAAAGTTTTAGATTAAAATTTATATTAAAATTATTTAATTAATTTTTTATTAAAAAATTATTAATGGTTAAAATTAATTAATATAGGTAATAATTTTAATTTTTTTTATTTTTCTCTATTAATTTTAGTAGATTTAATTTATTTTAAAAAATATATACATATAATATGTATATATATACATCAATTGAATAGTGGTCTTATTAACATACGACTGTATAATGGAATACGAGAGCAAAGGTTGGAGTGACAGCCATGTCAGAAATTTTGATTTAAACGCTGCTTCCCGGAAGTTGCACTTGCATGATATAATTAAAGTTAGTCTCCCCACCCATCTGTACAAAAAAGATATTTCGAGAATAAATTTTTAATTAATATTTTTTAAAGTATAATATGTTATAACATAAAATTATAACTATTATATTTAATTAAAAAATTATAATATTATTTTTAACAATCTAAATTAAAGTACATTAATCATCAAAATTTATTATTAAAATATCCAACAATAGTTGTTCGGATACGGAATAATTAATTAACTAGCTGGTATCCGATCAAAAATTATATTTAAAAAATTGATGCTAAATTACCTCAATTAATTGACAAAAGACGAACTGATTGTACAAACAAGAACTGTGATGGGTAATATATATATATATATATATAACAAAAAATTAAACAAGCATTAAAAAGTGAACCTAATATTAATCATGTAAATCCTTAATAGTCCATAGGTAGACTGCCCAAGAGCTTTAACCTCATGATTAAAAATTGATTTCTAGATATAAAAAAATTAATGTTGGAATTCTTTTTTTTTGGTCGCAGGGATTAGTAACCATAAAGTCCTTATAAATCCAAAATAATAATAATAATAGTCTGGGCATAGACTGACACAAACTAAGCGTAATTGTAAATGGGAGAAAACACGACGCTGAAAAGCCTAAACCAAAACGATGGAAGTCAAAGGAACAATGAAAATAAATAAACCAAATATGACCGGCGACTGGCTACAGGGACACTCTACATCTTTCTCTCTTCTGAAAAATAAAAAATAAATAAATAATCACATGAAACAACTGCTCAATTTATTAAAGTAAAAATTACATTCGTATGGAAAATACGGTTGTTAGGTATTTTCAGAATAACATTTGATCATTAATTTCTTTTAAATATGATATATTATAATATAAAAATATAACAGTTATACTTATATTAAAAAAATATTTTTATAACATATACTTTTATATTTTTTATTAATATATATTAAAAGATATTACTATTTAAAATATATCATCAAACATACCAAAAATACTTAAACTAATGAAAAAGGATAAGACGAAATCAGGCTCAGTTGATGGGAAAAGAAGTACTACAGATTAATCAAAAGAGTTGAATGATTAAGAATTTGAAGGGTAGTGAATCTTCTCATGTCCCTCATCATGAATTTTGTAGCCTTTTCTCCTCGTCGGAAATCCAAAGAGCACAAGTAAAGGTGCACCTTGTTCCTATTTTGAATATAAATTAGCATATCAACATAAAAAAAATAACTAATAAAACTTATTTTCTCTTATGCTTTTTTGTTGGAGGTATATTATAAATATAGTATAAAATTTCATAGTAATGCAGATACAATATCATTAATGAATAATAATTGTTATAATAATAATAATAATAATAATAATAATAATAATAATAATATAACAAACACACATTGTTAATTGAATAATAATAAAAGATGAAATATAGGAAATTAAATTAATATTCGAATCCACCAAATTTATAATTTATTATTAAAATAAATTTGATATCTCCTATAATATCTAATGTTGTAAACTATTGTCTCTTAGAATGTAACTAATTTTTGATCTTAATAGAAGTAATACTTCAAAGTTCAATCTAACGAGGCTTTGATGTACTTAGGGATGACAACAATGTGGGTTGGGGATAAGGACCCCATCCGCATTTCCATCCCCAAACCTAATAAAAAAAATAAAAATTCTCCAGATCTATTTCAATCTTCAATTTTTTCTTATAGGATATCCCCAATATGATTTCCATGAACATTAAATATTCATATCTGACATGATCCCTAATTTGTTTTCCATCCTTAATTTATTCCCCAACCTTAAAACTCAACCCATTTCCCAGTCCTAATTTTTTAAAATATACTTTTAATTTATATTCTATATAAAAAAGTGTAAATAATATATATAGTCATAATTATATATATATAAATTATTTGGGGCAAGTTTGCGGATGGGGACTTAAAACCCATCCTTGAAAAAAATGCCAAACCCAATCCTCAAATTCTCCCCTCGAACCCTAATGGGGAACCCTATCGAGGCCCCAAACCCATGAAAAAAATTGTCATCCTTAGATGAACTCAATATTATGCTAATACTTAACAAAACATAATGGAATTAAAAATAATAAGGAGAGAGATATATAAATATACTACAATAGAAGTCCAAATCCATGTTCACTTCGATGTGGGGGTTATTTATAACATCATATGTGCTCATTTGAATGGACATGATGCCCAAGAACAATTACATCTTTTGGACTAGACGGTCACAACAATACTCGCTTTCTTTTCGCATGGCACATTCAACATTTTTTTATTATTATAATTTTATGAAGCCATTTTGGCAAAATGTGTTGTCATGCGTACATCATGGCGAGCACCATCCCCGCCTTCTATGAAGGATTCGGAAGCACTTGCTTATTATTTATCCAGACAAAACTATAAAACAAAATCATCATGCTCCCGTTGCTTCACTTCCTACTAAGAGGACACCTATACAACCTAGAACTTTCTTACCATAGGGGTTGGCACCCTCAAGTAAGAAATTCGACCAACTACAAGACTCAATCGGCCAAAGCTAGAAACCGGACATGCAACTAAAACATTTGAACCATTTACCCATCCCCATACATTGTATTTATTAGAGCACAATATCCCTACTTAGAAATTTCAGGAAAGCAAAAATCAATAAAGTGCAAAACAGCTCCCGAGTCGAGGTTCAACCCCATACGTGTATTGTAAGCGAAGCCATGCAAGTTCTTCTATTGATTTCCTAGCTTGTAGAGCGCAAAAGAAGTGAGACTCTTGTATATGGCATGAATATACCCATGCACAAAATACATGATTTATGAATGATTGTAAGCCTAGTCCATGGCTATCTTATGAGTCTGATGAAATTGAGATGTTGCCAACTATCCCAAGGTCCCTTAGAGTTTGAGTTGCACCAAGTTTCAACATTTTTGGAGCCAGTCTCGACTATAAGGTCCATATTCTTTAACAATTATTTTAAGGAAACTAATTTGAGGGCATAGTAAATGGCTTTGATCTCCACTGTAATGATCTTTGCATAAGTAGTGGGGCTGGAGAATAAACATTTGAAGGATCCCTTGTAGTCCTACAACACACTTCCAATTACTGCCTTTTGAGAATCTCCATTAACTGACCCATTTGTGTTCTATTTTAGGGGACCTAGATTAGGGCATGACCATTCTATGTCATCTTTATCTGTTGCCTTAGGGTTTAGGTAAGGGTGTATTTGTCCACAAAAGGCAATTAGGTACTCTACAAATCTCCTCTACAGTGTAAGGAAAGTCATTTTTTCTAAGCCTTGATCCACCAACTCATCTGAAGAAGAACTAGAGTCTTTAAAATTTGCAACTGATCTATCTTGTTGTTGAAAATTAGTTCAATCCTTTCCTTCCTAATGAACCAAAGGATGATGAAGAAGGATTTAAGCCAAATTTTGCTTTAGAAAAAAGGTCCCAAAGCAATGACACTTCCATGTGAGAAAGCATCCAAGATATTAGAGGGAAAACCCAATGGAAATTCCATAAATGAGTCACCAAGTCCAAATATCACGTGTGAGGTTGCAATGTAGAAATAAATGGTTGCAACTTTCCATACCATCAGAAAATTCACACATAACCTGTCAACTTTAAAATCCCCATTCATTTTCAAAAGACTATCCCTAGTATAGACCATTTCCAACATAGCAATCCATAATAAAATCTCATTTCTAGGAGGAACCAACATTTTCCAAAGGTTCCCAACCTAGACTAAGGAAGGAGAATAATCACCATTCCAAAGAAGGAGATAAACTGATTTTGTTGAAAACCTACCACCGCCATCATATTTCTAAACAAATTTGTTTAAGGCCCCCATATCTGTAATGAAATCACTAGTAAGGAGCATGAGTTATGCTTCTAGACTTTATTCTCGAGTAGATATTCTTCGTCTCCATTGAAGGTACTAGTTCTAGTTCATGACATCCCAAACACCCATCTCAACTACTAAGACATTGGAATTTTGTTCTAGAGTAAATAAGTATGGGAATGAGACTTTTAGAAATGAGTCATTAACCCAAGTATCCTGACAGAACCTAGTTGAATCTCCCCTACCTACCCATTTGCAAATTCTATCCCAAGCCATTGATATTTTTTGGTCATCATTAAGGATGAATTTTTAGATATCCTTCCATATGCCTCCTACTTCAGGAATATGCTAGTCATCCATACCGCCTGATGGAATATTTCTCTTGGATGACACTTTTCCACATCTCATTACCAGGATGTAAGAAGTGCCATGCCCATTTAAAGAGCCATGAGTAATTTTTTCCAAGGAGGTGTTCCACTCCCAATCTGCCTCTGTGTCGCTCTTCTTGAATCATACCGCATTTAACTGGATATACTTTTCCTTTTACTTCTTTTCATTTTCCCTTTTCTTCTTCTCCTTCCTAATCTCCTCCTCCGCCTCCTCCTTTCCTTTATCCTCGTGTGATTCTCTCTTCTCTCGACCAAGTTCATTATATCAAGGTTACACTTTGAACCTACATACCCTATGTTAATCATCACTACCATTAACTCCCTCAACTCATGAGATGTGTTTCGTATAAATTTTTGCCCCAAAATTTTCTCATGGTCGTGCCTCGACCTTAGCCCTCTACCTATCTACTATTCCTAACCATTCACACAACCATGTATATCTATATATATATATATATATATATATATATATATATATCTCATTACCTCATTTATTACTTCATATAACTCCTTCCTTGACCCCCTATTTTTCTTTCATTTTTGTGCCTCATTCCACCTTCGTTCGCCATTTTTATCCCATGAAGCTTTGTGTAACATATACAACCCCACACAATTGCACCCTTACCAGTGTCAACAACTCACCCCTTGGCAACACATGCATCTTATGTAACTTACCCTCATTCGCATCACAACCTCACACAACAACCCACATATCAATCAACTTAGCCTAATTACGTCAACCCTCGATGCTGCTACCCTTCAAGTTATAGCGTTCCCTCACACCACTACCCTACTAGTAGCACTACTTTTGCATGCCAACATCACCCCAACAGTGTCACACTTTGACACTACACCATCCTATACTACACCACAAACTCACAATGTTCCACCCCAAGCAATACCTCCACCACAACTAACGTCACCAACCCACGCCACTCCACTTCCCCCGCCATCACCAACTCACGCAACACCCCTTAGTTTCATGAGTCCTTTATGCTACCTCCCTTATGGTTGCACTAAGTGTTGTCACAACCAGTTTGAAACTTGTATTACTTAGTCTGCTCATTGTGACAAATAAGATTAACACCGATGATATTAATGCTAATGACTATATATCAGCGATGTTAAGACTTGACACCAATAATTATTCATTGATATTAGATTAGAGGACAAATATATTTTTATCTAGAAAAATACATAACATTGATGATAAATATCATCATATTAAGTGGTGCCAAAAAATTTCCTACCATTTTTTATTAAAATCTTAGGAAAGTAAATATCAATAAGTTATTCCTAATACCGATGATCTTATAGTCAGTAATAAAGAATATATTTGGTCGAAATACCATGGAAGAAAAATTACTACCAAGGAACGAGGAGTGAAAATGATGAGCTTAATACTGATGATCCATTGTCGGTAATAAGTGATCTATTTAGTCAAAATACAATGGAAGAAAAATTGCCACCAAGGAATGGGGAGTGATAATGAAGTGATTAATACCGATAATTTACCTTTAATACTAAAGATCCATCATTGGTAATAAGTGATATAATGTTTTTTTTAGCACAACCACAACAACATCATGTAAATTATTTCCCCTTAATACCGATGATTATGGGCATAATTGTAATACCTTGTATCTTATCTAATTGTAATATTGAGTAATTAATATTTTTTACACTAAGCGCATGGGCAAGGGAAAAAGGGCACGCACGGGATGTGTCTGAACCATGCATGGGTCATGCGACAGGGACACAAATGGGGTGTGCGAGGGTGCACGGGCAGGAACCTCAATGAAAAACAAGCTGATTGTGATGGGGAGAAGGAAAAAGAAAAGGATTGGGGTGGCAATGGTTGGGTGATGATGGGGTGGTTGGTTTTCCAAGAGAACGGTGATTTTTGGTGGATTGTGGTGGTGAGTGGAGTTGATGGCGGGTGATACCGACATATAGAGCAAGAAATGAAGGAGGAAAAGGAAGGGTGTTTTGTGCTAGATTTGTTTGATAGAAATGGAGGAAGTGAGCGGTCAGTTGGGCATTAAATAAGGCAAAGCCTAGGAAGGGTGTATATATACAAGTTGCACATGGATGAGGTGCGTGACAGAAAAGGAAGGCAAGGGACCGCATAGGATGGGGTGCAAAATTGGGGGAGAGGTTTGGATAAAAATTTCAATGGACACATCCTTTGAGATGTGGAAGTTGATGGTGGTGGTGCTGAATGTAAAATAGGTAGGTTTAGTGGGTATATATGGTAGAAGGGATTTGTTGGGAAGAGAGGGATTCACGCAAGGAGAATGGGAAACAAGAAGAAGAAAAAGGAAGTTGGGAAGGAGAAAAGAAAGGAAAAATAAAAGGAGAAGGATAACAAGCAAAAAGGAAAGAAAAAGAAAATAAGTTTAGGGTTAGGATTAGAATTAGGTTAAAATAATTTAGATTAGAAAATTATGGTAAAATTAATTATGATCATTTGGGAGTAGGTTTAGGTTAAGAATATCAATGACCCATAATAAATATTAAAATTAAGTTAAGATTTAGGATTAAAGAATTAGGGTGAGATAGAAATATTAATTTTTTAATATTTTAATTAGGTTAAGATTTTAATTTCTCGAGATTAAATTTAGATAAAATTTGGGGTATTGCAATCATAGTTGATACAAATGGGTGACACGTGTTTTTCCAACATGAGATAACTTGTAGGGTGTTTCTAAGTCATTCATATTCTTCCCTTTCTTGATCTAAAGCAATAAATTCAAACTCCACCGTCGACCTCACAATACACATGTTTTGATGATTTCAAAGATATTCCACCACTTCCCAGTGTGAATACATAACCAATAGTGGACTTAAAGTCCTAGGAATTTGATATCTAATTGGCATTAGTGTAGCCTTCTACCACTACAGGATATCTCTTATAGTATAATCCAAATTTCTTGGTGTGTTTTAAATATCCTAAAACTCAAAAATTTCCCTTCCAAGGTTCCTTTATAGGGTTACTGGTGTAATTGCTCAACCTATTAATTGTAATGGCAATATCAACTCAATTGTAGTTCATAAGATACATGATACTGCCTATCATATGTGAATATTCCAATTATGAAATGCCGTCAAATGTATTTTTCATCAATTGAATATTTATGTCTAATGATGTCTTAGTTAAGTTAATATTTTACACCTTGAACCTTTTATTTTAAACACATCTGACAACATTATACTATAGGGTAGACTTTATGAGTATCTTTGACATAAACACATTTGTCAAACTCATTTATTTTAAAGGCATTTGACAATATTACATTGTTAAATTTCTCATGCTATTGCTCAGTAACCTATTTTAATCTATATAAGGATTCAACAAGCCGACAAATCTTTTTCTCCTGACTAGGAGCAATGAACCCTTCGGTTTGTTTTATATAGATTCTTTCATCTAGTTCACCATTCAAGATCACTATGTTTTGAATCCATGTGATGTACTTCTAATCTTTTTATAGTTTCCATTGACAATATTATATGTATATATATAATTTTTGTAATTGGTGAATACATGTTGAAAAAATTAACATATTCCCTTTATTTGTAGCCCTTAACCACAAGTCTACCCTTATATTTGTTGATCGAACCATTTGTCTTTAATTTCTTCTTAAATATCCACTTATATCCTAGATGTTTATTTCCAAGAGTTAAATCTACCCTTTTCCATGTGTGGTTTTGCATGATTGATTTAATCTCATTGTTTATTACTTCTTTCCAATAAGAAAATTCAAGAGAATACATAACATCCTTGACTGTTTAAGGTTCATTTTCTTATAAATATGCTATATATTTCGGTTCAAATCTTTTTTAAATGCGCACTTTTATTTTTTGTAGTTTCATTTAGATCAATATTGTGAAGCTACAAAAGGATAGTTCATCCACATCAGCACTTATTTACTTGGTCAAATGACTTCTAATATGTTGAATGTTGTATACTTATAACATTCATGCAAAGTGTGTTGTTTGGTGGGGGTTATGGGTTGTGCTGTGTAGTTTTGTTCTTTTGTTTTACTCTGAGATCAAGAAACTCAAAAATAAAGAGTGGTTATTGATTGTTTGCTTGTAATGATTTGAATACAAATTCAATAAAGCCTCTATATTCTTCTTCTTGATATAGCCATTGTTTCTAGTTTTTCATTTACTTTCATCATCAATACGTTTCTTCTTACATTCATTGATTCAGCAAAGATCAAACAAATAAGGTAGATTACTGTTCTATTGGGATAAATCCTAACAAATATCCTTATTCCTATTAATAATAGAATCTATTGACTTCTTTAGTGAAACTCGCTAACTATTCATTTTGTATTTTTTTTTTCAAAAAGTATAGAGTCCCTTTAATCTATAATGATTTACTTAATTTTGTTTAGTAGAGCTACTAAACAAATTAAAATAAATAATTACTTTTAATAAATAAGTATAAACAAAGTCTCTTAAAAAAAACTCTAAGAGTTCACTCAGCTAGACGGGGAAACATAGAAAGCTTCCACATCGAAACAGAAAGAGTAATTCAAACTTGACGTATGAAGCTCAGAATGTTCAATATAGGACAACGGATTTCGCTATTTTCAAAAAAGTGACGCAAAATAAGGAGCGTAAATCAGGAAAATGAGCGGTCGAAATTTCCAAGAGTAGTTGGCCCTACAAAATCTTTCTCCTATATAAAGGGTCCAGCTTGCAGCGTTTCTGCACATCCCGAGTTTGATCCTCTAGCTAGCAACCGACAAGAGCTTGAGTGCTAGACCATAAATAGCGCACTCTGTTTTATACTCCAGCTACCCGTCATAGTAGCAGCAGTAGTATTCTACAACTACCAGGCAAGGTAGCTTAGCTCAATTAAATCGTTAAGGGTCATTACCCGCGCACCATGGCAGACACGGCGATGCTCGGTGACAGGCAAGAGTTGCCCCCCAGTTGGACGGTGCAAGAGATGGTCTTGAAGGGCGGCAAGGACTTGCCGGAGAGGTACATCAACAACAGAAGGAAGGAGCAGGAAGATGACGGCACGCTGCCCTACATGGATGCACCGGCCGTCGATCTCGGCCTCCTTTGCTCGCCGTCGGCGGAAGAAAAAGCAGGGGAGCTGGAAAAACTTCGCTCAATTCTTAGCACATGGGGATGCTTTCAGGTTTGTTGCTGTTGAAAATACACTTTTATTTTGCGGTAGTAATTAGCTTCGTATATATAATTGCATGGTTTGAGTTTATCCCGCGCCGGCCTTTTAGCCCGTGAGCCTTATTTTTTTTTTTTCACCCCCTTCAACTTTTGATGTAAAATCTGGGAGTTTGCGGGGGTTGTTGCCGCCGTTGTGCTCAGAGGACGGTTACTTCATCATGACAGGATACAGTACATGCATGCACTCTGTTTTTGCTAGGTAGCTAATATATATTGCATCGTTTTTGTACAGCTTGTGAATCACGGCATGACAAGTCCGTTTCTTGACCAAATGCGGGAGGACACCAAGAAATTTTTCGCTCTTCCCTTGGAGGAGAAAAGGAAGTATTCTAGAAAACGAGATGGGATTGAAGGTTACGGAAACGACAATAATTACGCCGAACACACCGTTAATTGGAATGACCGGCTGCACCTCGTAGTCCACCCTCGAGGCGAACGCCAACTCGAGTATTGGCCAGAAAACCCAAAGACATTCAGGTTCGATCGTACGTACGTAGTGGTCAATAATTATAGCTAGCTGTAGTAATTAAATTAGAAGAAGAGTTGAGTGTATATATATATATGTGATTTATATAACAATAATAATAATAATAATAAAACACTAAAAACTTGCACGAACTAACACACACATATCGTTCATATATATTTGTTTTGCCAGTGAAACTTTGAATGAATACGGGGCCAAGTCGCAAAACATAGCTGAAGTCCTGCTTAAATCTATGGCTCTGTCATTGAACTTGGAAGAGGACAGCTTCCTGAACCAGTATGGTGGAGCCGGGAAGGGATTAATGTTTGCACGGTTCAACTACTACCCGCCATGTCCCAGGCCAGATTTGGTCTATGGAATTAAAGCGCATACGGATGGAACGGCGGTTACCCTTCTCTTGCAGGACAAACAAGTCGAAGCACTTCAGGTTTGTAAAGACGACAAGTGGTATAGGGTTGCCGTCGTTCCTCATGCGCTCTTCATCAACGCTGGCGACCAGATGGAGGTAATAATCAATCGATCAAACATATAATTAATATATATATATATATATATATATATATATGCATTTGCGATTGAGAAATTCATGAATGACAAAGTATAAATAAGACACAAAACAACTTCCTCCGTTTCTTAAAAAAAAAAATTATCTCTTTAAAAATATTAAAGTCTTAACTTTTATTTTTATCCTAATTTTGTTTTCTTCTTCTGTGTAATTTAATGAAGAGTGTAATTAAATTATTAATTTATTAGCTTTCAAAATCTGTATAAAGTTTTTGGTATAAATCTCATAAAGACGTGTACAGAATATTATATATTATATTGATGGCTACATTCACCATATACCGGGAGTAAGGAAGAAGAAGAGAGATGGAAACCTTACCATTTTAGTCTACTAAAAAAATTACTCCTAGCTTCTGCGCTAAAGCTTATGGACGGATCTTACTGCTGCTATTTTTTGATACTATAATATTGGAATCGGTAGCGGACCATATTAATTAATGGCCCGGCCCTATGAATAAACAAATGAAGTAATTCAGCCCGCTGCCGGGACATTTACTTATTGAGCATGGCGGGGATAATGTTTTAACAACATGAATGCGTGAGTATTTTGTTTACGTGCACAAGAGGAAAGTAAATAAGGACAAATACGATCACGTAAATTTGTGATGGAGTCCGATTTCGTGCATTCTCCTTAATCGTTATTTTATTTGACAATGGTAAAAGTTTTAGTGATTTTATTGTTATTGAGAGTTTTTTTATTCATATTAGTAGGAAGAAAGAATTTTTTTTTAACATAAATATTCTACTTCTCATTTTAATCTTGGAGTTAATTAATATGAGATATTTTATAGCGGTCATAGGCTATACCTAATAAATACGTATCTGTCACCGTCGTAGACCGACCAAGGCACGCGGGTGAACTATGGTTTTGAGAAGACCGCACCCGACATTTTTTTTTTCTTTACTAGGTTTTTACGGCTCTGGATTTTACTTCTTTTTCAACGTTTCAAACGTTGCACACGATGTGTGCTTTGAGGGAGGACCCACTCATTTGTGATCGGTCATTCTTTTGTGCGATTTTCTTTCTATATTTTAATATTTTTTTGTATCCACAAAAATCAAGCATCCTTTTCACATTATTGACCTCATTTTTAGACACTGATTGAGTAAAGTTCTGTTATTTTATCATCTTAGGGTCTATTTGGTATGGGAGTAATATGAGTGAAAAAAATTTCCTCCCCCATTTTATATTTTTTATATTAAGTATTTAATAATAATAAATATATTTTTAATAAAATATCCATTTTAGATCAAATTAAGATCTAAAATGAATATTTATTAGAATAAAATTATTTATTTTTAATTAGATTATATAAGATATATAAAATATTGGGATAATTTTTCCACCCTTATTATTCTCTAACTAAACAAGCACTTAATCTTGAATATATAAAGTCGGAAGGTGGTTGTATTAATTTCACTTGATTTAATATTTTTATTTTGTTATATGCATTCCTTCTTATATAATTCTAACATATATATATAATCATGCATGACGTAGCTAGATAGTAATAGTAAGCTTTTAGCCGTCTACTTGATCACGTATAAGTATTAGCAAGTATCATATACATCGGTCGACCGTCTCTAATAACAATTATAGTTTATTCATGTCAGCATCGCACTGTAAAAATATCTAAGATTGGTTCACTTAAATTAAATGCGGGATGATGTGTACGGGGAGGTGCAAGTGCAATCCCCCCACTGGTTCCTTTCATTTCTCTACCAAAGTGAGTCAAGTTCCCTTTTTCCTACCCCTCCCCCCCACAAAACAACCGTGCCAGCTCTAGAAGGGGAGGATAAGTCTAGTCTACAAACAAAAGATGTTGCTAATTAAGACTACAGTACTAGAGTGACTGAGACGTATAATACGCCGACTCCCTCGGGCCGCCGCCGCCGCCGTCTAGTCAAAATGAAACTTCTAGTTCCGTGATTTAAACAGAAAGGGCATGTCTCCATCATAAATTAGTCTGCTAATTAAAGTATATAAAATAAAACAAATTAAATAATATATAAACTTTTATTATATAGACATGTATAATAACATTTTCATTTATATATACATATGTGATATGTGGGACTCAAATAAAAAATTAGGAATGCATGTACAAATTAAAGAAGCGACCGTCCTAATTTTGAAGATGAGTCTGTGATGCTCCATATGTATATATTATTTTATATTGCGAACGTATGGTTACGCTATATATTAATTGTGAACGTACGTAAGTCTACAAGTCTTCTCTCGCATGCGGTGTTAATTTCTCGTCACCATTAAAATCCGCAGATGATGAGCAACGGGATATTCAAGAGCGCGTATCACAGGGTTACGACGAATCCGCGGTATGAAAGGATTTCCCTGGCGGTGCTCTGTTCACCGGACAAGGAAAATGAGATAGAGGCACCGGCTGCGCTAATCTCCGACGAGAGGCCTCGATTATTCAACAAGTTCAGACACTACGGACAGTACTATTTTAAGATTGACCCGACCGATGAGAGGCGTCCCATCGACCTTCTTAAGATTCAGTGAGCCGTCTGCTGCCTATACAGCTAGCCATGTCACTGTCTAATTATATATGGATGCATGCAGACATGCATGCGATGCGATATCTATATATTATTATTAGACGGGGGAAAGAAAACGAAATAAAAAAAAAATGGATTTACTACCGGCGCTTATGTTTTCTTTAATATATTTATAGTTGAAATGTTGTCCCCTAGGCCCTAGCTACAGATTATTTTGCCCTGGGGGGGGGGGGGGTGGTGTTTAATAAGCTTTGTATTTTGCGTTGAAATATTAAGGCGTGTCAGCCTACTCTGTACCTTTGATTATTATCAGTTATTAATAATAGAAAAAACTACCTTGGTTTTTCAATTATATAAAGTCAAATAAACTGAATTATTCTTGCATCCATAGCAGCTACCTACCGTCTGCCTTCAAGTCATGGTAGCTTGCTTGAACGAGCTAGAAAGCCAGATAGCTAGCTAGTCACGGGTATATTGATTCCACACCCCGGCCCCCATTGAAAAACTGCCGATCTTCCTCGCCTTTCTTTCAACACCAATATTATTATTATTTTCTGTCCTTTTTTGGATTAGAAGACGGCAGGGTGGAAGAGGGGATCGCCTATGAGTCCGATAGGAATTAATCTAGGAACATTAGTTTTTCACTTATATAGTCAAATACATTGAGTTAAGTACTTTTTTTTTTTGATAATTGATGTTACATACACCAAGTAAGCATAAATATAAATATATTTTACAAGTTTAAATCCAGTCCTAATCCATCGAATTTAACTGATAAACGAATCCTAAATAAGTCTGTTTATTTTTAATTTTTTTAATAACCTATGTAAATATAATATATTTATGTTTTGTATACCTTGATGTATATTTTTTTATTAAATTTTTATTAAATAAAAAGATAAATTATTAATGATTAAAATTAAATAATATAAAAACTAATTTTAGAAATTTTTTATTTTTTCCTATTAATTTTAGTAAATTTAATCTATTTTAATATATATATATATATATATATACATACATAATTATTTTTTATGTTTTCTATCATTTCTATTTTTTAACTTTTTAAAATATAACATTTCTCATTTCTTTTCGTCTTCGTTTTTCATCACCGTTTGGATGCGGCTCGTAGAACAGTAGAGGATGTTTACGGGAGGCCGCGTCTCAGTTCAGGACGTTGATCGTCGTTCTTCTCAAGTTTGTGAAAATGATACATCAATTGAATAGTGGTATTATTAACATACGACTGTATAATGGAATACGAGAGCAGAGGTCGGAGTGACAGCCATATCAGAAATTTTGATTTAAATGCTGCTTCCCGGAAGTTGCACTTGCATGATATAATTAAAGTTAGTCTCCCCACCCATCTGTACTAAAAAGATATTTCGAGAATAAATTTTTAATTAATATTTTTAAAAGTATAATATCTTACAATATAAAAATTTAACTATTATACATAGTTAAAAAAAATATAATATTATATTTAACAATATAAATTAAAGTACATTAATCATCAAATTTTATTATTAAAATATCCAACGATAGTTTTTAGGATACGAAAGAATTAATTAACTAGCTACAATCGAATGGTATCAGATTAAAAATTATACTTAAAAATTGATACTAAATTACCTCAATTAATTGACAAATGACGAACTGATTGTACAAACAAGAACTGTGATGGGTAATATATATATATATATATATATATATATATAAATTAAACAAGCATTAAAAAGTGAACCTAATATTAATCATGTAAATCCTTAATAGTCCATAGGTAGACTGCCCAAGAGCTTTAACCTCATGATTAAAAATTGATTTCTAGATATAAAAAAATTAATGTTGGAATTCTTTTTTTTTTCCTTATGGTCACAGGGATTAGTAACCATAAAGTCCTTATAAATCCAAAATAATAATAATAATAGTCTGGGCATAGACTGACACAAACTAAGCGTAATTGTAAATGGGAGAAAACACGACGCTGAAAAGCCTAAACCAAAACGATGGAAGTCAAAGGAACAATGAAAATAAATAAACCAAATATGACCGGCAACTGGCTACGGGGACACTCTACATCTTTCTCTCTTCTGAAAAATAAAAAATAAATAAATAATCACATGAAACAACTGCTCAATTTATTAAAGTAACAATTACATTCGTATGGAAAATACGGTTGTTAGGTATTTTCAGAATAACATTTGATCATTAATTTCTTTTAAATATGATATATTATAATATAAAAATATAACAGTTATATTTATATTAAAAAATATTTTTATAACATATATTTTTATATTTTTTATTAATATATATTAAAAGATATTACTATTTAAAATCTATCATCAAAAATACCAAAAATACTTAAACTGATGAAAATAGATAAGACGAAATCAGGCTCAGTTGACGGGAGAAGAATTACTACAGATTAATCAAAAGAGTTGAATGATTAAAATTTGAAGTGCAGTGAATCTTCTCATGTCCCTCGTCATGAGTTTTGTAGCCTTTTCTCCTCGTCGGAAATCCAAAGAGCACATGTAAAGGTGCACCTTCTTCCTATTTTGAATATAAATTAGCATATCAACATAAAAATAATAATAATTGTTATAATAATAATAATAATAATAATAATAATAATAATAATATAACAAACACACGTTGTTAATTGAATAATAATAAAAGATGAAATATAGGAAACTAAATTAATATTCGAATCCACCAAATTTATAATTTATTATTAAAATAAATTTGATATCTCCTATAATATCTAATGTTGTAAACTACTGTCTCTTAGAATATAACTAATTTTTGAACTTGATAGAAGTAATACTTCAAAGTTCAATCTAACGGGGCTTTGATGTACTTAGGGATGATAGCAATGTGTGTCGGGGATGAGGACCCTATCCGCATCTCCATCCCCAAACCTGATAAAAAAAATTCTCCAGATCTATTCAAATCTTCGATTTTTTCTTATGGGGTATCCCCAATCTGATTTCCATGAGGATTAAATATTCATATCTGACCTGATCCCTAATTTATTTTCCATCCTTAATTTATTCCCCAACCTTAAAACTCAACCCATTTCCCGATCCTAGTTTTTTAAAATATACTTTAAATTTATATTCTATATAAAAAAAGTGTAAATAATATATATAGTAATAATTATATATATAAATTATTCGGTGCGAGTTTGCGGATAGGGACTCGAAACCCATCCTTGAAGAAAATGCCAAACCCAATCCTCAAATTCTCCCCCCGAACCCTAACAGGGAACCTTGTCAAGGCCCCAAACCCATGAAAAAAAATGTCATCATTAGATTAACTCAATATTATGCTAGTACTTAACAAAACATAATGGAATAAAAAAATAATAAGGAGATATATATAAATATACTACAATAGAAGTCCAAATCCATGTTCACATCGATGTGGGGGTTATTTATAACATCATATGTGCTCATTTGAATGGACATGATGCCCGAGAACAATTACATCTCTTGGACTAGATGGTTACAACAATACTCGCTTTCTCTTTGTATGGCACATTCAACATTTTTTTTATTATTAGAATTTTATGAAGCCGTTTTGGCAAAAGGTGTTGTCATGCGTACATCATGGCGAGCACCATCCCCGCCTTCTATGAAGGATTCGGAAGCACTTGCTAATTATTTATCCAGACAAAACTATAAAACAAAATCATCATGCTCTTATTGCTTCACTTCCTACTAAGATGACACATATACAACCTAGAACTTTCTTATCACAGGGGTTGGCACCCTCAAGTAAGAAATTCGACCAACTACAAGACTCCATCGGCCAAAGTGAGCAACCAGACATGCAACTAAAACGTTTAAACCATTTACCCATCCCCATACATTATATTTATTATAGCACAATATCCATACTTAGAAATTTCAGGAAAGCAAAAATCAATAAGGTGCAAAAAGCTCCTGATTCGAGGTTCAACCCCATGCGTTTATTGTAACTGAAGCCATGTAAGTTATTTTATTGAGATTCTAGCTTGTAGAGCGCAAAAGAAGCGAGACACTTGCATACGACGTGAATATGCCCATGCACAAAGTACATGATCTATGGATTATTGTAAGCCTAGTCCATGACTATCTTATGAGTCTGATGAAATTGAGATGTTGCCAACTAGCCCAAGGTCCCTTAGAGTTTGAGTTGCACCAAGTTTCAACATTTTTGGAGCCAGTCTCGACTATAAGGCCCATATTCTTTAACCATTATTTCAAGGAAACTAATTTGAGGGCATAGTAAATGGCTTTGATCTCCACTGTATTGACCTTTGCGTAAGTAGTGGGGCAGGACAATAAACATTTGAAGGATCCCTTCTAGTTCTGCAACACACTTCCAATTACTGCCTTTTGAGAATCTCCATTAACTGAATCATTTGTGTGTCCATTTTAGGGGACCTTGATTAGGGCATGACCATTCTATGTCATCTTTATTTGTTGCCTTAGGGTTTTGGTAAAGGTGTATTTGCCCATAAAATGTAATTAGGCACTCTACCAATCTCCTCTACAGTGTAAGGAAAGTCATTTTTTTCTAAGCCTTGATCCACCAACTCATCTGAAGAAGAACTAGAGTCTTTAAAATTTGCAACTAATCTATCTTGTTGTTGAAAATTCGTTCAATCCTTTCCTTCCTAATGATCCAAAGGATGATGAAGAAGGCTTTAAGCTAAATTTTGCTTTAAAAAATAGGTCCCAAAGCAGTGACACAGCCATGTGAGAAAGCATCCAAGATATTAGAGGGAAAACCCAATGGAAATTCCATAAATGAGTCACCAAGTCCAAATATCATGTGTGAGGTTGCAAGGTAGAAATAAATGGTTGTAACTTTCCATACCGTCATAACACTCACACATAACCCTTCAACTTTGAAATCCCCATTCATTTTCAAAAGACTGTCCCTAGTATAGACCATTTCCAACATAGCAATCCATAATAAAATCTCATTTCTAGGAAGAACCAAAATTTTCCAAAGGTTCCCAACCTAGACTGAGGAAGGAGAAGATTCACCGTTCCAAAGAAGGAGGTAAACTAATTTTGTTGAAAACCTACCACCGCCATCATATTTCTAAACAAATTTGTTTGAGGCCCCCATATCTGAAATGAAATCACTAATAAGAAGCATGTGTTATGCTTCTAAACTTTATTCCCATGTAGATAATCTTCGTCTCCATTGAAGGTACTAGTTCTAGTTCATGACATCCCAAACACCCATCTCAACTACTAAGACATTGGAATTTTGCTCTAGAGTAAATAAGCATGGGAATGAGACTTTTACAAATGAGTCATTAACCCAAGTATCCTGCCAGAACCTAGTTGGATCTCCCCTAACTACCTATTTTCAAATTCCATCCCAAGCTATTGATATGTTTTGTTCGTCATTAAGGATGAATTTTTAGATATCCTTCCATATGCCTCCTACTTCAGGAATATGCTAGTCATCCATACCGCCTAACGGAATATTTCTCTTGGATGACAATTTTCCACATCTCATTACCAGGCTGTAAGAAGCGCCATGCCCATTTAAAGAGCAATGATTACTTTTTCCCAAGGAGGTGTTCCACTCCCAATCCACCTTTGTGTCGCTCTTCTTGAATCATACTGCATTTAACTAGATATACTTTTCCTTTTTCCTTCTTTTCTTTTTCCCTTTTCTTCTTCTCCTTCCTGATCTCCTCCTCCGCCTCCTCCTTCCCTTTATCCTTGTGTGATTCTCTCTTCTCTCGACCAAGTTCATTATACCAAGGTTACACCTTGAACCTACATACCCTATGTTAATCATCACTACCATCAACTTCCTCAACTCATGAGATGTGTTTCGTATAATTTTTTGCCCACCCTTAGCCCTCTACCTATCTACTATTCCTAACCATTCACACAACCATGTATATATATACGCTCTAATATCTCTCATTACCTCATTTATTGCTTCATATAACTCCTTCCTTGACCCCCAATTTTTGTTTCATTTTTGTGCCTTGTTCCACCTTCGTTCGCCATTTTTATCCCATGAAGCTTTGTGTAACATATACAACCCACACAACTGCACCCTTACTAGTGTCAACAACTCACCTCTTGGCAACACCAACATCTTATGTAACTTACCCTCATCTGCATAACAACCTCACACAACAACCCGCATATCAATCAACTTAGCCTAATTACGTCAACCCTCGACGCTGCTACCCTTCAAGTTGTAGTGTTCCCTCACACCGCTACCCTACTAGTAGCACTACTTCTGCATGCCAACAACACCCCAGCATTGTCACACTTCGACACTACACCACCCTATACTACACCGCAAACTCACAATGCACCACCCCAAGCAATGCCTCCACCATAACTGACGTCACCAACCTATGCCACTCCACTTCCCCCACCATCACCAACTCACGCAACACCCCTTAGTTGTGTGAGTCCCTTACACTACCTCCTTTATAGTTGCACTAAGTTTTGTCACAACCAGTTTGATCCTTGTATGACTTAGTCTGCTCATTGTGACAAATAAGATTAACACCAACGATCTTAATGCTAAGGATTATATATCAGCGATGTTAAGACTTAACACCGATAATTATTCATTGATATTAGATTAGAGGAAAAATATATTTTTATCTAGAAAAATGGCATAAAAATGCATAACATTGATGATAAATATCATCGGTATTAAGTGGTGCCAAAAATTTTCCTACCATTTTTTTATTAAAATCTTAGGAAAGTAAATATCAGTAAGTTATTCCTAATACCGATGATCTTATAGTCAGTAATAAGGAATATATTTGGTCGAAATACCATGGAAGAAAAATTACTACCAAGGAACGAAGAGTGAAAATGATGAGCTTAATACCAATGATCCATTGTCGGTAATAAGTGATCTATTTGGTCAAAATACAATGGAATAAAAATTGCCACCAAGGAATGGGGAGTGATAATGAAGAGACTAATACCGATAATTTACCTTTAATACTGAAGATCCATCATTAGTAATAAGTGATAATATGTTTTTTTAGCACAACCACAATGACATCATGTAAATTATTTCCCCTTAATACCGACAATTATGGGCATGATTGTAATACCCTGTATCTTACCTAAGTGTAATCTTGAGTAATTAATATTTTTTACACAAAGCGCATGGGCAAAGGAAAAAAGGGCACGCACGGGCTGTGTTTGAACCATGCATGGGTCATGCGAGAGGGGCGTAAATGGGGTGTGCGAGGGTGCACGGGCAGGAACCTCAATGAAAAACAAGCAGATCACGATGGGGAGAAGGAAAAATAAAAGGATTGGGGTGGCGATGGTTGGGCAATGATGGGGTGGTTGGTTTTCCAAGAGAACGGTGGTGTTTGGTGGATTGTGGTGGTGAGTGAAGTTGATGGTGGGTGATACCAACATATAGAGCAAGAAGTGAAGGAGAAAATGGAAGGGCGTTTTGTGCTAGATTTGCTCGATAGAAATGGAGGAAGTGAGGGGTCAGTTGGGAATTAAATAAGGCAAAGCCTAGGATGGGTATATATATACAAGTTGCACATGGATGAGGTGTGTGGCAAAGAAGGAAGGCAATGGACTGCATAGGATGGGGTGCACAATCGGGGGAGGGGTTTGGATAATGTTTGCACGGTTCAACTACTACCCGCCATGTCCCAGGCCAGATTTGGTCTATGGAATTAAAGCGCATACGGATGGAACGGCGGTTACCCTTCTCTTGCAGGACAAACAAGTCGAAGCACGTCAGGTTTGCAAAGACGACAAGTGGTATAGAGTTGCCGTCATTCCTCATGCGCTCTTCATCAACGCTGGTGACCAGATGGAGGTAATAATCAATCGATCAAACATATTTTTTATGCATTTGCGGTTGAGAAATTAATTAATGACAAAGCATAAATAGGAGACAAAACAACTTCCTCCGTTTCTTAAAATATAAATAATAATATCTCTTTAAAAAAAGAAAGTCTAACTTTTATTTTTATCCTAATTTTGTTTTCTTCTTCTGTGTAATTTAATGAAGAGTATAATTAAATTATTAATTTATTAGCTTTCAAAATCTGTATAAAGTTATTGATATAAATCTCATAAAGACGTGTACAGAATATTATATATTATATTGATGGCTACATTCACCATATACCGGGAGTAAGGAAGAAGAAGCGAGATGGAAACCTTACAACTTTAGTCCACTGAAAAAATTACTCCTAGCTTCTGCGCTAAAGCGTATGCACTGATCTTACTGCTACTACTTTTTGATACTACAATATTGGAATTGGTGGCATACCATATTAATTAATGGCCCGCCCCTATGAATAAACAAATTAAGTAATTCATCCCGCTGCCGGGACATTTACTTATTTTATCACGCATGAGCATGGCGGGGATAATGTTACCTAAAACAACTGAATGCGTGAGTATTTTGTTTATCTGCACAGCAAGAAAGTAAATAAGGACAAATACGATCACGAAAATCTGTGATGGAGTCCGAATACGTGCATCCTCCTTAATCGTTACAAAAAAATATATATATTATTTGACAATGGTAAAAGTTTTAGTGATTTTATTTTTATTGAGAGTTTTTTTTTATTCATATTAGTAGAAGGACATATTTTTTTTTAACATAAATATTCTACTTCTCATTTTAATCTTGGAGTTAATTAATATATGAGATATTTTACAGTGGTCATAGGCTAGACCTAATAAATGCGTATCTGTCACCGTCGTAAACCGACCAAGGCACGCGGGTGAACTATGCTCTTACGGCTCTGGATTTTACTTCTCTTTCAACGTTTCAAACGTTGCACACGATGTGTGCTTTGAGGGAGGACCAACTCATTTGTGATCGGTCATTCTTTTGTGCGATTTTCTTTCTATATTTTAATTTTTTTTTGTATCCACAAAAATCAAGCATCCTTTTTCACATTATTGACCTCATTTTTAGACACTGATTGAGTAAAGTTATGTTATTTTATACGGCCTATTTGGTATGAAAGTAATAGGAGTGAAAAAAATTCTCTCCCCCTATTTTATATCTTTTATATTAAATATTTAATAATAATAAATATATTTATTAAAATAAAATTATTTATTTTTAATTAAATTATATAAGATATATAAAATATGGGGATAATTTTTCCACCCTTATTACTCCCTAACTAAACAAGCACTTAATCTTGAATATATAAAGTCGGAAGGTGGTTGTATTAATTTCAATTGATTTAATATTTTTATTTTGTTATATTTATTCCTTCTTATATAATTCTAACATATATAATCATGCATGACATAGCTAGATAGTAATAGGAAGCTTTTAGCTAGATAGACATGTATAATAACATTTTCATTTATATATACATATGTGGGACCCAAATTAAAAATTAGGAATACATGTACAGAAGAAGCGATCGTCCTAATTTTGAAGATGAGTTTGTGATGCTCCATATATATATATATATATATATATATATATATATAGGGTGAGGTTCACATGCAAACTTTTTTTATTATACAAACATAAGAACCAATATCAACCATTAGATCAAAATTAAATCAACATTCAAGATTATAATAATACCAAACCAAAAAACTAACCCAAACCTATATCCAAACCTCTAAACCCTAAACCCTAAACCCTAAACCCTAAACCCTAAACCCTCTAAACCCTAAACCCTAAACCCTAAACCCTCTAAACCCTAAACAATAAACCCTCTAAACCCTAAACCCTAAACCCTAAACCCTAAACCATAAACCATAAACCCTAAACCCTCTAAACCATAAACCCTAAACCCTCTAAACCCTAAACCATAAACCCTAACCCATCTAAACCATCTAAACCCTAAACCCTAAACCCTCTAAACCCTAAACCCTAAACCCCCTAAACCCTAAACCCTAAACCATCTAAACCCTAAACCCAAACCCTAAACCCTAAAACCTAAACCCTCTAAACCCTAACCCTAAACCCTAAACCCTAAACCCTCTAAACCCTAAACCCTAAACCCTCCAAACCCTAAACCCTCTAAACCCTAAACAATAAACCCTCTAAACCCTAAACCCTAAACCCTAAACCCTAAACCCTAAACCCTAAACCATAAACCATAAACCCTAAACCCTCTAAACCATAAACCCTAAACCCTCTAAACCCTAAACCATAAACCCTAAACCATCTAAACCATCTAAACCCTAAACCCTAAACCCTCTAAACCCTAAACCCTAAACCCCATAAACCCTAAACCCTAACCCATCTAAACCCTAAACCCAAACCCTAAACCCTAAAACCTAAACCCTCTAAACCCTAACCCTAAACCCTAAACCCTAAACCCTCTAAACCCTAAACCCTAAACCCTCCAAACCCTAAACCCTCTAAACCCTAAACAATAAACCCTCTAAACCCTAAACCCTAAACCCTAAACCCTAAACCCTAAACCCTCTAAACCATAAACCCTAAACCCTCTAAACCCTAAACCATAAACCCTAAACCATCTAAACCATCTAAACCCTAAACCCTAAACCCTCTAAACCCTAAACCCTAAACCCTCTAAACCCTAAACCCAAACCCTAAACCCTAAAACCTAAACCCTCTAAACCCTAACCCTAAACCCTAAACCCTCTAAACCCTAAACCCTAAACCCTCTAAACCATAAACCATAAACCCTAAACCCTATAAACCCTAAACCCTAAACCCTAAACCCTCTAAACCCTAAACCCTAAACCCTAAACCCTCTAAACCCTAAACCCTAAACCCTTAACCCTTAACCCTAAACCCTCTAAACCCTAAACCCTAAACCCTACACCCTATAAATCCTAACCCTAAACCCTAAACCTTCTAAACCCTAAACCCTTTAAACCCTAAACCCTCTAAACCCTAAACCCTAAACCCTAAACCTTCTAAACCCTAAACCCTTTAAACCCTAAACCCTCTAAACCCTAACCCTAAACCCTAAACCCTCTAAACCCTAACCCTAAACCCTAAACCATAAACCCTAAACCCTCAACCCTAAACCATAAACCCTCTGAACCCTAAACCCTAAACCCTAAACCCTCTGAACCATCAACCCTAAACCCTAAACCCTCTGAACCATACACCCTAAACCCTCTAAACCCTAAACCCTAAACCCTCTAAACCCTAAACCCTAAACCCTAAACCACTCTAAACCCTAAACCCCAAACCCCAAACCCCAAACCCCCAAACCCTATAAACCCTAAACCCTAAACCCAAACCATATGTATGTATGTATGTATTATAACGCATTTGACATCGGACCTACTCCGTTGTCAAACTCAGAGCATTCACTGATTAATATATACCAGAGTAACATTTCTGTGAGAGGGGGGAACAATAGAAAAGAAAAGAAAAGAAAAAAGAAGAAGAAAGAAATGACTAAAGTTGAATCAACTTCATCATCAACCAAATGCTATGTTACGTATATACATAAAAACAGGTAGGTGGCATATGCACTTTTTCACTTGTAATAATTTGGAGAGATGTCTAAACACATTTAAAGCTGTCTAAAATAATTGACAAATATAAAAGCAATCGTTGTATGCTAAATTTTCCTTGTCTGGAACTGAAAATATGTAGCATACAAAATCTCTTACAGCAAGTATCTCATTCCATTCCATCGGGTAAAAGAGTTGAGGCTGAGGGTGAACCCTTCGCCTCCCTTTATATTTTTAGTAAATAGGGGAAAACCCCCGCATGAATGCATCTGAAAAATAAAAATAAATAAATAAATAACATACATGGTGTAGCATTGACTTCCAAAATTACAACTGACCCTATATTTGCTCTATATACAACAAATATAACATCATGCTCAAAAGCAAAATGGAATGCCAGACCAAGGACAACAAGCCGCATCCTAATCTTCAAATGCTTACAGAAAAATTTATACTAAATGTGCTAAAACAATTAACTAAATACATTTATCCTTACTACAATTGGTTCAACTTCTACCAGTAAACAGACATATATATTCAATCAAACACTGAACATTAAAATTCCATGAAGTGAAAATCAAAGTGACTACTGCTCTGCATTTCCCCGTAACCTACCAGTTTGTTATTCAGCAATTGAACGGAAGGAGCCTAAGGAATTCAGAATACAACAAGTGTTAATTGACAATACCACCTCTTGACTGAAACTTTGGAATCATTAATTTTAAGTTACTCAGCACATCTACAGCTAATTAAGCCTGTTATTGTTGGTATTCAAACGTATTAGAGTCGACTACAGTTACTCCCAAAACACAGAACTCTATTTAAGATCGGACATATTAATTGATCCTCCGACCATGAAAAAAGAACATAAAATCGAATACCGTTGTGCTCCTACTGATGTCGCGAGGCCGCCGTCTACTTCTTCTCCTTGTCTCCTGTGTGGCAGTGTAGTGCGGTTGAAGTCAAGAGGAGGTAAAGGAAGCTTGAAGAATGAAGGAGGTAAGCTCTGGTCGAAGAGAACAGTGGTTGAGCTTGCACTGGCAGATCTTGCTACCGTTTGCTGGTCTACGAAGCTCGTCGGAGTGGATGATGAGTGGAAATTGAGGGAGGCCGAGTACTTCGCTAGATCTGTCAACAGATGGGAGGAGAAGGTCGACGGAGAGATGCAGAGGCAGAAATGGTGATGGAGAGATGGAGAGATGGAGAGACGGGGGCGATGGAGAGGGAGAGACCGGTGCGAAGGGGCGATGGGGGTTGGGTGCGAAGGGGGAGCAGATGGGTATGGATCGAAATAGAAGGGGGCGGGTAGAGAGGCAGAGAGGCAAGGGTTGTGGCTCGGCTCAGCGGAACAAACAGGTCGTAAGACCTATTTTTATTTCTTCCGTAATTACAACTATGCCACCGTGCACCTGTTTTTATTTCTTCCGTATTTACAACTATGCCACCGTGAAATTCATTATATACGGAGTTTAAATTTTAATCTCAACCCTTTATTTATCCAATCCAACGGATAAAATTTGTTTCTACGATTGTATCTAATTAAGAGTTTGTATATGAGCCTGTATCTATATATAGATATATATATATATATATATATATATATCTATATATAGATATATATATATATTATTTTATATTGCGAACGTATGGTTACGCTATCTATTAATTGTGAACGTACGTAAGTCTACAAGTCTTCTCTCGCCTGCGGTGTTAATTTCTCGTCACCATTAAAATCTGCAGATGATGAGCAACGGGATATTCAAGAGCGCGTATCACAGGGTTACGACGAATCCGCGGTATGAAAGGATTTCCCTAGCGGTGCTCTGTTCACCGGACAAGGAAAATGAGATAGAGGCACCGGCTGCGCTAATCTCCGACGAGAGGCCTCGATTGTTCAACAAGTTCAGACACTACGAGCAGTACTATTTTAAGATTGACCCGACCGATGAGAGGCGTCCCATCGACCTTCTTAAGATTCAGTGAGCTGTCTGCTGCCTATACAGCTAGCCATGTCCCTGTCTAATTATATATGCATGCATGCAGGCATGCACGCGATATCTATATATTATTATTAGAAGGGGGAAAGAAAACGAAATAAAAAAATGGATTTACTACCGCTTATGTTTTATTTAATATATTTATAGTTGAAATGTTGTCCCCTAGCTATAGATTATTTGGGGGGTGTTTAATAAGCTTTGTATTTTGCGTTGAAATATTAAGGCGTGTCTGCGTACTATGTACCTTTGATTATTATCAGTTATTAATAATAGAAAAAACTACCTTGGTTTTTCAATTATATATAGTCAAATAAACTGAATTATTCTTGCACCTATAGCAGCTACCTACCCTCTGCCTTCAAGTCATGGTAGCTTGCTTGAACGAGCTAGAAAGCCAGATAGCTAGCTAGTCACGGGTATATTGCTTCCACAACCCGGCCCTCATTGAAAACCAGCCTATCTTCCTTGCCTTTCTTTCAACACCAATAAATATTTTCTTTTTCTGTCCTTTTTTGGATTGGAAGACGCGGGGTGGAAGAGGGGTTCGCCTATGAGTCCGATAGGAATTAATCTAGCTAGGAACATTAGCTTTTCACTTATATAGAGTCAAATACATTGAGTTACGTACTTGGGTATACTGCGCACGCTCCTCCATTGAAACCGACTCTTCTGATTGCCTTCAACATCTTTTGCTATCTATTTATATATCACGGGACGGCCGTATGATTAATCTTAGTATCCCATAGCTCCAACGAGGGAGTTTTATTATACCTAAAATTTGCAGAGCCAAGATTGTAAATCGATGGGGTCCCTTGAGACTGGTAGATGTATGCAAAACATGAAATCCTCTTGTCGTTGCTAGTACTCCACCATGCCTCGTCGGAGCCTACACATCTTTTGGCCCTTTGTTTCTTTACCATTTCACCCCTAAACAATTTACGTACAACTCATTCAAATATGTATGTGTCATGTGTGTGTATGTGTCACACACACTCTCTCTCTCTCTCTCTATATATATATATATATATGCTAGTGCGTGGGGTGCTATTGTCAACATTCAATGAAGTTTAACGCCCCAAGACTTGTTGGCATCCATATTCCTATATTCTTTATTTATGTTAATACTAAGTTGTGCAAACTTTTTCTTTTGTTACCATTTTTTAAGTAAAGTATTTCCTATCACTCTGCTAACACATTGTATAGGTTACTAATGTCGATCGGTTTGATCTAGACCGAATATGCCTAGATCCAAATGTGACCCTATTTATATTATCTATATTCGATCCATCGAATTTTAAAAGTTTAGATCCAGATCCAAATCCATCGAATTTAGCGAATAAATTAATCCAAAATGAGTCTGATTATGTTTACTTTTTTTCAATAACCTAGGTAAATACAAATATGTTTATATTTTGTATACCTTAATATGTATTTTTTTTGTTAAAAAAATTTTCCTATTAAAAAAATAAATATTTTTATATAACTACATACATTGCATATATTAGCCCTTTTTATAAGCCCGTAGGGCATCACTACATACACTAGCCCTTTTTTATATTTTTATATACTTCATCCATTTTGTGAAGAAAAAAAATGTTTCAATTGGAACTCATCCTTTAGTTTGTGCTATGACATTTTGGTATAAGAGCTAATCGATCACAATGGCTGGTAAATCAATTGTTGCTACTACACAGGATGGTACAAAAAAGAAAAGGATTTCTACGAATCAGACCAATGAGAGGATAGCCCGTATTGAGTTATTTTTGAGCATACACCAATCGAGAGAAGAAAATTATGATAAGAATTTAGGCTTTTCTGTGATGGGTGCACTCAAAACACTCACATCACATGTTCAAAGGCTTTAACAAGAAGTTCCTAACGAAGTAAGAGAAAGGACGATGCAGTATGGTGTAAAGATTAACAAAGCCCGATCAAATAAGATGCAGTATGTAAAGATTACGGTGGCAGCCCTAAGAAATCAAGTATAAAGATATGGTAATGGAAATGAGCACCATACTACATCTTTCAAAGTCCTAGAACTGAAATTTTTTTATGGTGTTTGGGATTCAAAGATATTGGAGAGTTTCACATGGGATTTGGAGCAATATTTCCATGCTGCTAGGATTTGAGATAATGCATGAGAAGGTTTTGGTGGCATCGATGTAGCTAGTTAGAGAAACCAAACATTGGTAGAGAACCCAGATCGATGTAGGATTGAATGCTGGCCACACAAACATAGACAATAGGGAGGAATTCAATACACAATTGCGATCCCAATTCCTTTCCAATAATGCCTCTTTCCTTGCTAGGGAAGCACTCAAATATTTAAAGCAGATTGGGTTAGTTCATGATTATGTGAATGCTTTTAGTACCTTGATTTTAGCCATCAAGAACATGAGGGAAGAAGATAAATTGTTTGATTTCATGAAAGGATTGAATCTGTGACTCAACTAGAACTTATGTGACAATGGGTTGGAGTTGTTGCAACTACTCTATCCATGACGGAATCATTGATAGAATTAAAAGTTATTGAGCCCTTGATGGATGGAAAGCACCATGGAAAAGATAAGAAGGGGAGTTCTAGATTCAAGAAGAAAGGGTTCCAAAATCAAAATGGAAGTCACAAGAAGGCCATACTCCTCAAGCAAAGGGAACCTCGGCCAAGAAGCCTAGGATGGATGGATGTTTTGTTTGTGGAGGCCCTCACTTTGTGCGGGAATGCCACAAAAGAGAAAATTCAGTCCCTTATTTACCTAATCAGAGTCGAAAAAAGACCAAGAAGAGCAACAACAAGAGGGAGACGTGGAGGCGCAACTTAACCCTTTGCACCTCCTTAATGCAATCATGGTAGACAAGTCGAAGCTAAAGTATGGGTTGATGTACTTCAATATTTCTATGAATGGATGAGACATCATGGCTATGGTGGACACTAGTGCAACCCATAACTTTATTAGTGACAAAGTAGTAAAGAGACACGGTCTCAAACTTGCAACATGCAATCATCAATTGAAGGTAGTGAATTCTAGTGCCCGTCCCACAAGAGGTATGGTAATAAAAAAGTACAACCTTTTAGATTGGTAGTTGGATAGGTACTTGTGATTTGTTTGTCGCCCCTTTTGATGATTTTGAATTAGTGTTGGGAAATGAGTTTTTTACTCGTGCTAAGGCTTTTGTGATTCCCCACTTAGGCGCTATCATGATTAATGATGAAAAGCAACCCAATTACATAAAGTCACTGAGTCATAACCAGATGGAGAGAACATAGAAGGAAATTAGCTTGCTATCTATAATGCAAGTCAAGAAGTGATTTTGGAAAGGTTAGGAGACATATTTAGCAGCCTTAATGGACATTAAGGAAGATTAGTTCATGGAAGTTTAGGATGAAATTATTGGAGCACTTGAAGAATTTAAGGATATCATGCCCTCAGAGTTACCAAAGTTCCAACCACCAAGAAGGGCAGTGGATCATTGAATTGAATTAGAGCCTAGTGCTAGACCCCCATCTAGACCACCCTACTGCATGAGCCCTCAGAATTGGTAAAATTGAGAAGGTAATTGAATGAATTGTTGGAATTAGGGTTGATCTAGCTCTCTAGGGCTCCTTATGGTGCATCAATTCTTTTCCATAGGAAGCAAGATGGTTGAATTCGTATGTGTATTAATTACTAAGCCCTATAAAGTTACTATCAAGAAAAAGTATCCAATTCCCCATGTTGATGATCTGTTTGATCGCTTGTCAAAAGCTACCTATTTTACCAAACTAGATATTCGCTCAGAATATTGGCAAGTTCAAATTGTAGAAGGGGATGAGGGAAAGACTACTTGTGTGACGAGATATGGTTCTTATAGGTTTCTTGTAATCCCCCTTAGGCTTACAAATGCTTCAACAACCTTTTATAATCTTATGAATGACGTATTTTATGAATATATCAATGATTTTTGGTTTTTTACTTAGATGATAATGTGATATATAGTGAGTCTCTAGAGGAACATCTTGAGAATTTAAAGAAGGTGTTTAGCAGGTTAAGAGAAAAATAGTTATATGTGAAGAAGGAGAAGTGTGAATTTGTTTAAGTAGATATCAAGTTTGTAGGGTACAAGATATGTAAGGGTTCAATTAAGATGGTTGAAGATAAGGCACATACAATAGTTAATTGACCCGCATCAAAAAAGATCACAGAACTCTGTTCATTCCTTAACTTGGTAAAATAATACCAAAAATTCATCTAAAGATACTAAAACAAGATTATGGCATTGATAAATTTGCTAAAAAAGGATAAGAAATGGGAATGGACCCCTAAATGTCAAATAACCTTTGAAGAACTTAAGAGATTAGTAGCATTGGAGCCTATTATTTGGTTGCCAAAATTTGATAAACCCTTTGAAGTTTACACTGATGCATCAAATCGAGCCATTGGTGGGGTGCTTGTGCAGGAAGGCCATCTAGTTGCATTCGAAAGTCAAAAATTGAAGGATGCATAACAAAGGTACTCTACACATAAAAAAGAAATGTTTGTTGTTGTTCATTGTCTTAATCTTTAACATCATTATTTGCTGAAAACCCCATTCATTATGAAAATAGATAGTGTAGCCAATATATATTTCCAAACGTAGAAGAAGTTGTCCCCAAAATAGGCTCATTGGAAGGAAATTTTGTAGGAATAAAATTTCACTTGAGAGCACAAACTCGGAAGACATAATCCTATCATTGATGCCACAAGTTGAATATGTGCCTTCATGCTTATCACCTTTGTGTGGATTGAAATTGATTTCGTGGTAAATATTAAAGAAGAATCTCATAATTACAAGTGGTATTTGAATATGATTGAATAAGTTAAATATGGGATTGTTTACCGATTCTGGATAGAATATTGACTCCTGTTCACTAAAGGTAGACGCATGTATGTGCAAGCAAGAAAGATCAAGTAGAAATTGATTCAAGATGTGCATGATTCACAATAGGTAGTAGGGTTGTTCACGATTCAAATATTTAATTTTTCAGATATCTAAAAATAATTTTTGATATTTTAGATATCTAAAATTTCAAATCAGATATCAAATAAAACCTATATTATCTGAATGGCCTTTCAAATACAAAAAAATCATAAATATATTTGATATTATCCAATCTGTTGAGCAAATATCCGATCTACTCAACAAATATCTAATCTATTGAGTAAATATCTGATCTATTGAGTAAATATCGGATCTACTTAGCAAGTATCCAAACTAATAAACAAATATCTGATTAAAGAACTACAATTAAAGCCACTACATCATAAGACTTGATTAGATTCTATTAGATCCAATTCTTTAAACTACATTACATCACCAATTAAATTGGTCTAGATTACCATTCTTAGTACATAAAACTATCCAACAATAAGCATATTTAAATAATAAAAATATAATCCTACATGCTTATAAATCATCCACTTAATGCTACAGTAAATGCACCATAACCCTACATAAATACCCACTTCATTAAGTATAGAGTTGATGAAACAACAACAATAGTAGCAAAAAATAGTTACATCATCATTCTAAGTTAAGATCATCCTAAATGAATAATTAATTCAACAAATACCTACTTAGACTTATGTAAAGTTTCTTGATCTCTCACTCTTCATTGTGCATAAGTGGTAGAGTTATATTCATCTTCTCCAATTCTACAGTAAAAATGAATAATTTAGTGTGCTAATAAGTATTTCATAAGAATTAATCAACTACAAATGAAAAAAGATGACTACAAAATTACCTGCTTCAATTGTTTCCAAATTCTCCAACTTTTCTTCCAACAATGATGGCTCTTGTGATCTACGAAGCCAATCTTGTGAGCAAATCAAGGCCTCCACCGTCCTTCTAGTTAAAGAACTAAGAAAATGGTCAAGCATGCGGCCTTTGGTGCTAAAAGTCGATTCTGATGCAATAATAGAAATAGGCATAGCTAGGATATCCCTAGTCATTGCACTCATGATAGGATATGTGACTCGTCTTTAGGACTAAGAGAACTCTCAAATTTCTCACTTATTCCTTGATTGACCTCCACCAAATTTTCTTCTAAAATACTAATCTAATTTATATTTCTCCTCAATATTATGGTTTTACCTCGTCGTGTTAAATCGTTTAGCATTTGTCTTCTTGATTCATGTAAATCTAAATTAGATGCTAGTAAAACATTGGAATCACAAGTAGAGGAGGTCCTTGATTTACTAATAGATACTTATTGTGATTGACAAGAATAATATAATGCAAACAAAGAACTCAAACACTTTCTTACATCCTAATGTAAAGATGCACTAGAAACACTTCGATATGTTCCATATCCATAAAAAAAATCATCATTCACATCACCCAAATCACCAAAATATTCATTAATAACCCAATCAACATAGACCAATTTACTACTAGGATCAAGAACTACAGCAACAAGCATTAGCAAAATCATATTCTTCTTGTGTACCCAATACTTAGAGAACTTGGCTTTCATCCTACATGCCATTGCTTTCACATTTTCATCACCACTATCATTAATACAAGAATCAATCAGTGTACTAATAAGTGAAACTTATTCCAAATAAACATTTCTAGTGACATAAAGACAACCTAAAATTCTTAAAGTAGCTTCATACAATATTTTTAAGAAAAGCAACAAACAACAAATAGACTCCCAATCATCATCTTGATGACTACTCTTAGTATTATTAAGCTCATCAACATACTTCTCATCCTACTTTAACAAGTCAAAAGCCTTTCTAAACATTATAGCAGAATCAAGCATTAAGTAATTAGAGTTCCATCTTGTTTCAATATCAAGACAAACAGATTTATGGGAACTCAATTTGACTTGCCAAACGAGCATGAGACGATTGCACATATTTCATGGCTGACCGGACTTGAATAATAGGATCAATATTTTCTTTTAAACCCTCTTTTACAACTAAATTTAGAATATGGGCAGAACATCTCATATGCAAACAACCTCCATCCAAAAGTAGTCCACCACCCCAAATGCCAATTCTTTTCTTCAAGTATTTGATGCACAAATATTAAAACTAAAATTATCAACCGTTATTGTCAAAATTATATCAATTCCCCAATCAAGAATACATCTTTCAATATTTTTTCCAATAATCTCACTAGAATGACCAAGCACTTGACAAAAATTAAGAATCTTTTTTTTTTGCAAATTCCAATTTTGATCAATATATTGATTGGTCAAGCATATATATCCAAGATTTTGAGATGAAGCCCATAAATCATTAGTGAGACTAATCCTACAACTATATTTATAAAAATATTATTTTAGTTTTTTCTTCTCTTCCACAAATATTTTATAACAATCTCTGGTCACCGTCACCCTTGAAGGCATGATAAAATTAGGTTGAATAGCCTCTATAAAATTTTTGAATCCCTCTCTCTCAACAAACTTAAAGGGAAGCTCATCTACAATTATCATCCTAGCCAAAGCCTTTCTACCACCCTCTTGATTAAGTTTCCCAGAATCTAAAATTTTCATTGAACTAAGATTTGGAATATTTTATCCATCACTCTTTTTTCTTGCTTCATTTGCATGAAGAATAATTAGTCGGAGTTTCTTTGCAAGAATTAATATGATTTATCATCACACTAGTTCCTTTTTTTGGATCAGCACCATAATATTTTCTAGAATAATTACAAGTAGCTCTTAAAGCATTAGCACTCATCTTTGTAAAATGTTTCCACGCTTAAGATATTTTCTTACTTTGAGATGCTACTTGTTTAGCAACACTTGAAGTTGGAGAAGGAGAACTTGTATTCTCTTCTTCATTAATGGCTGGAAAATCATGACCAATTTACTCTGTAAATGGAGATAATCTCTCCATCTCATCAAATGGAACATCCCTCACACTCCTACTATCAGCCATTATTGATTAGAGCTAAAAATTAATAAAAATAGAATAATATTAACATTTTTTCCACTAAATACATTAGCACATTTCAGAATATAGCAGTTAAAACTAATTAGACTACTTTAATTGAAAAGGTCAAAATTGATTTATGAAACAACACATTACTAATCATAGTTAATCATACTACTCTTCCAAATCTAGAAAATAGCAGGAGACCGATTTTCTGTCTGTCTCCACAATTTGTGTGAAATATGCAATCTTCGAGCAAGAGACCAATAATTGAAGTCATTAATAATAGAAAATAGTTACTCATACAACTCATACAAATCTGGAAAATAGTAGGAGACCACATAAATATACTCAATTTAGGACATAATTGGTCAAGAGTCCAATTTTTTACAATTCAAACATATACCACACTATTAATCCATCTAAATCTAACATATAACTTGTACATACTCAATTAAGTAATTAATTTAACTTAAATTAATAGTTAGGGTTCAAGAAATAACTACCATTTTGAAATCAGGCAACGGTGAACAATAGATCAAAAATAAAGAGGATAGGGGAGCAGTAGCATATAGGAGGCACCAAAGTTAAGCGATGAGCAACATTGAGCAGGAGGTTGCTAGGATTGGGAGCATGTAAGAAGGAAGATAAGCTCAATGGCTTAGATTCGAAGAACTGCAGAAGAGAAAGTTGGGAAAGGAAGACAGAGATGAGGGAAAAAAATTTACGAGGACGTGACCTACTGGCCTATGTGTTGTGTGTCAGTGTTTGTATGTTAATTCAATTTAGTTGTGAGTCATGGGGAGTGGGGACTGTGGGCGTGGGCATGGGCATGGAGTTGTTGTGTGCTCGTGCCTTGTTAAAAAAAATTGAGGCAAAGCACTAAAGGAGAGTAATGCTACTACTGACTACTGAGTCTGCAACTCGCCCCACCCCACCCTTCTTAAAAAAACTAACTCTTTAATCAAAAACTAACTCTGAGGATGGGGTTGTACTAAGTGCACTACTGTTGTGCTGCACGTGTTGGGGGTTAAAAAATTATTCTAAAAAATAATTATATTAAAAAATATAATTTACACTAAATTAAATTTTGGTCAAAATAATAATTCAAGTAAGTAAAAATTATATATTCATTTAAATGTATTTATATATAATTATATATAAAATAAAAAATTATAACAAATATATAAATATTTTTTTAAATCAAATATTATTTATATTTGTCTGGTCAGATATTTAATTTGTTTAATTTTTTATTAACCGGATCAGATATCAGATCGAATATTTATTTTTTTAGATCATATCACTTCGAATATCAGATCGGATAAGTAAATATCGGATAACATGAACAACCCTAATAGGTAGGACATCCTGAAAGAGAAATGACCCTTTCCCTCCTAAGCAAAAGTTACGTTTAGCTAAAGATGGATCAAGATGTTGAAGTATATATGAGGTCTTTCTTGGTTTGCCAACAAGATAAGTTAGAGAAACAAAAGGTTGTAGGTTTGTAGCAACCATTACTAGTCCCATAACACTCTTAGAAGAGTATTCATCTCTGGTTTTCCAAATGTAAATGGTTGTCAATCAATGATGGTAGTTGTTGATCGATTTTCAAAATATGTTATCTTCATGGTATCCCCTCAAGCATGTCCAGTGGAAGAAGTGATCAAGTTATTCTATAAGCATGTGGTAAAGCATTTTGCTTACCCCAAAGACATAATCAGAACACAAGATTTACCCATAGGTTTTGAACTTCTATTTTTCAATTTGATGGGCACTCAATTGAAATTTTATACTACAAATCACCCTCAAATAGATGGGAAAATGGACCACCTTATTGCCCTACTTGAAGAATACCTTCGGCACTGTGTGACAATGTTACAAAGGAATTGGTTGGAATTGTTGGATTCTACACAGTTTTGTTACAATCTTCAGTGGAGTAGTGCAATAGGATTCAATCCCTTTAAGATAGCCATAGGATGGAAACCCTTGAATCCTCATGAGATTATTGAACAAAGATCAGGGGTATCATGTCTAGTAGCATAGAGATTTATCCTAGACATATAAGAGATGATGGCAGAGGAAAATGATAGTTTTGCAAAGGTATCCCATTGAATGAAGAAGTATGCCGATCAACATTGGCAATAAAGAGAATTTCAAGTTGGGGACAAGGTTCTCCTGAAACTCAAGGCCCAAATTTAGAAAAGGATCAGGAAGAAGAAAGTGCATTAGAGTCTAGTTCTCCAATATGATGGTCCCTTTAAGGTAGTGAAGAGATTTAGACTTGTGGCATATCTCTTGGAATATCCCAAGAGGTTAAAGGAACACCTGCCTTTCCATGTTAGTTTCCTTAAACCCTATATTAAAGATGCTATAGGGATGCATTCTTCGAGGAAGCAGGCTCCTTCAACAATAAGGAAACAATTTAACAAAGAAGTAGAGAAGATCCTTAATTGAAGAGTGATTAGCCAAAGCAATAAAAATTGAAGGACTTATTTCTTTGTTCAATGGAAGAACCTTCATGTATCAAAGGCATTAAGGGAATGTGATACAATGCTTTGGCAATTTGATGATAAGGTCAAGAAATCACTAGAATCCCTTCCGAGGGTGGAAAGAGAATAGGTGGGCGAGGTTTGTTAGACCCGTTGTGGCCGATACTTGACTTTTACTTGGATTAATGCCTTAGAAACCTAGGCATTGTAGCATGCCACAAGAATCAACATTGCACTACAACTTGGATAAATATCTTAGAAAGATAAGTCGATAGATTGAGCAAAGCCTAAGACTAAGGGGATTTCTGATTTGATGTTGGGATGCTCTATAATTAAGCCTCGAATAAGCGTTAGGCACTTAAGGGGCTCCAATATGGAAACTCAATCAATTTCATGTCTACTCCTACCAAACCTAAAAAGAAAATAAAGCAATATTGGGGGAGTCATACTCCCTTAAGGTTAGCTTGGTAGATGGGGGTATGGGGCACCCCATACCTTGGACATGATCTTGGACCTAAGCTTAAGTGCTCAGTTAGCTTATGGAAAATAGTAGGTACAAGGCTAAGGGTGCATAATGGCCCAAAGACATGGAAGATACAAAAAAGACTCACCAAGGATGAATCAAGCCTAGGGTAAGGGTGCTGGTAAGGCCTATAAATGGGAAAAGAACTACGGTTGCCTTTGGTGGGAAATGGCATGGCACGCACCATTGGATCCCATAAAAAATTCAAAAGGGGGAGGTTCTCCCTGAGTAGGCTTGACAGACAGACCAAGAGGTACTAAGGAGATCCATGTGTGGGTTGAATAGGCACTAAGGCACGAGCCCTTCAAGAGCAACGGGTAACCGCTGCCAGTATAAGGAGACACGATCGTAAAGGCACAAATAGTCCCAAGAGATGCAATGGTTCAACAAACCCAATACCAAGGGGCATTAGAGGTACAAAAAGGCTTAATATGGAACTAAATGAGTTTTAGAGGCGCTTAATGGCCAAGAGTCACAATGGTTTTATGGAGGGACATGGGTATTGGCTTCGAGGGCTCCAGATACATAGGATTGGTAGGAAAATCAAATGAAAGGGCATGACACTTCAAAAAGACTTGAACCTTGGACACGAGGGTGTCATGGTCTTCTTTAAGTACCTCCTACTTAGGTAGGCAAAAAATTTAGCCTTGCTTAAGAGTTTCTAAGCATTATCCAAGTACTTGTATTGCACCTTAAATTCATAATATAGATCACATATAGAGCTTGAGTGATTCTTTCTTATTCATTCCATGAGTTCCATTGTTTTGTATTGAGTTCCCATTTAATCATCCAATATAATAAAGGTAGATAGGTTGGTTAGAAGAGAATTCTAATGCCCTCTCAATGCACGTCGAAAGAAAATTTTAACCTAACTTGAGCATTGATAACAAAAGTCGTGCGGTGACAAGATTTGGTATCAAGCAAAAGTTGGCTCTGATACAAAAGAGAAAAGTTTGTTATGATATCATAAGTTTCCTAGTTGAGGTTCCATTCCCATTTCTTTTCCTTCTTGAACAAATTTGTCAATGTCGCAACCGAGCCATTACCTTCAGCACTCAAATTTTTCTTAAGAGATCATTGTGATCGACCGACTTTGGTACTAAAATATCACTACATAAATATAATTGTATTTATATAGGTTTAGATGGATCAACCCTAACTCCAACAATTCATTCAATTGCCTTTTAATTATGTCAATTCTAAGGGGGCCATGCAGTAGCTCTAATTTAGCCCAGACCGATGTAGGATCCATTGTCATCCCTATAATAAGCCCGCAGAGTATCACTACATACACTAGCCTTGTTTTATATTTTTTTATACTCCATCTATTAGAAACTTGCATGAATTTTAGTAATAAACTTTTACTATCAATTTTTAATATATATTTTTTAAATATAAAAATATATTATATAATACAATTATTTCTTTAATTTAAATATATATATATTCTAGTCTGGTGGGCCCCTAGCCCTTTCCTAACTTCTTCTTGTAATAAATGGGAGTGGTATGTGGTTATATATGTTTATATAATGAGACATTGCTAATAATATATATGTATGTATGTATGTTATTACCCCTATTATTATTATTATTATTATTATTATTATTATTATTATTATTATTATTATTATTATTATGCGACATTACAAATAGTAAGATTACTATAGTTATTTTTTAATGAGAAATCTTGACGGCGACAATAGTATTATCACCATGCATAATATTAAATATATGTTTTTATCATCATCATCATCAGTACTAATTTTCACATATACTTACATGTCTAATGGGACCCCATCAATTTACAATCCTGACTTCATCTTGATGACCATATATGTTCTATTTTAACTCCAACCATGCATAGAACATAGAAACCGATGAAGAAAAAACATTTCAAATTTGCAAACTCATTTTCTTTAAATTTCTACAATTACCACTTATAATTAATAAAACAAATACTACTATGTAAGAAAATGTAAGAGTAATTGATTTATGCCATTTTCAAATTAGTGAAGAAAAATAAGAAACATGAAATCTGGATAATTGGCAATAATAATTTCTAATGGTAGATGGTTGATCAAATTACTAGAATAACTCAATTAAATTTGACAAACACCTAAATGACCTTTAGCTAAAAAAAATATGCAAAATAGCCTATAGTAGTGGATAAAATTAGTTTCGCAAAAAACACGCTCGATCATTAGGTGTATTTCGTTGAAAGCAAACACTTGTTCTGCTAGCTTTAAATGTCAGAACATGTGGGAGGAATTGAAATCAAAAGAAACACACTTGATTGTTGGGATTGTTTCCTTTAATTCTAACCCGACCTTTCTCACTTTCTTCTTTATTCTTCTTTGGTTGAATGTCCTTAACCTCCATTTCTCTCCTTCCCTACAATCCCTTTATCTCATCTTCATTTTTTTCCTTTTAATTAAATCTTTGTTTGGTCTCCTTCTCAACAATTATTTCCTGCATATCAAATATTATGTATGGTTTTATTTTTATATTCTTTTCTTAATAATTATAATATATATTAGATTGTATATAGCTATGCTATAATAAATATAAATTATGTTAGATTGTATACAATTATGTTATAATTTATATAGATTCTTTTAGATCACAATATATGATTATGTTGTTAGATATGTTATAATATATAGATTAATTGTTTGTTGATATGCTATAATATATATAGTGCTCTAATATTGATTTATATTTAACATGCTAAAATTCTGCTAGACTAAATTTATTTATTGTAGGTTATAATTTTCTGTTTATGAATAGCAATGTTTGCTAATTAAATCTAAATGTTTAAATTTGTAAAAATTGAATATAATGTTGTTAAGATGTGGATGTGTAGGGAATAACTATGTGAAAATATTTACATCTATGACCGAGAAGAACAAAAATTATGATCAATATTTTTGTATGTTTTAAAAAAATTATAGATGCAAAAAACATATCAGTATATTATTTTTGTGTTTCAAGAGGAAGAGTAAAATTTCATTGATTTTATATTGGAATGGTAAAAAAAAGCATACGTATGGAGAAATTACATTTGTTTCATCATCTACTATTTTTAGCAAGATGATACCCCTAAGGACAAATTGTATCGGGGATACATATTCATTCAAGATATTTAGGATATATTAGAATGACATAATGGAGAGAAGTCTTCTGATTCCAATAGATAGTGATGAGCCATTAAAAATGCTAATAAACTCAATAAAGTTAAGGGGTTTTATGCAAATGTCTATAGAGATCAACAATTAAGGGCTTCAACTTTTCCCTTTCAAATGTTTGTTTATTGAGAAATCAAAATTTCAATACACCAACTCTTCATATAATGTTGGTGTTGATTGTACACCAAGTTAACATCATTATTCCACTACACATATTGATAATACGACATATATGAATGACTTCGGTGAAATGGGAGTTGATGTGGAAGAAGAAAAAAATGAAGATGCACCTATAAACACATATAGTGTTGTAGTGGAAGTTAAAGTTAGGATAATTTTCAAAAATGAGAATACAAATGAAATTTTTAATAAGACAACTACGATTATTGATTCAAGAATTTATTATGATTATGAACAAGACATGTGAGAAGAAAAGTTGTTAGAATAAGAGTTGGAAGAAGAAGAGTTGCCTATATTAGATTCAGATGCATGTCATGAGTTATGGAAGTGTGTGCATCCTAATTTTATTGATCCCAAATATGAATATTAAGATATTATTGGAGTAGAGTCATAGTGGGTAGAATCAACTTTAAGCTATGCACAAGGTTTTGATGTTGATTAAATATTTTCTTCAAAATATAAGTTTGTGCATAATATTAAACACCACTCACTTTTGGTGAAGCTACCCTACAAGATAGATCGATCATAAAAAAATATTTTAGTCATATTGTGATAGATGTTCTTAGAGGTTGTGAGTACACACTATAAATAATTATTTTGGGAGGATAAAGATCATATCATACAATAGTCTACATCAATGTCTTCTCAAGGAACTGAATCATGATTATTTGAATTTGACATTACGTTTTATTGCTAAAGAGATTGAATTCAAGTAAGATCTTAGTTTTCTGGTAGTGTAAAAACTGTTATTGAACCCATAAAATAAAAGTAGGGATTTATGGTGTCTTATAGGAAGACATGGGTGGAAAAAAAAGTAGAAATAAATTAAAATATATGGATAGTTCAACGAGTGTTTTTCCCTACTTCTAAGATGGCTTTTTGGAACGAATAAGAAAATCCTAGTTTTTTTGTTGAATTGGAAATTATATATATGAATGATCTTTTTGTAGCAATTTTTGAGAGGGTATTTTAGGCATTTAGACTAAGCATAAAGGGGTATAAGTGGTGTCATTCGGTGATCTCTATAAATACCACACACTTGTATGGTAAGTACAAGAGTGTGTTACTCATTGTAGAGGGTATTAGCGTGGATAATCATATATGTTCACTTGCATTTGTTGTTATTCATTCAAAGAGAGGCAACAATTGGGTTGGTTCATGGACATCATTCAACGAAAATTTATACACAACAAGCACTTATGTGCCGACACCAATTAGCATAAGGGTATAATATAAGAAATATGAAGTGATGGCTAGCATGAGCCATATAACACACATCAATATTGTTTACATCATTTGAAAGAATTTTTTTTACGACCATAAAAAATGATAAGCCCATTAGTGAGATGTTGTGGAAGATCAGGACCTAGCATCAGCCTTCAAAGTGGATCGATTGGATGGAATTATTGAAAATGACCGACAAGGAAGCCTAAAAATGGCTTAATAAGTTAGATGTAGCGAAGTGATCATTAGCACATGATGATGGTAATCATTTTGATAGTTTATTGAATGATGAAAGGTATTTTCCCATTACCCTCATTACACAACCAGAATCCTATTAGGTAAATAGTTGATTTGTCACCAAAAGATATCAAGTGAGTAAGTACATTAGTGAGGACACATATTTTTCCTCGACAATTGAGCGAATGATTACTAATAATTTGAAGAAAGCTTATGGTCATCGTGTAGTTATGTACCATACTGAGCAACAATACTTTGATGTTGAAACTACGTGTCATACAATCAATGCAAGTTATAACAAAAGAGGTGATAAACAATTGGTTAATATCCAAGAAGAGACGTATCCTTGAAGAACAACGTCAAGCTACCCTAGCCACTTTCACTAATATAATTTTCTTTACTTCATTTTATTCTTTTCCTTCATCCATATCCCAAGATTCATAGTCTCCATTTCTTTCAAATCAACAACCAAATTGTGGGTCCTGCCACAATTAACCAACATAATGCTAGCAATGGTTGGTGTGGCAACTGTAAAGGCAAGGGTGGTGGTCACACCAACTAATGGACATCTCAAAAATCTTATCCATAATCCTTATACCTCCTTCATATAACCCATGGATACCAAATTAGCCATCCCTATCTGCTAGAATATTCAGTCCATGTTGCATTTCTCTTATTATTTCACAATCATCTATATCTCTAACTTGCCATGTTTTTTTTTTAGGCATCCATCCCTGTAATTTTCCTCATCTCCAAGACCTTGTCCCACTACATCACCTTACATGTGGCCCTAACACTGGTAAAAAAAGGGATTCGACAATAGTTTAATAAACAAGTGTAGGAACTGATCATCTATGCTATAGATAACTATTCAAAACATGGCCATATGTAACGAAGAATAAATGAATAAAATGATGCTTATAGGGGGATTATACAACTTCTATAATTTAAAATAGTCATTTGAATTGAAATTTGGGCAGTGATTATGGATCTAAAACAAGCTTTTAAAGGTTTTTGGGAACTTTATCTAATATTAGATAGTGATTATAAATTGAAACCGTTGTTTATTCTCAAATTTAAATGACATTTATTATCCTAGATTGTCGTCTAATCCCTAGTAAAAATTTCCATAGTTTCTTTTGGTAGGCTTTCAAAATCATTATAAATCTATAGTTTACATTAATTGCTTTCCTCTTTTTTTTGAACTAATACTTATAATTTTCCAACACCATTCATATCATTTAGTACCTTCATTCAATACTGTAGATACAAATCTACTCAACAATTATATTTATATACAAGTATCAATGATGTATATTCCAACTCAAATTATTTTAGTTACATCAACGACTTTGGATAATCTATTTTAAATAAACTAAACTTACATTATATTTTACAAGTGTAATAAATAATACAAACAAGATAGAAAGAGATCAAACAAAAGAATTTTCAAATAAGATGGAAATATGCATACATTTTTACCAGTCATTGACTACAAATGAATATTAATGTTATCAACTTGGTATATACATTTATTATGGGCTTAGAAAGATCTCTTCCATGTGAAATAAAGATACCAAGTTAGATAAAAGTAAAAAAAATAAAATCTTGTGTACACATTGGCTTGACATCTTCATCATGAGACACTCAGATGTCATATTTTCATGAAGCCATCAAATTAATAAGTAAGTATACATTTTAACAAGAAAATGATTGCAAATATATGTCATTCACAAATAATATTACAATTTCAACAAGGCATGCATTTTAAAAATTCCCAAAATTTAAGGGATTTATGTCATGTTTGCATACATTATCTATCTATGTCGCTTTAAGTTGTGAGGTATACCCTCACTATGCACAAAGTTTAATTTGAGTACATGAAATGATTCTTTATAATCATTTTTCACATATATTTAATCATGATGAACACAATTAGGGTTTTAGAAGGCTGAAGATGAAGATGATGATCATTATTTCATATGGAATTGGCGTGGGTTTGATGGATTGTTGTGGATATGTGTGATCTTTGAAGATAAAAACTCTCCAGATTAATTCAAATAGTATTAAAATAGATATGAAAATTATTATGGATTACTCATAATTAATAAAAGATGAAGAAACTCACACAAAAATTCAATAGTTATTAAAGAGTAAACTTGATTCATGTATTTGTCATCAATCATGATTTGCATGTGGTTTATGTAACAAGTTGCACCGATAATATCCAATATCCCAAAATTTTAGAACCTGGAATTTAATAAATAATTTTATTTTTTAATTATTAATTTAATAATTTTTTTGACTTTTGATTTATAAAATTGGATATGGTTATTTAATACATTAAAATAAATATTTTTTTACTTTATCATACTATTTTTATTTAAATAATTTTCCAAACTCATATTTTACTAAAATTATCCTCTTAAATTAATATTTTAAATTTTAAATAAATTAATTTATTAAAATAATTTGTCCATCTAAATAATTAAATAACCTACTTCCAAAAATTATTTTATTTGTTCCCTTTTCCTTTTCTCCTATTCCCTTTTCCTTCCTTTTTTCTTCTTTTCTTCCCCCTTTGGGCCGCCCAACCCACTTCTCTTCTTTCCCTCCTCGCTCGTCCAACCCGCCTCCCTCATTCTTTTTTTTCTATCTCCTCCCTGGTTGGGCCATCCCAACCCCCTTTCTTTTTCTTCCTTGTCCGACCGAAACATCCCTCTTTCTTCTTCTTCTTCTTCCTTCGCTTGTCATAGATCATGTGTCTGTAACTCCACCACCTCTACACCTACACTGCCCAATCTGCTATCTCCCTCTCTCCATCATCCCTTTCCTTTCCTTTTCATGCCAAACCCTCTCCTTGCACAACCCTCTCCCGTGCCTCCTTCTCCCTCACTTTTTTCCCCTACCACTTGTGAAACTACTCCCCTCAATCCTACGTCGGCCTACCATCGCTGACTGGTAGTCACTTTTCCTCCCACTCCATTTTCCTCATCCCCCTTATCCTCTTCTCCACCCCTTGCCTATAAAATCCCCCTCACCCTCCTTCCTCTTCTTTTTCCTCTACCAGAACTCCCAAAATCCCCTTCTGTCGCCCCTTCAGATGCAACCAAAGCTGTCACCGTGCCTCGCCACCGTCTAAACTTCCACCCACCCTCTTCCCTGCACTACTCTGTACCAAACGAGACCTCTCCCCACTTATGAATCTCCCTCCTCTACTCTCCCTACTCGTACAAAGTGGGCAGCTCAAACTACCTTTTGTACCCTATCCCCGCTCCTTGCGCCGCCCTATGCAGCTTCCTCCGCTAAAACCACCACCTCCCCTACCTCCCCATACCCTACCTTTCCTTCTTCTCTCCCTCCTTCCTCCTCCTTTCCTCTCCTCCACATTCGGCCACCACCAACGTCGTGGCACGCTACCATCACTACTACAACCCCCTCTAACCCAGGAACCCTACCACCTCACAACCACCACTTCCCTCCCCCTTTTCCAACCCTAAAATCTTGCCTTTCTAATCACTACCACCTCCACCACCCTTGCACTGCTATCGCCCTAGTTGCCACATCTACCCTTAGTTGTACCATAACCCTTATTTTTATTTAAGTGTAATTTATTTTACATATTTACTATTATTAGTCTTACTACTACTACTACTACTACTACTACTAATATCATCATCATCATCATCATCATTATTAATCTTATTATTATTATTATTATTATCATTACTATTATTAGTCTTTTTACTAATATTTAGTTAGAGGATAATAAAAGAAAAAGGAGTAAGAGGGAAGTTAATATTAATGTTCCATTCTTATAGGTGAACCAAACCCTTCTTTTAAGGGGGTGTAGGATTCATGTTCTAAGCCTGGTGGCCTATTAGGTAAGGATGTGGTTAAGGTTAAATTGCATGTTTTTTGTGTTCATGGGTGTTTTGGGTATGTGCTTGTATTATATTTGAGTATGGACTAAAATATTTGTGGTGCGGATTGCTATGCATGGAGCTAAGGTAAGTTGTGTATATGTTATAATATGTGTGACATGGGTGATATGACTTGTATTTTATGATATGCTCCTATGTATAGTTTCTATAATATGACATGCATTCTAGGAGGCCTTAGGTGGTATGATGAGGCTGTGGGGAGCTAAAAGAAATATATTTGGTGGAGTGATTAGGAAGAAGTGAAAAAAAAGGCCTAAGTACCTTATGATTCATGGATGAAAAAATAAAGGGATAATAATAATAATAATAATAAAATGAAGGGTTGGAGTAAATCTTACATGGGGAGTATAAGACTTGCATGGGGTGGTTAGCCTTTGCATAGGGGTTTTACATTGAAAAAGGTGGTTTAAGAGTTAATCATAGTGAGGGAAGAGTATTTTGGGTGATTGAATTCCATGGGTGCAAAATAGTACATGGGTTGGTAGAAGTGTGCATTGGGGGACTTAACTAGGGTTTGTGGAAAAAAATCCCTAAGTGGCGGAAGTGTGTGCGCAGAGAGTTGATGGTGAGTGGTTGGAGTGAGGGTTGAGACTAGGTGTCTTATGAAGGGGGGATGCGTCAAGTGGAAAGGAGGGTGGAGTGTGTGGATGAAGGGATGGTGTAAAAAAAGGAAAAGTACTACGGTTTGGGGTGGCCAAATAGGGTTTCATTATCACATGTGAAGGATAGGAAGTAAGGTTATGATGTTTGGGTGTAGTTTGAGTGTTGTGTTGGGTTGGAAACAAACAGAGCATGGGTGATGCATGATAAGAAGAGGTTCAGGCCACATAGGCTAGATTCTAAAGGGAAACCCTAAAGGGCGATAGTGAGCGGAAGCAGAGATATGGGAAAGTGGGCATTGATCCAAGTGTGCGGGAGTTTGAGTTTTCATGGTGAGTGAGGAAAAGGTGAGGAAGAAGTCTTGGAGTTCTAGGGAGTGTCGAGGTCCTAAGATATGGGATGGGGCTATTCAGGGGAGCTAGAGTGAGAGGATGAGAATGGAAGTCCATGGGGCATGCATGTCCAGTAAGAAGCTATATATTGAATAAGATATGAATAAGACACTAACCATTTAATGTGAAAGATTATTGAGTTGGGTCTAGACTGATCCACTAGCAGGAATAGTGGCCAGATGCATTGTGCTTTGGAGACCGATCTACCAACAAATAATAGTGGCTATGTGCGTTTTGTTCTGGGTGTTTTTGATCCACCGACTATAATAGTGGGGGATTTCAAGCTTAGTAAACCAAACCTTAAAAAGATAATAAGTCATGGAAAAAATACTAAACACTTATAGTGGAACACCATGAGAGTCGAGGCTAGACCGATCCACCGGCATAATAGTAGCTAGGAGCACTTTGCTCCAGAGACCGATCCTATAACACCCCAAAATTCACTACTTTTTTTTCCAAAGGCGGAAGAATTTAAACTTGAAAACTTGTGGATTCTGGGGATGTTACCGCCACACTTACTACCATATCGGTTCACTCAAACCGTTCCAGTACCAAGTGCCAAGGCTAAAAAGATTATTTTCAAACTTAAACCGAGAGTTCATAAAATGAATTAAAAAGATCATAGCATAGAAATCAAAGTACGCATAAAATTTTATACTCAATAATAAGGTAGAAATCAGAGTGCGAAATCAAAATTCCTCGGAGGGAATAATCTTACAATTGATAAAATGTTTAATTGAAATACTCAATACAAGTAATAAATCATAAGAGGGTAAATACAATATAAAAGAAATACAGAAGGAATAGATCAGATAAAGAGTAATTGCGGCCACGACACTCTCAAACTTTGAGCCAACCACAAGCTCAACACTCAGCCCCGCCTGATGCCTTGCCTACCTGCACAAAGTCAGAAGGGCCTACTACTCGTGGGAATGAGCAGCACCCATAAAGGGTGATCAGTACACTACATACTGAGTAAGGTAACCGTGCACTAAGGCCAACACATAAAATCGCACAAATAATACAGAAGAAATAAAAGAGCATAATCCAACATAATAACATAAAGGCATATGAACATTCGGGTGAAAATACAAAGGTCCATTTTCAATCCAAATTAATTACTTAATTAATCTCTTATTGGAATTCTTTTCACACCATGATCTTTATCAAGTCCACTCGAGTACGGGAACCCCACTATTTTAGCCGGTGGATCGGTCTCCAGGGCACTCCGGTGCCTGGCCACTATTTTAGCCGGTGGATCGGTCACTAAGGTAACATACCCTACCACTATTTTATGTCGGTGGATAGGTCTAGCCCCTTCTCGCATGGTGTTCCACTGTACGTATTAGTGTCTTTTATGTGTCTTAGCAAATTGTAGGGTTTGGTTTATTGAGCTCGGGATCCCCCACTATTATAGTTGGTGGATCGGTCGCTAGGAAAACATACCCTGCCACTATTTTACGCCGATGGATCGGTCTCTAGGATACCGCAGTATCAAGCCACTATTATGCCGGTGGATCGGTCTGGGCCCGACTCAATACTCTTCCACTTTACGTGATTAATGTCTTAAGTAACTTATTCAGAAATTTTCACCCTAGACATGTATGACTCATTCTCCCCACACCTATCCTCCAACGGACTCGTTCCATACCATCAGACTCATGTACCCCCCAATTTGCCCCAACATCCTTTCCTCCATATCCTATCTCACATTAGAAGTCCAAATCTTAAGTATATGGATCAATGCCCACTACTTTACACTTCCAAGTCCACTTATTTCCTTACTCTAGGGTTTTTCCCCAGAAACCCTAATGCAAACCTATGTGGTCTATCCCACTCTACTTCACACGACCCAATTCATTTTAACACTCCACACATCACAACCTTTGGATTCAACTTTCATCATTACACCCTACTCCTCAAGCACACATGTGATCACAAAACCCTAGGTAACTACACCAAACCCTAACTAGCCACAACAAACCCTAGCTTCCTAGTGTCCACAAGTCACCCTTCCATTTCTCACATTCCACTTATTATTTTTCCATGCCAATCATGCTCATCCTTACTTGATCATTTTCATCATTCTCTCGTACTCCACTCACCATCATTTATTTATCCTTTTTACCACCTCCTCAAATTAGGGTTTTTACCCTAAACCGTAGCTCGGTCTCCTACGTAACCTTATACGATCCCACGTACTATTTTTCATTTAGAGCATTCCAACACCCAAACAACCCTTCTATTACCTTCCTTACATCCCAAATCCACTTTTCATACGTGAACTTTACTCCCATGCAGATGCTAACCTCCCTATGCAAACCTTAGAAATTTTTCATGCAAACCCTCAAACTCCCACGTGAAACCCTAGATTCAACCATGCAAACCCTATATCCATCCATGCAAAACCCTAGATTCCTCCATACAAAACCCTAAATTCAATCCATACAAAACCCTAGATTCTTCCATGCAAAATCCAAGATTCATCCATACCAAACCCTAGATTCCATCCATACAAAACCCTAGATTAGATCCTCTCATGCAACACCATAGAATCTGCCATGCAAAACCCTAAGTCCATCCATTAAAACCCTAGTTTAGATTCTCCCATACAACACCATAGAATCTGCCATGCGAAACCCTAAGTCCATCCATGTAAAACCCTAGTTTAGATTCTCCTATGCAACACCATAAAAACTATCATGCAAAACTATAGATTAAATTCTTCCATACAAAATCGTAGATTAAATTTTTCCAGACAAGACCATAGATTAGATTCTCCCACAGGAAACCCTAAATTTTTCATTTTATTCTTCCACTCATGGATCATTAAAATACTTAGATCAACTCACATTCCTTGGTCAACTTATTCCCTTATGTCAACCTTTTTCCCTTTTAGTCAACTTAATTCCCTTGGTCAACTTCTTTCCCCCATTCTCCTTTTTCATCCTTTCCCCCACACCAACCACGTTAACATCCTCACATGTATGTCTTAAAGGGTCACAACACATAACATCACATACCACAATATTTCATCACATACCCATAGTATACATGCCATGTAAATACACAACACATACTTCAACTCCACGTCATACCACATATGAAATAATTATAATGATAAACATAGAATACATAGCATACGAAACATATAATCCACATAAACACACATAAGGCCTTAGTAAGACCCTTACCTAAAACGACACTGGTCTTGGAGCATGCTCCTACGCCTCCTTAGGGCTTTGACTAGTCTCATCTATACGAGGGAAAAACTAGAATTAGATTCCCTCCTACCAAAAATACTATTATTCCTAATATATTCTAAAATTAGGTTTTTGATAAAATAATAACATATTAATAAAAATGACATTAACTAATTACTATCTTGCTAAAGATATAAGAAATAATAGTAATATTGTAAAAGTTGATAATATAAGGTTGAAGACTTTACCCTAATAATAATAATGATATTAAAATAATAATAGCAAAGATGCTAAAAAAAATATCAATGTTAATATTAATAAGAATAATAAGAATAATAACAATAATAATAAAAGGGGCATTATTAAAAAACAAAGTGAAATAAGGGCTTTGACCCATTTACCAAAATAATACTAATAATAAAATTAGTAAAATAAATAAAAAAATTTAGTAATAATAATAATAATGATAAAAACCATAAAAATATTGCAAAAATATTAATAATATTAATAATAATAAGACTTGATATTTATAATACTACTACTAAAATTTAAAATAGGCACAATAAGGTTTCAACCCTATATAGAATAATAATACTAACATTGAAGATAATAATAATAATAATAATAATAATAATAATAATAATAATAATAATAACATAATAATATTAATAATAAAGATAATAGCAACAATAAGAATAATAATAAAATCAAAATCAAAATATAATAGGGCTTCGACCCTCAATAGAAATAATAATAAAAACATTAATAATAATAATAATAATAATAATAATAATAATATTAATACATAATAATAATAATATTCAAATAATAGGTTAAAATTGAAATAAAATAAAATAAACTTAATTAAATAGGAAAAAAGGGTTGAGAGGGTTTAGGAGTCAACCTTAGCCTGGTGGTGATAGGCGGTCAGGCGGTGGTGCACGGCAACGGCGGCGGTGGCCGAAAAAAGAGAAAAAAAGGGGAAAAGTTAAATGCTGGAAAAAAGAGAGGTAGAATGAAGGTGGGAGTTGGGGTGTTTAGAGTTGCTTAGGTGGAGAGGAATAGAATAAAGGTGGTGGCACAGCCAAAGGCGGTGACGTTGGTGGTGGCCGAATGGGGAAGAAGGAAAAAAAAGAGAGGAGGAGAGGGAGGAAGAGGAAAAGAAAGGTAGGGGAAGGTAGAGTGTGGTCTGCAGAATAGGTTGGGAGGTGAAAGGAGCAGGAGCAACAGCGAAAAAGGTAGATAATGGTGGTTTGAAGGGCAGTAGAGGTTGAAGAGAGGGTTGATCAGGGAGGGAACTTCGCACAGCCGGGGCTTGTGCATGGAAAATTGAGGGATATGGGAGGTTTAGTTGGATAGAGGGAGATGCAGGGAAGGCTTAGATAGGCATAGTGGGTGGCGGCGTTGGCTGATGGAGGCAGAATGGCCGTCTAAATTGGCGGCGGCGCACGAGGGGAGAAGGTTTGGGTAAGAAATAAAAAGTTTGATACAAGGTAGCTTAAGGGGGTATTTATAGAGAAAAAATGAAGTGGATGAAGTCAGAGAAGTCCCAGGAATATAGGGCAATGGGGAGAGGGCATCGGCCGGCGATGGTTGGTCGGTGAAATTCAAAATGGTAGGGTAAGTAGCTGGCTGGGAGAAAGGGAAATCGTGCGAGAAATAGGGGAGGGTTAGTTGGGTCGATGGGGCTGCTGAATCGGCTAGGGAGAGGGAGTAAATTAGCGGTCAAATCGGGCATCACCAGCAACGTGATTCTAGGAGGCTCTCAACGATGGAGTTGCAGGTTTTGACGTCGGGGGAGGAGGAAGGAAGAAGAAGAAAGAAAGGGTTGGACCAGTGGTGTGGGGAAAAAGAAAGAAAGGAAAAAGGAGGGGAGAACTGGTAGGCTGATGAGGAACGATTAATCAAAACATGATGTTTAGGAGTCGGGCCGCGGGAAGGAGAAATAGCCTCTTGGGCTGGGCCTCCAAAGGAAAAAGGAAGAAGGGAAAGGACTGGGCCGCGGGCTGACCTAGGTCGGGGAGGAAAGGAAGAAAAGAAAAGAAAAGAAAGAAAAAGAGGGAAAAAGAAATGAAAAAGGAAGAAAGAAAAGGAAAAGAGAAAAATAGGTAGTTTGGGTATTTAAATTAATTTGAATATTTTGGATACTTAATAATAACAATATTTAAATAAAATAATATTAAATTTCCTTTTTAGGCTAATTTAGGATTTTTTTGAAAGATTTTCCATAAATTCTATTTTAATTAGCAATTTACTCAAATTTTCTCCAATTAAATTATTTATAAAATTACTATTAATTTGGACCTAATTTTTCATTCTTATTTAAATAAAATACTTTATTTACTTAATTTTCAAAATAAAAATCCTTAATTAGTTAAAATACCCAAATTTCTTCTAATTAAAATATTTATAAATTTCTTATTGAACACCCTAATTAATTCCTCTTTATAAAAAAATAATAATTCATTTAATTAATTTTCCTAATAAAACCTTATTTAACTATAATTCTTAAAATTAGAATTTTTGGGGCATTTCAGATCCAATGGCGAATAATAGTGGCCAGGAGCGTCCTGCCTTGGATGTTTTCGATCCACATGCTATAATAGTGGAGTTCCTGTACTCACATGGACCTAAATTGAGAGTTGTGTGAAAATGGAATTAATGGCCTGGATTCTAATGATTATGATTAACTAGACTGACTCACTGCATGTGTCATCTGCCTTTATGTTTGTATGGTCTTAGTGTAATCCTCGGAAATTTTAAAAGCCTATAATTTAATAATAAATTTCATTTGGGATAAATTAGCTTTTAAATCTATTTAGTTTAATTATTTTATGAATTTTTGAGTATATAAAAATGGATATGAATATTTAATAAATTAAAATAATTTTTTTATTTTTTCATACTCTTTTTATTTAAATAAATATTTAAACCAATATTTTACTAAAATTATTCTTTTTAAACCCATATATTTAGTTATATTAAATTAAATTATTAAATAAATTTATTATCCAAAAATATTACATTTTACTATTTTATAAATTAAATTAAATTATTTTCCCCATTTCCCATTTTTCCTTTTCTTTCTCCTTTTTCTGTTTTTTCTCCTTTCTTTCTTTTTCCTTTTTCTTCCTTCGGGCTACCAGCCCTCGGCCTGCCCTACCTTCCTCGCCCCCGGGCCGCTGGCCCATTTCCCTCATTCCTTCCTTACCACCCTCGCCTGGGTCGTCTAGCCCAGACCACCCCTTTCTTTTCTTCCTTCTCCCTCGTCTATCGCCCCACTCAACATCCCTTCCTTTCTTTCCTTCCTTCTCACCTTACCGGCCCGGCCCGACCCACTCCCCTCTTCCCTTCGCTCAGCCTAGCAGCACCCCCCTTCTTTCTTTCTTCTTCTTCCTTTCCCTGACGCTCGCCCGACCCCCTCTGCCATCTCCAGCACCCTACCTGCAACCCTCCTCCCCCTATTTTTCTCCCTCTCTCTTGCCATTTTTCATGCTCTAACCCGACCCCACCACCTTTCTCTCTCCTCGCCCATACCCTGCCATTCCCCTATTTTCCCTTCCCTCTCCCTGCAACTCCCATGCTCCTACCACCCTACCGACGCCCTACCGAGCCCCCTATCCCTTCTTTTCTCTCCCTCTTCTTTTTCTTCTTCCCTCCCTGCCTCATCCTGCCATTTTCGAGCCTCCCATGCCCTTCCCCGACCTTCTTTCTCTCCTTTCTTCTCCTTCCATCGCCCTCCCTATTTTTGCACCGCCGCCACATTCTGCCACTGCCACCGCCGCACTAGCCACCTGCACCACCCTTGCCACCCTCTACCTCACCCCTGCACCATCACACCACCCCTCAAGCCACCCTGCAGCCCCCTTCTTCCTCCCCTCTTCTTTTTATCTTCTTTTCCTCCCTTCTCGGCAACCACCCTACAACTCCTCCTTCTGCCGCCTCTGCCGCCACCTAAGCCACCAAACCACTCCCTGAGACCTCCTCTACCACCCCCAAACCCCCTTTGGCCGAAACAACCACCTGCAGCCCTTCATTTTCCTCCTCCCTTTTCCTTCCTTCTCAGCCCCCTCCTCCTTGTTAGCCACCTTCGAAGCCTCGCTGCCGCTGCTGGCGCCCTTAGCCACCATCAACTTATCCCCGACCACCACCTACACCCCCTCTCCACCTCTGTACCCTTCCTTTACCTTAAATCCTCCCCTAAATGCCCTCTTTCCTAGCCCAAAAATCCTAACCCGAAATTGATTCCCTCTTCTTCTCCTTATGCCCACTATAAGAAATTGGTGCATTAACAACCAATTTAGCGACCAAAATTTTTTCTAGTCGCTATTGATATATTATTAACGACCACCATTAAAAGTCGTTGTTATTGGTATATCTATAGCGACCAATGTAATTTTTAGTCGTTAATCGTTAATTTTTTTGGTCGCTAAAGGCGTTTAAGTCTAATATATATTTATATATATTTTTTAGTAGCAAAAATTTAATAATTTTTATCTGTAGAAAATATTTACGTCTATGAATTTATTTATTTTTATGAGATCGATAAGATCTTCGAAAAATTTTATATTTAAAATTTCTGCAACATCTTTATGATTTCTTTTTTATGTTTTTTCCATTTTTATTTACGAATGACATTTTTATAAATATGTTAAATTATTATTATTCACTTACATTTGTATAAAAAGAAAATTTATTTCTTGGATCTTTACCTAATGGTTTTTATTAAATAAAATTCAAATAAAATTATCCATTATCATATTTTAGATACTTAAAAAAACAATCAGCGACCTGGCCCCCGCCCCCTTTTCTTTCCTACTCTCTCTTCCTTTCCTGTTACTTTCTCCTGCGTTGAGGCCCGACCCCCTGCTTCCCTTCTCCTTTCCCTTTCCTGCCACTGCATGCATTCTTCGGCCACTACCTGACCACTGCAACACAACACCACACCACTGGACGACAACAACACGGGAGCGAGGTAACAACAGCCGTGGTCGGACGAGCAGTGCGGGCATGGAAGCAGAATGGGTCGCTCAACCCTGCTCCAGCGCCATTTCCACGATACCACCGCGACGCCACCACCGACCACCTCCAGCGATGTCCACCATCGACGGAAGTTCCTTGACCTTTGACGAAGCTCTCGTGCCCTTTATCCGCCCTATTTTGGCTGATATTATTTGGTATAAATTATCCTAAACCCTAACTTTTGTTTTCATTAAATTTCTATGAATTAGCTTTGATTACGCTAAATTATCTGCTGAATTGAATATGTGTGTGTTGTATAATTGATTTAGATGGGTTAATTATGTGGTATATGCTTGATTTCTGAAATTTGGGAATTTTAACCCGGTTATGTGAGGATTGTTCTGAATTTGGGAATTTGGATGTGTTAATTATGTTGTAATGGCCTTTCTCGACATATATATATATATATATATATATATAATGGGTATGGAATTTGGAAAAAGTTAGGTATTTATCTTTCATGGTAATGGCCTTTCTCGACATGAGATTTCAAGATTTCATGGTGATTTGCTAGGGTAGCTAGTCTATAAATGAGTAATATAATAAGTTTAGAAACATGGCTTATTTTTGCACCTGAGGTCGAGGCAAGTGAAGAGTTGGATATTTATCATTTTTTTAGGTCTTGAGACAAGATTATAAAATTTGCTAATGGGAGCCATATTACTTGATCTTATGTCCATGTATAAGAGAGAGCTCGAGGGAGCACGTGAGCTTCAGCTTTGAGGCATGGTTGCAGGAAAGAAGCAAGAAGGGGAGGATAGTCTGCATCCCTATGGTATCAAGATGGTTTAAATATATGGCAAAAAGTAGAGAGGATATGCATTCCAACATTACTTAATCCATCTATGAAGGCACTTTTTTTGCAAGTGATTCAAGAGGGACCATACAGGAAAGAATTGTCAAGGCTATCAGGTTCAGTGTTATTATTGTAGTGTATGGGGACACAGATAATTGGAGTGTCGCCGCACAAATGATAGTGTCCATGAGAACGAGCCTAAGGCATATCTATAGGAACATCGAGCCATTTCACCTTCTCTTTTCACTTGATGTCTTCTTAAACCTTGTTTTTATCTTATTTGGGGTCCTCTTGTGTTTCTACTGACACTATAAAACTTACTGCATTTCTGGTAGGGAATACATTTATTTTAAAGGGATAGTAACCCCCATCCTTTTGGTTACTCTTGATGGTCTCTTCTTCATTAGTATGTATTCTCAGTTGAACCTTCCTTAATTTTTGTATATGTGGAGCATCCTTGATGGATTACCCTTGTTATGAGCCCTAAGCATATAACAACAATACTATTGTATAATATAATCCTAAGGATCACATAAGCAAAATTAACCAACATCTACGATGCAATATATATATACCGAAAAATTAATTACAACTAAAAACTAACTAATTAAAAGAAATTAAACTACAATAAAAATTTTAATGACTACAAAGCAGTGATAAAAATAACATAGTGATAATTTCTTCTCTTGACAAAATGTAATCAAAGCATGTTTTTTTCACCAGAGGTAAAACACGTCAAAACTATCACTATATAGCACAAAGTATTAAAGATATCAAATATAAAAATAACTTAACTAATCATCATATACCAAAAAACATTAACTAATGAAATCGAAAAAACTACTATAAAAAGACGTCTCAAAAGACCAAGATATTTACTAATCATCATAGGCTGACACGTCTCAAAATTTTGAACCTGTTGATACAATATCTTGACAATACGTAAAGAGAAAAAATGCACACATATGTTGCTGATATTTGTTGTGAAAAATAAAAATTTTAAAAAGCATGCCAACACATCACAGATTTTGACCCTACTCATATGATATCTTGACGATATATGACAAAAAAATATCACATATATATCGCCATATTTAAAGATATTTGTTGTGAAAAATAATCTATTAAAATAAAATAAAATAAAAAACTCACAACAACCACAACGTTTAAATATCCTACACAACACCTCGATGCAACAACGCCACAACCGTAACCTCAATTTTATTGCCTGTCTTAAACAACTAACTTTCTATTAGAAGATATATATCATGGATGTTATGTAGCACAGTTGCGCATCTTCTGTGAGAAGCTCTCTTGTAGAAATCAAGACTGTCATCCTATTCCCAACAACTGGGACCTAATAAAGAGCGCCCAACAGTCTAAGTATTCTCACCAGGTCGAGGTAGTTAATATGGATAGGCTTATTTAAGCCCCAAAAAAAACATCAAACAATAAAAGGTCGAGGTAGTTGCCTGCTTAAATATAGTAAGAAATATTAGGCCTACAAGACAATAGATCCCTTATTTTTCAAGCATTGCTTGAATAAATTCCATGAACCCATGGATGGTCGCCAGAATGTAATCAAGCTCTTTACCTTGACTACCTTACAACTCTAAGTGGAAACTGGGAACCCAGTTGTAAAAACCGGACTGGATCGGCCAGTTCAACCCAGAAACTGGTGAACTAGTCATTTCACTGGTCTGGTTAGCAACTTCAAACCAGTTAAGAACATAAATGGACAAATTGACTAGATTTAATAAACTGGACCAGATTACTCAATAAATACAAAATAAAGAGGAAGCAAAGGTGATATTGCGACATTATACAAAAAAAGTGTCATGGAGCAGGAGGCGGAGTTGTAGAGGTAAGAGCATCACAATTAAAGACAATGGAAGAAGGGGGAGAAGTATAAGGCTTGAATGTGCGCCGGGGAGGTTTGCATCAAGTAGTTTGGTTGAAAATGGCAAAGCTCTTTTAGGTTTAAAATTTTCCTAAGTTTGATGCTTGGGTTACTCAGGTACCTTAGTTAGTTGGGCTTAGTAGAAAATTAAATCCCAATATTCATCATGTATAAATATAGTATTTTGTCACATAAATCTTGTATTTTATATAAAGTATAAATACAATAAAATTTGTATTTACAATTATTAAATTATAAATTAAATATCCATAAATCCAAGTAATTGTTCACATTTACACCAAACCTGGAATACTAGACCAAGATAAACTAAATAAAAAGACGATACTAATCATTCTTAACTCAAAGACCCTTATTGAACATCCACCAGATTTCCTAAACAATGGCTTCTGTTTCATTGATGAACCAATTACTGAAAAATTGTCCATCAATGTCGTTTTGGCCTTCTAATCCTTTGACTTCTAAAATCAGTTTCATAACATAATAGTAGCTAATTGGTCTAATGGGATGAATTTAAAAAATAAATTTATATGAAAACTCTAATTACTGTTGGAAGAAATCACTAAAAAATATACTTCTTATCAAAAGAAAGCATTAGCTTTATACTATCTAGTTTGATCTTATCGACCTTAGATAGAAGAACCCATATTCTGGTATGTGTAATAGGAAAAAACAACTTTGTGAATATAGGATATCAATCTAAACTTTTTAATCAATTGGAAAAAATAAAATTAAATAATCAATTCATTAATATACCTGTACATGTATTACTTCTTGCAATGTAAGATTGATTAACTTTGTTAACAAATAACTCATTTCTTGGCTTTGAAGAGTTTTATAGCCACAAGTTTTCCTATAACACTTGCAACCATGAAGATATATAAACACATCATCATATCAGCACTATAAAATGATATATGACAATTTTACCAATGAAAAATGCAAGCGAAATGGCTCACCTTTATTGTTTGGTGTGATATTTTTTCTTTTAATATGATATGTCATTGTTTATTTGATACTTATATTAATTATTATTTTTATATTTCTATTGTTGCAGATCTAACTCATTTTGACAAGCTGACTAAGTTTATTAGGTTCGGTGAATAGAAAAATTAATTTTTAGGTGGCTGCTTATCATGATATTTGTGTAATACAATGATATCCTGAAGTTCTTTTGTAATATATTTAAATTTGATCAAATATTTTGTTGTACCAGACATTTAATACAAACTATTTGTATGAATATTTAGTTGAATGTTTGTAGGCAGGTATTTAGAAAATTATATCCATGTGTTAAAAGGGGATATATATGGATACAGGTACAAGATTTAAGAAGATTGTAATGGAGATATATATATATATACAGGTGAAGGTTTGAGAAAAATGTTGAAATGCCAATTATATTCTTGAATATATAATTATGGCATTTGTGACTAATAAATTATGTCGCTAGTAATAAATGAATTTTAGTAGCAAAGGAAAAATTAGTTGGTATTGGTGTGATGATTATTTATTTATTTAATTACAAAAAAAAATAGTTGATTGCCAATATTATTTATGATGATATATTTTTTTTGTCGTTATTGTTTATAACGACCAACATTATATACTGTCGTTATTGCTTATAGCGACCAACATTATAAGCCGTCGTTATTGCTTATAGCGACCAACATTATAAGCCATCACTATTGCTTTAATGACCAACATTATATGTCGTCGTTATTGCTTTAACGATCAAAAATTTTCGATTGGTCATTAAAGCCATTAGCGAGGGAACAATAACGACCAACAATTTATTTGGTCGTTATTGATATTAGCGACCAAATTTTGGCCATTAACGACGAAATTTGTTGGTCGTTAAGACCCTAGTTTTCTGTAGTGGCCATTTTTGACCCCTCCCCCTCTTGCTTTGCATGTAGCTCATGCTGCATAAGTAGTATGAGTTGTTGCATACTTTGGTATATTTGTTTAATAAATTTTACGTTATAATAATATTTAAGTTAAGTATTTCATTAATTAAGTGTTATAAAGTCTTATAATTTTGGTTTTCTTATTTCTAATATAATAGATATTGATATTATTTTTAGGTATTGGTTTTGTTAATCACAGCTTAAATATTTAACCGGAATACTGGTAAGGTTCCTTTTTGTGGGAATTAAGGTGATCGTTAAACCTCACTTAAACGCATAAATAAACGTATGTTAGCACATTAGGCTTTTTAATATGTTAATATGCTTGATATATGTTGTTCAATATAATATATGTAGTTCCTTGTATTGATTGATAAAAAGGAAAGCATGCTAGTTTATATGCCATGTATGGAAGAAATGCCTAAGGAAGAAGAAGTGTTATTCAAAAATATGTTAAGTACTTATCTATGCTATATTATGTTGTCGTGATCATTAATGCCTGACTAATATTATTGTGAGCCCTAGGGGTATTTTAGTAACATGTCTTGTGCAAGAATGTGGCCTAATATGTGGGGGTGCTAATGAGTATTATATTAAATATAATAGTTGTGGAGTTGGATAATGAGAATGAGGTATTAATATTAATATTTCATGCAGTGGTAATAATTTAATATAAGTAGTGTAATAAGGGGTAAAATGGTAATTTTAGAGGTAAAGGGTAAAATAGTAATTTTGTAAGTAAAGGGTAAAATGGTAATCTGTAAATGAAAAGGGTAAATTGGTAATTTTGGAAGTAAATGGGTAATATGGTAATTTTGGATGTAAGGGGTAAAATGGTAATTTTGTATGTGAAGGGTAAAATGGTAATTTTGGAAGCAAATGGCAAAATGGTGATTTTGGAAGTAAAGGGCAAAATGGTAATTTTGTAAATAAAAGGGTAAGATGGTAATTTTGTATGTAAAGGGTAAAATGGTAATTTGTAAGTGAAAAGGGAAAAATGGTAATTTTGTATGCAAAGGGCAAAATGGTAATTTTGTAGGTAAAAGGATAAAATGGTAATTTGTAAGTGGAAGGGGAAGATGATAATTTTGGAAAAGGGTAGTTTGGTAATTATAATAATGGAGAAGGGTAATTTGGTAATTTTGATAATGGAGAAAGGTAATTTGGTAATTATGATAATAGAGAAGGGCAATTTGGTAATTTAACCATTTAAAGGATAAAATGGTAATTATGATAATGGAGAAGGGTAATTTGGTAATTTAACCAACTAGAGGGTAATTTAGTAATTATGATAATGAAGAAGGGTAATTTGATAATTTGACCAACTAAAGGGCAATTTGTTAATTATAATAAAAGAAGAAGGGCAAAGTAGTAATCTAACCAACCAAATGAAAAATATTATAAGTGTAACAATTATAAAGGGTAGTTGATGACCTAATAAGTATGGAAGATAACTTGGTAAACTAAATCGAGTAAGGGGTAATTTGGTAAATACGCAACAAGGAGGGTAATATGGTAATTTGTTAAGTAAGGAATGGATGACTTAGCAATTATATAAGTAAGGGGTAAATGTGTAATTTATATCTAACATGTCGTTGTGATAGTGGAACTTCGTAATATGACTCAAGTAACACTAAACAGCAAGATAAGAGTATTTGACAATTAGTAAGTATCACGAGAATAGTTCCTAAATCATAATTGGATGAAATTATGATAGCCTTAATGATTCCTCTGTGTTACCTTAAATAACTGTTTGAATAAGAAATATCTAACGATATCAGAACGATTAAAAGTGAATAAGAATCTGATTGTTGTGCTTTTGTGATCACCTTAATTAAGACACTAATACTTAAAGTGAAAGACCTCCAGATCAGGAATGGTGATTCTTTAGGGGTCGCTACCCTAAAGACGTGGTTTAGCCCACGGCTATTTAGGTATTTGCTAGCATGCCTTTGTGCCCTAACCAGACCCTATATCTTACTCTATTTAGCTCTACAGACCTATTTAGGGGGTATGCATACTTATGGATTATGTGTCTTTCTCGGTAGGGTACTGAATTAGCTTTATGCACCTGTACGACAAGGGTTCCTTTGTGTCCCTGGGTTGATAGTTGAAGGGTACCGAGTAGCTCATATGCACCAGTGCGACCGATGTACCTTTATGTCCTGAGATTTTGATCTCCCTATCGAGGAAAATAAATTATGATGATTAAAAAGGGAAAACACCAATTGTGAAAGTGAAAAATTAATAAGCTGATGCCAGTTGAATTATATTATGAATACCAATCTACCGGATATAATAGTGGCCTAGGAGCATTTTGCCCTGGATGATGTTTATGAGTATCGATCCACTAGATATAATAGTAGCCTAGGAGTGTTGTCCTGGATTATGTATATTTGTATTCCGATCCACCAGCTATAATAGTGGGGGTCCCGAGCTCAATAAATTTAATTTGGTTGTGAATAAGTTATGGGAAAATACTAATCACTTATAGTGGAAGACCATGTGAGTCGGTGTAATACTCCAAAATTTACAACTGAAAAAATTCGTTCAATAAAAAGGTTTAGCCGAAGCGAAATGATAAAATGCAAATTACGGGGATATTACCATCACACTTAGTACCAGACTGGTTCACTTCTATTGTTCCAGTACCAAGTGCTAAGGCTGATTGGGATAGACATCAAACACAAGTCGATAATTAAAACGAGCATTCATAAAATAAATGAGTCGTTAACCGTACAGGAAATCAGAGTGCGGTAATCAAAAGGTACAATCCAAAAGTATAGTTTTAAAGTACCAAACAACAAAAAACATCATACAACAAAATAAAACAAAATATAACGATACAGGAAAGAAAAAATGGATGATAGACTCTGGCCATGTCACTCTTGACCCCTCAAGCTAGGTCCAGACTCAACTCTCGACCCCACCTAATGCCTCGTACGTATTGTAGGCATCGAAGATACAATCACCGACCTGCACCAAGTCAGAAGGGCCTTCTGCTCAGGGGAATGGGCAGCACCTATAAAACGGGTGGTCAGTACACTACGTACTAAGTAAGGTAACCGTGCACTAAGGCCAACACATAAGAGCACATAACACAATCACAACAACATAATATCATACAATCTCTTAGGTAAATAAAGGCCAATAGTGGTCCGAATAAATTAATTATTTATTCTCTAAATAGTACTCATTTCACACCATAATTTTTATCAATCCATGAGAGTACGGGAACCCTACTATTATAGCCGGTGGATTGGTCACTTACAAGGCAAAACGCACCTAACCACTATTATATGCCCATGGATTGGTCTCCAGGGAAAATGCTCCTTGCCACTATTATGCCAGTGGATTGGTCTGGCTCCGACTCTCATGGTGTCCCACTGTAAGTACTTAGTATCTTTTACATGTCTTAACAAATTTAGGGTTTGGTTTATTGAGCTCGGGATCCCCACTATTATAACCGGTGGATCGATCACTTATAGGGCAGAACACACCTAACCATTATTATATGCCGGTGGATCGGTCTCTAGGGCACCCCGGCACCTAGCCACTATTATGTCGGTGGATCGGTCTGGGCCCGGCTCAATAATCTTCCACTTTACATGATTAGTGTTTTACCATATCTTATTCGACAGATTTCGTCCTAGATATGAAGGGCTAACTCCCACTACACTTATCCTCCTAAGAGAGCCCGACCCATATCTTGATACCTTTACCTCCAAACTCGCCCCGATATCCTTTCCGTAATCCACTTATTTACACCGGGAGCCCAACTCCTAAGTGTGGGGGTCGAGGCCCACACCTTATATCCTCAAAGTCCACTCAATGCCTTACCCTAGGGTTTTCTCCATAAACCCTAGTTTGGGCCTGTGTGACCCATCCTCTCTGCCTCACACAACCCAAACTATATTAACACCCCACACATCACGACTCTCAGACTCAACTCTCCCTTCATACCTCACTCATCCTCATTTATTATTTATTTATTTATTTACTTATTTATATATTTTTATTTCCTTTTTCTTTTTCCGCCTTATCAAATTAGGGTTTCTTCCCAAACCCTAGCCTGGTCTCCTATGCACCCTTATACTGTCCCACATACTATTTTTTACCCGAAGCCCTCAGTCACCCAAATGATGCTTCTATTACCTTCCTCACGCCCCAAGACAACTTTCCATACGTAAGGTTTGTCCCCATGTAGACTCTAACCACCCCATGCAAAACCCTCGATATTTATCATGCCAAACCCTAAATTTCTCATGCAAACCCTAGTTTCTCCCACTCTTTCATTTTATTTAAATCCCTCCTTTTATCTCATGGATCATGGGTTATTTAGGTCATTCTTACCTACGTTAGCCAACTTACCTCCCCTTGGTTATCTTACTTTCCCATTTTTCTTTTTCATGCCTCCATCCTACATCACCACATCAAATACCCTAGCATGCATATCCTAAGGGGCCACATCACATCACGTCACAACTTGTAGTAGCATATCCATAGTGGCACACACCAAAAGAGAGCACATGAACATACCTCTGTTCCAAGCCGTGCTACACATAAAACAGTTAAGATAATAGCATATAGTACATGACATATAATTATCCGGGATATCCAAGGCATGTAAGACACATAGCACACATACGGCCTTACCTACACCCTTACCTAAAACGTCGCGGGGCTTGGAGCACGCTCCTACGCCTCCTTAGGGTTTTGACTTGATTCACCTATAAGAGGGAAATACTATGGGTTAATATCCCTCTTACCAAAATTACTATAATTTCCTATCTTACCCTTATTATGGCCTACTATTAAGGTACTAATGACAATAGTAGTTTTATAATTAAAAGTAGGGTTATTATTCTCAAAATAATTAATCATGCCATGACTAACCAAAGTAAGTCTTAGTAATATTCATAGTATTAAAGTAATGGTTTCAATATTACTACTACTAATAATATTATTGTTAGTTTTTATAACGATACTAATATCGACCCCAAATTCTAGTAATAATAATAATAATAGTGATGAAAATAATATAAAAGTAATGGCCATAATGATACTTATATTAATAACGTTAGTAGTAGTAATAATAATAATGATACTAATAATAATAATAGTAGTAGTAACAGTGATAATAGTTTCAATCTTTAGAATAATGCTAATAAGGCTCTAGAAATTATAATAGTAGTAGCCTTGGTGATAATATGGCCAAGTGTAATAGCATAATAATAATAATAGTAGTAGTAGTAGTAGTAGTAATAGTAATAATAATAATAATGCTAGAAATGATAATAATAATAATAATAATAATAATAATAATAATAGTGGTAATGATAATATTAATAATAACAATAATAATAATAATAATGATGATGATGATGATGATGATAATAATAATAATAATAATAATAATAATAATAATAATGTTAAGCATGAAAAGGGGGTAATAGTACTATAATGACCAAAGTTAGTATTAATATTATTAGTAATAAAATAATGATAATACTAGTAGTAGTAATAATAAGGATAATAATAATAATAAAGTTATAGTATTTTAAATAATAATACAATTAATTAGAAATCTTTCTGGAATAAGAGTTATAACATAATGATAATAATAATAATAATAATAATAATAATAATAATAACAATAATAATAATAATAATACTAATAATAATAGTTAATAATAATACTATTAATATTAAAAATCATTAACACTCTTATAAAAAAAAGGTTTAAGGGTTGGAATACCACCTAGGCTTGGTGGTAGAGCCGGCGGAGGCGCGGCGGAGGAGGAGGAGAGGTGGAGAGATGGGTGTAGAGGCTAGGGGAGAGGGAAGTGGGGGGGAGATGGAGGTGTGGGGAGGTAGAGTAAGGTCCCCTGGTTGTTTTGGGGGGTAGAGGTGGTGTTATGGGTGGCAGAATCAGTGGTAGACGGTGGCACGAGGGGCGGTGCAGAGTCGAAGTGGGTTATTCTGGAGGGGGAATTTGCACGGCCGGGGTGGCTCGTGTAGGGCAAGGCAAGGAAGGAGGGTGGCTCAGTTGTGTAGAGGGCGAAGGTTTTGGTGGCCGGAGTGGGCGGAAGCAACAACCGAATATAAAGGATTGCAAAAAACTTACCCACTTGGTATATATCGAATTCATTTTCTTTTGTCAATGCAAGTATCTCAAACTCTTATTATTAAAATGAAGAACAAATGGTTTTGGCCTCAAGTAGTGACTTTAATTCTAAAAGCACATTATGATAGTATAGAACTCTTTATCATAAATTGATTAATTGAATCTTGTACCATTCAAATTTTCACTAAATAATGTAATATGCCTATTCTCTTATGAAAGAACACCCCCAATTCCTACACTACTGGCACCACAAGTTACTTTAAATAATTAATCAAATTTAGGCAAGGATAACACCAGTGCATTAGAAATCTTTGTCTTTAAATCTTCAAATGCCTTTGTAGCTACTTCACCACTAAACTCTCATTCATTCATAAGTTGTGTAATATGAGATAAAATTATTGATAAGTTCATGATGAACCTTCTATATAATGATGCCAAACATGAAAATTTCTAACTTCATGCACATTAATAGGTTATAGCCAAGTTTGAGTTATCTCTACTTTAGATGGATCAACTCTTACCCCATATCCACTCATAATATAGCTAATGATTACCACACTTTCCATCATAAAACCACACTTCTTTAGCTTCCCATAAAGCTTCACACCTCCTTTAGTTTTCAAGAAATCCCCTCAAGAGAGTAAGATGATCAGATTAAGTCTTGCTATAAGCCAACACCAACACAAAATACCTAAGAATGGTCTTAACACCTCATTCATCAATATGATAAAGGAACTAGGTACATTACATGACCTAAATGGTATTACCAACCATTCATATAGACTATACTTAGTCTTGAAAGTTGTCTTCCACTCATCCCCCTCTCTAATTCTCTCATAAAATCAATTTTATAGAAGACCCTTGCCCCATATAACTTATCTAACATATAATCAAGTCCTGGTATAAGGAATTTTTATTTGACGGTGATGTTGTTAACCACTCTTTAATCAATGCACCATCCTTTTCATATAGTAGAAAATGTGGAACACAACAAGGACTCATGATCTCCTCACATAACCTTTATCCCAAATCTCTTATTTACTTTTGAAGTTCCTTGGACTCTTTTGGATTGCATCTATAGGTTGCTTTGTTTGGAAGAAAAAATCATGGCTTAAAGTCAATGGCATGCTCAATGCCTCTCAAAGATGGTAACCTGAGTGGTAGATCTAAAGGAAACACATCACTAAACTCCTCTAAAAGGTCTTATCGTCTCAAATTTGTGCTTCAAGTCTACCCTTGATTCTTTCACCATTAATGCATATCAAACTCCTTTTTCTTTGATGTATTCAACCATGGCACGCTCTTAAAGGAAGAGGTTTTTGGATTTGTGCTCCTTTTTTCCCTCAATGAATTCAATTCTTACTTTAACAATGGGCTTTAATTTCCCTTGCACACCATATATTCATTGCTAACTCCATTATGTGAGACTAGTCTATCATATTGTCATTGCCTCCCAAGTAAGATATGGCATGCCTCCATTAGTAATATGTCGCATAAAATATCATCAACATAGTTACAAATTTCCAAAAGAAAGAAGGATTTGTTTGACGACTCTTATACCTTTATCCTTGTTGAGTCATTGTAAGGTATATGGTCTTTGATGCTTTATAGTCTTCAAACTAATATTCTTCACCATATCTTCATTTTCAACATTGGTAAATGAGTCACTATCAACAATGATTTTGCATGTTTGTTTCCTACTTTACACTTGATCTTAAAAAAAAAAATTGTCTCTTTGAATTAAAAAAGATCATGGATACACTTGTAAGACTCTTTCCATAATGCATCACTCTTAACCTTTTTCTCCACATGCATTCTCTACACCATCATTTGCCTCATCTTATTCTTCAAAAGCATTATATTTTCATGACCCTATAACCTGAATCTCTCTCAAAGTCAAGGCCTTTTAGTTGGGACAATCATTTGCAAGGTGAACATAAACTTTACACTTATAACATGGCTTGTTAGCCTTCTCAACCACCTTATATTTTCCCTTCTTTATTAGGCTCTCATTTCTCCTTTTGTCAAATCTTGAACTTACATTTCGGTTGAGACTTGTAAGTTGTTGAGGATGACAGTTGGGATGTCACCATAGCATGCTCAATTTTTTCTTAGACTTAACAAATAACTTCACTAAGTCTTATCATGTATCATATAAGCAAAATTCTACCTTCTCCCTTATGTTCAAGTTAATACCACCAAGGAATGATGCATGCCTTTGTTCCTTCTCCTAAAATTTATATATCAATGCTAGCCTTTCAAATTCTCTAACATGCTCCTATACACTCATAAACCCTTGCTTGGGTGTTGTCACCTTAATGTAGTTATCGTGCTCAAACTCCTTTGATACAAAATTCCTATTCATATACTTCTTCAACTTCTCCCATGATCTAATCTTCTCATTAAATCCCCTCTCACATGCCCTCTTAATATTCTCATACCAAATTCTAGCAAACTTCTTGAGTTTCAAAGTTGGTGGCTTGTGCCTCTTCCCATCATCAAGCTCCTTATAATCAACTACTACCTTCATAGATTTTTGCCACTCCAACTAGACCACAGGGTCCATGTTTCCTTTAAACTTAGGTAGATCAAATAGAAGGCCCTCCTCCCTATAATCGTAGTATCTTCTAGGAATTGAACCTTGCCTCTAATTTTTATCTACACTATGTTTTTCATCTTATTCAATTTGGTTGCGGTGTGCATATGCTCCTTGTATGTGTGTGCCCTTCTTCCTACATGTCCACCTTATTGATTGCATGCTTCAATATGGCTTGAAAGAGTGCACCTTAGACAATTATTATTGATGATTCCTATTTTGTTCAATAATTTGATGGGTAAGTTGTTAAAGTCGTGCCATCAATGCCTTAAACTTGTCTTCCTCCTCTTTATTTGCATGTGAATTGCGTCAAATATGGCTCGATAATGCCAAACATAGCCTTCCCTTAAATGCGCGATGAAGTTATTCAAACTTAGTACCTTCTTGATTGAATATTGATAAAGTCTTGTTGAATTATTGATGAATTCTTGGTAGAAATTATTGAATATTAAAAAAAAATAAGTGAACTTTTGTTACAACTTCTTTTTGGCGTGTGATATGGATATTGTAACCAAGGCTTTTTATACAAATTTTGATGCATTTTATAAGTACAATACCAAAGTAGATGATATGAGAAATAAATTCAAGAAACCGAACCAAACTATCATAGAATTTGGATGATAAGATGTGAATAAGGACTAGGGTTAGTGTTTGGTTTGATCGTGAATGGATTATGGATAGGGTTTATTAATGGGTTGAATGGTGTGATTAGGGTTTGATTTGATAGAGAAAAATGAGATTAATGAGTGTATTTAATGATGATGAAAATGGTTAGGATTAGGGTTTTAGAAGGTTAAAGATGAAAATGATTATTGTTATTTTATGTGGAATTAGCATTGGTTTGATGAATTGTTGGGGACATGTTTGTGTTGTTTGAAGACATAAACAATCTCTAAATTAATTCACATAGTATTAAAATTTCAAAATAGAGAATAACTTGATTATAATTCACATAACATTTATAAGCAAGTAAGAAATCCACACAGAGATTCAATAGTTGTTGAAGAATAAACTTGATTCATTCATGTATCATCAATAGTGAATGATAGGTGGTTTTTGTAACTAAGTTTTATCTCCTCAAGTTTAATCTTCCACACATAAAATAAGCTAAAACCAAAAAAGAAAAATCACATAAAATATCACTAAGAAACACGTCACACTGAAGAAAAACAAAGCATAGAAGATTAAACTTCTAATTATTCTTAACTAATTTTCTAATAAGCTACTTACTTATTAATAGATCAACTAATGACCATTAAGGGCCACTAAGACAAATCTAATGAAGCTCATAGACATCCCTTCCCATGTGACATGCACATGTATTTATTAAACTTCTCAAAATGATATTCAAGACCCATTTTAATCCATGCTTACATAAGGCATTGCATTAGTTGACCCAATTATGTTGTAGGCTTCCACTCAAAAATAACATCTTCAATGGGATTGGACTATCTTGATCTTAGACGGACACCTTATCATATATAAATGCCTATTTTCTTTTCTTTTCTTTTCTTTAAGTACAGTAAAGGCTTCTTTATATCCACGTCCACTAATGGTCCATTTAGTTCATAAAAAGTTTTGAAGAAAAGAAATAAAATAAAGAAAAAATAATTTTTTATATTTAGTTTATATAAGATAATAAAATAAAAAAAACTAACTATTTGTTTTTTTAATAAATATTTAAATTTTTTTATTTTTATTTTTATTTTTTAAAAATCAAATAGAACCTAAAATTTTCATTGTTCTTCGCGATGGTAGCATTAGAATTATCATTATTGTTTTTATTGTCCCCATCCGTACCATGGCAGCGGTGCCCGTGGATGTTTGAATAAGAAAACATTTTTTAAAGTTAGAAATGAATTTATAGAAATAAATAAATAAAATTGAAAATAAAAATTGAATTTAGTTTCTAACAAAGATGATATCAAATCGGCCATAACCGTTGAAAGAGATTAGTTTCGAAAACTTAACTAAGACGCGTGTAGGAGGAGGGAGGGATCCCAAGTGAATCAGAGCCATGAATCGGCTCCTTCGTGGCCACCTCCCCTCCTTGTAAACTGTCCAGCGACAAAAGAGGCACAAAATTTCTTCTTCTATTTTACATTGACAGACAAACGCAGTCTAACACGTTGCTCATTCTACTTTTGGTTCATCACGATTTCTTCTGACAGGAAAAAATTGAACTGTGAAAATGGCGAATTTTTCACCAAGAACACAACGTGGAACTAATTTCAGCAAATATTATTCCGGAAATCTTCAATCAACGACCTTAAAGTCAATTTTTCGGAACCCTCCTCCCAACTTAAACTTCTATCACACAAAAACTCGGCTTAAGTTCCGGCTGAATTCCGGCACAAAGGAAGGAGCTAACAAAAAGGTCTATAGTAATGTATCCCGGGTGCAGGTCGATGAGCTTGACAAGGCGGTACCAGCAGCTGTGGAGGATGAAATTGATCGTGAGGGAGTTGAGAGGGAGCAGGGCTTTGATATGAAATGGCCGCCTTGGAAGAGTATACCTACAAGATATAAGCTTATCGGTACCACTTCATTGGCTTTTGTCATATGTAATATGGATAAGGTTTGTAATTTGGTTTGATAACTATTTCCTGGCAGAGTTTTGTCCTTATGATGAACAGGTTTGATCACGTCTATTGGGTTCTTTTCAGTGATTGTAAATGTCTGCGTTGTTTTCAGTTGTAATCGTCAAATTTCATGTGGATAGGTAAACCTGAGTATTGCTATAATTCCAATGTCACACCAATTTGGTTGGAGTTCATCGGTGTCTGGATTGGTGCAGTCTTCCTTCTTTTGGGGTTATGCAATGAGCCAGTTACCCGGCGGATGGCTCGCCAAGATATTTGGTGGAAGGTTAGTTGCTTTTGGTAATCTTGACTGTACATGATATGTTTCTCCTGCTGTAACTTCTCCTTCTATGAAGGTTTTCATAGTGAGCATAGGTTTCATGTTGGTGACGGAACTTGCTAGGTCCAGTGTATGATGACGAATTGTGATTTATAGCTAAAACTAATTTTGGGCTCATATGCATTTTGGTTCATTAGCATTGAATAAACTGTATACATTGCTTGATGACCCTTGGATGGAGTTCGTTGGTGTTAGAATCACAAGTATAGTTGACAATCATGTCGAGCTAGATAGGCTGTTTATGAGTCAGTCATGGGTCAGGTTATTTTATTATTCGGGTTTGGGTTGTTGCAATCCAGATTGTATTGGATTAATTTTTCGGTCAGATTCAGTTAGTTTTGGGTTAAGTCAAGTCAGGTTTGGACCGAACTAGCTCGTATTTGAGTTTAAGTTCAAGTTAATTTGACAGACCAAGTATTTTTGAGTTTTGATGGGTTAGGTTGGGTTTGGGTTGAACTAATTCTGAATTGGATCACTTTGGGTTTGGGTCAAATCGAACACTGACCGCCAAAATTAATCCAACTCATTAACCTTGTGAGCAAGCATTAAATTTGACTTCATACAAGTATATAATTAAAAATATGTTAGTAACTGCTACTTGTTTATTATTGTGACTTTTTAATGTTGTGTTTTTGTGCATAAAATCAGTGAAATTAGAATATCATTAGTGAATAAGTATGTTTATAGTAAAAGTAAGAAAAATAAGTTAAATATAGAAAACAATATATTTTTTCAAGGTTTTAAATAAATAATAAAACATATATACTTTTTTATTATCATAATTGGTTAATATTGAATTTAGTCTTGTCAAGTTGAGTTGATATTGGGTCGGGTTGATGTCAGGTTAACATCAGGTTGGGTTGATGTTGGGTTAGATTGAGCCATAGGTTGAGTTTGGGTTGGGTCAGATTAATTATATTTGGGCTAACGTTGGGTCGATGACTTTCTTGAGTTATGTCGGGTTGGATTTCACACGGGTTAGACAAATTTTTTCAGCTCTAATTTCCAAGCTTATAATCAATTACATGCATGGAATAAATTATGGGTCATATAAAGGGACTTGAGCTTATGGATCAATATATGAGTTGTAGGTACCTGAAAATGATCTAATCTTTATTGTTTGTGATAGTCAATATATTTATGTCTCAACTCCTAATTTTCTGTTATGGTAACTATATTGGCTGATAAATAATCAATTTGCAAAAGTGAGGAGTCATGCGTATACCTTTTACTCAATGTTTCATCAGAGTCCTAAGTTCATTGGATTGAGGCATGGATTAGTTCTTGATAGGGCTGTAAATGAGTTGAGCCAGTTCGGTATTTGACTCGTTTGTTTAGCTAAATGAAACTAACCCAAACCTCACTTTGGGACTCGTTTATAATGAGCCTAGCCCGAGCTTAAAAAAGTGAGGCTCAGTTTATTTTATGGCTTTGGCTCGTAAGCTCGGCTCGGCTAGTTTATTTAGTTAAACAAGCTAAGTTCAAACTTTATTTTAGGCTTTTTTTAGTTAAACAAGCTGAGTCTGAGCCTAGGGATATTCGGCTCGGCTTGGCTCATTTACAGCCCTAGTTCTTGACCTTTGTAGATAGCTGCTGGAAAAAAATTATGATGTCTTTTCAGTCATACTCTAGCAAATATAATAAGCATAAAAACCTTAGAGTATTCGTAGAATCAAACATATGCAGTGAACATGACATATTATTGGCAGTCCTTGATGCTGCATTACTACAACAACGCTAATGTGACAAAGTCATGACCCTATTCATTGCATGGTTACATGTTGTTTGCTGGAATAGATTACATGGTAACTATCCATTATTGAGAAGCTATAGACTGTCTGTCAACACTGCTCAAAGTTTCATAGAAAACTTGTATCCAGTGATAAAACTGTATATACTTGACTCAGTAGAAATGTTGCAATTTACAGATTTGCTTGTTAGTGGCTTTTAAAAGGCGAACCAAGCAAAAGAATGATTACCCTCCAACTCAGGCCTGGCTTTGAGTATAGGCCTATCAGCCATGGCCTAGAGCCTCCCCGCCAACCAAACCACATAGAGGTGCCAAATTCTTATAATTTATATATTATTTAAAATTTAAAATTTAAAAAATAACCAATATATTAGTTGAGGGAAAAAATATTAGTGTATATTTTGTAGTATTTTATGCCTGTAGATGTTAGTTTCTTATTGAATCAACAAATACAAGGTAAGTGCAGTCGTTTTTGTTGATGTGCAAATTCATTTTTGTAAAACGGTAATTTCTCCATGCTGATGAATTTTATTTTCAGATTCTCCTTATTTATTTGTATAGGACCCCAACTTCTCCCCCCCCCCTTCTTAGAGCCTTACGAAACATTAAGCCTTGTGCCGAATCAGTGTATAGAAATTTCTGTTGATAGCTTCCTAAATTGCAAAGGAGATGGACAAAAAATGTGTCCTTATTAGTTATGTCTTCAGCGAAGAGTGAGCATATTCTCCTCAGTCCACTTGGCACTCATACCTGTTCAAACATGCTCCATCTGTTCTGCTGCATCATTTTCCCTTAACTTCGAACCAGTTTTTTGCCTTTCGTTGTCAGAGATCTCCAGGTTTTCTCATGATCATGATGCTTTGATGGTCTCCACTGCTCTCTTCCAAAATTATGCACCCATTTGATCAACAGACTTTCATTACATGGATCATTTGTGCTGAAGATCCTGCTAAATAATTGCGCGGCAGTGTGCTGCTAGTAGCTATAAAGAAATGGGTGCCAGGAGGATTTTATTGACTAAATAAGTTCCACAGAAATCCTGCAGCGGGCCTGTTTAATAAATATAAGAGGGAGGGGAGTTACCTGATATTTGACAATTCAATCTTGATTATCTCTGGCTACTTTTTTATTCGCCAAAGGGTTACCAATTTTACATCAGATATTGCTTCGAGTATCATTAATCCTGATAATGCTAATGCAGACGAGTTCTTGCAATTGGGGTATTGGTTTGGTCGGTGGCCACAGCATTTGTTCCTACCTTGGCTGGATATATGCCTGGATTACTGCTGTCTAGGATTTTGGTATGCTTATGAGCGTCCATAACCTTATGTTATATTTTGAATTTAAATATTTTAAAACATCTTCTTTCTTCATTTCTCAAAGAAAAAAACCCGGAAGTTATTGGTATGAGGGCGTCATTATAATACAGGCATATCAAGATACATATGGCTTATTATTTTACTGATTATGTGGTCTTCTGTCCATATTCAGGTTGGAATTGGAGAGGGTGTTTCACCATCAGCAGCAACTGATCTTATTGCCAGGCAAGCATGACATTTAGAACTCAAATTAATTGATATCAAATTGATAATTTGATGGTTTCAAGTGACGTATCCATTCCTTTTTCTATTGACTGTTACCTGGGAACCATTTCTACTACTCTTCCTAATGGTTGTTTCATTTAAGTGTGTGAGCAGATGCTTGCACTTCTATGAGTAGAGTTCGTTTTAGCTTCATTATTTATTTTACCTACAGATGAACTGTATTTTTAACTTTGCATATTAAGTTGCTAAATATTCGGAAGAATATCCTGATGAAATGGAAACAAGACAGATATGGATAATGTGATGAATATCAAAATTAAATTCTAAGAGAACTATTTTATCAATAGTAGGAGTAATGTAAGATATTTAGCTAACCCGTGGTGTTCTGAAAAAGAAAAATAGCCACATATGGTATTCTCTTATCATTTCAATTGGAAAAATAAATAATAAAAAAATTCAGTTTGTTTTCCTAGTCTCCATTTGCCACAAAGGATAAGGTGCCCTTAAACCGTGGTTGTGATTGCGTTCATGGTATTGAGGTGTCCCGAACGATATTTTATATGTCCTAGGTGCTGCAGCATGATTTTTTTAAAAAAATTTTCACGACAAATATAGGCAAATATCAGAAAAATATTCACTGATATATCGACTTTAAATATGTGAAATTCTGAAATGGTCGAGTATCGCCAATTTTGCACTGCAGCTAACCCAAAATCTGATAAATATTGATTGATATGCAATATCGGAACCAATATTTATTTGTATGCCTTTAGTATTCTCCCTCCAGCAGTTTTTGTTTTGATGTGTGGTCCATTGCTGCAGCAATAGCCTTCCATTTTCACTCGTTGCTGAAAAAGTTTTATCATCTTCTTCCTCCCTGCATGCTCAAATGCTATTTTACCTCCTTTCCATTTTCTTCATCATGTACGATAGTTGTGATTCTGTTCCATATGTAATGCAGCAGTTTTAGCTATTAGATTGGAAAAGTAGCTTGAAGATCTTTATTCTATTTTTCCTTGATTAGTGTTTCTAGTTTCTACTTACTTTTTGGCACTTGAAATATTAACACTAGTCTTATGTGGAGTACTTAAGCTTTGCTTGCTTGTATATATGTGGAACAAGACTATCTAGAATGTTCTTTTCACTTTCTTCATTAGTGTTTCTGTGGATTTAAATTTCTGATGCTTACACGTTTTCATACATTTAATTGAACTTTGATCTGTACAAAAAAAAAAAGGGGGGGCCAAGAAGTCTTGAACATTTACTGATGTATGACTGACAATATCTGCCGATATTTGTTGTGAAAAATAATGAAAATTCACGCTGTGACATAAAATATCTTCCATGACACCTCGATAACGGAACACTGCAACCGCAACCGCAATTGTGTTTTGTTGCCTGCTTTGATCGTTGAACAGATAAGCAACAATCATCATAACTTCTTTGCATAACTTGACACTACCAGCTGCTGTTTTCTAATGGTCTCACCTACAATGACATGCACAGGTCTGTACCGGTCAAGGAGCGCTCAAGAGCTGTTTCTTTTGTTTTTGGTGGACTAAGTGTTGGCAGTGTAGCTGGGTATGTATTTTCCTTCAATTCTCTTTGAATGCTCTACATAGATTCAGGCATCAATATAAGAAACTTGCCCTTGGTTTGTTGACCATACACTGTAGACAACACTTATGGAGAGGAAAAATAAAATTCTTGTGCTTGGTTAATATCAAACATGCAAAAAAATTCCATGCAAACCATTGATCCATTTTGTTTACTTTCTCAACCATGAATCATTTTCTGACTTTGATTAACTTCTCAGGCTTCTCATGGCTCCTCCTCTTATTCAAAATTTTGGCTGGGAATCCGTATTTTATTTATTTGGCCTTATTGGAATAGCATGGTAAGCCGCTTCACTCTGACCCTATTTTGAGCACTTAATGTATTCATGTCTTGGTTGTTTATAGTATCAGCTCAAGAATTTAACAATCTAATTCTTTGTAAGAAACTCACTTATGTTGCCTTCAGTTTACTAAACTACATTAGCCAGATTGGTTGCAGAGAATGTAGGACTTGATACTAGATGATTTTATTCGTATTTTTTGACTGAATTTCATTGTGATGTAAAATTTGGATTCCCTAAGAAGGGGATAAAGGTCCATCCAAAATATGTTGTTTTTCAAGGGTCGCTGAAATTTTTGGTTGTGGTCTGGGTGTATTGGTTTGATCTTCATTTGCATGTTGCAGATCACAGTGCTTTTTATTTATATTGGGATATATTTGAAGGTCATATGATATGTTCTGAATGATGACAAGTCGATTCTTTGTGGTGTCAGAGTGGAGTTTTTGCGTACAGAGATGAGTAAGGAACATATCATGTTTAATAACCTTGATCTCTGCGGTCTTTAAGGGGGTTCTATGAGATCTTCTAAAAGATGATCTTTTGGGGCAGTTTGTGCGGTAGTTTGACCATCTTGAAGTGATGGTATTCTGCACTTGCATTAATAACATGATAGTGGCTTTTATAGAAGGTGCTGTAATGATGTTGGTGTTTAATTAGTATGATCAGCCATATGCTTGAGGTTGCTATGTTGGATCTCCAGAATGATGATTGAGTTTTTTGGGTATCAAGATTAGTGGGTATGTGATATATTGCAGCACGTTCCATTGACCTATTCTGTGCTAAAGGGTTTTGGGGGGCTGTCAGTGGCTGGATCTGATGGTGTGGTGTCATTATTGAAGGTGAAATGATGGGAGAAGAGGTGGATGGGGTGGGGAGGGGAAGGGAGTAAAAGGGGCCTTTTGTTTTCTATTTCCCTATTTGAACTACTGAAAGAGCAAACTATAATAGATCAAGGGACATTTGATGAGGTTTTTAGTGTTAGCAGGTGTATAATCTTCAGTTTAATATATACAGTTGGTCAGTTATGTTTGGTGTGATGGTGAAGTTCATGATGTGTATAATCTTTTCCTTTTAAATTTCGTTATGTCCTCTAGTACGTCTATTTTGTGCCATTATGAATGAGATATTTGCTACATCTTCAAAGCAACATACCTTTGTTGGTTTTGGATAACTGGGCTTTCAATAGACGGTATTACATGATAGTGGTATGATGAAGTAATATTGTGATCAGCTTAAGAAGTATTGGTGCTTCTAAATAGTGTTATTCTCAGTTAAGGTAGAATTGCAATAGACTCCTCTGTTCCATTTTTTGAACACTGACAGGTGTATGACTTTATTGCCTGAAAACCTAGGTTTTTGGGATTTCAGTACCTTGATGGAGGACAATCAGCAATCATTGCTCCAATCACATCTGGTGAGCTCCTGCTATTTTCTTCTGCCTTATTGGCCGACTTAAGAATAGCCAACGTTTGCAGGGTAAATGTTGGTCATTGCTGCTTGTGACTTTACATTTTATTTCCTGTAGCTTGTGTTACTTTTGTCGTGCATTATGTTACCTAGATGTCATGCTCTCACTACAGAAATTTGAACTGGAGCTCAATTTTGATTAAATTCTTTGCTTATATGCTTTCACCATCTGTTCAAGTCTCTTAAATATCTGTGGAAATTAATAGCCATCTGTAATAAGAAAAGCTGACAAGAAACTAATTCTGGTAATAAACTGCCCTACTTAAATATGAAGATTGGTCTTTATTGGCTGGGAAATAGTTGTAAAAGAACTTCAATCATTAAATCTCCTAGTACCTTTTTCACTTATAAAGTTGTTTTCATATGCTGACCTAGAGGTTCGGTGCATTAAATCTTGCTTTTACTGATTAGAGTGAACTGAGAAGTATCATTGAAACAGCACCACTGGCAATGAGATTGCCCTCTTATTTCCTTTTAGTTCAGTTCTCTTCCAGTAACATGGACCCATAGTTCTCACTGCTTTCTGGCAAACTCTATGTCATTGATGTTCATAAAGTCCAATATTGTTGAATATGTAATTTTATAGGTATGCTTGTGTCTAAGGTCTTTTAATTGGCACATTAGTTACATCAGAAAAGGGCACATCAATCCACTATTTTTCCTTATCTATCTTCGTACAGTGGTCGGCCCTTCAGATTCCATTTAAGCCCATTGCACATTCAAACTGTTGCTTTTGGTGGATGAAATTTCTTTTGATTAGTTCAAATACGATTTATATGTCCTAGACTTGGTACTATCCTGTATTCCTCTTCCCCATGTCTAAAGTTCGCATCAGGATATGCACAGTGCTACATCGGCTAAATGTGGAGTTGGTGTTGGTCTATAAGGGATTGAGCTACTCCTTCCTAGGGTTGTAAATGATCCGAGCTTATCCGAGCCTAGGTGATCTTAGACTTGGCTTTTTTTTAATAAAAGAGTCTAAAAATGAGGCTCAAGCTTGACTCATTTATAAAAAAGCTGAGCTGAGTCGGCTCATGAGCTTTTGTGGTAAATGAGCCGAGACCACAAGCTTTTGCACTTTAAACAAGCTTGAACCCAAATTTTCTATACTCAAGCTCAGCTCATTTAGCTCATTAAACAAGTCGAGCCGAGCTGAGCCCAAAAAATTCGCGAGCCGGCTCTATTTTTGTACAGCCCTACTCCTTTCATTGGGTTCACCTTTTGGGGTAAAACCTCAAGCCCTACTATTGGTATAAGAGCTGGGCCCCAAATTTAGCCATGAGGATGTATGTGTGGATAGATCCCTAGAGTAAACAAAGTGTAGAGGTCCCACAATGATAATGGATGATTGAGATTATCATTTGAGGGAGCCATAGACCATAGTGGATGGTGATATGGACTTTGTTCGAGGGGATTGTTGGGATATGCAAACAAATCATCTAAGCATGGGCTGGTCTTAGGTTTATAAGGGTTTGGGCAATCAACCTTTTGGATGAAACTTCAAGTCCTAACAATTTGATACCATCTATAGATTTTGAACGGGTGGACACATCAAGAAACAACCCGGAGATGCCACCAATCCAATTGCAAGCAACTTAGGCTCACAAGTTCTGCTTGATCTTCAGAGGATATGTTTCTAAATCTGCCTATGTTTAAGACTAGGCTCTGATACCACTTGTAGGGATTTCTACAATTAGAATTAGAAAGAAACGGCATACATCATTACATCCTCATTTCTTCTCTCTCTCCAACATAGTAAATTCTTTTTAGATGTCAACTTTAAGCTCTCCAACTTCTGCCTCCTTGGTTCACTCTTCCGGCATCAAATATCGACAGATATAAGTTGGACATATCTTCATTATGGCCAGTAATCGCTCCTACGTTTTATGGTCCAGTTTCAAATTGGCTCTGAAGAGATGAGCTAAAGGCATGTGTACCATTCTCAATGAGAGGAGCAAAGAGGGGAAAAGAAATGAAAAGAAAAAACCCGTGCTTAGTTAACATGTGACCTTTTTTGCTAGTTGGTTACAGGCTGATTAATCTGTGAACTGTGAGTGCCTTGGTAGATCTTGCTCAGTGACTGGGTGTATGTAGTCGTCATGGACATTTCGCCGAGGTGAAAGTATGATGAAACATTGGGCTGTCCATAGATTGATGTGCAAGTCTGTGGAGCTTAGTTAGCATGTGACCTTTTTTCTAGTTGTTTGTGAAGGCCAGTTAATCTATGAACTGTCAATGCAATGTTAGATGTTGCTCAGTGACTGGGTATCTGTAGTCTTTATAGGCTAGGTAAAAGTATGAGGAAATATTAGGTTGTCCAATTGAGGTGCAAGTCCATGGAGCTATATGTATCACCTTTTGCTACGTCTTTTGATGTATCTCATCGTGGCCATTAATCTGACAGCAATAGTTGAAGTGCTTGTTTGTATATTTCTGTTGTAGATAATTGATCAATTAATTATATGCTGACTTGAGGGTTTTGACATTGTCATGAAAATAGGGAAAGAATTTTATAGCCATGGGAAATAGCATGTCACAATCCTATGGCCCACATAAGTAAACATGTTTCATACAGTTTTAATGACTCCATATCGTACATTGTAGTTCCAATTGACTTTCTTAACCATAAAATGTTTCTTACTGAAACTAATTAATTTAAATATAAGCATCTTGTGTGTGTGCCTTACTCAACAAGTTCTTATGATTGCCTTCTTTATTTCATTTACTGGGCAGGTTCAGAATTGACCTCTAGTGATGAGTCATGGTTTAGTTCTCTTGAGGAGTTGCAGACTTCACTGAAGGTTTTTTGCTTTCCCCTTTATCTTTCAATAGTTTGGTGTGTTTCAAACCTGCATGTTGACAGATGAGAATAAAAACAAAGAGTTACGGTTGTGTCTGAAGAGAGTAGCCCAAAGAGCATGTGTAGTGATAGACTTTGTAAGTGAGGACAAAGCAGTTGTGCTAAATGTAGCCACCTGTGGGAAGGATAAAGAATGACCTCCAAGAGCAGTTGTTGTCATTGTAAATGGTGCTTGCTCTCTCTATAGAGTTAATGGAAGCATCCTGAGGACCAAGTCTTTGTAATGTGAGGCCTTTTGACAGAGAGCAGAGTGGGTATCCTGGACAATCATTAACCAAGAATGGTTTTCATATCGGCATTATTCAGGCTGTGCTCTTTCTCAGTGTGAAGTTGTGTTTTACATCGAAACTGCTAGGCATAAGAAAACAGCAAAACTATGCAGTAATAGTACCACAGAAAAGTGAAGCAAAAAATTGCTACGCATGAGTCCTGTGCTTTTATCTGTTAGAACAACATCTTGGGTAGAAATGGTCAAGTATCGATGAGAATCCTGCGTTCGATATACTTTCTCTAAATTTTTGGTGATTAAGTGCACACATCTCCCTTCAAATCCTACATTTGAATGATATTCATTTGTGCACTTGATCAAGGTTTATTACGTGGCATTCATTTTGCTAAGGTTCCTATCCAATTTGCCAAGAATCTCAATGATTAAGGATCTTGGTTCATCATTATTTCTTCTTTGATAATGCGAGTGTGTGCAGCTAAAGGGAATGAGATTGCATGGTCACTTCTTCACATCAACTGAAGAACATGGAAACTTGAGGAGAAGCTTCTTGTGGGAGGGAATGCTATGAATCAATTCATTGTCGCATGTTGCGAAATTCCAAATTTTTTGGCATTACATGTATGCAGATATCATCATTCATGTTTTACTGATCGATAACCTGTGATTTATAGGATGTTCCATGGAAGGCATTTTTTCAAAGTCGAGCTGTCCGAGCAATGATATATGCTCATTTTTGTGGAAGCTGGGGACATTACACTTGTCTGTCATGGCTTCCCAGTTATTTTAGGTATTTTTTTTCTCCTTAACTTTCTTACCTTTCCATTATTTTTCATTAATTTTCATTTTCACTGCAATTTTACATATCAAATGAAAAATACTTTGCTGCTGGAGTAATTGTTAGCTGATGATGGGACATGTCATATAGAAGAAAAGATAGTAGTGGGGAAAAAAGGGAACCATGCAATATCAAACCAATTAGCTACGGTCTCTTTTGGCACTTATTGAGCTCCTTTGATATCTTTAAGGCATTCTGATTAACTGATTCAAACTGGCTATAATAGGGAAAAGGCAATGATATGGTTGTTCATTTGCATTATGGATCTTTTCTGCTGAAGTGATGAGGGTTCAATTTATAGTCCAATTTTGTGTTGGAGCAGGAACTGAAATAGATGTGGGAAGGTACTGCACTCGGGTTTGTTTACTGCTTGCCGTATTCATGTGAAATTTATCCATGTGGGTGTACCATGGATGAACAAATCTGCTTCCTTATTTCATCTCTCCATTCACCATTAGGATAATGGAAGAATAATTGTTAGACAATAAATTGTGTTACATTTATTTGGTAGCAGCAAACTAAGTCTTTGTTTATAATATGGAGACAATTGTACAACTCTGTTTCTTGGCTTTTAGATGCATGTTGATGTTATGCTAAATAAATCATAAGAGACTTCACCGGTTGAACACGGTACTTCATATACCTTGAAAAGATTTAAGCTGTATTGTTCTCTTCATAAGTTGGTTTGCTGGTGTTGAATATACCATCAAGATGTATCCGTCCATTACTTTATTTTGTGCCTACATGTATTTGCCGGATCTGATTCTATCATATTCATCTTTTCAGTGAGGAGCTGGACCTCAATTTGTCTGAAGCAGCTTGGGTGAGCTATTTCCTCTTTCGTAGATGCTAATGTGTATTTTGGAAAAACTATGAATATTGGAACTTGGATTCCAATATATTTGTTTTCTTTCTTTTTTCAGGTGTCTATTCTTCCTCCATTGGCTTCAATATTTGTGACCGGTTTTGCATCGCAATTTGCTGATAGTTTGATTGCTCGAGGAGTTGAAACCACGACGGTACGGAGATCAAATAATAACCATTACAATCTATTTATGTGTCTACTTGGAGCCTGGTTAATCACTGCCTTATTCAGGCATTAAAATCAACTATTGAATCTGAAAAATCAAATCTCTGAATCTTGCAATCCATAGAAGACTCATTTTATATGTGGTAGTATGTATATCGAATCAGAGTATGACTTAAGAAGAATGGGTTTGGTAAAAAGGGAGCTGATGGAGTTGTGCTCAGGTCCATGCTTGGTTAACAACGCTTTGAAGAACTTTTAGTGTTTGCAGGGGAGTTAGATGTCTAACCGCATCAAACCTCTATGTAATGTGTATGGTAGGGAGTGCTTTGCAGTAGTTGTTTTAAGGAAAATTCCAATATTTTTGGATTAGCTTATCTGTTATCTGCTTGTTGCAAAACAGAACCTTCTATTTGACTTTATTTCAAATTCTATTTAGGAAGCTAAAGGCTTATATGGATGTGTGATATCCCTGCTATCCAAGTGAATATCAATCTTTCATTTTGTCTAACTGCCGTGATGATGTTGACTATATTTCTCTTTTTACTCCTTTCTGTGGAGATAAGGGGATGAAGTTGGACAAGAATATGGATGGCCAATTCCTGAGAGTAATTGGGAGGATCCTTGCACTAGGTGTTTGTTTCCTTGAATATCCACTGAATATGCATGTGTTGTGTTTAAGTCATTATACTTTTTATTGGTCATTTCACTAGTTTAGTTGCTTGACATGTATATTTTACCTTTTTATTAGCTTTATTTGACCAATCTGAAGAGAAGTTGTAGAAATTTGAATGTTCTGGTTTGCATTTTCTAGGATTCTAGGAATAGGATGAAGGATCGATGACTCATCCACGATTGTCCTCAAGAACATTTTTCTGTTAGCCGCTTGAGATGTAGAAAAGAATACTAGCTTCGTCGTAAGATTTACGGTTATTCAGCTTGTATGTAAATCTTTCCTGAGCTCAGTAGTTTTAAACCTGAGCGCTTTAATTGTGGCCATATTGATCATTATCACAGGAACTATCCTCAACACAAAGCTTTCACATGAGTCAGTATGTTTAAGCCTCTTGTGAAGTAGTACGAGGAGTTTCATATACCTAAGATGGTAGACCAAGACTGAAGAAGTCCGACTTGTGGATCCTTGGGAGTGCTTGGGGGTGAAGATGAGGATGTTGACAGCAGCCATCAATGTTCTCTTTGATTCATAGTTGGAAATCAAAATTTTATTGAGTCGTAGAGAATGATGTAGCCTGAATTCCTCCTCACCATAGGTCCATACTCTTAGCCCAAGTCCTTTGCAAACCCATTGGAAAGAATGTCCAGGGTAGAGATGCACTTCTTAGGTCCAGCCAACCTAGTAGGTTTAGGGGTATTGGTTAGGAACATAGTCTATTTTATCATGATTTGATATTATTGTATTAGATTTTACTACTGTATGATTTTATTATGATTTGACTTTTGGTAGTATTTATTGAAACAAGGCTTGTATTCTTCAATTCAGGCTTGAATAATGAAATGAATGCAGAATTGATATGATAAACCTGTTATCTCTTGTATGAAAGCCTACATACATATGAAACCAGATTGGAAACCTGTACGAGCGTACTTGGTATACTTCTCTGTGCGCTTCTATTTGGCTGTTGTGCTTTCAATTTGAAGGATGCCTTCAATTTGAAGGAATTCTGAGATTTGCAACTTCACCTATATGGGAATCATATTTCATTGCAATTATTGTAATATCCCTTATTGTCAATCTAGTTTTTAAAAAAGTGGAACATATGTACATTTGAATTAAACTAGGGTTACTTGAGTGAATTCATAATCCTTCCTTTAAGAAATTTGGAATTGCTGGTATTATGTCACTAATGATGGACATTATGATGTCATTTTACTATGCTGAAATCGCCATATATCATCTTTACCCTTTTTTCCCTCTCTCTCTCTCTCTCTCTCTTCTAATTGTTTGTATGTATGTGATTATGTATCTCCATGTAGGTGAGAAAGATATGCCAAACAATTTCCTTTCTGTCCCCTGCATTTTGCATGACTCTTTGCTCACTGGATCTCGGGTTGCCACCTTGGGAAGTTGTGGGGATACTTACTGGTGGGCTAGCCCTGTCAAGTTTTGCATTGTCAGGTATCCTCTGAATTGTTTCTCAAAGTTTTAATGTCAGGAAGATGTAGTATCAGTTTTTATATCCTTCCTCAATGCAGGGCTTTATTGCACCCATCAAGATATTTCTCCTGAATATGCAAGTATATTATTGGTAAGCAACATTACACAGCTTGCTGATCATATCCTAGGGCTATTACCCTTTTTTGATTAATGATCTTCAGAGCAAAGTTTGATGAAGGATACCAATAAACGGGGTTCTTACTTTTTCGGCAGATATTACCCCTCTAGTAAATCAGGATATGAGAATTTATAGATTCAATTTGCATCAATCTACATGATCCAGATCCTGTAACACGTGGAATTCTTACCGGGCAGTTAATGTTAGATCACACTCAGTGACACAATGAACCACCTGAAATGAATAGGAGCATGTTATCCTATCTGTCAAAACCTTAATCATGTCTCAGTGCTATGACTAACTAATAAGGATCTTGAATGAAAGGTGCAAATGATAGCTTTCGACCATTTATATGCAGCACTCTCTCTGGTAAGGTAAATCAGTGGCATGCTTACAAGATTTACTCAGATCAATCCAGACTCCAGAGTTTAGTAAGGCGCCATAACATGCATGGAAGCATATTATTAGAAATTCAATATCTGATTCAGCTTTATAATCTCAACCTGATCTGTCCCAAAAACAGTGTGCCTTAAGCCTATTCGTTTGAAAATTTGAAACTAACCAAGCCTAGATCTGTTGTCACCCAAAAACCTGATGTAACCCAACTCATAGAAAAAGCAACCTGATGCGACTTGAGACTCAGTTCAAGTCAATTTTGGTGTAACTTGTACCCGAAGGATCTAACCCATCTAACTTAAAACTTGAGATAACCCTTACCCGGAGAGATGAAAATTTGATATAAAACTGGGAAAACTATAACGACTCCATGTCTTTGCAAAATACTCCCACACTATACATTCTCTTGGTTGGTTGCTTGGTACATCAACTTAATGAAATGGGATTAATTACCTATTGTTTGAACTTAGCTGAAAAAATTGCTTGATAAGATATTTCACTGATCTTGGCAGTAGTAATTTACTTTAATGTGATGTTGATGCAGTGAGTCCAATTGTCATGTGCATTTTGTTGATTGAATTAATTAATTAGTCCGTCTATGTGATACATTACAATGAAGATGTGTTATTTTGTGATGAAAACAAAAATGAACCACTTTGTAACCACTCCATGCCATATTAGGGTTCTAATCAGTTTTCCCTCTACCTAAATAGCCAGTAATTGTCGTCAGTCTGACATGGCCCATTATCATAAAATTCCAAACTTAAACCAATCTGTGGGAAATTCATATGACCTGGGATGAATCATTACAGAAACCAATGAAAGTGAAAAACATCATAAAATTAAGCCATTGTGAATCTAAATCAGTCAACTTAAGACCAAACCAACTTTAAAACAATTAAATTCAACCAATAGTTATCTGAATCTGAATTACCTGACTCAAAACCAATGATAACATGCTCATTTTCCACATCTGTGCATTATAAATAAAAAGCCAGGTAGAAGGCAATCCATGCATCAAGCGTTGAGCTTTGGATTAATTGCAGACCCCACCTTTCAAGCATGAATCTATGGATTTGGAAATGCCGCCGAATTCTGAAAAAACTTTGAAAGCTCCTAGATTTGTTAAAGATTCACGTTCTACTTCACTACATGAGATGATGCATCATTACTTGTAAGCTGAGTACTGTAACCATTGTTAAAAAGTGTAGCCTTAATTATGTAGTTTGTGGAAAGCCTTTAGTAATATAGAAGGTAAAGTTGAAGGTGACACCCCAATATGAATGCTGCCCAAAAGAGGTGTTAGTCTAACAAATACGGCGTAGGTAGTACACTCACTCTACAAGCTCAAGCTAGTAGAGGTGACGCTACATATCTCTTGACCTCCCAAACCCTGTCAAAGACATGATTCATGTTGGGTGTGATTTTGTGTAATATAACCGTTCTCAGCTGTAAATAAATAGTGTAAACTCCTTTCTTAAATTATATTCTTACTTGCTTTTCTATGGATTATAATTGTTGGCTGCAGGGTATTACTAATACAGTGGGGGCGGTGCCTGGCATTGTTGGTGTGGCACTCACAGGATATCTTTTAGATTCAACCCATTCATGGAGTGTAAGGCTCACATATATTTTATTTTATTTTTCAAACAGTTTATTCTCGTACCATCTGATTTTCTCCACCTTTGGCAACTTACTTATAGTTCATTTTATGTCTTCTGTAGCTTTCTCTGTTTGCACCATCAATCTTCTTCTACTTGACGGGCACGGTAGTTTGGCTGACCTTTGCAAGCAGCAAGCCTCAGAGCTTTTCAGAGAAAGAGTGAGAGCTGCATGGATGCTGCGTATGAATTTTTGACTGATCTTCATTAGTAAGGTGTATATCCATTTAGGGTTTTTTAGCATCTGTATATCTATGCAATTCCTCATGCTCCGAAAGTAATTTGATATTGTATTTAAACCGTTCAAGTGGGTTGACCATCTCAGTGTGTGGGGGTTCTTTTCTATTTTATGATCTCATCATTTGTATGATCTTTGTTGATGAGGACGAACAGGGGGGTGGGTGTGCGTAGTTTAACAAGTTTACATCCGTGGTTCATTAAATCACAATGGAACTTATTTTACTCCCACTTCGAAGAAATACTGCCTGCGAAGAGCAAGAACTATCCATGTTACATTGCTGCTTTATCATTACAAATATAGGCTCCGAGCAATTCACATTTGGAGTCCGATTCTATATTACCCCCTGGATGATTTCATGGTTGAAATTTTCTAATAGGCTGTATAACTTGTATCAATGTATTACTTGGCTCGGTTGGCTTTGCAAATTCCTATTCTTTTGGTGTTTGGATGATATTGTTCTCCTTTCGTTGCTTATGCTTCACTGTGATTTTTGTAGTGATAATGGTTGGTGCACGCAATTGATTTGTGCTCAATATCTCATTGACCATATATGGCTTGATCAGCAACATGACAGCCTGCTGCAAAACGAAAGGTTGTGAGCACACTCAAGCACGTGACTATGTCAGTCACAAAACCAGAAATTTGAGCGGGACGTCCCACTGACTGGTTGCCTTGCGCTGTGAGTATAAGATCGGGTAGACGTAGAACTCAACCGAGAAAATCTTTATGTTAAAACATTTCTTTCTATCAGATTGCCTAAGGAGGGGACTACAAGGCAATGAGTGGTCCAACTACCTAAATTTCCCGGATTCTAAGGCCACAACCAACACAAATGAACCTAATCTACAGCGTGGATTTTTTTTGCCTTTGGAATCCTGCATATCGTTTGGCATCACAAGTATCCCGCCAGTCCCGGAATGCGTTTCTTCTCATCTTACACCAATTTGGACAGGTGCATACACATCAGCAGTGAGGCTATGCTTGGTAATTAGATTTATTATAAATTATTACTTCATTTCGGTTGTTGCGACTTATTATTACTGGTTTGAAAGTTTTCTCGATTTCTACCATAATATATTATCAAACAAATAAAAAATATTGAAGTATATATTATTTCATTAATAAAGTTGAATTGCATACCCATAATTCTAAAATATATCATTGCATTTGCCTTTTGAGTTCAACGTAATATTTTTTCCAAATGGAACACTGTAAAGGGGATAAATAACTATTGGTATGATCTCTTTCATTTCTCTAGTCCCGTTGAAATCTCTAAGACACCGTTTAATAGATAATTGTTTTCCAATTATTACCTCATTTCATCCGGCATAGTTTTACAAATAATAAGAATAAATCTATTTTTGTAGTTTGTTGTAATTGGTCTTCAAATTAAAATAATAAGAATAATAAGTACGTACCGAATTTTTGTTTTTTTGCAAAAAGTGCTCAAGCGGACACAGATGGAGTGGGTCCACAATTATGAAAGCAACTTCCACTTTGGATCATGCATCCGTCCATGCAAGGACAAAAAAAAACAGAGAAAGCAAGCTGGACTCATGAATCATTGCAGCTTTGTTTGTACGGAGATATATCAAAGGACAGCTTGCTTTGGCAAGTCTCTCCAAAATTATTGGTTGGGACATCTCAAATGGAGATATGTGCACGCTATCGAGGCTGAACTACTAAAATTTTAGATCTGATGTTTAAGCGTGTGCACAAAATCACTCCCCTTATCCTTATGTGATACCCACAAACTTCAAGAAGGCAACCCAGACCCGAAAACCCATTTTCAGGATCCGACGAACAAAATTTTCAACACTGAATGATTCTATTTCAAATTGTAGAATCAATTACATTGCAATTTTAAGGAACCAATATACTATATCTCCACCTTGCTAAATTTATTGTGTGCAAGCAGGAAGGATAATATGTGGGAAGTGAACAAAAACAATGGAGTAAGGACCCACACTAATAGGTTCAGAATGATCAACATTTACGGGTTTGAAATCTGGAATTTTTCCAGCTGAATCAATAGTCAGTCTTTCATCATTGAGCAACATTTCTTGGCTTGCCAAGTTCCCATCTTTTGCTGTCAGATGATACTCCTCTCTTATTTCTTCTGATTCCGCTTTACTGTACCAATTTATAAACCCTTTCGCAGTCTTCGACATAGATTTGTGCTTATGATGATGCTTGATCCATCTGTGACTGTAACTGTGCAACGGCAACGCGCTGTTGTTTAAGTTGACTTCAACTCGAACTGTGGTGTCACTGTTGAGGTTGATCAATAACAACATGATTCCTTGCTGCAAGATTAGAATAGAAGCTTTTGATCAGCATAAAAAAATACAGAGGTATCGAAGAAACCTGGAGTTCACGATTCAACTTACTGATTGCTTTGCACAGTGAGCATATGCTCTAGTTGTATTTAACCCGGAGAATCTTGCTGATAATACCTTTCTTCCCATCAGCCTGTGCCAAAGAAGGGCACTGCAGCGCAGACCAGAAGCAAGCATAACATCAGTTTTTGGACAATTTTTTTCCATTTCTTTTTCATTCCTTTCAAATCCACAAGCCGCTGCTTGCTAATACGAAGGGGAGTAGAAAAACCTGTAGTAGTCTGGATTTGGCTCAAAAGTAGTAGTATTGAGCAAACCATAGTTTCCTCCAATCAATGTTTGTCTACAGTAAGTTTTGGTATCATAACTTGCTGCCATACCAAGCTGATCCAAATACCTAATAAATTTAGCACACCAAAATAAGTTAATATAGAATACAAAAAGAAAAAAGGGAAAAAAAAGAAACCTGAATAGCAAAATATGCTAATGAAATCAATCTTCAAAAAGAAATTTTATTCAGATTAGTTACCAGAAACTAAACACAAATGTATTTGTGACGTGGTCTCGACCACTGTTATAAGCTCCTCCAGCCTCGCCAACCCATGCAACTGCAGAAGTCTTAGAACTTCTCAGAATACCCTGAAGATTGCTGAATGCACCGGCTACTCCATCAAGAACTGCTGGATTTAGTATCTTCTGAACCAGGTGATCATCAACTCCTGCAAGTAAATCACAAAACCAACTCCTCGACTTCTCAGATCGCATCTAGTCTGCTTGCTTTAAAACAAATAACACGTTTTGCCCTTTTTTTTGTTGGCAAGCATATAGAATTATTAGAATGAGAATTACCTGGTCCAAGATTGTAGATATGGTGCGTTGCAACATCGAGGGAAGGTGTTTTGTGAATGAATTGCCGGAACCAGTTAGCATCGAAGAACCCACCAGGAGCTACGACTAGAGGTTTCGATTTACTGTCTTTGTAGATATCTTGCAGCAATTTGGAAAGATGGATTACATCAGAGGAATAATCATCTGCTGAAATCTTTGCTCCAACACCATTTCCACTCAGTTCATTTCCTGGTAAATTGTATTCAATCACAGAAACAGATTGATCCCATTCAGCCACCATCTAAAGCAAACCAAAAACGTAACTCGACCATACTGATTATGAGTTTTCTCTTTTTGAGCTTAGTTTTTTTTTTTCCAAATTACCTAGTTCCCAGCCACGAATTTCATAACCCTTTTTGACAGTGTAACGAATGAGGGATTCGGCATTGCTTGAATCCCAATCACCAACTGTAGATCCATCACGTCTTATGATTTTTCCGGTGAGAGCATTTAGCCCGAAAATAACCACCGCCCTTCAAGAAATATTTTGCCAAAAAAATACATTAAAAAATGAAATCACAAAAGCATAAACAAGAAAATTGTACTACTACTCGTAAATTCTTTTTAACAAGGTGGTTTACCCAGATTTCTTGAAGAAGGCATTTAATTCATCCCATCTCTTCAATGGCAAGCACCCATTTGTAAAACCAAAGATTTCGGAGCTCTTGCTGAATTGATTGCATGGTTGCTTCAAATCCTCACTTTCATATATCACCTTTTCTTGCAAAGTTCCACCCAACCTAAGCTTCAATGGTGAAAATGCTGCATTTTCATTAACACCCCATAAAAAAAATAGATAACTACGTTGTAGTAATTATTAGAAAGCAAAATACTAACTACTGGTACTGCTTAACAATGAAAGCAATAAAAGGTACCTCTAACAGCATTCAGCAAAATCGGGTTGCTTAGATCCTGTGACAGAATCACATAATCAAAGCTTTAATGTTTTCACTACTACAATTACATAAATGACAAGAGACCATAATTTAGTGCGGTATTGTTAGGGACCATTACTTAGTTTCATGAGAGGCTGGTCTGTGGACCCCACTATACTGCTGCTGATGCTGCTATAAATCAAGTTTAATAATGGAACCAGGAGGTTCATCTAACAATTCAATCTATTTCATATCTACAATCCCTTCACAACCAAACATGAAATTGAAAGTACACGTTTTCATAAACCACTAGGTGAAGTAACTTTCATTTTCAGTATTGCTGCACAATATCAATAAAATAAAAAGACTGATTCTTGAAGCAAACCCCCAGGCTGAATTAAATTCCTGTAATAGTTGATTTTCACATTTGATTTTGCTACTAGCAACATAACAATCATGGAAAGTAGGTAGGTAGTCCTCAACCATTAGGTAGTAGTTGTTTTTTCACTAAGGTTCTCAACCAAGAAAATAAACTAATTTTTTTCTTCTGATAGAAAAGAAATAAACATATTAGTGTGATAGAAATTTAAGAGTTTTCAAGGGATTTGTGATGCGAACCACTCTTTTGGTAGTAATCAGTCAATAAAAGATAAGAAATGGAAAAGAGGAGAGAAGCATGAAGAGAACATACCAAATTGAGAAGAGAAGCCTTTCCCCAAGCACAAGTACCGTAATCACATTTATCAGGAGGCCACCAATCTAGAGTAGCACAAATGAAATCTTCATCAATCTCTCCAATGGCTGTTTTCCCATCAATCCAAACAGTCCCTTCTTCAGTACTATTATTACCATTACCTCCTCCTGAGCTTGCATTCACAAAAATCAAGCTTAAACTAAATAAACAAAACCAAACCCACATGCCCGTTTGCCAAACCTGAGAACCCATTTTGGGTCCCAACCAATTTCCTCAAATTCCTCTCTCACTCTGTCTTTTCTTTCTCTCTCCTCACGCCATCTCCTGAAAAGAAGAAGTGGAGTTTGAAAGCTTTTGAGGCAGGGAAGTGAGGAGGGAATTGGATGAAAGATATTGATCTATATGAGAGTTCAAATTGAGAATTTATAATGATGTAAAGATTTGTTAAAAGTGGGACCTTTAATTAGGTTCTCATTTCTTTAAAAAAAAAAGGCGAGAGAACTGAGAACGACGTTTTGCCAGTTGGGAGGGAAAAAAAGGCACAAAGGAAAATCACCTTTGCCTACAAGCTGTAAAACGAAAGTAGGACAGCTTAGGGCCTGGAGAAGGAGGAGGGAGGAGGGTGGGGTGGGGGGCGCTCTTGTGAAGTTGTGTTTGTGAGCAAGCAAATGTGGATCTTATTAAACATCATTTGGCTAAACCCGTGAGTGAATGAGACATCATTCTGCCGCCATTCTTTATAGCTTATTCGTTATTCTTCATGGCCATGTATTTTGTCCTTCTTAAAAGCCTACGATAAGGCGAAGCAAGGAATTTAACCATTCCAAAATTTATATTGTTTTTCTCTGTGGCCCTACTCTCTAGTGGCATACGGCGGTCGACTCCTTTACACAGTCAACGGGAAAATGTGCTTTTTCGGTTTTATAACATAAATTTTATTAGATTTTTAAGCATATATTAAAATACATATTAAAGTTAAAGTCATTTTAATAAACTTTATATTTTTTAATAAAATAATAAAAATAATATAAAAATTACACTTACACCTTTTATTTAAAAATAACAAAACATTTAATACATAAATAATATAAAAAAGTAAATGTAAAAATAAAAAATAAATTTTGACTTTTATAAAATAAATTTTTTGATTCAAAAATTTACTGATAGGATTTATTATTTTTTTATGCAAAGGGATTAAATATTATATAAAAAATCAACTATTTTAAAATAAAAGTAGGCATTTTGTCTAATTTTACTAACATATTATTGATACTATTTGTAAAATGGCTTATATTATGAAATAAAATTAGAAAAGTAATGTATCTTATATTATAAAGCAGAGAGGCTAATATATGCTTTTTAAGCTTTCTATTTCAGTTTGTTATTTTCATATCATTATAATCTTATTATTTACACTTTATTATTACTTTATAACTAAGTTCCACAAAGCTTAACTTAATATCATAAAATCTAATAATATTAATTTTTATTACAAAAGTATCATTTATTAATTAATTCCACCAACATCACCCACATATTCAAATTTATTATTATATATCAATTCATTTCATTTTGGATAATTTACCAAATATTATTATCATTTTAGACATGTTTATATGCAAAAGAAAATGTATATACTAAACACCCTATTATATTATTATTTTATATATTTTCACTCCAAATAACAATTAGATCATGTATTAAATTACTTAGACATTGCCTTAATAATATACTCAACTTAGATAACTAGCAATGATCATAAGTTAGTAAGGTGATAATTAGAGATAACTAAAAAAAATAAAAATTTTAATTCTATTGTCCTCTGTAGAAGACCACGGTTACTTATATAATAATTTATATTCACTTTTACATATTTCCATAAATGAATAAATAAATAAACAACATAGAAGTTATTGAAAATAGAAGAATTTTTTTTATTTATAAAGGGGATATAAGTGATAATGTCATAATAACCATAAAAATATAAAATACTAAGAACAAAAAAGAAGATTTCTATTTGGAATATTTTATTTAAGGCATCATCTTCAATCATTATACTATAATAATCTCACTAATATGGGAGTAATCTATATGCCCTATTTTTTGGCCTAATCTTTATTTTGTCATCAACTAGTTTGTGTATTTGTGCAATACATGGATATTATTTAGATAATTAAATTATATAAAATATAACTAATAATCTTATAATCACCCACTCACACACAAGAGAGTGTGTGTGTGTATATATAATTACGTTCATTGATACTTATTTTATTATTTATTGATACTTATTTTAGCATTTATTTCATAAAATTTAAAGTATATATATTTTTATTTTTACTTGATATTATGTCTTTTATTTTTTATTTAAAAAAAACTTAGTTAAAAATTTAGGAAATAAAGTTAAAGATCTTAGAACTAACATACTTAAAACATAGAATTAAAAAAAATATTACTAAAGCATGATTTAGGTATTAGTTACTTTCTATTTAATTCTATTTTTTAATAAGTTAAAATTATGATTTTAGCAAATTTTAAATTAAAATCATAAAATTAAAAATATTAAATTAGAAGTAAAAATTTTTAAACTTTAATTAATAACATATCTAATGTCTACATATAAAAAAAAATAAGCCATTTAAAACATTATTTACTCATTTTTTTAGTTTGTTGTGTTGTTATTAATTTTTTATTTATTTATTTTTAATGTTTGAAGTTTTATTTTTCATTTTTTATTATTTAGAAAAAAAATGTGAGAAAATTTGAAAAATATTCGATTAATAATAAAATAATAGTACATCGAAGTTATTTATATTTGATTAGTATATTAAGTAAGTACTGATGAATGTAATTTTATGTGTATATTTATGACTTGTATAGTATTATATTTATATGAAAATAATATTTATTTAATGGATAACTCTTTTTTATCGAGACACGTCTTAAGCATTCGTATATTCTTTAAAACTCGAAAACATTTTTTATATAATTAGAATAAATATTCAAATATCTATTTCTAAATTGAAAATTATCTCAATTTTAGATTCATTTGATGTCAATTTAATTAGGTTTGGGTAACTTTAATATTAGCTTTATTTGGATTCAAGTTTAATTGAAGAATGTGGTTATATTTATTCAATATTCATGTTAAACTAGATTTAATCATTGGATTTATGTACGATTGCTTTTTTACTTTACATAAATATTCATAAAAGGGTGAAATGCATTCATCTTTAATTAATTGCGTCTAGGATATCAAAATTTAGTTTAATTATGTTGTCATTCTCATGTCAATAGTGGGTTTTGATATAGTTTATTTATAATGACATCTAGTCCACAAAAATAAGTATATTATTTTTCCAAGCAATGTATAAAGCTATAGATATACCATGCATATGTATATCATATACACTTATATATAAAGGATGAAATCGAGTTTTTAATGAATAACATTTAAGTATAATGTTATTAAGTTTGGGCCAATATTAGACCAGTTCATATGGATTGTAATTCATACCAAATTAGGGTTAATATTATATTAGAATTAGCATATGATGAAGCCTTTTAAGATATAGATCAGTATTTGACTGGCTCTTATTAGATGCATATTAATATTGGATTTGGATTAATTGAGTTTGGGTTGGCATTGAATCGAGCCTCATCAAATTTGGATCAAATATAAGATATAGAAAATAAAAATTAGGTATAAGTCATATCAATTTTAGGTTAGATCAGATTTTGGATGTATAATTTCGTAGGCTACAATGGGTGAAATTTTGAACTAATTAAGTTAAATAGGTCGGGTATAAAAAAACAAGAATAATATATATAGAGATAATTTACAAATAAAGAAGAAATATTTAGGATTTATTTCAAATAAATAAATTTTTTGTTTGGTTCACAATAAAGGCAACGTTTGATGTTTATTTTAAATAAGGAATTTTTTTTGTTAAAATAATAATTTTTTGATTAAATAGAATATTTTACAAATTACAAAATGTAGATATGATTATATTTATTAATACATACTCAATAAACCAATTGGCTATAATTGAATTTAATATATTTTATTATTTATTTAATGCTATAATAAAAAAATTGTTATTATATATATAACACTTTAAAAGCTAACAATTGAAAGGCTATAAAGATGAAAAAATCAAAACATGTAAAAAACTATGATAAAATATTCCAAAAAAAATATTTTTTATTTAAAATCAAAATTGGAAATTTAAAAACTTAAAATATAAAAGCATTTGAATTTTTGGACTATTGAATATTTTGAATATTTATGTTATTTATATTATTAAATTTAGAAGTTTCTTTGTGCCATTTTAGTTCTTATAATTTCTTAAAATAAAAAATAGGACATCTGAAGAAAAAAATTTATCGTTTTTGTATCATACTATCAAATAAATAATAAAATAATGATATCGTAAATTAATTTATAGCTAATTTGTGTACTAAAAAACCTTTTGGTAGGTGTAATTATATTAATATGCTTATGATACGTAAAATACCTTATATATGCAATCATTTTGTTTTAGTAATAAAATATATAAAAAAAAAACTTTTAACTTAAAAAACATTTAAACATTGATACCTTTATTTTTGTGAGCAAACTCTCTAAATATTTTCTCCTCAATCGATTATTATTTCATAATCTTTTTATCTCATTGTGAAAGTTTATGCTTTGTTCTTTTTGAGATCGTCATCGTTGCTGGTTGGTACTTGGCAGCGAAAATAAACTATCTATATATTGTTTATCGAGGCCGATTAAAGACGAGACACGCTATGCTATACTGCTGCCGTCTCCGCGTCCAGGCAGGAATCAAGGTCAATGAGCCTTGAGCATCTGGTACTTGGCCAAACCAATTCCGAAAACTGACAAAAGTCAAATTAGGACTCGGTGCCGGCTCGTTAATGGTTGGAGGTAAACAGATATTATCATTAATTGTAATATTATTGAAGTTACTTCGATGCTTGCCAATTAATACTCAAAGTACTATATTTTATTACTTAAAAATAATATATTTCATTCAAATATCGCAGTCAATAATTCTATCCTAAACTAATACGAAGGATACATACATATATATGTTATTACTGACTTTTGAAGTTCTGGATATGGGATTGTCTCAAATAAATCAGGCTAATAATTATCGATTAGGTGATCAACTAAGTCTTATCCAAATATTGAGAAAAAAGAATTAATGAAATAACGTGCGAACCCAGACGAAAGGCCCAAAAAACTGCTACTCCAAATACATTATTGATGAATGGGATAAAGGAGGGCTTTTTGGTCTTTGTAGGTAAGATAAATCTAAAATTAGCTGCGCCCTGCGAACCTAACTTACCAACCGATGGGAAAAGTGTCGCCTTTTTCTTGCTATCCACTACATCTTCATCTCTCCAAGCGTTTGTTCAATTCCCTTATCCTACTACTTCCCCCTCCCAAGCAAAGCAAAGAATCACGGTGTCTTTTCTGTTGAGATATGGACACTATACATAACAGGACGTGCGCCCGTTTGACTTGTTTCGCTTCCTCTTCTTACGTTATCCGTTTTGACTTTGTTTCGCTTCCTCTTCTTACGTTTTTGAGATATTTTTTTCTTCCTAGTGCTTCATGGCACTCGACTGTGTATTAACGTATAAGCAAATTCACCCAACAGACACTAGCTTCGTGTAAGTTCGTTAGTTTCACTACAACTATGGGTCGGTTGAACCAATTGTTGGCCGAAAGAATGATGAAATGGAGCGATTTATTATAACATTATCAGTCATATATACTAATCATTGTTATTTGTTTAATAATGTTTACTTTTAATTTTTATCAGATATGTGGTAAATTTTAAGCCATATTGAGCAAAATAAAAAAAAGATATATAAAACTAACAATGCTATGCTACGGAAGAGTCCAAAAGAGATATATAAAATTTAACACTACTATCGAATTGAGTTTTATTAATAATGCCCATTAGACGATGTGTATCACACAACCGTTAAATAAAAGTATTGGGAATCTGATAATGCATTGTGGCAAAAGGTTTAGATGACGATTTTAAGAACAAACCATTATTAAAAGTTCTATATCACAAGTTTAGATAACAATTTTATGAGAAAGATCGACATCAGACACACAATGAAAGAAGTTGGTACGGTCTACTTTTGATAAGAGCTCTATAGTTTTTAGTTAATCTGTGAAATGTATTTGTTATTAAAGTTTTTGGTACCAGATTTGAGTTCTTTCAACTTAGGTATGCTCTTAAATGACATTTTTGGCCCCAAGTTTGTTTGATTGAAGCTCGATCCTTCACCCTATTTGAATTATTTTTCAGTTCATTCATTATTTTTTAAGTTATTTGGTTTATCGTGCTCAAATCAGATTTACCTTAAAGCTCCTTCATTTCATCAGTATTTGCTTCTAAGGATTCCTTTTGGTATTTTATGCATCATTTCCTTTGATTTGTTATCTTGCTTCATTCTAGCTTGGTTGATATCTATTCCTTTGGTCTCGAAATATATTCACAAGTTTAGATATGTTTGTCCTTTGGGTCAAAATCATATCTAAAACTCATTTAGTCGTATCCATAGTAATGGAGTGGATTGGTATAGTTCACCCTAAAAGAACCATTAAGGGTTCAAATCCTTCATACTCCTTCTATTCTACCATATATGTTCTTGATTTGGGAATATCTTGGATTTTTCTACATTATTATGTAACTTTAGATGACGGATTTAGTCAAAACCGTTATTAAATCCTTCTTTTGATAATGGTTTTAAGTTAAAACCATCATCTAAAATAGCCTATATTTTTCTATATTAACGTGTCGTGGTGTCTTTCAATGGAATTTTTTTGAATTATTATCAAATATTAGATAACCCTTGCTTAAATGACATTGTGGACTTGTTATCAAAGCCTAATTTTAACCACCATCTTAGTCCATTTTTGAGTTAGTTTAGAGTACACAATATGTATAATCCTGAATAGTTATAACTCTATGCTCTAACTCTAGTAAAACCAAATCATTCCATTTGAGAAACCTCCTCAAAGTCAGCTAGATCATCATCAAATACATGTGATACAATGTCTTACAAAGTGTAGTATCATTGTGTGTATTATAACACCCCCAAAATTTACTACTAAAAATTATTATTTTTAAAAGTTATATGCAGAAGTGAATATAATAAATTTTGGGGTGCTATGACCACACATAGTAGCAGACTAGTTTTCCTCCACCATTTCAATACCAAGTGCTAAGGCTAAAAACGTATTTTGCACAAACTCAATAATATAATCATAAAACAGAGCAGCGTAATAGTTAGATTTCATGAAATACAATCCACTAACTATAGTTACACAATAAAGTTAGTGGAAAGGAAAATATAAAAGATTCAAGAAAAATATAAAAATCTTTCTAGATAGTCCTACCCTCTTAACCCGATGAGTAAATCTTGAATAGTGCTTGCAAGCTAATTTGTAAAGGCCACTGCTTATTAGATAAGAGGGGGCGCCAACAAAAGAACCCTTCAATATTGTAGTACTGAGTAACCCATTATATGAGACTAATATGTAAGGCTCGTATGTAACACATCAAACACATGAACATGGAATAATACATATATTAACTGAAATGCAATAATCCTTCAGATAGTCACATGCATCAAGATTATATGCTTCCAATGCTCATTCAATTCGAAATAACTAAACTTGCTAATGGAACATTCAAGTGATGCTCTTTCTAATATAATCAGAGAATCAACATCATACTCAATCATACACCATCCACTCAACTCATAGGTAGGCCCGTAGGCCCATCAATATAATACCATACACATTCCATCTCAGTAGGCACCAAGGCAGCTATCAAATTACAGGTAGGCTCAAAGGCTACTACTGAAACACATCAATAGGTCATATTCATTCATTCTTTCTTTATTATCTAGACTCAAGCCATTAGTGTCATAATTAGTCATATCTCAAATTATATCCACGTAGGTTTGGGGACCCCATTATTCTCATCGGTTGAGTGGTAAAAATAATAGAACCCAGGGTAGAATGCTCTTAGCCACTATTCTCACCGATGGACGGATAAATGTATTAAAACCAAGGGAGGTATACTTTTGGCCTTTATTCTCACTGGTGGACCGGTAAATGTAATACAACCTAGGACAACACACTCCCAACTACTATTATCACCGGTAGATCGATAAATATAATACAACCTAGGGAAATATGCTTCTAGCCATTATTTTCACTAGCGGACTGATAAATCTAATGCAATCTGGCCACTATTTTCACTAGTGGATTGATAAATCTAATGTAATCTAAGGCAGAACACTCCTGACCACTATTCTCACAGGTGGACTGATAAATATAATATAATCTAGGGAAAAATGCTCCTAACCACTATTCTCATCAATGGACCGACAAACATAATACACATGGTCCAAACCCACACAGTGTTCTGCTGTAAGTAGTTAGTGTATTTCCATTTAATTATCACGCAATTTCATTTCATTTACTCGAGGAAGATATCATGAACTCGGAGACACAAAGGTACACCAGTTATACTGAAGCATAAGAGCAACACAATATCCTATCGACTATTAACCCAGGGATACAAAGGTACCCTGGTCGCATAGGTACATGAAGGCACATAGTACTCTACCAACAACTACACTTTATCCATAAGTATGCGTAGCCCATAATTAGGTCCGTAGAGGTAAACAGAGTAAGATGTAGTGTAACACCCCCAAAATTTACTACTAAAAAATTTCGTTTCATTAAAAGATACAAGGGAAGCAAGTAAAATAAAACTATAAATTTTGGAGATATTACCACCGTGATCAGTACAAGCCCGGTCCTCGACCAGTTTCATACTAACCATAAGGCTAAAGAAAATTTTCTGTCAACCATTTCATTAGTCAAACTTAAAACAAGAATTCATAAAAGCACTAAAACATTCATAATACGGAAATCAGAGCACGCGTAAAAGAAATTACAATCATAGTGCATAATTAAAGTTCTCAAAAGGGATAAAAGTTACAATACGATAAAACAAGTCTGAATAAACCTATACAAGATAAATGAATAGTAAAATAAAAATCTGGTCATGTCGCTCTTGGTTCAAAAGCTAAGTCCAAGCTCAACTCTCAGCCTTACCCGATGCTTCATAAGCATCAAAGATGACATCTCCTATCTACACAAATTCAGAAGGGCCTTCTGCTCGTGGGAATGAGCATTACCCATGAAATGGGTGGTTAGTATGCTACATACTTAGTAAGGTAACCATGCATCTAATCCCAACACACAAAGGCATATAACACAATCATGATCATATAATAGCATACAAACAATACAGAAAATAAAGGCCGAGCTATAGTCTGAATCAACTGATTCTTTAAATCTCTGATCATTACTCATTTCACACCATATTTATTATCAATCCATGTGAGTGTGGGAACCCCACTATTATAGCCAGTTGACTGAAAACATACAGAGCATAACACTTCTAACCACTATTATTGTTGGTGGATTCATCTCCAGGGCAAACCGGTGGATCGGTCTGGTCCTAACGCTCATGGTGTTTCACTATAAATACTTAGTGTCTTTCCCATGCCTTATTAAAATTATATTTGGTTTGTTAAGCATAGAATCCCCCACTATTATAGCTGGTGGACAGGAAACATATAGGGTAGAATGCTCCTGACCACTATTATTGCCAGTGGATTGGTCTCCAAGGCACCCTGGCTCCTGGCCACTATTATTTGCTGTTGGACCAGTCTAGGCCCGACTCAACAATCTTCCTCTTTAAATGGTTAGTATCTTATCCGTGTCTTATTCGACAAGTTTTCTCCCTAGACATGCATGTCACCAACCATCTACTCTTATTCTCCCAAGAGGGTATGCTCCATATCTTGGGACTCCTACACCACATAACACATCCCAACATCCTTTTCTTCTTCCACTTACTCACATTAGAAGCCCAACTCCTAAGTGTGTGGGTCAAGGCCCACTACCTTATGCCTTCCGAGTCCACTCACTATCTTTCCATTGGGTTTTCCCCTAAAACCCTAATTTGGGCTATGTGGCCTATCCTTCTCTGTCTCACGCAACTAAAGCTCATTTACCATCCCACACATCACCTCACTTAGATTCAACACCCATCATTTCACTTTACTCCCCAAATATATATGTGACCATGAAACCCTAGTTGGTCACTCGAAACCCTAGCACCTTTCTTTCCCACATGTCACCCCTCCATTTCTCACCTGCCATCCTTGCTTTCCCATGGTACCCATACTCACTCTACACATGATATTCTTCTGCTTTCATCCCATACTCCACTCACCCTCCATTATTTTTACTTTCACAACCACCTCAAATTAGGGTTTTCCTCCCAAACCCTAGCCAGGTTTCCTATGCACCCTTATACCAACCTACATACTATTTTTCTCCCAAAGTCTCCAATCACCCCCCAACAACTCTTCCCTTACCTTACTTATACCCCAAGATAATTTTTTCACATAAAGATCATCCCCATGCACACTCCATCCTCCCCATGCAAACCCTAGGAATTCCCATGCAACTCTTTCCATTCTATGCAAACCCTAGAAATTTTCATGCAACTCCTTTTTGTTCTATGCAAACCCTAAAATTTTCCATGCAACTCCTTTCATTCCCATGCAAACCTTAGAAGTTCCCATGCAACTCCTTTCATCCCACTCATTTATTTTATCCATATTCTCCTTTATTTTCCTCCTCATGGATCATGAGGCTATTAGGCCAACCTCACATCCCTTTTGTCAACTCACTTCCTACCTTTTTGTCCTTTTCACCCTTTCACTCTATATCATATTATTAATCATTCAAGCATGCATGTCCTAGAGGGTCACATAATAAAACATTATATATATATATATATGAAAACCACATAAGCATACCTCAACTCCAAGATGCGCCATACGTAAAACACTTATAATAATTATAAGATAGACGACATAACATAACACATGGCATACAAGGCATATAACACACACATAGAGGGGCTTAGCTACATCCTTACCTAACATGACACCGGTCTTAGAGCACGCTCCTACGCCTCCTTAGGGTTTTGACTTGATTCACCTATAAGAGGAAAAAATTAAGGGTTAACTTCACTCTTACCAAAATTACCATTATTTCCTACCTTACCCTTATCATAGCCTAATATTAGGGTTACCAATATTAATAGTAGTTTTATAAGTAAAAGTAGGGTTATTATTCTTAAGGTAGCTAACTATGTTATTACTAGTCAAAATAGGTCTTAGGAGGTACATAGGTTCATGTTAAAGTACTTATAGAAATATTTATATTATTAGAGATAATAGATTAATATTAATACTACTAATAATAATAGTTGTAGTGATAATATTAATAACAACCCAAATCTTAGCAGCAACAGTAGTAGTAGTAGCTGTAGCAGCAGCAACAACAATAGCGATATTAATAATAGTTCTAATCTTAAGAGTAATACAAGTAAGAATCCTAATAATCATAATATTGGTAACTTTAGTGATAATATGGCCAAGTATAAAAATTGTGATAGTGATAACAACAACAACAACAACAACAATAATAATAATAACTATAGTAACACTAATAATAAAAGTGTTATGAATAATACTAATAATAATAATAGTCGAATGGTAAATAATAACAATAGGGTTCAATTATTTATAATAGCAATAAAAGTGATAATATGCCAAAGTTAGCATTAATAATAATAATAATAATAATGAGGATAATAAAAATAAAAATAATGATAATCATAATGATAATAAAAATAGGATTTTGACCCTTCACAATAATACCAGAATTAATATTCCAAGGCTGTAAATAATAATAATAATGATAAAAATAATAATAATAATAGGAATAAACACATTAATACAAGTAAAAGAGATAATATTTGTGCAAATAGGGTTTTAAGGGTTAGGGTACCAACTACCACCTAGGGTTGGTGGTGACCAGGCGGCACCAGCGGCGGTGGTGGTGGAGGGAGAAGAGGGGGAATGAGAGGGTGATTAAGGTGGTAGAGGATGCCCTAGGTTGAGAGGGCTATAATGATGGGGGTGGCATAAAGGACGACGTTTGTGGTGGCCAAAGGTGGTGGAGGTAGGTAGGGGAAATGGAAGGTAGGGGGAGGTAGAAGAGGTTCTACTAGTGGTTTTAGGGGGCAGGGGAGTGGTGGTTGCGATGGGAATAGCAGCGGACGGCGTCGCGGATGTGGGTGAGGAAGGGTCGATCGAGGAGCTAACTTTGCACGGCCAAGGCAGCTCGTGCAAGGAGAATTGAGGGTGGTGGGTGGTGTAGTTCAGTGGAGGGTGGTGCAAGGAATGTTTTGGGAGATGGTTCGGGCAGCGGTGATGGGGTGGACGGTTGAACAGGCGGTGACACAACAAAAGAGAGGAAATTTTGGGTAGGGGAAAAAAGGCCTAATAGGGGTGATTGAGGGGTATTTATAGGCCAAAGAAGGTGGAAAATGACAAATGAGGAAGAGGGAAATAGAGAGGCACACGTGGCAGGTCGCCGGCCAACGACGTACAACCGGTATAGGCCTGCAAAATTACAGGTCTTGTCAGCTTGGGAAGGGAGGAAGGAAGGGGGAGAAGGGAACACATGAGGGGAGAGAAAGAGAGTGATTAGGTGGAGAAGGGAGAGGGATCAACAAGAAGAGAGGGGAGATGGCTGGCCGACATGCAGCGTTGTACAGGCTGCGTGCTTGCACGAGGAAGAGAGGAAGATGAGGGGTCAGGGAAGAAGAAGGGTTGGGGGAAGAAGGAAGAAGAAAGGGGGCAGACCGGCTGGCTAGGGGAAAAAAAGAAAGAAAAAGAAGGGGCCGGACCGGGCTGCTAGTGAGGGAGAAAAGAAGGGTGGTAGGCCTTGGGCCATGCTGGAGGAAAGGAGAGGGGAGAGCATTTGGGCTGCGGAGGTAGGCTGGCCCAAATCGAGGGAAGGAAAGGAAAAAAGAAAAGAAGAAATGAGAGGAAGGAGAGAAAAAAAGAAGGAAAAAAGGAAAAAAAAGGGAAAATTGATAGGTTGGGGTATTTAGAACATTTTGGTATTTTAAAATATTTAAAAAAATAATATTTTAATAAAATAATAATTAAATTTCCTTTTTAGGTTAAGTTAGGATATTTTAAATGATTTTTCCTTAATTCCATTTTAATTAGCAAAATACTCAAAATTTTCCTAATTAAATTATTTATTATTTTCCTCTTGATTCTTCCTTAATTACTTCCTCTTATTTTAATAAAATAATTTATTTAATTAATTTTCATAATAAATCCTTATTTTGTCAAAATTCCCTAAATTAAGGTTTTGAGGTATTTCATGTAAGGCCTAACTAGGGCACTAAGGCACATGAACAAAATCTAAAATAATATCTTAGGGTAGCAACATCTAAAGAGCCACCAATTTATATCTAGAGGTCTTTCACTTTAGGTATTAGTATTTTAATTAGGGTGACCATCAGAAGCACACATTAATCACATACTTAACTATTTTTATTTTTTTCAACATTATAAAGTAACCAGAATTAGGATTATTATCAATGTCAACATCATTAGTTTGCTAAGGCCATCCTAGGCTCCAATACTCAAACTTAGCCACCTAATGTCAAAATGACCAAAATGCTCCTCAGGTTAAGGTTACCTCTTCACCAGCCATTTCCATCACAAATTCCATTTTATTTCATCAACATGTCATAAAATGAATAACACGCCATAATTAAATCATCGATCATGAAGTTAACACACCAAATGACCATTTGAGACATAAAATCCTAACATTTTCCTCTAGAATAACCAACACACATTCTCATGCTCAATTAAAAATTAATCCACTTCCGGCATATTTATGAAAAGAACAACATAACATACTCTAATTTATCAAGTTACCCCTAAACCATACAATAAAATTGCAATTGCGGTCGCGATCACGCTCGTGATCGATTAATTATGTGCCACGATCATCACATCGTGATTTTTGATTTTTTTTCATAATATGGTATAAATGTTATTTATTCACCATTTAATTACTTATAAAACTATATATTAATGTTATATGTCATATTAGAAGTCTTTAAATGGCTTATTATATGTTAAATTATTCTAACAACACTACTTTTACCTTGTAATGAGAAATAAGGCATGTTGGTATTGAATCTCACACTCACCTCATCTTTGATTGTCCTATTGTTGTGTTTGTTTGGAAGGAGATCAGGTATTGGCTTGGTATTGCAAAAGGTTGTACAACTACAACATTCTATAGTATAATTTGATCTCTTAGAAGAATTTAAAGAGGTTCCAAACTTCCAAGTTCATTACTTTTATTAGTATATTCATTACTTAAAAAATTTATAGATGTAGCATGTAAAAAACAACACATTAGTATATTATTAAACTAATATGTAATAGATAATTAATAAAAAGTAGATATCACAAGTCAAGTAGAATAGTTAGTTAATTAATAAAGAATAGATTATATTATAGCATGTTAGTAACATAGTTTAGCATAAGTCATTTAAAATCTTTTATATTTACTAAATAGGAAATACCAACTCTTGTGGTGGAGTATAAATGAAAGTCTCAAGAGTTGAAACTTATCTATTCTCTCTTAGAGTCTCGGTGAGTTGGTCCTCTTGTCTCCAAAGTTCAGAGTTCAGACTCTTCTCATTCCCACTTCTTCCCACACTTCCAAGCTCGCTGCTCGTGCTCACTAGTCGCCACTCCTTGCTCGCCACTCGCTTCTACAATTTCATCTGTTGTAGACATGAGACTTTTTTATTCCAAACTTCTAGTCCAAGCTGCGAGTCTTAGTTTCTTTGTTGATGACAACCAAACAGTCCAATAGAACCAGTCGACCGAAGCAAATTCTACCCAGAGCCATTAATGAACAATAGACGAACCAAGCATTGTTGGATTAGTTGTGAATTAGGGTTAGTATTTTTTCCTTCTTATATCTAATTTGTTTTATATGTTGCTAACTTATATAACCATATTGATCAATAATTGCTATTTACTGTTTTTGGTAAATTATTGTCCTCTACTTCTGCTTTCTACTACTATGGTTTACTTTCAGTGACTAGGTGGGTTACTTTTGGTTCTGAGGGGATGGGGTAGGGTAGGGTCGCAAGGCATCATGAATGGTGCAAATAGTTTTTTAATTTTTCTACAATTTTGGTAGGTTCACTGATATTTCGATGCAATATCAACAATATTAGCCGAAATCCAATATTGTGTCGATATATCGGCGATATTAGCATGTTTTTTTCCCATCGCGGCTGACTTAGATTCTGCAAAATTGCGGCCGATACCCAATTTTGGAGTCGTAATTTCATTGTATGCCCTAAACCATGCATAATCATTATGATACTCTAAATTATCAAAATACTCTGAGGCTCTATAATGTTCATGATCATGCTTGAATAGGTGATGCTAAAGCAATAAACCCTTATTCTCATATTTAACATCAATTAATACTTATCATGAAGGTTTATTAGACTAATTGCCATATTACATGCAAAATTACCAAAATGCCCCTATACCATATTTTATTGAACATCATGATCAAATAAGTGATACTAAGATAATAAATCCCTATAATCATGTTTAAAATCAATTTATACTTATCATGCAGGTTTGTTAGACCAACCACCATATTACATGCAAAATTACCAAAATGCCCATAGGTTATTTAATATTAATAATCATATCCAATACGCATTACTAACACCGCAAAACCCCTATTATCATTCTTAGTACCAATTATTACTTACCATGCATATTTATTTAGGTAACTCCCATTTCATATGCAAAATTATAAAAATTCCCCTAGATTATAAAATATTGATAATCATGCCCAACCATGCATTGCCAACACCACAAACCCCTATTATCGCACTCAACACCGATTATTGCTTATCATGCATTTTGATTAAGGCAACCCCCATTTCACATGAAAAATTTCCAAAATGCTCATATGATGCAGGAACATCCTCATCTAGTGATCAAACTCTTACCCTTAATTTTATCAAGTTTGAGAGTCACAAAACTCTCCTTACTTGGAAATTTTAATCACTCCTAAGAAAACTAACCATGAAAACTTTATCAACTTTTACCACCTTCACATAATAATCCCCCACTTTTTAAGCCATGCTTTTTAACCCTTTTTAGCTTATTTATTTTATTATTTTAGCTCCAAAAATACCCTGAAAATGCATCCCAATCTGCAACTACAGTAGTCGCACAAAATAAATCACAAGTCCCTCAAGCTACATGATAAGTCATTTTCAGCACTTGGAAAGAATAATAAGGAAGTCTAGAAGACATTCTTTACTTCTTTTTAATTATCCCTATCTCTTTTCTTATGAATCAAGTAGCACCTATATGAGTTAGACACATGAAGGAAGGAGACTACCATTCAAAGTCAGCATGGTACACACCCCATGGCCGAGTGATATAGGATGTTGGGAGAACTTAGTTTATACAAGGATAAAAAATTAAAAGTTAAAAATTAAGTTTTGGTTGATAATGAAGAAGTTGATGAAGGAGAGATTCCTTCCTCCTTATTTCACTCAAAACTTATACAATAAAATGTCCTCTTTGAAGGAAGGATCTTTAAGTGTAGAAGAGTACATTAGAGAGTTTGAAAAAATCTATATTAGTGTTGATTTTGATGAGCTAGATGAGTATGCTATGTCTCAGTTCCTTTGTGGACTTAAGCATGATATCTCTAGGAAGGTAGAAATGCATAGGTTTTACACCTTTGATGAGCTTTACCATTTGGCCATCAAGATCAAAAAACATAAAAAATAGATGAGGTTTGTGAGGTATGGAGGTCCAAATAAGGGTTCTAGCACCTCAAAGGATACTTCTCCACCATTCAAAACTCCTTCCACACCTTTAACAAAAGATGTGAAAGGTAAAGGGGTGGTGGTTGAGAATTAAACCAAAAGTGTGAGGTGTATAAGTGTAAAGGCTTAGGGCACTACCAAAATGAGTGTCATAACAAGAGGGTGATGACTATGGTGGATTTAAAGGAGACTAACTGAGAGGAAGAAAGTGATGAAGAGGAGGATGAGTTGGCCTTCAATGGAGAGGAAGACTATGCACCACCGGATGTTGGAGAATCCTTGATTGATTAGGAGGGTGTTGCACACTAGCGAGGTCAAATGTGATAAATCCCAAAGAGAAAATATTTTTCAAATCAAGTGCACCATACTTGATAAAATTTGTTATCTTATTATGGATGGAGGTAGTTGTGCCAATGTTGCTTCATGCACTTTGGTAGAGAATCTTGGTCTCACCACTAGAAAACAAGATAAACCATATAAGATACAATGGCTTAATAATGGTAACATAGTATAGGTGATAAAAGGTGCCATTTTCCATTGAAAATACCTACCAAGATGAAGTGGTGTGTGATGTAGTGCCAATGGATGCTTGTCATCCGCTTTTAAGGAGACCATGGTAATTTGATAAGAGTGTCCTATATTATGGGAGGAAGAACACTTATTGCTTGAATTTTTCCAAAAAGAAGATTGTACTCACCCTTTTAGTTACTAGGCCTATACATATTATTATGAGTTGTAAAAAGTCTTTACTCATAGGTGAAAATTGTATAAACAAGGCTATAGTAAAAAGGAAGGTAATATACTTGTTATTGTTGGAGGATAATAAAGGGAAGGCTTATATTGAGCCAAGGGTTATGGCATTGTTAGAAGAGTTTGATGATGTATTCTCTAATGACCTACCCCATGTATTATCCCCCATTAGAGGGATAAAGCACCAAATTAACTTTGTACCCGAGGCTATACTCCCTAGTAAGGTAGCCTATAGGTATGACCCTAAGGAGATATTGGAGTTACAAAGGCAAGTAGACAAATTATTGCCTAAGGGTTTGATAAGGGAGACCCTTAGCCCTTGTTTCATGCCTGCCTTGCTTGTACTAAGGAAAGATGGTATCATGAGAATGTGTGTGGATAGTAGAGTTATCAACAATATTACCATCAAATATAGGTATCCTATATCTAGACTTGATGATATGCTTGATAGTCTAAATGGTGCATGCTTGTTTTCCAAAATAGATCTAAGGAGTGGCTACTATCAAATAAGAATAAAAGATGGCTATGAGTAGAAAACAACATTCAAAACCAAGGGAGGATTTTATGAGTTGATGGTTATGCCCTTTGATTTGTCAAATGCCCTTAGTACCTTCATGAGACTTATGAATAAGTTACTTAGACCATTCATTATCAAATTTGCAATAGTTTACTTTGATGACAGATCTAGCAAAGAAGAACATGTAAAACATCTCAAACTTATATTTCTAGCACTTAGAGGTCATAAGTTGTATGCTAAGCTAGAAAAATATGAATTCTTTGTACCTAGGGTTACATTTCTAGGTTTTTTGGTTTTCAAGGATGGAATATCCATGGATGAATCTAAAGTAGAAGCAATCAAGATGTGGCCTACACCAACAAGACTTAAACAAGTGAGATATTTTCATGGTTTGGCTTAATTTTATAGGATGTTTATTAGGAATTTTAACACCCTGCTAGCTCTATAACCTAATCATGAAGAAGGGAGAATTCAAGTGGACTAATGCTGCATAAGATGACTTTGAGGTGATCAAGGGGAAGTTAAGCGAAGCATCTATCCTAACATTACCCAACTTCAACAAATTATTTGAGGTTGAGTGTGATGGGCATTGGGGCAGTTTTACTATAAGAAGGGAAAATGATTGCCTTCTTTAGTGAAAAGTACAACAACTCTAGGGTGAACTATAGCACCTATGACAAAGAGTTCTACACTTTGGTATGAGCTCAAGATCATTGGTCCCACTACTTATGACCCTAATAGTTCACACTACACAAAGATTGTGAGTAATTAAAGTACATTAATGACCAACATAAGCTTAATCCAAGACATGCGAGATGGGTGGAATTCTTACAATATTTTTTCTTTGTAGCCAAACATTAAAGTGGAAAAACAAATGTAGTAGCATATGCACTTTCTAGGAGATATTATATACTCTCTTTGTTAGAAGCTAGAGTATTGGGGTTTAGGTGAATTTGGGAGCTCTACAAAGAAGACAAAGACTTTGATTGCTATTTCAAGGATCAAGATAAGAAGGGCTCATTTGTCATCTAGGAGGGTTTTCTTTTCAAGAGAAACAAGTTTTGCATTCCTAGATGCTCTATCAGAGAATTACTTGTAAGGGAAGTATGTGGAGGAGGACTAGCTGGATACTTCGGCATCAACAAGACCATGGACATACTTAGTGAGCATTTTTATTGGCCCAAACTTGTGGGAGATGTACAAAGTGTAATAGCTAGATGTGTCACTTATCAAAAGTCCAAGAGTTGCTTCCACCAAGGGCTTTATACTCCTCTACCTATCCCACACCAATTATGGAATCATGTGAGTATGGACTTTATTATAGCATTGCCTAAGACACAAAGGTAAAATGATGCTATAATGGTGGTGGTGCATCGGTTCTCTAAGATTGCTCATTTCATTGCCTGTCATAAGATGGATGATGCCTCTTATATAGTCGATCTATTCTTTAGGGAAATAGTCAGGCTGCATAGTATTCCCAAATATATTATTTTAGATAGGGATACCAAGTTCCTTAGCTATTTTTGGAAGACTTTGTAGAGTCTAGTGGTTACCAAACTCCTATTAAGTACCACCTACCATCCACAAACCGATAGGCAAACCGAGGTCACTAATAGGACCCTCACCATTCTCATCAAAAGTTTGATTCATAAATCCTTAAAGGATTGGGACACCAAACTATCTCATACCAAGTTTGCCTACAACCAATCACCAACCTATGCCACAGGCCACTATCCTTTTGAGGTAGTATATGGAGTGGATCCTACTACTCCTATAAATCTCTTACCTTTCCCAATCAAAACCCACACCAACTTCCAAGCACAAAAAAGGGCTAAGGTAATGAAAAAACTTTATGAGCAGGTGACATAAAAAATAGATAGGGTTAATGAGATGTATAAGAGTAAAGCCAACAAACACCGAAGGTAACATTTATATGAGCCAGATAACCTATTTTGGCTTCACCTTAGGAAGGAATGATTTCCTTCTAAATGGAAAAATAAGCTCATGCCTAGAAGCGACGGTCCATACAAGATCATTAAAAATATTGGTGATAACATATACAAGCTGGAGCTACTTGAGGAAATGGGAGATATATCAAACACATTTAATGTGGGAGATCTACTTCCTTACATTCATGATAAACCCTTCAAAGACAAGGAGGTTTCTTTTCAAGAGGGAGAGGAATGCGGAAGCATCCTCATATAATGATCACACACTTACCATTAATTTTCTCAAGTTTGAGAGTCATAAAACTTTCCTCACTTGGACAAATTAATCACTCCTGAAAAAACTAGACATGTAAGCCATGCAAACCTTGTCAACTTTTACCACCTCCACATCATAAACCTCCCCACCTTTTAAGCCAAATTTTTTTGACCCCTTTTATCTCATTTTATTTTATTATTTTATATCCAAAAACACCCCAAAAACATAGCCCAATATGCACATACAATAGCCACACAAATACAAACCATAAGTCCCTCTCAAACTACATGACAATTCATTTTCAGCACTCGATAAAACAATGCAGATTTTTAGGAAGAACAAGGAAGGCTAGAAGACATTCTATACTTCTTTTTATCCCTTAAAAGAATAAAATGATCCTTATCTCTTTCCTTATGAATCAAGTGGCAGTTACATAAGTTGGACACATGAAGGAATGACACTACCATTTGAAATCAGCATGGTACACACCCCATAGCCGAGTGACATAGGATGGTGTATTAGGTAGTTTCTTTTATTTGTTTTTGTAATACCCCAAATTGAGCAGAGTATTATAAGGATTAATCTAGCTACTTATATCAACATGGTATACATCCTTTTAGTGATTCTATCCTAATAATTCTACAGTTAAGCATGCTGGCTGTGGAGTAATTTTTAGGACGGGTGACTCTCCTGGAAAGTTTTAGAAATTTTAAGAAAATTTATCAGGAAATATGGGAGTGAGGACAAAGTGTGCTTTGATGAGTTCATATTTTGACACATTTTATACCCTTATAATCTTAGTTTTTGGTAGTTTATTTAACTAATATAGGGGAATAATTATTGTTTTATGCTTAAGTGGTAAAAATTGCATAAATTTTATTATTTGAGCTAAAATGATATAAATTAAGTAAATTTAGAATAAAATATTATTTATTAATATTTATTGAATTTTATTTTGCAGGTATTGTTTTTAAATAAAAGAAAATTAAAAAAAGAGAGAGATTGGACCTTTGGACCAACGGCCAAAGGCCGAAGGCCCAAAGGCCAGGAAACGAAACAAAACAATGTCCAGCGATGATCAACAAACCAAAAAAGCCGCACAAAAGGGCGCACGAAACAAAAAGGCCAAGAAAGTCAGCTGGGCAGGGCTGACGTGGGAAGTGCATGGACGACGCATGCACAAAAAATTTATAAAAGGGCGAGCGGCAGGCCAAAAGAGGGACGCAGAGAGAGGGGCGCAACAGAGCCGAAGCCTTCAGAGGCTCGCACTCTGAGTCGGGCGAGTAGGGCAACAGAGCCTTCAGAGGCTAGTGCGGTAGAGCCGCAGGAACCAAGCCGCAGAAAAGGAAGGCTAGGCTAGGCGGTAGAGCTGCAACACAGAGAAAGAGGGAGCAGCCGCACGACACCAGGTAGGGCGCGTCACAGAGAGGACGGGAGACAGACGCATGGAAAGTGAGAGGCACGGAGTTCGAGGCGTGCAGCACAGCAGCGCCTTCGACAGCCGTCAGCCGAGAAAGAAAAAGAAAAAGAAATTTGTTGCACGGAAATTAAAGCGCCGAGAAGAGAAAATAAGAAAGAGGAATAGTTTAATACCGGTAGAATTTATTTCAGATAAAATTAATTTTTATCTGAATAAATTCTTGATCTTTAATTCAAAATTAATTCCGGTTATTTCTTTCTCTTATTTTTAATTTATATTTTAGATATATATTTCTATGTAATTAATTCTATAATTATGGCTAGCTGATTGTTTATTGTTAGGGAATGAATTGAAACCCTAGACTATGGTTTGACTTATAATTTTATTTTCTTTGTTTCGTGAGATTGTTTCTTGACTCTATATTAATTGCTATCGTTTATATGTATAATTTTGTCAAGTATAGTTTATTTGGTGCATGCCTTGTTCTGGTACCTCATAAGTGACAGTATGTAGGATTAATTGCCTACTAGGTGTCCATCTAAATATACTAGAATTTATATGTATAAATTGCAGCTAGGTTAGATAACAATTCACCTAATCGTTTTGTGATTCTAACCGAAGTGGTAAAACGTTTCGATACGTGTGGGTCAAGAAAAGGAAATACAGCTAGACATGCTTTTTGTACTAGTTTGGGTACTTAGATTGACAGCCTTCCACTTACACTTAATGCATTAAATCTAGTTAAATATAGGAGCCGCTTGTTGCTGCTATACTGCTAGTATTTAATAGAGTTAATATTGGCGCTTTGTCGTATTAATTTAATTAAGGGAAGTAATATAAGGTGTATAGACCTGCTTTTGGTGTGCAACTTGGTCGATCTCTTTCTCACGATTAAAAGATGACTTAGAAATAAATATTATATTACAACCTAGTCTAGTGGTGGATTTTTATTTTCCTAACATATTTTTCATATCTGCGGTTTCCCATTATTTTCCATTATTTTCATTATTAGTTTACTTTATTCTATTTAATCCTTTTATTATTTTGATAAACCCCCATTAGTATTTTTCTTATTCATTTATTTTGTATTATTTAGGATTTTTATTTTTAGTTTGAGTTTTATTTTCAAGCTTGTTAGATAGAGGTGAGCCCTCTCAATCCCCGGTTTAGAACGATACCCTTATTTACCAGTGCTACAATTGACAACAAGAGGGTTTAAATTGCGTGCCGGCTACGGTCGCACCATGCTTAAATGACTCGTGTTGACCTGTGAGGCTAGCCTATTAATCCAAAATTACTCTAGGATAGCTCCTGCATGGTCATAGCGACTCGGGTGTTAAAAATAGTATTAGAGTGAAACCGCGACCGTGAGTTTTAACTTGGATGAGCCAGTTAGCCACCTAGCGGGATGATTCTTGGGATAAAGTGTATTAAGAAAGTTAATGATTGAGGTGTAACGAGGATGTTGCATTCTTTGAGTAGGGTGAATGTAATACTCCAAATTGAGTGGATTGTTATAAGGATTAATTTAACTGCTTATGTCCACATGTTGTACCATCATTTTGGTGATTCTATCATAAGAAATCCATAGTTAATTGTGTTAGTTATAGAAAAATTTTTAGGATGGGTGAACCTCTTAAAAAGGACTCGTGTTGATCTGTGGGGCCAAGCCGATCAATCCCAAAGAGCTCTAGTGTATCCCCTGCATAGTCGTATCGACTCGGGGTGTTATAGTTTTAACTTAAATCACTTATATTAATTAGCTGAGTTGTAACCTTTAATCCTAAAGTCCATCTATAAGTGACAAGGAAAGGATGAAAGAGAAATCAACTTGTTTTTGGCTGCACATTTTCTCTTAAAAAATCGAGAGACCTTTATCTTCAATTCTAGTGCAAGAGTCTGAAGTTTGGCAAAAATCTTCCAAGATTTATCCTAAGAGTTTAAAAATTATGTGGTTCTTGTGAGTATTGATTCAAGGAATTACCGAGTATCAATTTCAACCTCTCAAATCTCTCCCCATTCTACTCTTAATTTTTGGTTGATCTAATCTTAATTAGACACCACTTCCTAGCATGACCCAAGCTGGATCTCATATGTATCACCCTAGAACATATAATATTATTATTCATGATAGAACATGTATTTTCAATGCCATAAACTCCTATTATCATTTTCAACCCCAAATAGCACTCAACATGTATTTTTATTAAGATGATCACCACCATTCATTAAATTACCAAAATACCCCTAGGCCATGAAATATTGATATTTCTACTAATACATGTATTTATGATACACCAAACTCCTATCGCCATTCTTAGAAACATACACAACACATTAGTCGTCTCGATTAGGGTTAAATATCATGATGTGTCTGAATGTCCAAATTACCTCTAGGGCTTATAATAGTAATACTTTTACTACAAGTGTCCATCCATACTCCACCTAACATTTTATATACTCATAACATTCACCATTAAACATTAGACTACTTTTTAATCCCTCTTTCACACACATCACAACATTTACAAGATACATGCATCATTTTTCCATTTTTCGATATAACATTAATAATTATGGAATTATTAGTAACACATCATATTTATATAAATCACATAACAAAAAACCTAATGTGCTAACATACGATAATCCATACATTTTAGTGAGGTGTAATGGTTACATTATTTTCAATAAAAATCAAACTTTACCGATATCTGGTTAAAAATGTTTAGGCTCACAACATTTACATAAACATTAATAATTATGGAATTATTTACATAAACATTAGACCACTTCTTAATCCCCCTTTCACACACATCACAACATTTACAAGATACATTCATCCTTTTTTCATTTTCCAATATAACATTAATAATTATAGAATTATTAGTTACACATCATATTTATATAAATCACATACCAAAAAACCTAATGTGCTAACATACGATAATACATACATTTTAGTGAGGTATAACGGTTATTTTATTTCTTGCAAAAATTAAACTTTACCTATATCTAGTTAAAAATGTTTAGGCTCCATTTAATAAAATTTCATACTTAAAAATAATACCGCAAAAGCAATATCAATGTTTAGGCTCCATTAGCAAACTACCTTATACCTTAACATTATTTAAAATAAACAAAAGAAATCACACAGTATAACTCACACTACATGTGCAGCCTAAGCCATGCAAAGTGGCTGAAAGAAATGGAAAGGGGGGAATGGGGTGGCTCAGGTAAAGGGTTTGAGAAAGATTATAGGGGTTGGTGTTGGTTTTTGGGTGCAGAGGTAAGGTAGGAGGTGGTGGTGGTTGGAGGTCATGGTGTAGTGGCTTGGAGGTGGTGGAGATAATGGTGGGGCAGTAGGAGAAAGGTGTAGAGAAGGGAGAGAGAAGAGGAATAAAGGAGAATAATAGAAAGAGAAGGGGGAAAGGTTGGGTGGCTCTAGTAAGGTGGTGGCAGGTGGCTGAGGGGAGGTTGTAGTGGTGGTGGAAAGGGAGGGGGAAGGTTGTAGGGGTGGTTGGTGCTGGCTGCTTGGGGGTGGTGCAGGGAGGAGGTAGAGTGGAGGAAATGGTGGTGTGGTGGCTGGGTTAGTGGTGGAGACAGTAGAGGCATCATTGAAGGGAAAATAGGGTAGGAGAAAAGGGAGAAAAAACAGAAGAGAGGATCAAGGGAGAAGGGATGAGCTCGAGGGAGAAGTGGGGCAAAGAATAAGAGAAGAAGGAGAAGAAAAATAAGAAGAGGAGATGGAGGCATTTGGCATGCAGAGGTTAGGTGGTGCAGGGGGTGTTGCAGGCATGGGATGGCATAGTAGGCGGGTGATAAGGACATGGACAGAAAAAAATGGAAGGGAGAGTCATGTGTGGAAAATAAGAGGAGGAGAGGGAGGCATTCGGCATATAGGGGCTAGGTGGTTCAGGGGGTGTTGCAAGTAGGAGATGGCATAGTAGGCAGGTGACAAGGACAGGGACAGACAAAAATGGAAGGGAGAGTCATGTGGGGGCAGGGAAGTAGGTGGATGTAGGGTTGAAAATGGAAAATAAAGGGATAAGTAGAGGAGGCGGAGGTGTGGGATGGTAGAGACGCAAGGGTGCAAGGGGAGAAGAGGAAGAAGGGGGGTTGTTTGGCCCTGATGGTGCAAACGAGGAGAAGGAAAAAGAAAGGGGGACAAGCCATGTGGGGAAGGGAGAAAAGAAGAGGGGCAAGCCGGCCCGTGAGGGAGAAAATAAAGAAGGAAATGAAGGGGTTGGGCTAGCTCAAGGGGAAAAGAAGAGAGAATAAAAAAAGAAAGAAATCCTGGGCTGGCTCCGACGAGAGAAGAAGAGAAGGAAAAGAAATAAGGGTGGGTTGGCCCAGGTGGAAGAAGAAGAGAAAGAGAAAGAAAGGGTTGGATTGGCCCAAGGAAGAAGGAAAAAGAAAAGAAAGAAAAGGAAAAAGAAAGAAAAAAAAAAGGAAAAGGAAAAGGAGAAAAAGGAAAGGAAAATATTTTTAGAGTTAAGATTAGAAAATAAGCTAAGATTGGCTTTTGGGGAAAATATTTAATTAATTTATACAAAAATTAATGTATTAATTTAATAAAATAATTTTAGTAAAATTATGGGTTTAAGATTTATTTAAATAGAAGAGTAAAATAAAATGATAAAAATAATCACACTAATTTCTTAAAAAATGTATTTATTTTTGTAAGTCATAGGTCCACAAAATAATTAAATTAATAATTTAAAGGTTAAATTATTACAGATAAAAGGTTAAATATTTAAATTTTAGGTTTTAAAATTTTGGGATGTCACATAAAGAGATAACATTATGCACAAAGCGCATGAGAATAAATCGATATAGTAGATAATAACATGATAACAACATGCTTTATACAAATGACAATTGTAAGGAAGACAATTCAACCATCAAGCATAGGATAATGTATTATGTATGCATAGATAGACAATTCTAGGTTGATTGATCTCCCCTCGAGAAAGTAAATAAAAATGGAAATGATATGATTTGATAAAAATAATGATTATTGGATTGTTTGGTAGCAACCTTTGTGCCTACCTGTGGTTTCAGTAGTAGCCTTCGTGCCTACCTGGGTTTTGGTAGCAGCCTTCGTGCCTACCTGTGTTTTCGATAACAACCTTCGTGGCTACCTAAGGTTTCGGTAGCAGCCTTTGTTCCTACCTGTGTTTTCGGTAGCAGCCTTCATGCCTACCTGTGTTGGTATTATGTTTATGAGCGTACTTGTGATGTCATGGATTTTTATTATACTGTACCTGTAAGTATATATGTGATGTCATGGTTTTTATTATGTTGTACCTGTGATGTATGTAATTGGTTGGGATTTATGCTGAAACATGAATTATGCTGAAGTTGGGATTTAACTATTGCTTCAGAGAGCATCTCTAGGATATTCATTGGTAAGTTCAATTGTTTCAGATGAATAAATATGAGTAGTATGTGACCTTGATGGAATTTGATTATCTAAGTGATTATTGTATCTCAATCATCATATGTATATGTATATGTCTTATACCATGTTAATTATATGCCTTGCCTGTGTTCCATGCTGATTTATCATATTAGTTTGGTATAAAGGGTTGCTCAGTACCGTAGTATTGAAGGGTTCGTTTTCGTGGGGGCCTACATATTCAATGGGCAGTGGACTTTGCAGGTCAGCCTCTAAGCTCAGTCAAATGCTGATAGTTCAGATTTGGGAGCGTAGGGCTAGCTGATGTTTCTTTTGCTATCTTATTTTAGGTTGTATTTGGACCCTCGTGTCCTCCTGTAATTTCTTTCTCAATTTTTGTAAACTGCTAATGTTGTTATTAATTAGCATGGTATTTATCTAATGTTCTCTCTATTCTGATTTTTGTAATCATGATATTAATTTAAGCGGAATAATGATTTCAGCCTTAGCACTTGGTATGAGAATGGTAGAGGAAACCGGACTTGTACCAAGTGTGGCAGTAACACCCTTCGTTTTAATTGTTTTAGCTTCCGTGCTTAACTTTGGAAACAAAATTTTTCAGTAGTAAATTTTGGGGTGTTACAACACTAGGGTTCATATATAAGACCAAAATTATTTAAACAATTAAAACACACATAAAATGGTTTAAAAGCCTCTAATGTCAACTTACTTATTTAGAATCTAAAGAGGTATATTTCATGATAAAAGTCTTGCCCTTAACCAACTATTTTCTTAGTATGAACGTTAAATATAGACACCGTGTCTAAAAATACTAAGATCACACAATGTTCCCAAAACACCTTTTAATAGCTTAATTAACCATTTTAATTAAGATCTCTAAGTTTACTCATCAATTATCACCCAATTATCACACTTATGTATTTAAACTTATTCTCTTAACCCAATATTCACTTAGATCTCAAAAATTCCAAATTTAAAGTATAATGACCAAAATACCTTTATTCACTTACAACTACTTTAAAACTTCTAAAATTCATAACTTAATCCAAACAATTTCCAACTCTAACCTACTATATACAAAATTTTATGTAAAATGCCCAAGGAATATAATGGTACATTTACAACTTTAAAGAACAGCATTTAATGTCCAAAATACCTCCAAACAAGTATTTGACCCAAAACCCTAAAATCTAAACAAACTGTCAATGTTCTAAAATTCACACCCTAGCTTTTATACCCTATCATACATATAATGACATACTTAGATAAATTTAAAACAATTTAACCCACATAAAATATCAAGGCCAACAACCAAACTAATGAAGTAGAGCCATATTCATTACAACTCTACTGAATATTCATCATGAATTAATTGCATATTTATCGAGTATCAACAACATATTCATCTAAATTTCAACATGCATAAGACTATGTTAAAATCATACAAATTATTTTCTCATCCAATTTCCACACTCATACACATACGATAGAAACATACACATGTCATGAAATATTTTTTAAGATATTATATCATGATAATAATAAAAATAAATCTAATCATACATAAAATAACATATAATACACCTAACACAAAATTTAATTTCCAAATGTTAGTTTAGTTACCAAAATTTGAAGTTCCTAACCAAAGAGGTATCAAGTTAATCACCACATAGTGAATCTCTTGATCATCTCAACAGAAATATAATATAAAAAAGTTAGATAGATATAAGAAACTTAGATAGTGAAAGGCAAAATAAAAGAAATAAAAAGGGGTGAATGGCCACTAGCTAGAATTATGGAAGCTTGAAGATCAAACACCAAGGGAGGTGAAATAATGGAGGGAGCTTGAATCAAGATGTTAGAATATAATAAATAAGAAGGAAAGAGGAAGGAAGAAGGTTAAACACACCAATTGACAAGCAATCCATTAATAGGAAAAAAAATGTAGCTAGTAGTAATGACAAAGGGGAGAGCGGAGAGAAAATAAGGGGATAAATGCCACGATAATGGGAAAATATGGGTGGTAAATTTAGCCAAACATGGAAGGAAAAATATCCACTATAAATTGTAAGGAGAATCAAAGAGGGAGTATTCCAAACATAGGCACAAACTAGGCCAAAATTTAGTCACTACAACAACCTAAAGCTACTCCGTAGAGGGGGAAATGAGGGAAAAGAAGAATGGGGAGAATAGGGTGGTTAATTGTTGTATTCATTGCAAGATTTGAAATGAAACAAAAACCAAAGTAATAATATGGCTAACTAGAGAGAACATGGTGCTTAAAGTGTGGGGAAGTTAGCTAAGGGTAGGGGAAATGTTTGGTTTCATGCATTTATGTATGTTAATGTAATGACAATGAATAAAACATGTATGGGGTGTTTGATTGACAATCTCACCCTCTCCTTGCCCAAGTCTGCATGAAATCATATGGGGGAGTGGATATTGCTTGATCAACTATAAGAAATAACAAAAAAGGGAGGGGTTGTAAGAGAGCTGGTGTTTTTTTTACTGTAAAATTGGACTGTGATAAGGTCATTGGTCAATTGGTAGCATCCAAAAGTTTAGATCACATTTTCCAACATGTGAGGGTCACATGCCAACTAAGAGAGGGGTAGGATACTTATTTTACATTTTTAATATAATTAAATAGGTAGAAAGATTAGAAAATAGGAATTTATCAGAAAAAAATAGTGAATAGACCCTGAAATATTTTTTAAAAATTATGAAAATGTGTGAAATAATTTTAGTAAAAATATTGGGTATTAAATTGATTAGAGGTTCAATAGATAGAAAATGAGAAAAAACAAACAAGTTCCAAAACCACATCTCTTTGCAAATACATGAAACATGTAATGAAAGGCTCAAGAGGACATGGATTGATGTAGAATAATTTTAGAAAAAAAAAATATTTGATTTTAGATATCATTTGATGCCCAATGGATTAAAACCAACTGAAATGGCTAAAACAGTCCAACTGAGAAATTTTTTTTTAATTTAACAATTTGGAATGGAATAATGGTTTGCAAGACAACAAAATAGATGAATGAACTCAAAAATATTTTTAGACCCATATACAACTTTTGAGCTGTCCAAAATGACAAAAAAATTTAAAAGAATCGAATAAAATGTAATTTTTATAAACAAAATAAATGATCGAAGAAAATTTCAAAGTTAATATGGACAAAATGTAACAAAATAATAGATTTATATATATATTATACGAGCTTAATCGCAAAGTAATTAGGTCATTACACATAGGATCAAATTCAGGTCAATTTTGGGGGAAAAATAGCTTCTTAGATTAATGTGGGTCTATTTTCAAAACAAAACAAATTGTTGGCATCTCTAAAAAGCTATTCCATTTGAAGAGAAGCCGGCGTCTCTTCCTTTTTCTTTTTTAGGTATTAAAAAAATTTATTGACATTTTATCTATCAATGTTTGGCCTAATACAATCTTCTCTAGTATTCTTGTGTCACTTCCCTACTTTCATGTTTCACTATTGAAGAGGTATGTAGTCATGTAATTTAATTTTCAAATACAGTAGTTTAGACTCTTAGAGGAAAAGTTTTCATGACTCCAACATCTTGGCAACAGAGGAAATAGTTGAATTAAATTCTTTTCTCCCATGATGTAGGAAAACCCTTTGAAATGTGTGCACTCTAAGGATAATCCGTAAGATAATGGTATAGAATATTTAGTAGATCAAGCTGACCGTTCTCGTCTATGTGCATACAATAAAATTGTAAGCTTCCAAATGCACTATTATTCCTTTCGAATTTAGGCTTTGGCTTTGTTTCTTTGTTCATGAACTTACTTGTATTTAAACTATTTTAGTATATATAAATTGATATTTATTAAATGGGTCGATTGTTATGGATTCTTTACTAAGGGATGTAGTTTTTGGTTGGCATCAAGAGGATTATATTGATTTTCTCATAGTATTGGTAGGTGGGTGCAATCCATTATTGTTTATGCTTCACTTGATTTTATGTTATTTTTATATATATATTATATCTAATAAAAGACGTGTAAATTTTCTGTCTGCTTTAAACCATACTCTTCTGCACCTTGGGGGGTCTCTACTGTTACTTCTAGTCTTATATAAGTTATTGACTACTCATGATTTTGTTCTTTCAATGTATGGATGTTTTAGCTCATATATTATCTCATTTATTGACATCTAATGATTATTTATAGGTAATTCTATCTATGGAGAAGGTGTTTCTCGACACTTAACAAAGATGATGTGCATGGCATATAACAATAAATACAAAGAAGCATCTAGGCAAACATCTAAAATGGAAATATGTATGTAAAGGACTGAAAAATAACTACTCTTCATGACACACTTACCGTTTTAGAGTTTCATGATTCTTGGTAGGATTAGGTCATGGAGTACAAGCTTGAGAGTTATGACTAGTGCCATGATATGTTTGCCAAAAGACACCGATGGGTGGCTATCTACTTCAAGGATGAATTTTGGGTTGGGATGCCTAGTTCCCAAAGGAGTGATGACATGAACTTCTTCTTCAAGGAATTTTGAATGGCAACACAACACTTGCACAATTTGTGGAGAAATGTGATGACCAAGATAAGGAACACATATAGACCCATAAATTCTCTAATCTAATGCAGGACACAACGTATATTTTTTCACATGTATTTTAGAAGTTGTACACATTTGGAAAATTAGTTGAATTTCATAGTCAAGTTGAAGACATGATAGACTTAGATGATAAGGGTAGAAATCATATATATATATATATATATATATATATATGTATGTATATGAAGTAGTGGTGAAGAAATTACATTGTGGCTGGAGAATGCACACAACATTTAATATTACCATGGATAGAAAAACATTAGACGTAAGATGTAATTGCAAGCATGTTGAGTTTAAGGAAATTATGTGCAGTAATTCACTGTGTGTATTCCTTGAAGAGAAGTTGTTTTTCTTTTTTTTGCATGTTATATGTGTGTTTCAATGTTTTGATGACTTGTTGATGTATGATAATGGTTTTAAATGCTTATATCATTATGCATATGTGATAGAGTACCTAGGGCCTCGTGAAACCGTTGATAGTGGATGGTAAGCTGGTTTAGGTATCTCAAATGACAACATAATGTGACTACAAACTATAAGAACCAAGTCTTGAAACACATTTTGAATTCACTAACTTTTTAAGTAAATGCAACCACCAACAAGTGCTATACAATAATTTCCAGTTGTGCTAAATAGCTTACAAATTATTAAATGACTTTAAGAATAAAAGAAAGAAAGGCATTTAAATACAAAGATTATAGATATAACATCACAGAAACCCAGTTTGGGTAACCATTTCTAATTTATATATCTATTTTCAGATGAAACGCAAGCTAAATTTAGTTCTGGATAAGATAGGATGTGAAGGGATTTTAATTTGTCTCAAATTTTATTACCTAATCCATAAAACATGGCATAACTATATCCCCAACCAAGCCATTTTTTATAACCAAAAACCAAATGTACAACAAACCTAAATATGCATTAATCTATTGACACTCAACTAGTCGCCACTGTCGTGCACGCTAGTATTTAAAATCCCACATGCTTCTACATCATTTTCACAATTACTATAATTTATATATTCATCCTCACATCAGATCTAAAATTTTAACTCATGAGTTACTTGAGCAACATCCTCCTAATCTTTGTTATTGCTCTCTTGTATTCCTATAGAGATAAATCAAACCATCATAATCCATGTAAATTGAAAACTAGGAAATACATATAGAAAAAAATTCAATAGCGCCTAACCTTAGATACATAAACCACAAAAAATTATGTAGCAATTTCAATAGAAGAATATTTTTTAGTTTCAAACGGGTATGGCCATTTTAGAGCTAGTCGACAAGATCAACAATTACAAGCTTGCTTTGTAGAATTTTGCATAATTAGAGAACTACATATCAATGGTGGAATTGTTTTGGGTTTGATTTTTTATGTTTTCACCTATGTTAGGTCAGGTTAAATATTAACCTCCATTTGTCCCAAAATCATTTGCTTCCAAATTAATGGCTAAACTATGTTAAAATGTTAAAACATTAAATAATATTTTTCCCTATTGAGACCATAATTACAATTCCATCGACCAAGACCATCCAACTTCTCCTTCCCTATTCGTGTTCTCAGGCGTTCTGCTACTACTATTGTGCTCTTTAACTACTACTCCTAGTACAAGTAAATAGGTAATTATCGACCCAACCTTTTCTATGATTGTTTAATTTTATTTTTATTTGATCTTTAAAGTTGTTAATGTAGATTGATTGGCTAACATAGGACACATGAATTCTTCAACCTTTTGTGCTTGCTTATGATTTATCCCGTACCTATTAAGGTCTTAGTTTTATTTAACATGTGATTGTAGCTTGATGGCTAGTTTTTTTTCCTCCTTTTTCTAGTTTGTGTTTGGCGTGGGTTTGTGGCTTGATGGCTGGTTTGCATATAGTTGTTATGGTTTTTTCATTTATTAACTCCAAATTATCCCAAATAAATGCATGAAAAGATTCAGTAAGATGATGAGGATTGGAACCCACACTAGAAAAGTTGTATGTGAAAAAATGAAATGTAATATATCCACAATTGTTCCTAGTTGAAGGAATGTGCAAAAGATGAGATATTGGTGTATTCAGGATATATTAGTGACACAGAATATGATTGGGATATTTTTTTTATATTATTATGTGTATAGATGGAAAATCAAGGTTTGGTCCAATTGTACTATAAATATGGAGCAATAATTACATATCACTTTTATGATGATTTTGTTTCACTTTTTGAAATAAAATGGTATAATAATTTATAGAGATAATGATGAGGATAAAATTCATACAAAATCTAAAGAAGCAAGAATTTAAGTACGAGAGGTGATGATAAATAGAAGGATACATCATATAGAAATGATTTGTATGAGCCCCAAAATGTTTTATAAATTATCTAAATTACTAGTAAATCATTGTGGTTTGAGAGAAACTAAATGGGTTAATATTGAGGATAGAGTGGCCAAATTCTTATGTATATTATAACACTACACCATAAATCGAGAAATGCAAATATTTACTTTTTTAAGGATCCTTTTGGACAAAGGATTTCTAAAATAGATTTTAGTTTAAAAAAAAATATAGGAACTTATTTTTAACTTAACTACCTCATTTGGATACATAAAATAAACTTTATTAACTTTTAAGGATTTATAAAATTTTGATATGCATCATTTTACAATTCCATGGAACAAAGTCACAGAAGTTACAAATTCTTCCTAACCATTCTCGCTTGTGGTCTTTAACACCATCATTACTGCTTAAGAGCTTGTCATCTTCCACGCCATCACAATCACTTGGGAGCTTCGATACCACCACAACCTCTCGAGTGGAGGTGGCATGATCGGGGGTTACATGGGTCTTCCTCTACACATTAATGGAAAATGAACCGGGATTTCTAGATCATTATCAAGGCACTAGATACCATCTTAATGAATGGAAACATAATACTCTAGGAAACTTCAGATAGTTATTTAACCTTCATCACGTAAAAAATAAGAATTCTGTTGAAAGAATATTTAGAGTGGTGAAGATGTGATGGGGAATTCTAAATGGTGCTTTTGGATTCGATATAAAGACACAGATAATTATTATCAATGCTACTTGTGTGTTGCATAATTTTATGCAGCTAGAACTATCAAATGATCCAATATTAGAAAGTTAAGAGTGCCATATTTTGGATGATGTTGATCATGAGATTTATAGTCAAGCACCCAAAATAATAAGTGAGAGCAACCAAGAGGAAATCACACATGATTGACTAATGAGTGGACTATATTTCTTCATACTTTGGTGATGAACATGTTTGAAGAATACCAATCTAGACATGCTACTTGATTGAAAATGTATTTTTGTAACACCCTGAAATTTACTACTAAAATTTTTCATTTTTAAGTGGAAGCATTAACATAATATAGTAGGTGTTACCGCCACACATAGTACGAGTCTAGTCCATAGCTTTCTCGTAATACGTGCAAGGCTAAAACTTTACATCGAGTAAATCAAAACTTGCGGAAATTGATATAAGTGGCAAAAGACTTGAATAATTTAGACCTAATAACAGAGTATGGAGTACATGCTCAAAGTAATACAATATATAAAAAGAGATAAGGGGGTTAAAAGAGATGAATAGTCCAAAAGCAATATAAAAAATCTAGGGCACATAACATGTGCGACTCCGGATAGAAATAACTCTACGCCCTAACCCCGGGGGTATAAACCCGCATCACTCTGCCTGAGGAACCTCCTCAAAGTCAATAGAATCATCATCATATATCTGCAACACAATGTCTACAAAAAGTGTAGTACCAGTACGCATCTTGTATTGAGCAACACAACTATCCTAAAGAGATAACATTGAGTACGAGATCCATGCGAAAAAAGTAATAGAGCATATAATAACAAGATAATATCATGCTTGTGTATATATGTAAATTGAGAACACGAAACTCAACCTTCAAGCATAAAATAACGTAATATGAATGTATGGGTTGATGAGATCCATTGGTTATTATATTTTATCATCGTGATCACAACCATTTTATTATATTTTCTTAAGGATGGAGACTCAAAAAGATCGTAACAACTAATCTAGTACTTGAACGGTACTAGCCCTAACTGGCCCGCCCAAAAACGTAACCAGACCACCAATAAATAGGACACCTAATCACTTAAGTGTGCATACCCCCTATAGGGTCGAAATATATCGAGACACCTATAGAGTAGAAGAGGGTCTCTCCGGACCTCGTAAGGCACCCAGGATCACAGAATCAAAAACACCGGAATGGTACCAAGTGAATACCAAACCTAACTCGGATAACTACCCCAAGTGATACAAGTCCCAACTCAAGATCTTTCACTTTAAGTGATTAATATTTTATTCAAGGATATAACCAATCTTAAATTAGGCCCACATAACATCACTTAGCTCACACCCATCAACACAATGAATTTCCATTATTATATCAATTTTAAGTGGCATTAAAGCCAAGCAACATTAAAGCTGATAAATTTCAAGCGACATTAAAGCCGATCCAGTCTAAGTGGCATTAAAGCCGAACCAACCCAAGTCGCATTAAAGCCGATCCATTCAAGTGGCATTAAAGCCGATCCATTCCAGAGGCATTAAAGCCGATCCATTCCAGAGGCATTAAAGCCGATCCAATTTATGTGGCATTAAAGCCGAATAATTTTAGGGGCATTAAAGCCGAATAAGTCCATGGCATAAAATACAACACATGGCATCTTACAATTTCAATCCATAATCAACCCTTTGCACACTTACACACATACAATATTCAATTGCCATATTAACACGCGTTGCATTGAGGCTATAAATTCATACATTCATCCAATTACCATATAGAACATAGCATGTGCTTGACATAATTAAATAATCGATAAGCATCATCATCACCTTCCACTCCAAGCAAACATACATCGAGATTCTGTCATGAGTAAGATAAGTAATGACTTACCTAAATCTGAAGCTAGCTAAGAAAATTGAGAAAGAGAGGTGTATTTCATGCTAAAAGATATTACACTTAACCAAATATTTTCTTAGAATTAAATATCAATAGGATAATAAGATAAATATTAAGATTCCTCAATGCACCCACAATGTCTCTTTCTTTTCTTTTTTTTTTCCTTTTTCTTACTTAATGAATTGTTTTAATTAAGGTCTCTAAGTCTACTCATCAATGTCACTCAAGTATTAGAATTATACATTCTAAATTATTATATTAGAATAATATTCAATTAGGTTTCAAAATTTTCAGAATTTTTACATGTAATGGCCAAAATGTCTTTATTCACCAAAAATTACCTTAAGCTTCTAAAATTCATAACTTACTCTAAACAACATCAAATCCTAACATATCATATACCAAATTTTATGTAAAAGACCCAATGAAGATAATGGTCCACTTAAAACTTTCAAAAACAATTTTTATTGCCCAATGTACCCATGGTTGAATATGTCCAAGCCTTATAAAAATTTCATTTCAACTCTAAATGATCCAAAACTCATAACCTAGCTTCTATACACTATTATACATATAGGGAAATACTTAGATAAATTTAAAACAACCAAAGCACACATAAAATAGCAAGGAAGAGAGCTAAACTACTCGGATCCAGGCATATTCATCCCCACTATGCTGTAAATTCATCATGACTCTACTAAACATTCATCACTTCTTCACTAAATATTCATCACCTTTCCAGTAGGTATAAACATATAAAAATAATCACACAAACCATTATCTCATTAGATGTTAATGCTTAAACACATAAGATAGAAACATACACATGTCATACAATATTTTTCAAGATATTATTTCATGCTTATAATTAAAATAAAGCTATCCACGCATAAGAGAACATATAATACACCTAGCACAAAATCCTATTTCTACAGGTTAGTTTTGTTACCAAAACTCCTAAGCTCCTTAGAAAAGCTAAAACAAGGAATCTAACAATTCCTCCTCTAAACCCACTTGGCCACCTTCAAGAATACAAGATAAAAGAGTTATATAAACCAATTTTAATAAATAAGAGAAATGGGAAAGAAGGGAATTGGAATGGAAGAAGTGAAGTATAAAATATTACTCTTAAATAGGGAGGCTTGAAAACCACCACAAAACAGCCAATAACCACAAAGGAATGATGGATTAAGGTTTTGGAGGGTTAAAGGAGAGGAAATCAAGGATAAACGAAGGAATAAGAGGCAAAAAATCTCTGCTACAACCCACTTAACCACTGCAGCAAAAATTCCAAGGTTGCTCGGCAAGGCAGATAGGAGAGGAAAAAAGAGAGGGTAGGGGAATGATTTCCTTGGTAAGAAAGGTCTCTAGATGAGGTATAACATGCAATAAAAATTACCAAACAATAATATAGGGTAGAGGAAGTAAGGTCGACGCATAAAAGATGCTGGAAATCTTCAAACAAATCAGCTTTGCTGATTTTGTAAAGTTGGTCGGGAAGCAAAAGTTTGGTTATAAATAAGCATGAAGGAGTTCGACTTCAGGGATGTAAATTATATGGATTCGTAGTATGCAATGCAATATTTCCATAGAAACAAAAACCAAATAAAATGGATAACCAGAAAGAGAACGAGTTGCTGAAAGTTGGAAAGTAATCAACTTTACACTCTGCTATAATCCATGATTTTATGTGCGTTTTGAGATAGGAATGCACGATTTGGCAAAGATAGAGTAGAATCTGATATGGTGGAGTGTGGATTGAGTTTTTAGTTTGACCTTGGCCTCACTTGAGTGCTAGGATTAGGGGTATAGAAGAGATGATAGACTATGGTTGAGTGTGTAAGAGAAATGTCATAAAATCATGATTATGGTACTAGTTGCACTTTTTGGTTGGGAGAAATGTAACCAAGTTACAAATCTGATTTGGTTTATTTAGGAGACTAGTTAGGATTTAAATATTAGTTAAAGGATTGGTTACAATTTATTTTGATCAATTAAATTGCAAGAAGGTCTAATAATATGCACTTATTGAGAAAAATATCACTTGAATTCTAAAAATTATAAAAATTTATGAAAATGTTCGGAATAATCTTAGAAACTCAAATATATAAAAATATTAAGTATTGGAGTAGGTTTGATCCTTGACGGATGGAAAATGATCAAAAACGGCAAAAACGGGTAAGTTGCGGAAACACGTTTTTCTGCAAATTCACAAAACAAATAATAGGGGTTCAAATTATCACTTATTGATGCGAAATATTTTTTATAAAATAAAATATATAAAAATATTTGGTCCCGGAACTTATTTGATGACCAACGGATTAAAAATAGTAAAAACGGCTAAAATTGTCTAATCGCGTAAATGAATTTTTCCACAATTTGGCGATTCGGAAGGAAAGGGTGAAACATGAATGAATAGAATGGATGGATGAACTCAAAAATATTTTTAGATCGCTCTACAAATTTTGAAGGGTTCAAAAAGAGTGAAAACACAAGAATCGGAAGAATTGCAATAAATGTGTCTTAAGCACACAAGAGAAATAATCGACGAAATGTCTAAAACTTTACACGAACGGAAATACATACTTTTAACCAAAAATTGAAATCATATGAATATAATAAAATTATAATTGTGAACAAATTTATCTAGAATGATCCGCAACGACAATAATTAATTAAATTCAAAATATAAAGTCAAAATTGTCGATAAATCCATAAAATGAATCGAAATTAAAATAATTAAATGTTTACATCAAATTATGCTAATAAAATAATTAAGCTTAATAAAACTGAATTTAAAAATACGGGGTATTACAATTTTCATTATATATACTTTATTTTGGTAAGTACATTATATATACTTACCAAAATACTTGGATTTGGTTTCATATATTTGTTTATGTTTCAGATATTTTTGGTTTTTATGTCATGTTATATCCACATGTTTATGTGGTTCTTATATATTTACCTAGTCTTATTAGTTTTAATTGATAATTGAATAAATTTGATGTATGAATTTCCTGTACATATGAATATAGAAAAGGAACATATCCCCATCTTGTTATAGTCTAACAAACAAAGATAATGTGTATTGATTGAATGCAATGTTGTACATATTTTTCAATACACCTTATATATACAATTTCAATAATGGTTGTTGTCTCTTACTAGATGCTTAAAGATTTATAATTTTTTATTTTTTGAACTCGCTAGTGTGTGTGTGTGTGTGTGTGTGTGTGTATAAATCATTATACTTTAGCTGCTAATGTTAAATTATATTTTATGAACTTGAAATTCTATATCTGCAATCTATTGGTTTCACATTTTGCATATATTACAAGTTAACTACTGTTTATGCTTATTATTACACATTGTTGTATTGTCATTAATTTTCTACATTTTTGTTAAACGTAACTTATGATATCAAAGAATGGAGAAAAAGAAGAGGTTGAAGACATAAAAAAAAATCTAAGGTTGTGATGCAAGAAAAGGAATAAGATGAATCAAGTGGAGGACATTTTTGATGGACTATGATAATGGAATGATGTATAGATGAATAGATGAGAGGTGTATGGGTAGTAAAGGTGACAAAGGATAGAAATCTGTAACATACACTAATGTTGCAAAAATGTTGCCCACTCAATTCATTTTATCAATTACTCTTGATCATGGAAAGATTTTTGTCAAGAGATGGAGTGGCCATTATTCCATTATCACTGATATTCTCAATTGTAGCGAATAAGGCTTTTGTTGGAACGATGGCATAATCATGCTTAATGTCAAAAATGAAACAAATTGGACTAAGTATTGTGATGTTTGTATTTTTGTATCATTTTTTGATTAATTTATGGCTATATTTATATTTCTTAATATAAAATATTGATGTTAGTTATTTGTTAATTGTGGAGCCATTTTGATGCAAAGAAATTTATATGGAAAAAGATTGAGAATTGGAATGATATTATGGAATTATATAGGAAAGATAGAGCTAGTGGAGGAGTTGAAACCACAAATGATGCGGACAATAAAATAAGTGATGGTTATAACATTGATGAGAATGAAAGTATTGAAATTAATGTGAGTTTGCTTGAGAAAGAACCACCATCTAGGACTTCAAGTTTTGTAGTTTTTGTAACACCCCCAAATTTACTACTGAAAAATTTCGTTTAAATCCAAAGGTTTAGCGGAAGCGAAAGAATTAAAACCGTAAACTTGGGGGTATTACCGCCACACTTAGTACCAGACCGGTTCACTCCTACCGTTCCGATACTAAGTGCTAAGGCTAAAATAAACAATCATTAAGTAAGAATCATCAAAACGTAGGTACATAGTTAACATAGATCATTCACGAAAGCCATGAGTCAACAACAGTTAAAATATCGTTTGAGATTACAGCTTAAAAGTGCGGTCTCAAAACAAGAAGCGTAGTACAAAATATAGCTAAATAAAACAGATCCCAATGGCCAATATCCGGATCGCCTACTCACTCAAGTCAAGCCTTCCACCCCGAATTAGTAACCGATCATAAACCTGCACAGGAAGTCTGCTCCCCACCATTGGTGGATCATCACAGGACCCATTCAATCAGTGTAGTATCACTACGGGTCCAATACTGAGTAAGGGCGCTGGTGCGCTAAGGCCAAGCATACAATCATACCACATAGCACACATAGCACGCAAGACCCACATTCATCACATAAATAATATACGATGACATGCATGAATAGATCTAGTCACTTTCTGATGTCTTATTCTATATTCTCATTAATGAATTAAGTCCATTTCACGCATCCTTCAATAATCCATGTGAGCACGGGGACCCCACTATTATAGCCGGTGGACCGGAAATAAAAACACAGGGCAGAACGCCTCTGACCACTATTCTAACCGGTGGACCGGACTGGCCCCGCCTCAACATGGTGTTCCACTGTAAGTACTTAGTATTTTTCCCCTGGTTTAACTTATTTACTTTGGGTGTATTGAGCCGAGATCCCCCACTATTATTGCCGGTGGACCGGAATAAACGCACAGGGAAAAACGCCTCTGACCACTATTATAGCCGGTGGACCGGCACGAAACGCACAGGGCAGAACGCCTCTGACCACTATTCTAACCGGTGGATCGGACTGGGCTCAGCTCAATAATCTTTCGCTTTACGTTATTAGTGTCTTATCCATGTCTTATTGAATCACACAACACCCTTGACATGCATGCCGACAACATACTATTACTTGCCTCTCAAGCGGGCTCGTCTCATATGTTGAGACACTTACACATTTCTCACACCCGACATCCATCCCTCGTAGACTTAGGCATAGTGGCATATAGTAAGGCACGACCTCCCGGAATATAGGCTATCCCAACACATATGATATCAACTCCGTATGTCCTCATCCCTCTAGGGTTCCTCCTCGGAGACCCTAGTTGGACCTATGTGGTCCAATTCTTTCTTACTTATCCACACACTACTTTGTTCTCTAGCTCGCACCTCATATTTATTAGGAAACTCCCCAAATGTATTACTTTATCTCCCAAGTTCACGTGTGACCGATAACACCCTAGTTGGCCACCCAAACCCTAGCACTTTACTTCCTTAATAAGCAATCTCCCTCTTTCACCCCAAATCTCTCCTTTCCTTTAGCAAACCCATACTCATCCTTTATATAGTGAATTCTCACTCTCACCCCATACTCCATCCTTCCTTGATCATTTTTACCCTTGTACCCTTCAAATTGCTCATTTCCTCCCGAAACCCTAATTGGAACCCTTAGACACTCTTACACCGACCCACGTAAAATTTTGCACCCAAGTCTCCAATGGATCCATAACTTTGGCATTATTTTATTCACTTCCTAATTCAACTTTCCTCACGTAAGATTCATTCCCATGCATAATTTAAACACTCTATGCAGACTCTCCAACACCCACTTACACACAAACCCTAATAAGGTCTCTTATGCATCAACTTATGTACTATTTTTCATACTAAGTCTCCAATCATCCCAAGACTCTCCCAAGCTCTTACTTACAACCCAAATCAACTTTTCATACGTAAGAATCATGTCCATGCAAGGTCTAGTCCCCCCCCCATGCAAGCTTCCCGAACGTTCACCTCTCCGTTATTCTTTTATTATCATTTCATGCTACCCAAAACCCTAGCATGCATGTCCTAGAGGGTCATAACAAGTCACATCATCAACATCAACAACAAACATGGAACATGGCATACATGTATAACATAAGGCACACACCACATACCTCATGATCCACGCTGCGCTACACAAAACAGGTTATTCATAGCACATGCATAATACACATCAACATGACATGCTCATCATTCATCAACACATTATAACACACATAACGTAAGGCCATAGCTTCGTCCTTACCTAAGGCGACGCCGGGCTTGGAGCACGCTCCTCTAACTCCTTAGGGCTTTGGTCGGGGTTACCTATAAAAGGGGAAAATGCTAAGTATTAGTTTCCCTTATAATTACTATCAATTCTCATTCTAGTTTAAGGTTAGGGTTTTTATTACTAAAAAGGGGTTTTATACAAAACTAGAGTTTTTACCTTAGAATTAGTATACTAAATATTAGTAGTCAAAATATGTTTATTTTTAATACCTATTGTTACACTTATATTATTAGACCCGTTAGCCCTATTCTTATCATAATAATGTTCATGCTAACTATAGAAAAATAGTGATAATAATAATAATAATAAAACTAATACTAGTGACACTAATGTTTATAGTGAGAGAAACCCTAGCATTTTTAAGGCTAAGTCTACTAAGGGTGTCATATTCGAAATAATATTATTATAAGGTCACAATATTACAAGTAACTATTCCTAAGGGTGATAATGATAATAGTTGTATATTCTTGAATAATAAAAGGGTTCAAATGCTTTTGATTACAACAATAAGGTAGTGATAGTAGTAATAATAGTAACAGTTAATAATAGTGTCATAGTAATGAGGTTAGGGTTAATGTTAAATGGTATGGTAATAAGGTTCAAGTACTCTTCTTAGTTAACAACCAAATGATATTTACTAGCTTGAGTTAAGTAATATGGGTAAGACAAGGTAGTATTATTATTAACAATGGTGACAATGTGTTAAGTATAATAATAATAACAATAAAAATAAAAATAATAATAATAATAATAATACTAATAATAGTAAAAATAATAATGATAATAATAATAATAATAATAATAATAATAATAACAACAACAATAGTATAACCAAGTAAGGTTAAGTAATAATAATAATAACCATAGTAAGGATAATAGAAATAATAATAATAAAAATGTTAATACTAATAATTATAAAAATAAGACCAAAGTTAAGTATAATATAGGTTAGGGTTTAAAAGGGATGTTAGTATTAGTAAGAAAATAAGAACGTTAATAATAAAGACAATTATAATGGTAATAATGATAATAATAATAATAATAATAATAATAATAACAATAATAAAAGTAATAATAATAATAATAATAATAACAACAATAATAAGAGTAGTAATAATAATAATAATAAGTATATTAGTATTAATATTAGTAGAAAATAGTAGCATCTATATAAAAAGGGGGTTAGGGTTTGGATGGGTGGAGAACCACCTAGGGTTGGTGGTGGTCCGGCGGCGGCGCGTGGCGGCGGCGGCGGTGGAGGAGGAAGGGAAGGGAAAAGACCAAGGTGGGGGCTGGATGGCAGGAGGAAAAAAGAAGTTTGAGGTGGGGGGAGAAGCAGCAGGTGAAGGGGGGTGGAGTGAGGGTGGTGGCGTGAGAAAGGAGGCGGCGCGCGGTGGTGGACGCGGCGGCCGAAGGTGGAAGAAGGTGGTGGGAGATGGTGGAGGCTGGTGGAGAAGGAGGTAGGGGGTAAGGATGGTATGGGCAGGTAGGGGAGGACCTGTCGGTTATTTTGGGAGGTGGCAGGGTGGCTGGTAGCGGCGGAGGAGGCGGCAGAAGGTGGCGCAAGGCGACGATGGGCTGGAAGGGTTGCTCGGGGGGCGATTTTTGCATGGCCTGGGGTGGCTCGTGCAAGGCGAATCGAGGGATGAGGAGGGCTTGGTTAGGTGGAGGGTGGTGCAAGGTGGGTTTCTGGGTGGCGCTCGACCGGCGGCATGGGGGAGGGCGGCGGTCGACGCGTCTGATGGGGCGGCGGCGAGAGGGAGCAACCCAGGGTTTCGGGGTTCCAAATCCCGAATCCAGGGGATCAATGGGGGTATTTATAGGCAGGGTGGTCGGGCAAGGCCAAGGGGAAGAAGACAAGGGGGTGCGGGCGCCAGGCTGGCCGGCAGGCAGCAGTGGCAGGCGGTTGCAGGAGAGAAAAAAAAAGGAAGGGTTGCAGGCTGCTCAGGAGGGAGGGCAATGCTGGTTGGGGCCAAAACGGGGAAAGAAAACGACAGGAGAGAGAGAGAGAGAGAGGTAGGCTCGCTGGTGTCGGGGCAGCGCCGGCAGTGCAGGCATGCGTCGTTGCTGCCGTCTGCACGGGGAAGAAGAAGGGGGAAGAAAAGGGGGTGGAACGGCGGTCCAGGGGAAAGGAAAAGGGAGGGGGAACCGGCCGGTTTGGCGGCGGTTATTTCCCCTATTAATGAAACGTGGCATTTTGCGGGAAGTTTTGGGCAAAACGCAACGTCCTCGTCGGTCTGGCAACGGTCACCTTTTCTCCTTATTGTGACGCGGCGTTTCAAAGACTATAGAGACGAAACGCAGCGTTTGGTTTCACGGGCGGCTGGCTCGCTGGGCCGCGGGCGAGAAGAAGGAAGGAGAGGCGGGAAAGGGGGTCTGGGCTGCACAACGGGCGACGCAGGCTGGCAGGCCTGGCGCGCGAGACGGGGGGGAGAAAGAAGATTTGGGCCGACGGCTGGCCCAAACCGGGGGAGGAAGAAGAAAAAAATAAAGGAGGAAGAAAGAAAAAGAAAAGAAAGAAGAAAAAGGAAAAAGGAAAATGGAAAATGATAAAATGGTTGGGGATATTTGGGTATTTATTTATTTATATAATTAATTTATATATTTAATTTTAATAATTATTATTTTAATTATAATAATTAAATCCCTTTTTTTTAAATTAGTTAGGCTATTTTGGATAACTTGTCCTTAACTTCCATTTTAATTAGTAAAATGTCCAAAATTTTCTAATAACTTATTTATTATTTTCTCCTTATTTTTCCTTAATAAATTTCCTCTTTATTTAATAAATTCACCTATTTTCTTAATCTTTCTCTAATAAATTATTATTTGCCATAATTCCTAAATTAGAATTTTTGGGGTATTTCAGTTTTAAAAAGAAGCAAGCCAAGAAGAAAGGAAGTGAATGACTCATATCACCACCGACTCTCTCCTTCTAAATGTTTGTTCAAAACATTGAAGTGGAAGAGATTTTTAAATAAATAAATTCTATAAAAGGACTAAATGATGATGATAAAGAATTGGCATGTGAGTGGTTTCTTGAAAAGGAAGGCAAGTTTAAGCTGTTGAAATAACTTGTGATGGAGAGGAAGAAAGATTACATTCTTACTCTTATCTACAAATGAGGTTCCTTGGTAGCTATCTCAAAATGTTATGAACTTTTTTAGAACAATTTGACAATATTTAGTTGGTTTTGTATTTCATTTTTTTGCCACTATTGGCAACAATATAATTAATATTTTTCTTTTCCATCTCTTTGAGTGAATGTGAAGTTGTCTTCTCTAAAAACATATGTGAAAGTATATGCTTGTAATACCCTGAGTCTATATGACTATGCGGGAGCCACTTGGTAGCCACCTAGACCCATAAGGGTTGAGATATTATCTTGAAGTGCTTTTAGATTGATCATCTGACCTCATAGATTAATATGAGTCATTTTGACACTTTTTCCTCACTCATATGCTTCTCGAGAAATTTTCTAAAATTTTTTGAAACTTTCTAGGAGGGTCACCCATCTTAAAGTTTACTCCACCACAAGCTAGTTTAAGTATATATTTCTTAGGACAAAATTACCAAAGTGATGGTATGCCATGTTGATATAAGTAGCCATATCAATTCTTATAACACTCCACTTAATTTGGAGCTATTACATTCACCCTTACTCAAATAATACAACGTACTCATTGTGCCTTAACTACTAGCTATATCAATACAATATACCCCAAGAATCATCCCGTTGGGCAGCTAATTGGCTCATCAAAGTTCATCTCACAGTTGCAATTTTGTTTTGATACCATTTTTGACACCCTGAGTCGATATGACCATGTGGGGACCACTTGGTAGCCACATGAACCCGCAAGGGTTGCAGAGCTACCCTAGAGTGCTTTTAGATTGATCAGTTGGCTCCACAAATCAACATAAGTCCTTTGAACACACTTTGTCCTCATGCACACACTTCTTAAGAAATTTTTGAATTTTTTTCCTTACTTTTGAGGAGGTATTACAATGATGGTACACCATGATGATATAAGTAGCTATATCAATTATTTTAACACTTCACTCAATTTGTGGGTATTACAATCATGGTGATATGCATATTTCACATATTCTTGATATTCATTCTATAATATATTGCAAGTTAATTGTTTATAGAACAAAGGTTAGTTTTGGCTTTGTAGGGAGACTGGCATTTGTTTTCATCTTTGATTTCTATGAGGGTCCAAGATTGTATTCTCTAATAGTTGTCTACTCGTTCAAGTGATTTTTTCACTGATAAGAAAAAGGGGCTCAACAAGAAGATGCCTTTTAGATGTCAAGGAGGTACTTAGGCAATCCCAATAAGAACTTGGTTAACACCATATAGTTCCCTACCACATTATCATTAGGAGGCAGGTTCTCTATCTTTCAGTAGTATCGATAATAATATTTAGCTATAATAGTATGTATATGTGGCAATCAAGTCCGGTTATAGAGGGTTGAGTTGTTTGTGAGTCATTATCCTTTTTGGATTGCGTGTAGGTTGGGTTGGGTTATTTTGGGTCACTTTATTATTCGAGTTGGGTTAGGGTTTGATTTGTTACAGTTCTTGATTGTATCGGGTTAATTTATTAGGTCAGATCGGGTTAATGTTATTCGGGTTTGGCTTTTCTCGAGTTAGCTTTTCAAGTCAGGTTGGATTTAGACCGAGTAAGCTTGTATTTGAGTAATTTCATGTTTGAGTTAATTTCACGAGTCATATTTGGGTTAACTTAAAATTTTGAGTTTTTTAAGGTTTTGATAGATCATATTGGGTTTAGACAGAGCTAAATCCTAGATCTATTCACTTTGGATTTGGGTCAAATCAGATATTGACCGCCAAAATTAATATAAATATTAAACTTGTAAGCAAGCATTAAGTTTGACTTTATGTATGAAGGTGATTAAGAATGTGTACTTAATTAATATTTATTTATTATTATGACTTTTAATGTTGTATTTTTATGCAAAAAATTTGAAAAAAATTAGAATATTGTTGGTGAATAAGTATGTTCACAATAAAAGTAAGAAAAATAAATAAAATGTATATAGAAATATATTATAAAAAGCTTTAAATAAATAATAAGACATGTATAATTTTTAATTATCATAACCAATTAATATTGAATTTGCTTTGTTGAGTTAGGTTGGCTTGATAACAGGTTGTGTTGATGGAGGGTCGGGTTGATAATGGGTCAAGTTGATGACAAATCGGGTTGATAGCAGGTCAGGCTGAATTTGGGTTACGGACTAGGTCACTTATATTCTGGTCAATATAGGTTCGGGTCCGTTTCGGGTTGGGTTGATAAATTAATCGGATTATATCGAGTTGGATCGAACGAGTTAGGTTAACTTTTAACAGCTCTAGTAGTATGGTTGTATCACCTAGACTAAATAGTTTCAAAGACTAGTGATGTTATTTGCTACTTTCTAATTTGAATTTGTTGTCGTAATTGGTCAACACATTAACTTATATAATCCCAAGAAAAACCCATAATCTATTATTTGCCATTTTTCGCACGTCAAATGCACATAAAATCATAAAAGTTGAATGAGGTGATGTAACCAAATTTAGTCTTTGAAATATATATATAGGGCTATAATCTAAATTATTGTTTTTATTGTGTGATGTGAAACAAGTGGAATTAGGTATTGAAGATAGATTAGGGATCAGGTTAGGTATAGAGAGGTATCGAAGATTCCTTAATAAGAAAATAAAAAGGGGATTGGATAGGGTAAAAATAATAAAAGTATTATAAATAATCTATTCAAATTTCATATATATAAATATCCAAACAAGTAACTTCAAAAATTTTCTATCTAATTTTTTTAAAACCAAATAATGAAATTTTTTAAAAGAGAATCATTTTTTAAATTCCATCATTTAAAAAAAATGTCTTAGTTTGTAAAATTTTCCATCCAAATAAACCCTAAAAGTTTATAAAATATCTCTATAATTTTAACTGATATAAAAAATAACAAAAAAACTTAATTAAAACCATAATTCTACACAATATATAATATGAATATTTTTTTCTTGTAAATCATTGGATTTCTTAGCTTAATTTCAAGTATTCACAATGTATATTATTTGGAAAACTATATTTCCTATCACTATTTTCAAACTTCATCCCAATGCTATTGGTCCGAGGGCTTATGCTCCTACAACTTCCCTGCATGCCTTGCCTTGGAGGGCTAAGGGGCTCTTATGGCATGTTACTTCTCCTTCTTTTTCCTTGGATGCCCTTTGCCAAATCGGTATCTTCTTTGTGTAATATGGTGCTACGGAGTCTAGTTCTTGGCTCTCCTTCTGGATGGTCAAGGACATCATCTAAAGGTTCTTGAAGAGTGGGTTGTTCCAAGTTTTGGGATGGTAGGTGCTAATACCGGTCTAAAATATGAGGTAGTTAATTGAGACTGTGGGTAAGAGGACCTAGTATGTCCAACACCATCTCTTCAATAGAGGCATGAAGCTCATGTTAGCAACTTGGAGTTGAGAGATAGTAACCAAGTGATCGTTCCTTGGAGGATCATTGGTTTTTAGACAAAGTGGGTAGGGGTTGTGTAGAAGGCATCACTTTTGTGAAAATCCCCATAGACTACGCTGGATGGTGTGTGAGTAATGCAAACGGATGTATTCTTGAGGTGGAGGGTAAGAGGTAATTACAAGTGAAGATTGAGGGAAAATTAGAGAAGAGAGAGGAGAGAGTACAAACAAAAAGTATGTAAATGAATTTCACCATCCCCAAACGACCATACAACCTCTTATTTATGGTGGAGGTAATTAGGGTAAGGGTAAGGTGAAATATAATATGGTAAGGTACAAGAAATGTCGTTTCCACTGTTTTCTTCACTGGGTAGTAGGTAACAATGTGGGTTAACGCAAATTTGTCTCATGGTTGAATGAAACATGCTGGGACGAGTCTAGGACAAGCTTGGACCCCCTCAAGCTAGCCTTGTCATTTTAGGCTAGCTGCCCGACATTTTGGTTAGAAAAATATTCATATTAGTAACTTTCTTTTTATAATGGTGGTTATTCCATGAACAAGTTCAACTTATGTTTTATTATATATTATTTGAAATAGATTATCTTTATTATGTGTCAGTAAAAAATATATATCAAAATTCTTCTCATAACTATTTCTATAAATAGATACCCATATTATTATACTTCTAACATGAAATAATAAGTTTTCAACAATAACATGATAATTTTAAATCACAACTGTAAAGATAATTTTCACCTTTGTTGCATAGAATTTTCAACGACTATGTAATAATTTTTTTACTTTTCAACAGTTATTATTGTAACACCTCCTAATTTACTACTTAGAAATTTTGTTTTGTTGAAGTGTTAATTATAAAAATAATGGGTGTCACTGCCACACTCGGTATAAATCTACTATCCGCCGCTATCCCTATATTGAGTGCTAAGGCTAAAATGTTACTTTACTTAAATTAAAGTTTACAATGTAAGAACAAAATAGTAATTTCATTACAAATTAACCTTGCCCTAAAAAATATAAAAGCATTAGACAATTTAGTTACAGTATAGCCAAAATAGAAATAGCAAAGGATATAAAAATCCAATGAATATTCAGCTTAAAAGATGCTGGGGCGAACACCAAATAGCCCTAACTCTCCACCTTTAACATAAGCCATCAAATTGAACCCTCAAAGTAATCTTGCAAGGCGAACACAGCTCATTAAATATGTAGGGGACTAAGAACAAAACCCATTGGTACTATGATATTGGGTGAACCATTACACAACACTAACATGCAAAGCCACATAAAACACATAAGTAATAACATGACATGGATATATTAAAGAAAACATGAGATATTGAAATGACCAACATACATAATCAAATCAATTCCAAATAACAAGGGTAGGGCATTGACGCAACTATGAAATCAACAAATCTATATCTATTCCAATTACCAAGGTAGGGCGCTAAGATGATTACCATGCCACATATCAAAATTGAGTAGTACACAATGACAGGTACCAAAATAATACCTAGGTCAAACCATTTACAATCACAGACAATATTTACTTCCAATTTTTAATTCTAGAGCAGATATAATAATAACCCAAAGACATAAAAGCATACCGATGCACAAAACATCACCATGCCCTTCCAACTATCCAACCTAGAGACATAACAACACTCTAGTCATGTTGGTATATAAGGCAACACAATACTCTCCATACTTAGGACACCTAATCCTTAAGTATTTATATCCCCTATAGGGCTCGTAGGTCATATAAAGAGTAGACTAGGGCCCTATTGGGGCATAATGACAAACTAACAAACCAAATAAATCAAGGACTCCTACCTCGTATCTAGAATAGCTACCCCTAAAGAGCAGCTATTCCCGAACTCAAAGTATTCCACTTTAAATATTAGTACATTATAGGGTGGTCACATATTTCACACATAGCACACCAATTTTCATTCAGTACTTAACCATTTTCCTTTATTTCTACGTATTAAGGTATACTCTAAGGTCATCAGTCTATATCAAAGTCAAAGTTAATACTAAGGTCAATCTATCAAAAGTCTAAGGTCATCCTATGTTCAATTATTCACAATAGGCATATTTGGTCGAAAATAGCCAAAATACCCTAAAAAACCCTAATCTCACCATTATTATCCAAATTTCATACCAAACATTATTATTATGAGGATTTGTCACGAAAAGAATAAAAGATAATGATTTACAATATTTTAGTACGTAGGTAATTCTTTATGATTTAACAATTGACTATATTTTTTTTACTTTTCATGTATTTGGTGAGCTACGTCCACAAACCCTAATTGTGCATTTCTAACGTAAAATTTATTCCATACCACACCTACGTACATATTTATAGCATGATACATCCTTTACTAGACAATTTATGTCATGGTGCATATAAAAAAATATTTTAACCCTAGAACATACAAATGACAATTGTCATATTCTAACCCTAATTATATGTGCATGCTTTTATGTATTTTAAATCAACCCTATCTATCATGCAAAGATAACCATGGTACCCTTATCATGGCATTTACACCAAAGTCTCAACAAAATAAAATCCCAAACAAAATTCTAAACATGCATATGGTAACCATTCAACAAAATACACATATGTATATCTTCTATTAAATAACATGTCGAATACATGCTAATTATTTAATATCATACTTTCATGTTTCACACCTATTCATAACGCTTGTATACATAACATAAAAATTTGGCATATGAAGTATATATATATTCTTTCAAAACTCATGTATAAACCATACCCTAAACGCATAATGACTTCTATGTATCATCACATAATTTCACATCTTAGTAGAAGGGTATGATTACCTCTTATCCAAGTAATTAATTAAAGCAAGACTCACCCAATATCCACTCAACCTCTTCAAACTTCTTTCATCAACACAACCAACATATATATTAGCATTTTAATATAAACAATAACAAACAAAATTAACTAAGATCAAATAAAAAATGAGGGTTAGAAAAATAATCGAGCAATGAAATCCATGCATGTAGCAAGGAACAAAGGCTCAAGGTCATTCAGGAGAAGGGCAAAGATGTAAGGAGCCAAAAAAGAAGGGGGTGAGCAATGAAAATATGTGCCATTTCTAGGGCAGAGCTTCAATGATCTTGGCCAAAGAAAGGGAGGCAAGAAATAGAGGTTTTATTCGATGGTAGGGGAAGGTGTTTGGTGGAGAAGGATGCAAAAAGGGAGAGGGGATTGATAGCCTTAGCTGAAGGAATGGTGGTGGCTTCGATTGGTTCAGCCGGTGGTGGAGGGTGTGGTTTGGCAATTTTGGCCGAAGCTAAAGAGGGTGGAACATATTGGAAAGCTGCAACTAGGGGAAGGGTTATGGTGGTGGTGAACATTGCTTAAGTTGTGTGGTGGTTTTCGTGAGTTTATGCATTGATTGGGGTGGTTTTGGTAAGAGTTGTCAAAGGCAGGAGATGGATACTTATGGCAGTGGACGTTGCTAAAGGAGGAGAAGTAGTGGTGGGGTGTGTCGCTAGATAAAAAAATGGTGAAGATAAAGGCGGAAAACGAGAGCAACAAATAGATTTTTCTTTCTTGAGGGACCTTGGGAGGAAGGAGAGGAAGTGCAAGCTTCGTTTGGGGGTAATACAATAAAAAAATAATAATAATAAATGAGAGGAGGAACAACTTATAAAGATGGTGGCGTAAAAGGGAGAGTCCAGCAAGACATGGGGAAGGAAACATAAAAGGAGAGGGAGGCATGGTGGTGGGGATATGGTGTAGATATAATTTCACTAGGTAGAGTGAGAAGGGTAAGGTTAGAATATAATAGAGTAAGGGGGTAATAGTTTAGGAAAAGAATCGGGGTAGAATATCTAGTTACTGAAATTAGGGTTACTTAGGTTTAAACTAGGATAAAATATAATAACCCAATTTTTATCTCAAATTTTACCCTAATTAGTTTATGTATAACATGTTATAATAATATACATATTAATAACACATTTAGTATAAAATATCCTACAATAATTATTGTAACTAATTATACATAATTATCATATTATAATTAAGGTTTCTAAAAATGGGTTATTAAAATTATAATAAAAATTATCACCATTTTTATACATACTTTTCGATAATAATGTGATGATTTTTTTAACAACTATTATAATTTATTTTACTATTGTTGCATTATTATTATTTTTAACAAGTATGTCATTTTTTATATATCTTTCATTAATCTTATTGTAATGAATTTTCAATTTTATAAATTTTCAATAAATATTTGATGATTTTTTTAATAGCTATGTGATATATTTGAACTATTAAGTAATAATTTTTTAACAATTATTATATTAATATTTCATCATTATTTGTATTGAATTTTCAATACTTATGTGATACATTTCAATATTTATGGGATAATTTGTCAACATTATCGTGATAATCTTTTAATAGTTATGTGATACTTATTGTACACCAATAATAAAAGTTTATATTAATACTTTTGTATTGAAACTTTAATTAAATTATGTTGAAACTTTTACTTTAAAGAAATCAAATCTTACATTATATATATATATATTTGAAGTGTATTAATATAGGTGTTTAAAATATTTTAATATTATTTTTGTATAATTAAAGATAAGTTAGTTTACAAGTTTTAAACAAATAAACGGGTCAAATATTATTTTGATCTTTCTAAAATATAACATTTTTTATCCCTCAATAAAAAAAATATTAATTTTAATATCTCTAGATTTTTTTCATTCAAATTAGTCAATTAACCTCTCTAAAATAAAAATATCTCTATTTTAACCCCTAATTGAGGGACTAGTTTAAATAAAATAATTATTTAAAATATTGTACCACATAGTCCTATATTTTTAAAAAACTACACCACATACCATTAGCTCATTCTTTATTAAAATCATATGTTTTGTATTTACTAACATTAAAATTAAGTGCCTTAATAAAACTGGCAATATTATACAATACAAATTTATCAAAATACAAGATATATATTATAATATTCCTCAATATTTTTATAAAGTGCTAAAAATAATTATATTTTAAGGAGATCAAAATAACATTTAATTTTATTTGTCGGTTATACTATACCTATCCTGCCACCATTTCTACCGATGCAGGGCACGGTTGCCACTTCCGCTGACCAGGACCTGAGGTAATAGGCGATTCAGCAGTGTGGCGCAGGACGAGAGATAATGTTGCGAAGGAAGCCCAGCAAAATCGAAGTGAAGGTGGAAGATAGAGAAGAACTTTTGGAACTCCAGAAAAATAGCTCCGCTGTTGCCACCGGTACTGCTTCCACCACTACCCCTTCCGCTTCGGGCACCTCCGCATTACTCCACCACCTCGATCGCTCTTCCAAAGACGCCTCCAAATCTCAGCGTATTGGCCTCTCTTCCTAAACTTAATATCCAAATTCATTATATCTACCAACTACGCTAATCGTCGTAATTTAAATCCTCGGACCCTAAAAATGGAAGTAGAAGTTAAGCTCCGCCTCCTAGACTCCGCCGCTCACCAATCGGTATCCTCTCTTCTTTCTCCCTTTCTCCTCCAAACGCATCACCAGCACAATTTCTTCTTCGACGGAGCTGCATCCGAGCTCTCCTCCCGCCGGGCTGTCCTTCGTCTTCGATTTTACGGCGACGCCGCCACCGCTACCCACTGTGTTGTGTCTCTCAAAGCCAAGGCTATACTTGTCGATGGGATTAGTAGGGTGGAGGAAGATGAGGAGGAATTGGATCCATCCACTGGCCGGGCAATCTTGGCCAACCCAGGTATCATTGGGTCGGTGCGGGAGTCAAGGGTCTTGAATAGAGTGACTGAAGAATTTGGGGTTAAAAACAACGAGTATGTTTGCTTAGGAGGGTTTAAGAATGTGCGAGAAGTGTATCAGTGGAATGAGCTGAAGTTGGAATTGGATAATACCATGTTTGAGTTTGGAACTTTGTATGAGATCGAATGTGAAAGTGCTGAGCCTGAAAAGGCTAAGGAGTTGATCGAAGGCCTGTTGAAAGCGAAAGGGATTCGGTACTCTTATTCGAAGATGTCAAAATTCGCGATCTTTCGAGCTGGAAATCTGCCAGAGTAAGTGATTCACTAGCTTTATTTCGCGCTTGTTCTCTAGTTGATGCTTGTTTTTGCTATGTTTGATAATTGAATGATGGGATCGACCCTACACAACTTGATTTGTTTTATGCTATCAGAGACCTTGAAAATTAGTCGTCTTCACTTACGCTTAATGGATTTATGTTAGTCTCTGATCTAAAAAAAATGGATTTATCTTTGTTGAAATAGATGAACAGTGTGTTTCTTATAAAGTGTAAAGTATGATTGTAACAGCTTGGCTTGATTCATCATACTGCAAGAAAACTTACCTGGAGCTAGCCGTAATAAAACAACATAAATGCCGTGGAATGCTGGAGATGACCAAACTGTTGACCAACGGCTCTATATTAAAAAGTAAAAACGGAAAGAATGACTGACATGGTGGATAGTCTCACAAACTGCTTTCCATTTGCTCGTCATCTTGTTCCGTAGTAGGAATCATAGAGGTTTTGACAAGGTTTTTGCTTAATGACAAATTAAAGATTTTGTAAATTTTCTTGGTAGTCTTTTTGACACCCCTCCTCTTAATCAAACTCCTTGCCTTAAGCATGAAGAAAAGCTTCAACTTATTTAATGCATTATTTTGGCTCATATGATTGCAGCTAGAGTGATCTAAGTATTTTGCCAATTAATGTATAGCAAAGCTGTCTTTATTGTTTATGACGATTTTCAAATTGTGCGTTGCTGGATACCTAATAGCATCCAAGTAAAGAATGCAACTGTCCGTTCCTCGTATTCAGGCATTTGCAGCTTCACAACCTAGGTTGAAATTGCCGTACTTTGTTTAATGCTCTGACTTTGTGTGAATTATTTGAATATCTTGTGTTTAGATAGCTATATAATTTTCCACATGGCCTGAACGGTTGTGTGTATGAGTATCTGATTCATGGCACATCATCATCCACTGCCTAGTCATTACTTTTTACTGTTGTTTTCTGACATTTTTTGCTATAATTTTATCTTGATTGTTGTTCTAAACTGCAGTCTAGTGTGTAAGGTGTAAAATGGTGAATCAGTGATGTTGAATTTTTATTTGTTGATTAAAATGTTTTGGGTGCTATAGAGCTCATTCAGTCCCATGAACTGTTTCCCCAGAGGCCAGAGATCTCCTGCTACATAAGTGCCAGAGTAGTGAGGGAGGAGTGAAGAAAAAAGATGGGTATGGGATCAACTTAGAGTGGGGAGATATAGTCCACCAGACCCCCCTCCTCTTCTTCTCTGTTAACCCAAAGACGAAAAAAAAGGTTTCTAGGTTGTACCCTTTTTTTGTATTGTTTGGTAAGGGAATTTCGTGCCAATGAAGTTCTAGTTTTTCTGTAGACTATCTGTGGGCCGCCATCTTGCACTATCAAATTGAATTGACAAAACTTCACTGGTCCCGTTACAGAACCTAATTTGCATTGAATGGTGCCAAGATGTGGTAAGATCAGTGGATCAAACATACAATTGTAGCTATTATTTTCTCCTCTAGTTCCATTCATCTAAAGCGGTTAAAAGGGTATATTTGGGATAGTTTTACTTAATAGAAAAGTCTAGTTGTGTCAGTCCTGGTATACGTGTTGTTCTCAGTCTTTGAATCCTTTTGGGGTCAAAATAGTCACTAATGTATCCTGGCCAATTATGTGCTTGTTGCGTTAGACTGAGATTTCAGAATTGGGTGGACATTGTCACACTAGTATTCTGTTATGTTTCAAGCTTGAAGGTGTTTACTTACTTTCTTGCGCACATACATTTAGTATGGTGAGTCCAACATGGACACTCTTAGATACTGGAAATAGGGCCAATAATCCCATAGTACAAGAGGTATTGTAAAAAGTGGAATAATACGAGGGGAGTTAAGATGGTGATTTGCGGGGAAGGGTTGGTCCAATTAAATTCTCTTGTATTCTTTAATGTCTTAGTTAACCTTTCTTTGGGTAGGTAAATATTGATGACTGACTAGTCTGTTAGAGAACTTTGAATTGATTGTTTTGATAATGAACTGTCTTGAGTAGTACTTGTTTAAATTGTGTATGTATAAGATGCCTGATGAGGCATTCCATGCGTCCATGTAGTTTACGAAATTGGCCTGAAACAAGAAAGTGAGCGGTGAATATTTCAGCCCACAGCAGATACAGTTCTTTGAAATTTATATGAAATTTAGTAAGTTTATTTTCTAAATAAAGGAAAATAGTGGCAGCCAGCAACTAAAGCTACCCCAATAATAACTCGTGGAATTTTAGACAGGATTTCTGTAACAAAGATCCATATCAGGTTTGGTTTGGTTAATTGGTTTCCTCCTTTTTTTGTCCTCACCCTCACAAAATGAAATTTCTAGTGTGGGCTGTGTTTTTGCCCATAAAAGGATGTCCTTGAAGATGGTACTGGTCTTCTACCCTATACAGTTGGGTTTCTTTGGGACTAGGCCTGCATAGTGAGTTTAGCTCTGAGAAAAGCAGGGGACCGGAACAGCAGTAGTCTGTCTGGGAGCGTGGAAGATTGCCTGTTCACTCGGGCTGTCCAAACAAAAGTAGGTGAACCTGCACAATGATGGGCCAAGTCAGGGTAATCGTGGACTGGTAATATATTTTAGGTATTACCTGTGGTTTGATGGCTTGCAAGTTGCATATGTGTGATTCACGGTGTTGATTGGTTTAGTCTGAGACTGACTGATAATTGAGTGCTATGGTCAACCTGTTGCGGTAGAAATGAATGGTTGGTATAGGTTAGTAAGTATGTCAGGACTTGTTTTCGGGCATGCATATTATGAATCCTGATGCAAGGTGGACCACCTACTCTTAAGTTCAGTAGCTGGGTTAGTATATATGTTTGGCTGCATTTTACAGGAGTTTCTTCTACCTTGGTTAAATAAGCTTCATATTTCATTCTTTCCTTAGAGTAATATTACACTACCAGTCCCCTGTCAAAACCAAAAATAAAATAAAATAATATATTAGTCTGCCAGTAAATAGGTGGGCTGTCTGGTCTCCATTGCTTGACCAGAAAAGTATATGAAGGTAGGCCTTCCATCTTCACACATCACACTCTGTATGTTCCCATACAGCTCCTGTGATTATTTTTCTTGGTAGATAGTAATTGTTTCTTCATTTATTATTGCAGGATATCAGGAGGTTGATTTCTCAAGGGTGCTGCTGCTGGACGTGCCTCTTTCGCGTTGCTCGTAATTTAAACTCCAAATACATTATAAGCAATTGCTGAAATAAATGCTTTTTCTATGTATTGTTTAGAATAGCGGAGAGCATCTACTTGCCAGGACCTTGGTCCTTGGCCATATTACGCTTTCATATGCTGCCTGTATGATTTGTGAGTTTTTACTAATAAACTAGTTATATTTTTCCATGTGATGTATGGGTAGGGTTTTACATATTGTGGTAATAAATTCTATAATAATAAGTACAAAAAATAATATAAGAAGTAATGGAATTATAAGAAGAAAATATGGTTAATATAAAGGATAAAATATTTGGAGAAAGATGAAATAATAAAGTAATATATTATATATAGATATGACAAATACAAAGTATATGGAGTAAATGATTGAAGAAAGAAATATATAATGTGAGTAGATATTTTAAAACACTTTTTTAAAGATAATATTTACTGTGGATGTGTTTTTTTTTCGTCGTTGTCGCATATTAATATTTTTAGTCCATTATAATGTATAACTCTTGATATTACAACATATAACTGACAGTGGCCGAAGACTGATTTTTTTAATAGTAAGCCAACATGGGATATTGATTGACCGTAACTTTTATTTATTATCATTGTATATAAAATAATGAGAAAAAACTATCTATGATTGAATTTGAACGACTTTCTTGAGTCAAATGTTGTAAGAGATAGCCTCGGAATCAAAATTATACCACTGGATATTCTTCCATCAAGCATTTTTGCTTCAAAAATATAATTTCCAAGTCGAGTGATAACTAACCGTATATCATTGCATAATCCGAATTTGTGATCAATGTTTCAAACCAACATTGCCGGAGTACCAACCTTCAAATGCAATGTATGATTTGGCACACCTAAGCAACGAAGGTTATTTAAAAATTTTTGGGGTTTGTAGGTCATGAAGTAAGCCTATGTTTGAATCAAATATGTATGAACTATCTGAGTTCAAGTATTTTTTTTTTCTTCAGCATCACAAATAGATAACATGTGGTCATTGACAAATTCAACATCATCATTAGTTGGTGCCAATATACATCTCTCCTTGAAATAATTTGGATAAGTCAAGAAGCCTTTGAAAGATGGATATAGACAATATCATGTAACGGATCTCTGGTAGACTTAATCAATAAATCATTAGGAATATCAACTATCGCAAAACCATCATTTCCACTTCCAATAGTTCCATCACCATTATTTGCAATCCATTTAGAAAAATTAAACAACTCATCGTGTTCTTTAGCTGATGACACAAATTCAAGTCACATGTTCTTCGTTAATGTTAACACCTTACAGTCATGGCATATGTAAGATGAGTTAATGGGAACAATATCTTGGTGACTACCTTTAGAAATTACATTTTCTGAAATCGCCATCAAAGACAACAGTTTTGCCACCAAAAGATTTATCTTGATTGAAGTTGTTGCTAAATCGGACGATATCTCTCATTGTCTTATCAAGAGCATCAAAACAATAACGATGAAGCATTGGCGTTTCATCCCATATGATAAGATTGCACTTGTTTATTAATTCAGCCAATGGAGTTTCTTGCTTGATATTGCATGCGGAATCCTCATGTATTTGGATTAATATGCATTTGTTGTTCGACATATGTGTTGTTATACATAAGTTGTTCACCTAATTAATTATATATTACTCAATTAATATGAATAGCAACTTTTTGTTTCTAGTGAGGTAATTATATTCCTACGCAGGAGATGAACGGTTCAATAACTTAATTAATATAAATAGCAACTATTTCTTTCCAATTAGGTAATTAGTTATATTCCTACACATAAGACGAATAGTTTGATCATGCTATCATGTAAATGTGCCTACATAGTAGATGAATAGTTTGACTTCACGTAATGAATTATATATTACTCAATTAATATGAATAACTACTCTTTTTTCTAGTGAGATAATTAATTACCCAGTAGATGAATAGTTTGACATGTTATTGTGCAAATGTGCCTATGCAGGATATAAATAGCTTGATATGTTGTTATGCAAATGTGTTGTTATGCATATGTTGTTGAGGTAATTAATTATCTATTATTCAATTAATATGCATTTATTGCTTAATAGGGAATATCATATTAACAATCATTTGGGTTTTCTATATTACTCAATAAGTTATATCATATTTTCAAAGCAAGGAGAATATAGCGTAATCAAAACAATAAGCAAACGATGGAGTAATTGATCAATGATTTGACCTTATTAATTAGCAATAATAGATGACAATGATAATTAGTAATTAGTAATAATGGGTATAGTTTAGGCAAAAAACTTTATCTATATATTATCTGCCATAAAACTCTATGTTTATATAATTACAGATACTCCCATTGATGTTTAAGCACTTTTGATTTGTTTACAAATATTTGATGTTTTAGATTTAGAACACTTTTCCAATGCTTTTTACGAGCCTAATTATTAATTACCACTTGAGTAAAAGTGTAATAAACTGTTTTTAATATTACTCCTAAACCAATTTAGTTGTCATATGATTAGGTATTCAACATAAGTTTAATATTCTTTCTATTAAAATATATGTCTTTTGACATTTCTTCTATGATATTTTAATTATGATGGAACAATTAATTTATGATCTTTTTATGTTTGATATAAAATTAAATATTTTTATTTTAATAATTGGAATAAACTTAAAATATTAAATATATATGTACAGGGGGAGTATATAAAAATATAATAATGATAGTAATCTATTTATTTTGTGTTTTTTTGGGAAATAGATGCTAATGATATATGATATACATTGATAATTCTAGATACTAGTTAATTTTTATGTGCTATATTTTTTATAAAAAAATTGAATTAAAAAAATTAATAGATTTTTTTTTTAAATAAAGCCCAAAGATAGAATACACGAATGTTTTAATATAACGGTTAATAATATTGGTCAATGAGACAATAGGTGATATAAATACTTTAGATTTTGAGAAAAGATTTATGCGAATATAAAACTTACAAACCTACGATGTCTTAAAATAATTGAACAACTTATCCCTTATTTAGAATATGCTATAGAAATTAATTATCTCATATAATTATTTTTTAAAAGAAAATTATCCTAAAAATTTCTAAAAAAAATACAATCACTTTTTGTAAGTAATACCAAACTAGGCGTTAGTTATTTTCATAAGCTTTAAGTCCAATAATAAGTAGCAAAAGATATTAGTAATCTAGTATGATATTAATCGGAAAAAGCTACTTATACTATAAGCTTCTATTTTCCCTTCTCGGCATTATGATCCACAATAATTTGTTACTTTTTTTCTATATTATTTTTTCAGAAGAAACATACCTGTTTTATATTTTGTTATCTTTTTAAGATGAGAAAATTTTACCAGTATATACTCCATTTTTATATACAATATATAATATGATCCAATTAAAAACCATAAATTTATTGAATTTAAGTTGCAACATTTATTTTATTGGAAAACAATTACGAATACAATAGGCGTAAAAATACTTAACTCTAGCTACCACGTGCAGAGAGATCTATTAAAACTAAGACACTTGATGCCTAAAATTTTGTTCTCCAACTATTAGACTAAAACCAAATGTGATTGTTGTTGTTCAAGACATCAACAATACCTTTATTGTTTTATTTTAGTTGTAATATGTTGTTTGTCGAAAAACACAACGATACCTTTATTTTCTTTTGTAATTACGGTTTCGATATTACCAACCAAATACAATCGTCCATCTCATCAATAGTTGCAGCTTTCCAACGGCAAGAGACGCAAAACACAATAAAGCCCGAGGCCTGAGTGAGATTACATTGCAGAACATCATAGACGTTCTTAATCAGTAAGTGGATTATTTTCCCATTAGCGGCGCAAGCGGAAATTTCCCGCAACAAAAATACCAAAATGGGGCATAATGCAAAAAACTTCGAGCAATAATCTAAGAATGATTGTTCATTTTGGAAATGTAGATATTTAATAACGCGTCATCTTAAAAACACAACTGAGGACCATTAGAGAACCAGCACGTCAATTTCCTAACCTAAAAAGATAGATCACCCTCATCCAACCATACCTACTAAACTCCTAAAGGGAAAGGAAATCACTGTTACACCTAATAATATTTGGCGGCAATTCTCACTTCCTCCTCTTTGCTGGAGGCTGCAACTCTTCTTCTTCTTCTTCCTCCTCCTCCTCCTCTTCCTCCTCATCATCCTCGCCATTCTCATCCTCATCACCATCATCATCCTCATCATCGTCATTGTCGCCGCCGCCACCATTAGCCTCTGGATCATCCTCAGGGTCACCTTCATCATCATCCTCACCACCTTCATCACCTGAGTAGTCCTCGTCACCATCATCGTCATCGTTCGCTACAGCATCTTCATCTTCATCTTCATCATCGTCCTCTGTGTCGCTGCCATCTTTGTTCTCCGGGCCAGGTCGTTCAGTTCTGTATAGCTTTTCCATAGGGAACCTGCAAACGTAAGTAGTTAGCACAATCCGTTGAAGCTATGGTGGTTAACACAAAGCTGATGAAAAACTCGTCAGAGAAACAATTCACCCGTTTTCTATTGCAGTCAATCCCGACAAGCTCATGTCCTTCAGCAAAGAACTTGTCTGAAACAATGTTACCAAAATTAGCAAAATAGACAAGACCACCAAACAGCCACATCAGAATACACAACTAAATTATGTCACCAACCATTGTTCCTTATCCTTGGATCACAGATACGTGGACAAGCAAATAAAACAAACACAAAGGAAGTAGTATTCCATTATAAGTCCAAGAAAATAGTGAATAATGTTCACCTTCAGATAAGAATTAGACACCTCTCTAGCACATGCCCACAACAGTTACTAGTAATGCAACATAAAGGACGTTCAAACCACAACATGTGCCCACAAAGTTGTAGCAAGTGTCGTACTGAATTACCCAGATGGCCAGGACAAAGCATGAGATGCCCACACACATGGTAGCAAGGAACCATATTTTATAATGATGCTAACCGCACATAAGGTAACAAGGAAGCCCATATTTCAATCCAGGGTTGTAAGCAACTAATTTCCAGAGGTAGTCATCTAGACTGCGATAGAAGACAATAAGAGATGCAGCGAAGAACTAGGAATGTCTCAAGTGCCATAATTCCGTATTAAGTTTACAAAATGTCAATCGTAAAACACTTGCGACTCTCTTCAACTAAGGGTCCAACAATTCAACAGCTAATAACAAATGACAGGCAATAGCTTTCCAGTATTTATAGACGGAAGGACATTAAGTGGGGCCTTCGTTTGAAAAAATAGCAAATGAATGGTGCAAAGCACCAAATTTATACACGACCCCAGAAAAAAGATTCCAAATATCAATAGTTCAAGCAAGTACATAGAAGAACGGTAATTAAACCAGTTTTAGCAAACAAATGAGCAAACTGCTGATCTTGAACCAAGGTTGAATCAAGTTGTAAAAGAGTCTACGGAATGAGTCCTATTACACGAGAAGCCACAAGAAGCTCCCTAAATCATTGACAAGTATAGGTGTTGTTATCTTCGGTATGAAAGGACGCATGGTGGAATTGGCAAAAAGGGCAAACATTTAGCACCAAAAGTTCAATATAAGAACTCAACCCTCCCAAAGCAGAATCTCTCCTCTCATACTTGAAGACAAGGATGAAAATTACAGACGCAGTTAGCCCTGGGAGGATTACAGCCAGAGCAACACACTGCAAGAATCAAATTGCACCAGAATTTTGCAAAATTTCGCAGGGTAAAGCGTATATCATGAAAAATTGAAATTCATCGGCAGGACCGTACATGAATTGGAGCCCTAAGAGCAGTAATAAGGGCCTTTCAACGGAAACATAAAAAATTAAACTGCACAGACAACACCGATTCGAAAACACTACTAGCAATAAAACAATATGTATTTCAGACTACTTGACCATAAAGATTAGAACTTTCATCAATAAGATTACAGCCCCGAAAATTTAAGAAAATCCAAAAATTTCCACAGTACGGAGTGTATACAGAGAGAGAGAGAGAGAGAGAGAGGTTATACCATCATAAGAAGACAAGAAAGAGACCTCCCTGAAAACACAATAGCCTCAACAACGAGAAATTCCACTACAGCGGACACCATTGCTCCGCCCACTATGTCGGACCTATAAGCTTCGACCTCCATTGCTTCAAGAAAACTGTGCTCAATATACAAACAATGAGTACCCAGTAAGCGGAATTTAGTAAGAGATAAATACCCAGAAGAAAACTACGGTAGAGTTAAGACTACATCAACCAAAAAAAAAAAAGACAGAGAGAGGGGTAATAGTGGTACTGGCAGTACAGAGCTCAACTAGCAATTAGCAAAGCGAGAGAAGGCTGAAGGAAAATGGTTACGGATACTATTATTACTAGGGTTCGTTTCAGACCGGTCGAAACAGTAGGGGAGGTAAGAATTGTTAGGGTTTTATTAGGATAAGGGAAGGGAGAAGTTTTTTAACTGTGTGCCGAAATTTCTAGATATTATTTCGGTAGTGGATTGTGCACCTGGAGGTCCTGGACCAATTTATACACGCAAAGGATCGACATATTTCCCCCTTAACGTATTTTGGTTAATGGCCCATTGCATTCATGAATGAATGAAATCAATGAATGCTATGCTAGCGCTGCACTGCTACCCCACTCCCCAGGACCTCAACAGCTACTTATTAATTATTATCACCGGTTGGAAACGTAGGTTCTCTGCGAAAATTAGATGAAAAAAAATATATATATTTATATTTTATTTTATTTTATGTTATTTACTTAAAGTATATTCCATCCATTTTATAATTTAGATTAATTTTAAATTTATAAATAAATTTAAAGCATTAATATTCTTAATATATATACATATTGACAAAAAAATATAAAAATATTATATTATATAAGTGTTTCAAAAAATAAATATAATGATAGTATTTTTATTTTATATTTTAAAATAAATTAATAGTCAATATTTAATATCAAAAAATATATAAAAAAACAATATTATATAACAACAAATGGATTAATTTATAATAAATATTTTATCATCAGATATAAAATTAATTGTCAAATCTGAATACAATATATATAGATAAAAAAAATTATTCTACTCTCATATAAAAATAAAATAAAATTGTGGTAATAGACACGTGCATGCATATAGTTTCAACATTCGATTCTAAACTCAGCAACAATTAACTCTTTTCAGAAAATCTAAGCAGCACAATTTTATTAAATTGACAGGATATATTTAATTATAATAAAAGCTGATAAAAATTTATCCTATCCGACCTGCATAAAATCCAATGTAACTTAATATAATAAATTTATCAATTCAAATCTATCTAAAATTGACTCAATCCGACGTTGACCTGAATATAAATGAATATACCCGACCTCAACCTATAATCTACCATCAACCCGACTTGATTTGACAAAACCAAATTTAATATTAACTAATTACGATAATAAAAAAATACTCATATTTTATTATTTATTTAAAGCTTTTAAAAATATATTATTATTTAAATTTTATATTTTTTATTTACTTTTATTGTGAACTTACTTATTCACCAATGATATTTTAATTTTACCTATTTTTTTCGAGTAAAAACACAACATTAAAAAATCATAATAAAAAACAAATAACAATTAATAACACATTATTAATGAAATGCTTTCAAAAAGTTAAACTTAATATTTGCCTATGAAATTAATGAGTTAGATTAATTTTGGTGGTCAATATCTCATTTAACCAAAATTTAAAGTGAGTCGATCCATGATTAACTTGGCCCGAACCTAACTCGATCCATCAAGACCTAAAAAGATCTGATTAATAAAGTTAACCTAAATCTAATCTATTAAATTAACTCGAACATAAAATCACCCGAATACGAATTTGCTCAGCCCAAACCTAACCCAATAAGGATGTAAACGGAGCGGGTTTAGGGCGGGTATGCACATACTCGTACCAGTAATCATACTCGTGCCCGATAAAAAAATCCGTACCCAAATTCATATCCATACCCCAACGAGTATCTACTAACATATTTATATCCATATCCGTTGGATATTTGTTACCCGGTAGATAATCCGTTTACTCATTATCGCATATTATCAAACAAATAAATCCATTACTCGACGAATACACCCATTTAGAGTTAAGCCAAACGATAATTTTAACATTAATTTATACTATATTTATTTTAAAATTAAGGGTAAAAGAGTAATTATATATATGGTAAACGGATAATGATATAGATATGGATATGAGTATGGATACGGATATCCCATTTTCGAATCTGTACTCAAACCTAACGAGCATTTTTTTTTCATTATCCATATTTATTTAAATATCTAATAGATAAAATCAATCAAATTTTGGATAAAATTCACCCCGTTTATATCCCTAGACTTGAGTTAACCCGACCGGACAAGCTAATTTGAAGTAATATAAATCCAACTCGACTCGAACCTGAACTATCTCAACCAAAATCTGATCCGATTTGATAAATTAACCCGATATAATCTGAATCTACAACAACTCGAACCCGAATCCTATTTGATCCACATAATAAGACAATCCAAAATAATCCAAATCCAAAATAACTTGATCTAATCTATTAAAAAAATAAATTACAAATAATCCAATCTAAAAATAATTTGTCCCGATTTACACCTATAAAAAGGATATTGAAATGAGAGAATTCACTCTTTCTCGTTGTGTAGGAGACTATTAGGGTCGCTTTTGATATAAAATGAAAAGTGATACCGATGACGTTAGGAGTGATTTAATAATTATAAAAAAAATAGTTTATTTTATATAAAATATGTTTCATTCCCCTATCTATCGTTGTCAATATTTTTTTTTATTACTAATGGAATAAGTAGAAGATAAGTAATAAATGTCTATAAAACAAGTATGCGTCATTATCGACGTCTAGAATGCACAGGCAGCCAATAATACAAAGGCTTTGGAAAAAAAAAAAGGGACATAAATATAATTGTATACAAAACAAATAGTCGCGGGTAACATGAAATATGTATTTCATTCACCCATTTATTATCTTCAATAATATTTTTTATATTAATTTTCACTCTTCACTAGTAATAGAAATGCCTAGAAAACAATCGACTATTAATATAAATGACAAGTCATTAATAACCATGTAAAACGAGTAGTCATTAATACAAATGCCTTTAAAAAAATATTCATCAGTATAAATGTATAGAAAGCAAGTAGTCATCGGTAACTTAAAAAATAAACAATCGTTGGTATAAAACATCCATTAATATAACGATTTTGCTAACAAACGTTTAATATTATTTTTAAAATAGTAATATTAATTTTGAGACATAGGTAGATAGATGTTATTAAATAATAATAATTTTTTATTTTTAGTTTATTAGGCATAATCCTTAGGGTTATTATTAGCATTTTTTTATATGTAAATGTATAAAAAAACAACCGTTAATACCAAACATTAATTATTTGATAAATTTGATAACAAAAAATAATGCTAAAACCTAAAAAAAGAGGGGAAAATAAAGAAAGGAAAGGAGGAAGTATGATGATAAAACCATAAGGATAACTATTGCTAGGTAGGTGATAGTCGCCAGCTATGGATATTCTTATTAGTCACATTTTCCGCGGAAAGCCCGAGATACTGCTAGGCTATCATGTTTTTGAAACACAGTGCATGTATGTATGTGGTTGGAATGTTCAATATTACTGTAACGTTTCGGACAAAAATTGAAAAAAAAAAATGTTCAAAACGTTTCTTGAGATAGATGACTATCACAAAAGATAGATACGGTACCCCTCTATAAATTTAATGTGATGTTCCTTTTTTAATCTAATAGAAAGAGTGTTTATTTATTTTTAATTATATGGTGAGTTAGGATCACATTACCTCCGACAGATATCTCAAATATAAAAAAATATCTGAATTTTTTAAGATAAAACTAACTACGGTAGTTTAAAAAGCTATAGTATAAAAGTTTGATGGCTGCTATTACGGGTAAACTGAAGTTACTAGTTAGAGGGTCAGTTTCTTATAGATATCTACGATTATAAATAGATGTTCACTGTATTTTTGGGGCACATGTCTTAATTTTCTTAAGTTGTGTCGGTTCATAATAAAATTAAAAGTAATATCTAAAATAAAAATATTTTGTTTTCGAGACTGAATATAATGTTATGTAGTAGAATGCCAATAAATAAGGCTTTAGTTACACTTACGGATGCGTAGGAAGATTTGGAATTGACGCAATAAAAGGCTCCATTCGAGAACTACTAACTAGCATTCGGTAATTGTACGGTGCAAACAAGGGTCGGCCCTTGAGACGGACATGTTCACCAACTCATGAATTCAATACTCAGCGAAAATCCGTCCTCTCGCTTGGACCTCATAGCGTCAATTAATTGAGCAATGTAAGTTGGATTCCCCTCCCCCAACAAGGTATTATCAAATTATCCCTTTTATGTTAATATATTTTAGTTTTTTAAAATGATTAATATTATTTTATAAATAAAGTGTTTTAAATTATATATATATATTAAATCTTATTATGATCCATACTAAATAAATATAAAGATTTTTGCTATAAAATATATATTATATGGTAATATATTAGTAATTAAATCTAATATTAATCTCTCTATCTAATTTATTATGTTAGAATTAGAATTAAGTAAGTATAGATATAAGTGTATGTGTATAAGAAAATAAATAAATTAATAAATTAATTATTTTATTTATTTATTTTAAATTCTAATTTTTATAATCAAAAAGGAAACTCCAAAGTTGGTTATAAAATTCACACTTTTGAACGTACATATTAGTGCACTCTCACTTTAAAAGTAAATAGTAACAATTCCTATAATACACATAAATTCATATATTTATATAGAGAATAAAAGGGGGGCTTAGATAACATTGTATTTAAATTCCCTATATTTGGCTGCAAATGGGATGATAATAGCTATGGGGTTAGATATGAAGATGGATTTACATTAGTAGATCTTAATAGGACACGGCATAAATAAGACTCATTCATCTTGACATCACAAGCGACACAAATATTCTTTGTCACTAACCCTACTAATAACATATGGTCTGTGGTACTATCTACGAAGAAAATAAATGCCAATGAATGTGATGATGAAAATGATGCCAATTGGAATAAAGAGTATGTCTCAGTTATGCAAGCAACTCAATTGTTGAACGATGATAACAATAACATTAATGATGAGGATATATATGATGTAACACCCTCAAAATTTACTACTGAAAAATTTCGTTTTATTAAAATAATTAGCAGAAGCGAAATATCAAAACCGTGAATTCTGGGGATATTACCGCCATACTTAGTACTATACCGGTTTACTCCTACCGTTTCGGTACCAAGTGGTAAGGCTAAAAGAGAAGAATACAACTTACGAGAAACTCAGACATATTTAAATCAGAGTACCGTAGTAAACAATTTACGAGAATAAAGTCCACTAGTGGTGGTTACAAAATAACGAATACATTCAAATAAGAATTTAAAAGAGAAAGAGGTCGACCCTAGGACTATCCGGATAGTTCCTTACGCTCTTTCCCGAGAGTCCACTTGAATAGCACCTAAAAATAATTTGCAAGGGACACTGCCCATTGAATAAGCAGGGGCCCCACTAGTGGAACCCTTTAGTACTATGGTATTGAGTAACCCTTTAAAACACACTTAAAAGTAGGCCTGCAATGTAACACATGATATACCACTATACCCATACATAACGATAGGTGTAAACATAACAATTAGATCCATGCATTCACATACTTGACAAGTCAATTAGATATTAATAGTGCATACATAACATTCACTTTCGTACATTCGTATACTTAATAAGTCAATCAAATATTAATAGGTCATAATGAACAATCAATACTTTTACGGCCTTAAAGTTATTAGTTCATCATTAATCAATCATCTCGGATTATAAATATCCATGTGAGTGCGAGAACCCCACTATTATAGCTGGTGGATCGAAATACATACAGGGCAGAACGCTCCTGACCACTATTATTCGCCGGTGGACTTGTCTCCAAAACAAAACGCTCCTGCCCAGTATTATTCGTCGGTGGACCGGTCTCTAGGGAACCCCGGCTCCTGGCCACTATTATTCGCCGGTAAACCGATCTGGGTCTGGCTCAACAATCTTCCTCTTTAAGTGATTAGTGTCTTATCTGTATCTTATTCGAAAGATTTCACCCTAGACATGGATGGCTAACTATATCCACACTTATCCTCCCAAGAGGGCCCACCCGATATCTTAAGACTTCTGCACCTCCTAACTCGCCCCAACATCCTTCCCTTAATCCACTTTCTCACACTGGGAGCCCAACTCCTAAGTGTGTGGGTCAAGGCCCACTACCTTATACCCCAAAGTCTACTCACCGCCTTACCCTAGGGTTTTCTCCAGAAACCCTAATTTGGGCCTATGTGGCCCCTCCTTCTCCTCCTCATGCAACCCAAACTATTTTAACACCCCACACGTCACAACCCTTAGATTCAACTCTCACTTCATACCCCACTCGTTCTCATTTATTTTTATTATTTTCTTTTTCTTTTTCCACCTTCTCAAATTAAGGTTTCTCCCAAATCTTAGCTCGGTCTCCTATGCACCCCTATACTCTCCCACATACTATTTTTCACCCGAAGCCTCCAGTCACCCAAACAACTATTCTATTACCTTCCTCACGTCCCAAGGCAACTTTCCATACATAAAGTCCGCCCACATGCGGACTCTAACCATCCCATGCAAACCCTAAATTCTCCCACTCTTTCAATTTATGTAAAGTCCCCTTTTATTCATCCACTCATGGCTCATGGATTATTTGAGTCATTCCTACCTACGTTAGCCAACTTACTTCCCCTTGGTTATCTTACTTTCCCATTTTTTCCTTTTTTATCCTTCCATCCCACATTACCACATTAAATATCCTAACATACATGTCCTAGAGGGTCACATCACATAACATCGTACGCATAACAAATATAATCATCATCCACATGCCATAAGGAAGTCGCATAAACATATATTCACTCCAATTTGCGCTACGAATGATCAATCATTAAGCATAAAATACACAATATGGCATAACACATGGCACACAAGGCACGTAACCCACATATAATTGTTCTTCATCACACCCTTACTCGGTTTAGATTACCAAGTTATCTCTCACACTTATTAAGTCACTAATCACCTTTTATAATTGTTAAACTTATCATATTTCCCAGTTGGTTGATTAGATTACCGAATTGCCCTTTTCCGTTGTTATAATTACTAAATTGCCCCTTTAGTTGAATAAATTACCAAATTACCCTCCTACATTATCATAATTACCAATTTATCCTTTAATTAGTTAAATTACCAATTTGCCTTCTCCATTATCAGAATTACCAAATTACCCCTTTAGTTGGTTATATTACCAAATTGCCCTTTTCTTCCAAATTTACCCTAATACCCCTTTTACTTACAAATTACCAATTTATCCATTTACTTATAAAATTACCATTTTATCCTTTTACTTACAAAATTATCGTTTTTCCCTTTAATCACAAAATTACCATTTTACCCTTTAATTATAAAATTACCATCTTGCCCTTTTATTACAAAATTACCATTTTGTCCTCTAGTTATAAAATTATCATTTTACCCTTTAACTACAAAATTACCATTTTAACCCTATAATTATAAAATTACCATTTTGCCCTTTAATTACCAAATTACCGTTTTACCATTTTATTACAAAATTACCATTTTACCCTTTAATTATAAAATTACCATTTTACCCTTTAATTATAAGATTACCATTTTCCCCTTTAATTACCAAATTATCGTTTTACCCTTTTATTACAAAATTACCATTTTACCTTTAGTTATAAAATTACCATTTTTTCCTTTAATTACAAAATTACCATTTTACCCTTTAATTATAAAATTACCATTTTCCCTTTAATTACTAAATTATCGTTTTACCCTTTTATTACAAAATTACCATTTTATTATAAAATTACCATTTTACCCTTTAATTACAAAATTACCATTTTTCCCTTTAATTATAAAATTACCATTTTTCCTTTTAATTATAAAATTACCATTTTTCCCTTTAATTACCAAATTACGATTTTACCCTTTTATTACAACACTTATATTAAATTATTATCACTACATGAAATATTAATATTAACACCCCATTCTCATTATCCCACTCTAAACTATTATATTTAATTTAATACTCATTAACACCCATACATATTAGGCCACATTCTTGTACACCACATATTACTAAAATACCCCTAGAGCTCACAATAATATTAACCATGCATCACAGATCACAATAGCATAATACGACATGGATAAATACTTGACATTTTCATTAATAACCAAACTCTTACCTTAAACAATATTTCCATAAATAGCATATAATCTAACATGCTCCCTTTTTATCAATCAACACAAGAAACTACATATATTATATTAAACAGCATATATCAAGCATAATAACATTTTAAAAAGCCAAATGTGTTAACATACGTTATCCATGCGTTTAAGTGGGGTTTAATGGTTACCTTAATTTCCGCAAAAATGAACCTTACCGGTATTCCGATTAAAGGTTCAAGCTTTGATTAGCAAATCCAATACCTAAAAATAATATCATTGTTTATTATATTAGAAATAAGAAAACCAAGCATAAGACTTTATAACACTTAATTAATTAAATACTTAAATTAAAATATTTTTATACCTTAAAATTTATTTTAAAAAAATATACCAAAGCATGCAGTAGCTCATATTACTCATGCAGCATGAGCTGCATGCAAAATAAGAGGAGAAAGGCTCGAAGGGGGGTGAAAGGAAGGGGAAAATGGGCTATTTTTGGGTTGAGGTTTTGGGGCTAGGAAAGAAGATGGATGGGGGAGGATTTACGGCAAGGAAAGGGTGTAGAGGTGGAGAGGGGGTGTAGGTGGTGGTCGGGGATGGGTTGACAGCGGCTAAGGGTAGCAGAGGCAGCGGCAACGAGGCTGCGAAGGTGGTTGCCGAGAATGATGGGGCTGAGAAGGAAGGAAAAGGGAGGGAGAAAATGAAGGCGTGCAAGTGGTGGTTTTGGCCAAAGGAGGTTGCAGGGGTTAGTTTGGTGGCTCAGGTGGCCGCAAAGGTGGCAGAACGATGGCGGAAAGGGACGGTGTAGGGTGGCCGCCGAGAAGGGAGAAAAAGGAGAGAAAAAGAAGAGGGGAGGAAGAAGGAGGCTGCAGGGTGGCTCGAGGGGTGCTAGGATGGTTTAGGGGTGAGGTAGAGGGTGGCAGGGGGTGGTGCAGGTGGCTGGTGCGGTGGAACAGGGGCGGCGAAGCAAAATAGGGAGGATGATGGGAGGAGAATAAAGGAAGAGAAAGAAGGTCGGGGAAGGTAAGGGAGGCTCGAAAAATGGCAGAATGAGGCAGGAAAGGGGGTGGTGCAGGTGGCTGGTGCGGTGGAACAGGGGCGGCGAAGCAAAATAGGGAGGATGATGGGAGGAGAATAAAGGAAGAGAAAGAAGGTCGGGGAAGGCAAGGGAGGCTCGAAAAATGGCAGAATGAGGCAGGAAAGGAAGAAGAAAAAGAAGAAGAAGAGAAAGGAGGGGATAGGGTGGCTCGGTAGGGCAGCGGCAGGGTGGTAGAGGTATGTGGATGGGGATGGAAGGGAGAGGGAAGGGAAAAGAGGGGTATGGGCAAGGAGAGGGAGAGGTGGTGGGGCCGAGATGGGGCAGAAAAATGAAGAGAGAGAGAGATAGGGGAAGCAGTAGGGGAATGAGGGTTGCAGGTGGGGCGGTGGAGATGGCTAAGGTGGTCGGGTTTTGGCGTCGGGGAAAAGGAATAAGAAGAAATAAAGAAGAAGGGGGAGGGGCTGCGTGCGTGCAGGCCGGTCGAAGGGGAGAAGGACGCGGGCTGGCCTGATTGGGGAAGAAAGGAAAGAAAAAAAGGAAGGAGACGGGTTGGGCGATGCGCGAAGGAGAAGGGGAGGGAGGAGAGGAAGCGGGCCTGCGGCCTAGGTGCAGGGGGAAAGGCAGGCCAGGGTGTCGGCGGCCCAAGGGAAGAAAAAAAAGAAAAGGAAAGAAAGGAGGAAAAGGAGAAGGAAAAGGGAAAAAAAAAGAAAAAGGAAAGGGAAAATGGGATAAAATAAAATAATTTAATTTATAAAATAATAAAATGTAATATTTTTGGGTAATAAATTTATTTAATAATTTAATATAATATAATTAAAATATAAGGGTTTAAAAAGGATAATTTTAGTAAAATAATGGTTTTAAAAACTTATTTAAATAAAAAGAGTATGATAAAATAACAAAATATTTATTTTAATTTATTAAATATTTATATTCAATTTTATATACTTAAAAATCCATAAAATAATTAGATTAAATAGATTTAAAAGCTAATTTATCCCAAATAAAGGTTATTTATTAAATTATAGGTTTTTTTAAAATTTCGGGAGATTACATATGCCAAGGATGATCATCGTGAAGTAATATATGTATTAGATCCTAAAACCAATCTAAAAATAAGGTAAAAAAAAAGAAGGAAAAGAAGGTAATGAGGGTAATAATATTGTAATATATGATGTGTGCTTGTTTTTTAAAATGCATATTTCTACCTTAATAAAAGAATATTTATTGTATCGAGAAATAATTTAGTGGTACATTATGGTCAATACATAATATTCTAACATTATTTATTTATTGATTTTTTTAGAGATATGGCCAACAAAATAGTTGATAGGGATAGTAGTGATGAAGAAGAGAAGAGAGGACCTAATATTATGAGAATCATCACAGACATGTGGAATAGAAGAGAACAAGTTGATTTGGGATGAAATACTAACAATCTTCCCATTGGCTTTTACGCAAACATGTTTCTGACGTACATTCCACTTGTCACGTGTAACCGTATTCCTATCTCTTATAATAATTGAAAGTAGGTTCCAAACGGTCATAGGGAGCATATTTGACAGGAAATCATGGTAAGTATGCTATTTTATTTAATCATTTTTGTATGTCAAATGTTATTAATTTTAAAACATTAACATTGGTATACATCTATATGTCTTATTGTACAGAGAGTCTTCAATGTCCCGAAGACTAGAAATAAATGGATTCTTAGACATCGTGGTGAGCGTCTAATAACATTTAGGGCGTACTTGGCTAGTAGAAAAATATTCAGAAAGAGGGATGACTCTCTACGGCCGAATCCATCCAAACGATATGGTGTTATTGATCAAGAAAGTTGGAACCAATTTATTGCATATCATCTTTTGGAGGATTTTAAGGTATTTGTTAGATAACAATTAAAATTTTTGATTAAGAATATTTCATTGATACTTAAATAACCATGTGCTTATATTTTGGCTTGTAACATAGGGAAAAGTGCCAAAAATAAAGAGATTGCTAAACAAAATGAATACTGGCATAATATGGCTCGCAAAGGCTGTGTAGACTTTGAAGAGGAGTTGGTATGAGATTTTGATTTATCTATTTACATGTAAAAGTCTAATGTTATAATAATATTCTTAATATAAAATTAATTTTTTATTTATAGCTCATAGCCCAGGACTTGGATCCATGTACCTCGTCCATCAATATTGGTACATTATAGAAGAATGCTAGAGCAATAAAAGATGGATATCTTAATGAAGATTTAGTTGTTGTTGCCAAAAAAATTATAAGTTTGTAGATATCCCGAACCCTACTTAGTTTTATTTTAGAAAACTATTATATTATGCTTATTCTTATAAGCTAAATTCAAATATATTGCATATATTACAGGACGAACTTGAAATGTCAGATTTTGCAGAGGGGGTGGACCAATATAACATTGTGTCTCAGGCTACAGGAATTGTAGAACACCTCAAAAGACACAAGGGTTTTGGATTAGGTGTTATGAGAATGAGGGTGTGTGGTAGATCTCGTGGTTCTCGTAGCACTCATGAGCAAGTGGCCAACCTCACCAAGAAATTAAACATGACATTTGAATGGATGGAAACAATGGAGCAAGAGTTGTCATTTATCAAATCTATAGGGTATAAGCCATCCGATTTAGTTAACCATGATCAACTTCACCTATCCAATATAAATAAAATTAGAGACAGTTGCAAAGCTGATGCACGTTTTTCTTCTCTTCCTGAGGTAAGCATTACAAACTATGAATTGTTATTTAATATATTCGGCGTCATAAATAATTAAGAATGTGTAATATTTTATTTCAAGGTTTGTATAAATGTGACTTGTTAGCGAATGACCTTTCAACTCTTTTGGTGAAAGGAAGGGTAAGCATCAGTCATAGTTGTAGCACCCCAAAATTTACTACTGAAAACTTTTATTTTAATTAAAATTTAGTGGAAGCAAAATCCATAAATTTTGAGGATGTTACTGTCACACTTAGTACCAGACCGATTTTCTTCTACCGTTCCAGTACCAAGTATAAGGCTAAAAAGATCAAATTACAATTTCCTCAAAATCAAACTTTATTTAAAACAGAGTAACACAATAAACTCTTTACAAGAATAAAACCCACTATTATTTGTTACAATAATAGAGATCATTTTACAAGGAAATAAAAAAGGTAAAAGAGAAATCCTGAATCATTCCCGAACAACCCTTACGCTCTTACCTGATGCCTACTTGAATAGCACCTGTAAGGGACATTGCACATTGAATAAGCAGGAGCCCACAAATGGAACCCTTCAGTACTATGGTACTGAGTAACCCTTCATACCAAACCGAAAGGCAAGGCCGACATGCAACACATTATACATAAATAATATAAAATGATATCATACAGACTAATACATGAGGCAACACCACATACAATAATGAATGCATAACGCAACATCCATGCATTTAGCAATTCCATCATATGCCGAGAGAGTGATAGGCACCAAGGCTGAACTTATACTATAACAATAGATCATGAGGATGGAAGTAAATCTTTTGGTCTTAAGTCATTAATGAATATCATTATTCAATCATCATCTCTCGAATTATATCCATGTGAGTGCAGGAACCTCACTATTATAGCCAGTGGACCGGAATATTCATCAGAGCAGAGCGCACCTAGCCGCTATTATTCGCCAATGGACCGGTCTCCAAGGCAGAAGGCTCCTGGCCACTATTATTCGCCGGTGGATCGATATGGCCCCGACTCACATGATCAATCACTTTATATGATCACCATTTTCTATTTAATTAGCACAACAAATCAATTTATTTAACTTGAGGGAGAGATCAAGATTTCGGAGACGCAAAGGTACATCGATTATACTGGTGCATACAAGCTATACAGTACCCTTCAACCATCAACCTAGGGACGCAAAGGTACCCTGGTCGCATTGGTGCATACAAGCTACATAGTATCCTACCGACAAGGACACCTAATCCATAAGTATGCATACCCCTTAAATAGGTTTGTAGAGCTAGATAGAGTAAGATGTAAGGCCTGGCTGTAGCACTAAGGCACACCAACAAATACCAGAATAATCGTGGGTTAAACCACGTCTTTAGGGTAGTAACCCCTAAATAATCACCATTCCTGATCTCGAGGTCTTCCACTTTAATTATTAGTGTCTTATTTAAGGGGACCATGAGGAACAAAACAACCACATACTCATTCACTTCCATTTGCTTATGTTATTATTAAGTAATCCTTATTCATACAATTATCTATTTTAACCTAAGGAAACCACTAAGGCCATCCTTATATCATCTAATTCCAATTTGGAATTCGTTCCTCTCGAGGTACCTCAAGAAAGAAAAACTTATTTGTTGCTCCCATCTTCTGCCTTCATCTCCACCATTTTTTATCTACCAACACACACCACCACTACTTCTCCTCCTCTAGCAACGCCCACTCCCACCAGTATCCATCTCCCACCTTCAACAACTCTTGCCGAAACCACCCTCAACTAATGCATAAACTCACCAAAACCACCACAAAACCTAAGTAATGTTCACCACCACCATAACCTTTCCCCTAGCTGCAGCTTTCCCCTTTGCTCCACCCCTTTAGCTTCGGCCAAAATTGCCGCACCACACCCTCCACCATCGGTTGAACCAACCGAAGCCACCACCATTCCTTCAACCAAGGCTGTTATAACACATCAAAATTTACCACTAAAAAATTTTGTTTTATTCAAAAATTAGCAAAAGCAAAAGCCATAAATTTCGGGGAGTTACTACCACACTTAGTACCAGACCAATTTTCTTTTACCGTTCTAGTACCAAGTGCTAAGGCTAAAAGGAAAATAATGCGATTACACAAATTCAAACTTTTATTTAAATAAGAGAAGTGCATTAATTTCATTACAAGAATAAAACCCATTATTAGTGGTTACAAGAATAGAAATCATTTTAAATAAGGAAATAAAAGGTTAAAAGAGAAACCCTAAAATATTTCCTAGACAATCCTTAAGCTCTTACCCGATATTAGCTTGAATAGCACCTATAATAAACCTACAAGGGATACTGCCCATTGAATAGGCAGGGATCCACAAATCGAACCCTTTAGTACTATGGTACAGAGTAACCCTTTATACCAAATTGAAAGGCAAGACCCACATGCAATACATAATACGTAATGATGTAAACACAATAACTTACTCGAGCCCAGAGATAACCATGAGAAACTTAAGAGATAATACACAATGCAACACCTCGTACAATAAGAAATGCATAGTACAAGACCCATTCACTTAGCGACGCCATCACGTGCCAAGAGAGAGACAGGCACCAAGGCTGAACTTATATAATAACAATAGATCATAAGGATGAAAGTAACTCTTTTGGTCTTAAGCCATTAAATAATTATCATTCAATATTATCTCTTGAATTATACCCATGTGAGTGCGGGAACCCCACTATTATAGTCGATGGACCGGAATATACATCAGGGCAGAGCGCACCTGGCTACTATTATTTGCCAGTGGACCGATCTCTAGGACAGAAGGCTCTTAGTCACTATTATTCGTCGGTGAACCGGTCTGGCCCCGACTCACATGATCTTTCACTTTATATGATTAGTGCTTTTCCACTTAATTAGCACAACATGTTCATTTATTTAACTCGAGAGGGAGATCAAGAACAAGGAGACGCAAAGGTACACCGGTTATATTGGTGCATAAAAGCAACACGATACCCTTTAACCATTAATCTAAGGACGCAAATGTACCCTGGTCGCACTTATGTACAAGGACACACAGTACTCTATTGATAAGGACACATAATCCATAAGTATGCATACATCCTAAATAGATTAGTAGAGCTAGATAGAGTAAGATGTAGTGTAACACCTCCAAAATTCACTACTGAAAAATTTCATTTAGTAAAAAGGTTTAACTGAAGCGAGATAACAAAACCGTGAATTCTGGGGATATTACCGCCACATTTAGTATCGGACCAGTTCACTTCTACAGTTCCAGTACCAAGTGCTAAGGCTGAAGAGGATTATCATTAAACACAATTCAAGACTTAAAATAAGAATTCATAAAAGAACTAGAGGTTCATAAAATGGAAATCAAAGTACGCGTAAACATTTTATAATCCAAAGGAGTACATAATTAAAGTTCCCAAAGGAACAGAAAGTACAGTATAATAAAATAGGGCTAAAATAAGATGATACAGAGTAAAGTGAATGAAAGATAGAATCCGGCCAGATAACTCTCGATCCCCAGGCCAAGTCCAGGTTCAACTCTCAGTCCCGCCCGATACCTCGTAAGTGTCGTAGGCATCGAAGAAATCATCACCTACTTGTACAAACTCAGGTGGGCCCTCTACATATGGGAATGAGCAGCACTCATGAAACGGGTGGTTAGTACGCTACGTACTGAGTAGGTAACCATACGAGTAAAACTAACAAGAAGAATGTAAGTAAGTCTATGAAAGAGAATAAACACATAAGGCATACAAGACAATAATCCAGATTTACAAGATTAGGCCAAACTTATATTAATGATTTATCTTACATCTCTTTTATGTTAATGTCATGAGAGTATGAGAATCCTACTATTATAGCCAGTGGACCAGAAACACTCCACAGGGCAGAACGCACCTAACCACTATTATAGCCAGTGAATCGGAATCACACAACAGGACAACACATACCTGACCACTATTATTGCCGGTGGACCGGAAAATATATATATAACCTCATTGGCCCTGATTCGCATGATGTTCCACTATAAATAATTAGTATCTTTCCATGCCTTATACTTCTGGTTCACACATTTTTCATATTAATTCCATGTGAGTATAGGAACCCCACTATTATAGCCGATGGACCGAAAATACTTCACAGGACATAACACATCTGACCACTATTATTACTGATGGACCGGAAAATATATATCATCACTGGCCCCGACTGAATCCTCCACTATTATAGCCGGTGGACCGAAAACACTCAGCACGGTAAGACGCTCATGACTACTATTATAGCCGGTGGACCAAAAAATCACTTAGCAGGGCACAACGCACCCGACCACTATTATAGCCAGTGGACCGAAGAATATATATAACCTCACTGGGCCCTGGCTCGATAATCTTTCACTTTAAGTGCTTAGTGTTTTATTGTATCTTATTCCACACACAACCCCGACTAGACATGCACGACCCACTTAACTTCCCGGCAATCCTATCCCATATCTTGGGACTTTTACTTCTTCTAGTACGTCCAAATATCCCTTCTCACTCTTTCCTCATTACCACAAATACTCAACACCGAGGCCCACTTCCCATATTTCTGAATCAACTTAAAATAAATCTCTAGGGTTTTCTTCTAGGAAAACCCTAATTTGGCCTATATGGCTCGACCTGCCTCTATCCCATACAACTCATACTCCTCCGATTTATCACCTCATTTGATTCATCCCCAAGCACCAAATTTTACTTGCTATATAATACATGTGGCCACGAACCCTAGTTGGCCATCCCAAAACTCTAGCACCTCTCTTTCCCAATACGATGTTAATCATTCATCACTATTACTTACCATCACCTCTTCCACATGACACATATCCAACACGACCCATGATCTCGAGACTTCATTCCATTTTTTCCCACTCACAATGAACCCAAAACTCTTTGTTATTACCAAATCCAACACTTCTCTCGACCCACACTTGACATTACAACCTCACTATCCAACTCCCACACATGATCATCAAAAACCCTAGTACTTCTCCTTTCTTTTATGCCACTCACTCAACAGCCAAACACATTCTTCTCACTTGACTTACTTTTCTTCCATGTGACACTCCTTCCATCCTTTATCCTCATTCTAACCATTTCCATAAATTTTTCCCCCCTTACACATTTCTCTCACTTAGGGTTTCCTCCCAAAACCCTAGTCAAATCCCCCATGCATCCTTACATCAATCCATATACTATTTTTCACATATGGACTACAATCACCCTAACAATTCTTCCCTTACCTTACTCGATCCTTAGATCAACTTTTCCCACGTAAATGTCATCCCCATGCAAAGGCTAACCATCACATGCAAACCCTAGACTTCCCATGCATGTTTAATCCATTCCCTTAATTTCATTCCTATTATTCCTCTTCTTATCCGCCCATAGGTCATAAGATAATCAGGCAATCATTACCATTTCCTAGTCAACTCACTTTCCTCATTCTTTTCCATTTCTCTCACAATCACATCATACTGCTTAGGACCTCCTATCATACATGTCATAACGAGAATTATTACATAGGCGCAATTCAAGTATAAGTAATAACATCACATTACACATATCATAAACACATGCAACTTACCTTAGCTCCATGCTTAGCAAGCTGCCACAAGAACATGATAATATGAAATATAAAACACGCCGATCAACCAACACACATAGCACATTCTTACACATAAAAATCCTTAACCATATCCTTACCTAATACGACACCGGACTTGGAGCACGCTCCTACGCCTCCTTAGGATTTTGACTTGATTCACCTATAAGAGGAAAATACTCTGGGTTAATCTCCCTCTTACCAAAATTACCATCATTTCCTATTTTACCCTTATCATGGTCTACTATTAGGGTTAATAATAGTAATATTTATTTTATAAATAAAATTAGGGTTATTATCCTTTAAAGTAGCTAATCATGCCAATATTAATCAAAATAGGTCTTAGAAGGTACATTGGTTCATGTTAATGTAATTATAGCGATATTTATATTATTAAAATTAATAGCTTCAATTTTGCTAATGAGAATAATAATAGTAGTAGTAGTAGTAGTGATAATACTAGTATCAACCCAAACCCTAGTAATAATAATAGTAGTGATATTAGTAATATAAAAGTAGTGACCATAATGATACTTATATTGATAATGTTAGTAGTGGCAGTAGGTTAGTGATTATGAAATATTAACAATAATGACAAGGTAATAATAATAATAATAATAATAATAATAATAATAATAATAATAATAATAATAATGGTTCCACTCTTAAGGATAATGCTAATAAAGGTCCTAGTAATCATAATAGTAGTAGCATTGGTGATAATATGGTTAAGTATAATAATAATAATAATAATAATAATAATAATAACCAAAATGATAATAGTAATCTGAGGGTTTAAATATTTACCATAATAATAAAGATAGTCATAATAGGCCAAATCTAGCATTAATAATAATAGTAATAATAGTAATAAGGATAATAATAATAATAATAATAATAATAATAATAATAATAATAATAATGATAATCATAATAATACTAAAGTGGTAGACCATTAATAATAATAACATTAGTTAGACATATTTCTGAAGTTAGGTTAAATAATAATAATGATAACATAACAGTAATAATAATAATAATAATAATAATAATAATAATAATAATAATAATAATGAAGGTACTTATTAATACTATTAAAAATAACTAATACTTGTATGAAATGGGTTTAGGGGTTGGGAAAGTTAGAGTACCACCTAAGGATGGTGGTAGCACCGGCGGCAGCGGTGGAGGGAGAAGAGAGGTGAAGAGATCGTAGTATAGGCTAGAGGAGAGGGAATGAGGGGTACTTGAGGTGGTGGAGGGTGCCTTAGGTGGAGAGGGGTGGAATGAAGGTGGTGGTGCAGCCAAAGGTGGTGGTGCACAACAGCGGGTCTGGTGGTAAAAGGTGGTGGAGGGAGGAGAAGGGGGAAGGAGAGGGAGAGAGGGAGGTATGGGGAGGTAGAGGAAGTTCCTCTGGGTGTTTTGGAGGGTAGAGAGGGCATTGGTTGTGATAGAATAGGCGGCGGGCAGTGGTGCGAAGGGCGGTGGGGGTCGAAGTGGGGATGATTGGGAGGGGGACTTTGCACGGCCAGGTGGCTCGTGTAGGGTAAACAGAGGGAGGAAGGAAGTGTGGTTGGGTAGAGGGTGATGCAGGGAACGCTTAGGTGGGCAAAGTGGGTGGCAGCGATGGTCAACGGTGATGTAATAAGAGTCTGATCAAGTGGTGGTGCAAAGGTCGGGATTTCTGGGCTGCGAAAACAGAAACTTAATCAAGATGCCAATAGGGTATTTATAGGCCAAATGGAGGGGGAAAATGGCAGAGGAGGAAGAGGACAAGAGGGGCAGGTGAGGCATGACCACCTACCGGCGGTGGCAGGCGGTGCAATCCTGCCACGCATGAAGGGGAGCTGTGGGGTTAGTTGGGGTCGAAAAAGGAAAAGGAAAGTGATGGGGAGAGAGGAGGAGGATGGGCTAGTCGGCGGTGGTTGGTTGCCGGTGAAATAATGGTTGCAAGGTCGAGGTGTAGGTCGGTTAGGGAAGAAGGAAGGGGAAAGGGGTTAGACCAGCTGTTAGGGGAAAAAGAAAGAAAAGAAAAAAAGAAGGGGTGGACCGGCTGGGGCGACGGGCAAAGGAAGAAAAATGAGGCGGGCCTGGCCGCGCAGGATGGGGAAAGGGAAGAGAGGGAGAAGAGTTTGGGCCACAGGGAGGCAGGCCCAAACAGGGGGGAGAAGAGGAAAAAAGAAAAGGAGAAAGGAGAGAAGAGAAAGAAAAAGGAAAAAAGGGAAGAAAGAGGAAATATATGGGTTGGGGTATTTTGGGCATTTGGTATTTTTGAATATTTAAAATAATAATAATAATTACATTTTTTTTAGATTAATTTGGCTATTTTGAATAAATTTTCCTTAACTTCCATTTTAATTAGCAAAACAACCTAATTTTTTTCTAACTAAATTCTTTATTATTTTCCTCTTGATTTACCTTAATTAACTCTTTTTATTTTAATAAAATAATTTATTTAATTAATTTTTCTAATAAATACTTACTTGGCCATAATTTCTAAAATTAGGGTTTTTGGGTATTTCATGTAGGGCCTGGCTGGGGCACTAAGGCACACTAGCAATTAGCAAATACCAGAATAATCGTGGGCCAAACCATGTCTTTAGGATAACGACCACTAAAGAGGCATCATTCTCGATCTCAAGGTCTTCCACTTTATTTATTAGTGTCTTAATTAAGGTAATCACGAGAAACACAACAACCACATACTAAATCCCTTCAATTTGTTTCTATTATCATTGAGTAATCATTTTTCATATGGTTATCTATGTTAACTTAAATAAACTACTAAGGCCATCCTTATATCATCCATTTCCATTTCAGAATTTGTTCCCGTTTATTTACATGCCATAAGGGGTTATCATATCATAATCATAATATGGTTTTAGAGTCTAGTAGTCTACATCAAAGGATCATGGAACACTTAACCCTAACATGCCCTTCTATCACATCCAACATACATTACCATGCATAATTAAATATTAAGATACCTCTTGCATGAATATGTGATAAACACCATGTCACACCCTTAGTTGTCCATCCAACCCTATATTATGATATGTTCTTGTGATACTCACTAATTTATCAAATACCCTTATTTTATTATTCAATATTACTTATGTCTGATTATGGAGACTTATTTAATCCATTGACATGTTATATCTAAGTTATTGATTTACCCCCATCATCCTTACAAATTTACTGAAATACCCATTGTTTGTAAAATTACCAAGCCATCCCTCTTTATTTGCCAAATTACCATATTACCTACCAGAATACTCCTTACATTTGTTAGATTACCCAAATTATCCTCCCTACTTATTAAATCACCAACTTTACCATTCATACCTGTTAAGTTACCAATTTATCCTTCTAGTTGGTTAAATTACTGTACTGTCCCTTATACTTGTTTAAATTACCAAACTGCCCCTTAGGCTTATTAAGTTACCAAATCACCCTTCACACTTGTTACATTTACCAGATTGCCCATATGGTTAGTTAAATGACCAAATTTCCCTTTATACTTATTAAATTTACCAAGTTGCCCTTTTGGTTGGTCAAATTACCAAATTGCCTTTCTTAGTTCTTACTTATTAAAATTACCAATTTGCCCTTTTTGTGGGTTAAATTACCAAATTGCCCTTCATAGTTATTACAATTACCATTTTGCCCCTTTTACTTACAAAATTACCATAATACCATTTTCTTTATACCAAATTGCCAAAATACCCTTCTCATTTATTAAATTATCATTTTACCCCTTTACTTTATAAAATTACCAACATACCCTTTCCTTTATACCAAATTACCAAAATACCCTTTTCCTTTATTAAATTATCATTTTGCCCCTTTACTTTACAAAATTACCAACATACCCTTTCCTTTATGCCAAATTACCAAAATACCCTTCTCCTTTATTAAATTATCAAGTTATCCCCCTTTCCATGTAAAATTACTAAAATGCCCTCCTTACTTATCCATTTACCATTTTACCCCATTTACTCATGTAAATTACCATTTTGCCCTTATTATACAAATTTTACTAAAACACCCTCACCATATAAATATTAATATACATGGTCCATATACATCATCCAACACCACCAATTATTATTATTTATCATTAATACTCATTAGCACCTACCACACATACTTATTTAGGCCACACTTTTGCACAAGCAAATTTACCAAAATGCCCCTAGAGCTCATATTAACATTGTTTATGCAATAAATGGCCATATTAGCATGTCATATCATTCATATGTACTTAGCACTATCATTAACAATAAGGCTCTTTCCTTAAGCATTATTTCTACACATGACACATAAATTAACATGCTTTCCTTTTCATCAACCAACATATGCCACTAAATAAATTATACTTAACAACATATATCATGCATATAAATATATTAAAAACCCTAATGTGCTAGCATACGTATATCCACACATTTTAGTAGGGTATAATGGTTACCTTATTTCCAGCAATAATCAAACCTTACTGGTACTCCGGTTAAATGTTTGAGCTTTTATTAGTAAAATCAATACCTGAAAATAATATCAATATTTATCATATTAGTAGTAGAAAAATCAAAAGAATAAACCTTTATCAAAAACTTATTTAAATACATACTAATGTTAACCGTCATTATACCTCAACAAAATTAGCCCCAAATGTCAAAGGGGAGATAGCAGACTCATGTTGCTCATGTAGCGTGAGCTTCATGCAAGAAGGAAGGAAGAAGGGTCGAAGAAGGGAATAGGAGAAGGAAGGGTGAAATGCTCCGAAAATTCTAATTTTATTATTTATTATTAAATAAGATTTTATTTTGAAAATTAATTAAATAATTCACTTTTATTAAAATAAAAGGAATTTAATTAGGGCAAATCAAGAAGAAATTTATAAGTGTTTTAAATAGGAGGAATTTTGGTATTTTAAGCTAATTAAGGATTTTATTTTGAAAATTAATTAAATAAATTATTTTATTTAAATTAAGAAGGATAAAATAGTTTCAAATTAATATAAAATTTATAAATAATTTAATTGGAGGGAGTTAGGGTGTTTTGTTAATTTAAAATGGAATTTAAGAAAATTCTTTCAAAAATCCCTAAATTAACCTAAAAAGAGAATTTAATTATTATTTTAATATTTATATTTTATTAAACATCCCAAATTACCCAAATTATACTAATTAAGCCAACCACCATTTTTCCTTCGTTTTCTCCTTTCCCCCCTCTTTTTCCTTTTCTTTCCTTTCCTTCTCTTCTTTTTTTTTCTATTTTTCCCCCGACCTGGGTCGGCCCGTTAGCTCAACTCCCCCGTCCCCTTGCGCGGCCTAGCTCCCGCGCCTCTCCTCTCCTCCCCTCCCGGCCGGTTCGACCTTTCTTTTCCTTCTTTTTCTTTTCTCCTGGACCACCGGTCCACTGCTGCACTTCATCTTCAACCTCTACACAGATTTTTGCCAGAAAAAGCCTGCAACGCCCATGCCAACTGCACCGGCCATTCCTCCCCTCTCCTCCCCGTTGACTCCCCTGCAATTTCAACCAAACCATTCCTCCCTTCTCCCGCACGCAATCCCTCTCTCTCCCCGACAATGCATGGTCTGCACACGCAGCCCTACGCCGGCCACTCTCACTGGACAGAACCATAACCCTACCCCCTACTCTCCCATGCATCTTTGTCGTTTTCCCTTCCCGATTGGCCTATAAATAGCCTCGAAGGCTGCCTTAATCGGGTTTGGAATTTGGAGCCCAGAAAAACCAAATTGTGCGCCACCTCTATTTCAGCCAGCCATTCCTCCACCGTCGGCCGCCCGTTCTGGCCACCAAAATTCTCCTTGCACCGCCCTCTACACAACCCAACCACCAGCATTCCCTGTCTTGCCCTGCACAAGCTGCCCCGGCCGTGCAAAATTGCCTCCCTGATCAGCCCATTCGACCCCCGTGCCACCTTCGCGCCGCCGATTGCCGCCTATACCGCCGCCTGCAGCGCCGCCCCTACCCCCCAAAACAACCAGGGGATCCTGCCCTACCACCCTACACCTCCATTTTCCCCTACTTCCCTCTCCCCTAGCCTCCACATCCACCTCTCCCATTTCTTCCTTCCTCCACCGCTGCCGCCGCCGGCACCACCACCCAGCCAGGTTGCCCCCAACTCCTTGAACCCTAAACCTTGAATAATAAAAGTGTTACTGATTTTTAATATTATTAAATATTATTATTATTAGTGTTATTATGATTATTATTAACATTATTATTATTATTACTATTATTATTATTACTACCACTATTATTACTATTAGGTTCTAACATTTATCCCTAAGAACTTCTAATTAATGGTATTAATTAATACTAAAACCTTGTTGTGTTATTATTATTATTATTATTACTATTACTATTACTAATATTACTATTATTACTATTATTATTATTATCATTATCATGTTTATTACTCTAACTATGACTAACATCATTATTATCTCTATTATTATTATTATTTTAGTATTCTTACTATTATTAGTATTATTATTATTATTATTATTATTATTATCATTATCGTTATTATTATTATTATCATGGTTATGGTGGTTATTGTTATTATTATTATTATTGTTCTTACCCTTAGTAGTAGTAGTAGTAGTAGTAGTAGTAGTAGTAGTATTATTATTATTATTATTATTATTATTATTATTATTATATTATTATTATTATTATTATTATTATTATTATTATCATTATATTTACTATATTTATTAATTTAACTATTATTACCATCGTTATTATCCTTATTATTATTATTATTTAATATTATTATTTTTAGTATTCTTATTATGATTAGTATTGCCACTGTTGTTGTTATTATTATTATTATTATTATTATTATTATTATTACTATTATTATTATTGTTATTATTATTATTATTATTATTACTATTATTATTATTGTTATTATTATTATTATTATTATCGTTATCACTATCATCATTATTACTATTATTAGTATTAGTATTATTATTTTTATTATCCTAACTATTATTATCATTGTTATTATCTCTATTATTATTATTTTTAGTATTCTTATTATTATTTGCATTATTACTATTATTATTATCATTATTATTGTTCTTACCCTTAGTATTATTATTATTATTATTATTATTATTATTATCATTATTATCATTATTATCATTATTACTGATACTACTACGATTTCAATTATTATTATCATCATTATTATCATTATAACCATTATTATTATTATTATTAGTATTCTTATTATTATTATCAGTATTATTAATAATATTGTTATTAGTATCATTAATAATATTGTTATTAGTAATATTGAAACCCTTACTGTAATACTATGGATTTTACTAAGACTTACTTTGATTAGTGGTGATTCGTTTAACTATCTTGAGAATAATAATAACCCTACCTTTTATTTATAAACTACTATTATTAATATTAGCCTTAGTATTAGGCCATGATAGGGGTAAGATAGGAAAATTATGGTAATTCCGATAGAGGGAGATTAACCCTTACTATTTCTCTCTTATAGGTGAACCGGGTCAAAGCCCCCAAGAGGCGTAGGAGCGTGCTCCAAGCCCAGCGCCGATTTAGCTAAGGACGTAACTAAGGCCGCATGTGTGTTACGTGTTTTACTTGTCTTGGGTGCCTTGTACGGTTTATATGCTGTATTCTATATGTTATATGTTTTATTGTATAGCGGAGCGTGGAACCGAGGTATGTTCTCGTGCTCTGGTCTGGTATGTGCTAATATGGATATGCTGCAAATATGATGTGATGTGATGTGACCCTTAGGACATGTATGCTAGGTTATTTGATGAGGTGTTGTGGAATGGGGGCATGAAAGAGAAAAATGAGAAATTAAGATAACCAAGGGGAAGTAAGTTGGCTAACATAGGTAAGGATGACCTAGGTAATCTGTGATCCGTGAATGGATGAGAAAAAGGGGAATTAAATAAAATGGAAGAGTGGGAGAAACTAAGGTTATATGAGAGAACTAGGGTTTGCATGGAAATCTTAGGGTTTGGCATGGTAGAGATCAAGGGGTTTGCATGGGGAGGTTAAGGTCCGCATGGGGGCGAACCTTACGTATGGAAAGTTACTTTGGGACGTGGGGAAGGCAATGAAAGGTCTGGTTGGGAGTCTGGAGGCTCGAGGTGAAAAATAGTACGTAGGATAATATAAGGGTACCTAGGGACTGACTAGGGTTTGGGGAGGAAACCCTAATTTGAGAAGGTGGAAAAGAAAAAGAAAATAATAAAAATAAACGAGGAGGAGCGAGGTATGAGGGGAGAGTTGAGTCTGAGGGTCATGGCACGTGGGGCGTTATAATAGTGTGGGTTGTGGGAGGCAGAGAAGGAAGGGCCACATAGGCTCAGATTAGGGTTTCTGGTGAAAACCCTAGAATAAGGTGGTGAGTAGACCTTAGGGTATAAGGTGGTGGGCCCTGACCCACACTGTAATCCCCCAAAATTTTAGAAAACTAATAATTTAATAAATGACTTTTATTTGAAATAAATTAGCTTTTAAAATTATTTAGTTTAATTATTTTATGGAATTTTGAGTATAAAAACTTGTATAGGAGTATTTAATAAATTAAAAATAAATATTTTGTTATTTTATCATATTATTTTTATTTAAATAAATTTTCAAACTAGTATTTTATTATAATTATCCTTTTTAAGCCCATATATTTAATTAATTTAAATTAAATTATTAAATAAACTTATTATCAAAAATATTACATCCTATTATTTTATAAATTTAATTATTTTAAAATTTTCCATTTTTCCCACTTTCCTTTTTCCTACTTTTTCTTTTCTTTCTCCTTTTTTTTCTCCTTTTCCCTATTTCTTTTTTCCCTGGCTTTGGACCGCCAGGCTGCCCAGTCTGCACTCCCCTCCCTGCGCGCTTGGGCCGATGGCCCATTCTTTCCCTCCACACGCACAGCCGACCCAACCCTCCTCCTCTCCTCTTTCCTTTCTCCCCTGGACCGGTCGGCCCGCTCGTTTTTTTTCTTCCCCTGTGCGCCGGCCTGCAGCTCCCTCTCCCTCCTTTCTTTTTTTCTTCTTCTTCTCCACCTACCTCGACACAGCAGCCCCGATCGGTCCCCTTCGCCATGACTGCCACCATCTGCAGCCTCCCGCTGCCACCTCCTATAACCACTGTCATCACCTGTCTTCCTCCCCCCTCTCTCTCTCTCCCCTGCCCTTTTTTTTCATGGTTTTGGAAACTGGGCAGCCATGCACCCCATCCCGCATGGCTCCCCTTTCCTCCCCGTCGTCACCCTCTCCCTGCCACCCTAAACACTGCCACCGACTGCCGCCTATTCCCCCCTACCTTGCCTCTTCTTTTTCTTCTCCTCTCCACCCTTTTTCTGCCCCATATTCTTGAGCCCTTACGCCCGACCTCCTCTCCTCTCTCATTTTCTTCCTCTCCCATTTCCACCCCTGTTTTTGCATCGCCACCGCCCTCTGTCGCTCATGCCACCTCACCAACCCCCTACACCGCTCCCTGCCACCCTCCACCTCAGCCTTGCGCCACCACAACATCCCTCTCCTGCCATCCCGCAGCCCTTCTTCCTCCCCACTTATTTTCTCCCCATTTTCCCCCCTTCTCGGCAATCCTCTTGTAACGCCACCGATCGCCGCCTTCCGGCCGCCTCTACCGCCACCCAACCCACCATTCGACACCCTGCAACCTCCCCTACGATCCCCATACATTGTTTGGTAGAAACAAATCCCTGAACCCCTTCATTTTTCCCTCCTCTTTTCCTTCCTTCTCAGCCCCTCCACTTCGACCCACTTCGGCAACCAACTTCGCCGCCTCTCCGCCGCCGTGAACCTATCCCCGACAACCACCTACACCCCCTCTTCACTCCTGCACCATTCCCTTGCCTTGAAACCTCCCCCATCTATCTCCTTTTCTAGCCTAAAGACCCCAACCCAAAAATAGCCATTTTACCTTCCTTCACCCTCCCCTTCAAGCCTTCCTCTAATTATTTTTGCATGCAGCTCATGCTGCATATGCAGTATAAGTTGGTGCAATTATTGGACCATTTTTATTAAAAAAATTTAAGGTAAAATAATATTTAAGCTAATTATTTCATTAAGTAAATTTTATAAGGTCTTATGCTTTGATTTCTTATTTCTAATATAATAATTATTGATATTATTTTTAGGTGTTGATTTTTCTATTAAAAGCTTGAATCTTTAACAGGGATACCGGTAAAGTTCAATTTTTACGGGATCTAAGGTAATCGTTAAACCCCACTTAAACGCATGGATAAACGTATGTTTACACATTAAGATTTTTAATATGTTATTATGTTTGATATATGGTTGTTAGTATAATTTATATGTTGGCTTGTATTGTTTAATAAAAAGAAAAGTATGCCCTTTATGTGCTATGTGTGGAAATGTTGCTTAAGGAAAGAGTTCGGCTATTAATGGAAGCATTAAGTACCTATCCTTGTTATTTTATGTTATTGTGACCATTTATGCATGAATAATATTATTGTTAGCCCTAGGGGCATTTTAGTAATATTCCTTGTGCTAGATTATGGCCTAATATGTGTGGGTGCTAATATGTATTATGTTAAAATATAATGGTTGGTGGAGTTGGATATTGTTAATGGAGTATTAATATTATTATTCCATGTGATAGTGTTAATTTAATAGAAGTGGTGTAATAAAGGGGGTAAAATGTTAATTTTGAAGGCAAAAGGGCAATATGGTAATTTTATGATTAAATGGGGAGTAACGGGGTATTATGGTAATTTTGGGAGTAAAGGGGAAAGTGGTAATTTTGGGAGTAAAGGGTAAAGTGGTAATTTTGGGAGTAAAAAGGGCAATATGGTAATTTTATAAGCAAATGGAAAAATGTTAACTTTATAAGTAAAGGGGTATTATGGTAATTATGGGAGTAAAGGGTAATATGGTAATTTTGGAAAAGAAGGGAAAAATGGTAATTTTGGAAGAAAAGATAAAAATGGTAAGTTTGGAGGTAAAAGGGTAAAATAGTAAATTGTAAAGCAAAAAGGGGTATTATGATAATTTTATAAGTAAAAGGGTATTGTGGTAATTTTGTAAATAAAAGGATATTATGGTAATTTAGAAGTAAGGGGTAGAAGGGTAATTTTGTAAATAAAAGGATATTCATGGCAAACCTGGGAGTAAGGGGTAACTTGGTAATTATGATAATAATGGAGGATAATTTGGTAATTAAATTATGATTATAAAAGGGTAATTGGATAATTATGATAATAGAGAAGGGTAATTTGGTAAATTAACCAATAAAAGGACATTATGGTAATTTTAATAAGGGAGAAGGGCAATATAGTAATTATAAGAATGGAGAAGGGTAAATTAATAATTATAAATATGGAGAAGGGTAAATTAATAATTATAAATATGGAGAAGGGTAAATTGGTAATTATAATTATGAAGAAGGGTAAATTAATAATTGTAATTATGAAGAAGGGTAATTTGGGATTTATAATAATTGAAAAGGGTAAATGGCAATTATAATAATTGAGAGGGGTAAAATGGTAATTATGATAAAGGAGAAGGGCAATTTGGTAATTTATCCAACTGAAGGGGCAATTTGATAATTTAACCGACTAAAGGGTAAAGTGGTAATTATTTAACCAACTAAATGGGCAAAATAGTAATCCTGATAATGAAGGAGGGTAATTTGGTAATTTATCCAACTCAAGGGCAATTTAGTAATTATAACAAAGGAGAAGGGAAATTTGGTAATCTAACAAACCAAAAAGGGAAATATGTTAAGGTTAACAATTATGAAGGGTGAATGGTGATCTAAAAAGCGTAGGAGATAACTTAGTAATATAAACCGAGTAAGGGGTAATTTGATAATTATACAACCTTAAGGGTAGTATGGTAATTTGTCAAGTAAGGAAGGGACGACTTAGCAATTATATAAGTAAGGGGTAAATGAGTAATTTGTACCAAACATGTCGTTGTGATTGTGGAATTTTATAATATGACTCAAATAACGTTGATTAGCAAGGTAAGATTATTTGATAATTAGTAAGTAACATGAGAATGAATCCTAATTCGGAATTAGACGAGATTGTGATGGCCTTAATGATTTCTCTGTGTTATATTGGATAACCGCCTGAATAAGAAACGACTAATGATATCAGAACAATCGAAAGTGAATAAGTATCTGATTATTGTACTTTTCGTGATCACTTTAATTAAGACACTAATACTTAAAGTGAAAGACCTCGAGATCAGGAATGGTGGCTCTTTAGGGGTCGCTACTCTAAAGACATGGTTTAGCCCACGATTATTCTAGTTTTTGCTGGTGTACCTTTGTGCCCCAGCCAGGCCCTATATCTTACTCTATCTAGCTCTACGGACCTAGTTAGGGGGTATGCATACTTATGGATTAGGTGTCCTTGTCGGTAGGGTACTGAGTAGCTTTATGCACCAGTACGACCAGGGTACCTTTGCGTCTTTGGGTTTGTGGTTGAAGGGTACTGAGTAGCTTGTATGCACCGGTACGACCGGTGTACCTTTGTGTCCCGGGTTCTGGATCTCCCATCCGAGGCAAATAAATAGAATTTGTTGTGCTGACTAAAGAAAGGAAAAATACTAATAATAAAAGTGAAAGATTAATTAGCCGGGCCCAGTTGAATTATGATATCGATTACCGATCCACTGGTTATAATAGTGGCCCAGGAACGTGTTGCCCTGGCAAGTGATTATGAGTACCGATCCACCGGATATAATAGTGGCCCAGGAGCGTGTTGCCCTGGCAAGTGATTATGAGTACCAATCCACCGGATATAATAGTGGCTCAGGAGCGTGTTGCCCTGGATGATGTTGATATGTATTCCAATCCACCGGCAATAATAGTGGGGGTTCTGAGCTCAATAAAACCAGTTATGTATGTGAATAAAGTTATGGAAAAATACTAATCACTTATAGTGGAACACCATGTGAGTCGGGGCCAGACCGGTCCACCGGCGAATAATAGTGGCCAGGAGCGTTTTGCCCTGGAGACCGATCCACCGACATATAATAGTGGTTAGGTGCGTTCTGCCCTATAAGTGACCAATCCACAGGCTATAATAGTGGGGTTCCCGCACTCACATGGATATAAAATATGAGGCTGATTGAATAATGATGGACTAATGGCTTAAGGCCCAAATGTATTGATTTTGCACTATAACATGGCTTAAGGCTCGAAAGTATTGATTGTTCATAACGACCTTTTGATATCTGATGTAATTGTTAATTATGTGAATGTTATATGTACACATCTTGTTATATATGTATATAGGTTTGTATCATGTGTGACATTATGGGCCTGCTTTTAAGTGTGATCTTAAAGGGTTACTCAGTACCGTAGTACTAAAGGGTTCCCTTTGTGGGGTCCCTGCCTATTCAATGGGCAGTGTCCTTTGCAGGTCTTTTTAGGTGTTATTCAAGTGGGCAATGGGAAAGAGCGTAAGGATTATCCGACCTTTAGGATTTCATTCTTCCTCTTCTAATGTATGGTTTAAATGAAATCTTATTCTTGTAACCACCATTGGTGGAATCCATTCTTATAAAATGTTTACTTGCGCTACTCTGATTTAATAATTGTTTGAATTTCTAGCAATTGATATTTTGTTCTTTAGCCTTAGCACTTGGTACTGGAACGGTATGAGTGAACCGGTCTGGTACTAAGTGTGGCGGTAATATCCCCGAAATTCACTGTTTAATATTTTGCTTCCGCAATTTCTTTTAATAAAAAGAAATTTTTCAGTAGTGAATTTTGGGTTCCCGGTGTGAGAAAGTGGGTTATGGGAAGGATGTCGAGGCAAGTTAGGAGGTGTAGAAGTCTCAAGCTATGGGACAGGCCCTCTTGGGAGGATAAGGGCGGATATAGTTAGTCATGCATGTCAAGGGTGAAAATCTTTTGAATAAGATATGTTAAGACACTAATCACTTACAGAGAAAGATGTTGAGCCGAACCCAGACCGATCCACTGGCGAATAATAGTGGCTAGGGTCGGGGTGCCCTACATGACCGGTCCACCGGCGAATAATAGTGGCAGGGCATGTGCCCTCGTGACCGTTCCACCGGCTATAATAGTGGGGGATTCCGTACTCAACAAACCAATCATAATAATGATAAGATATGGGAAAGATACGAATATTTACAGTGGAACACCTTGTGAGTCGGGGCCAGACCGGTCCACCGGCAAATAATAGTGGCAGGGTATATTAATCTCGTAACCGGTCCACCGGCTAAAATAATAGCAGGGCATGACCCTCGTGACCGTTCCACCGGCTATAATAGTGGGGTTCCCGCACTCACATGGGTTGATAAAGACTATGATATGAATCGATTATAATCATTAGAGATCTGATGAAAAAGTTATCTAGTTCATAACCGGTATTGTTTATCTGTGTTATTCCATGCTATCTACGTAATTATGCCATGTCTGCTATGTCATGTATTTCTGTGTATGTGGGCCTTAGTGCGTCTGTCACCTTACTCAGAACGTAGTGTACTGATCACCCGTTTCATGGGTGATGCTCATTCCCACGAGCAGAAGACCCGTCTGAGTTTGTGCAGGTAGGGGGCGATGTCTTCGATGCCTACGATGCTTATGAGGCATCAGGCAGGGCTGAGAGTTGAGCCTGGACCTAGTTTGGGGGTCGAGAGTGACGTGGCCGGGGTTCATCCTCCGTTTTTTTTCCTGTATTATCATATTTCGTTTTATTCCGCTGTATTATGTCCTCTAACATTTGGTACCTTATAACTGTACTTTTGGATTGTAATTTTCGATTTTCGCACTCTGATTCTGTATAACTTGTGTTTTGCTAATGAACAACGTTTTATTAACGATTTGTACTTGACGATCAATCTTGTTTAGCTTTAGCACTTAGTATCGGGTCGGTAGGAGTGAATCGATCTGGTACTAAGTGTGGCAGTAATCCCCCGAATTTACAGTTTATCTGTTCGTTTCTGCTAAACTCTTTTAAAGTAAACGAAAACGAAATTTTTCAGTAGTAAATTTGGGGGTGTTACAAAGGGGGCCGATTCGGGTAATGGTTTTGGGGGTTGGGTTGAGGGGTTGTGGAGGGGAGTTAGCGTAGTGGCTAGGTACAGGGAGGGAGTAAGGGTATAGGTGGTGGTCGGGGGTCGGTGATCTGCGGATCAGGGCTACAGAGATGGTGGTTGTAGGGCTAGGAAAGTGGATGCAAGGGTGATGGAGGAGAATAAGAAAGTGAAAAGAAGAGGGGCAGGGAGGAGGTGCGGGGTTGGGTTTCAACCAAGGGAGGTAAGGTGGTGGTAGGGGAGGTTCCAGGGTGTAGATTGGTGGTTGTGGAGGCGGTGGAAGAGGAAGGAGGGTAGCAGATGATGGTGGTGTAGGGTGGAGGCCGAGAAGGGGGGAAAGAAAAGGAAGGAAGGAGAAAGGTGGCTGCAGGGGCATGTGGAAGCGATGGGGTGGTGCAAGTAGGTTGATGGGGTGTCAAGGAGGTGGTCGAGGTGGTTGTTTGGATGGTAGCAACGACAGTTAAAGGCGACGAAATGAAAACAGGGGAGGGGGAGAAGAAGGGAATAATGGAGAATGGGAGATTGGTAGAGGGAGACGGAGGGCTCGAGTAGGGAAAAAATGAAGCAAAAGAAAAGGAGATGGAGAGGAGGCCGTCGTGGGTGGGTTAGGTGGAGGGTGCAGGGGGCGGTAGGCGCATGGCCTACGGTGGCAAGGAGAAGAAGAAAAGAGGGGGAAAGAAGGGCATGCGGGGAAGGGTTGTAGGGCTGTGTTTGGTCTGAAAATGGAAGGAAATGGATGGGGGAGAGAGAGTAGGCTGAAAATGGTAGGTTGTAGGGGAGGCAGGTGGCGGTTATAGGCAGCCATGGCCTTGATGTCGAAGGAGAAGGATAAGGGAAGAAGAAGAAGAAAGGAGAGGCAGGCCAGCCGATTGGGGGAGAAAGAAAGGGAAGCGGGTCAACCCGCACGTGCGAGGGAGAGGGGGAGAAGAAAAGAGAGTTGAGCTGGCATAACCGGGGGAAAGGAAAAGAAAAGAAGAGGAGAGACAGGCTGGAGACGGCACGAGGGAGAAGGGAGAGGAGAAAGGAGGTGGGTTGGTGGCTCAGCTCAAAGGGGAGGAGGGTCGGCAACCCAAAGGAAGAAGGAAGGAAAAAGAAAAGAAAAAGGAAGAAAAAGGAGAAAAATAAGATAAATTAATTTTTGGGATAATGGCATTTAATATTTTTGATAGATAAATTAATTTTATATTTTAATTTATTATAATTTAATATATTGATTTAAAAAGGGTAATTTTAGTAAAATATTAGTTTGAAAAATTTGTTTAAATACAATGAGTATGATAAAATAACAAAATATTTATTTTAATTTATTAAATATTCATATCCATTTGTATATACTCAAAAATCCATAAAATAATTAAATTAAATAAATCTAAATTAAATTATCCCAAATGAGGATTATTTATTTAAATTCTAGGTTTTAGACTTTTGGAGTATTATAATAGTACCCAAATGCAAACAGTCCACAGGTATAACTTGGCCCTAAATACAAGGTCAGTGAGTATTGACACTCCAATCATTGGCAGTGCACCCTTATCTTGTTATAAAGAAGGCGATGAGGTAGCCACAATGTTAGAAGTGTATGGAAGCTTCGTGCCTTGAACTACGAATCAGATACGTCTCACTACTGAAGAGGTAATGACATTCGACATCATTATTAGACCTTATTTGTCATTTACATTGTTTATACCTTTTTCATATATATATATATATATGATCAATAAATATTTTGTTTATTATTATGAATTAAGGAATCAAAAAAGAAAAATGCTCCTAGGAGTAAAATGAAGAGAGGTACTAGTAGAACGAGCAATACAAAAGAGGGCGCTACTCAAGGAAAGAGAGCTAATCAGAAAAATCAGTTACCCCACAAAATATTCCATCTTCAAAGAAGAGCTAACCTACACCAGCACTGGCTTTATTGTATTTCTATGCCCAAAACTACCTCAGCGACAATTATATTTTCATTGATTGTCGTCTTGAGTATGTTGGGAGGGATGACACTACTTATATGACATCAGCGGTTGACATAAGTAACATTTATAATCAGGAATGGATGTCAACCACGAGTGTTTCCATCTATGTCACATAAGTATTATTTCATATGTCAGATTTTAGTACTTCTTGTTGCATTGGAATTTTTATGACCTCTTATATGAGTTATCCGTTATTAAGAAATATGCATTGTTGTTGTCGTCCATAGGTTTGTAGCTAGTTGTGCTACGGTGGAGGGAATGTTGTCCTCTATTATGTTTGTGTGCCCATACTACATAGCAGATAGTACTAAAATAAGAGAGGGTAGGCACATAAACTATTTACCATATCATATTTTGATTGAGGGATACAACAAGCTTTATCTCATTCCTCACCTGGCAAATGAACATTGGGTTTTGTACGCCATCTGACCTGATCTTAATAAAGTCTATGTGTTTGATTCCCTTCAAATATATGGCGTGCCTTTTAACGTCGCTTGTCGTTGTGGGAGAGAATTTATTGATATGTTAGTATACTTTTTTACTTCTTACTTCATTAGCATATTTATGTATATATTCTACTTTAACTATTTTAGATATATATGCTTACAATATCGTGTGTCCAACTCTATTTATTAGGTTACTACGGACAACGTATGAGAGGAGAGGTGGGAATGGTGTCTCAGACCCAAAGAGTCTTGAATATAAGCCTGTAATGTTAAGTAGGAAGACAATTATGTTGTATTTTATTTTAATTCAAATTAATACCTAATAGTAAGATAACTAACTAAATTCATTTGACAGTGTCCACAACAATAGAATGAAGATGATTGTGGATATTGTGCATGTAGAGAAATGGATCTGATAGTCCAAAACAAATCAGTCAACATAGATCAAAGACATGTATGTTTGTTTTTCTATAAACGAATCATGACATATTTATTTGGTACTTAACCTAAGTACTGACTTAATAATCAAAGCTTGTGAATTTTTAGCTTTTCACCGATGGTTATGCACGAGGTCAGACATACAATGATGATGAAATTGATGAAGTTAGAGACCAATGGGCTAAGCATGTGCACTCATACATTCAGTACGTGCACTCATACATTCAGTATTAGGGATCTACATTCTACATGCATGTTTAAGTTTGTATTTCATCTACGTCTTTTGGTCATCTAGGTTATGATCTATGAACTTTTGACTTTGGAGTGTAGAGTTACCAAGTTGTAATACACCTACTAATGTATTGAGACATACCAATTAGAGATTGACTGAAAACATCTAGTATCATTTGGGAGGAAGACATGCATGTATATATGAATTGATGTTGTTGTACATTACAGATTTGGTAAATATTTGAACATACAACTGTGTATGTGAGTTGGAACAAAATGGCAAGAATATAAAAAAAACAGACAAGTTTTAATAACGGTTCTTACTTAAACCGTTATTATAGATGTTTTAATAATGGTATTAAGTAAAAAATGTTATTAAAACCCCTTTTTAATAACGGATATACTTACAAAACCGTTATTAAAAGTAGGCATTTAATCTCAATCAGGGTTTAATAAATGTGTAATAAATTATTAAAACCCTAAATTGATAGTGTTTTAACAACGGTTTTAACTCAAAACCATTATTAAAATATCCATTTTATGCTTATGTAATACATATTAGGATTTAATAAATGTATAATCAATTATTAAACCTTGTTTTAATAATGGTTTTTTATTAAAATCGTTATTAAATACCAAGTTTACCTCAATATTCGTAGTTTTTTATATATTTTTTATGACGGTTATGAACCATTTATTAAAAATTTAATAACGGACAATTCAATAACGGTTCAGAACCGTTATTAAAATCATAAAATAACCGTTATTAAAGCTCCGTTCTGGGGTAGTGATTGCTTATAAGATTTCTATGTGAGATTCAAAAAGAAGAAGAGAAATAAAGGTTTTAACTTCCATCCGTCGGAAAAATCGCTCACTGTCGAATTTGAGAAAAGACTAAGTAAAACCGTAAAAATTTGATTTCGGTAATAACAAATTGTAATTTAGGTGTAATTAATTCTATGAATGATTGAAAGTACGTCTCAACGATCTTCAACAAGTATTATAAAATTAAATTTCATATATTTAATGTTTGTAACGTGTGTTAAGATTTCTCACATTTGTTTTTAGACGGTCTGTGATTTTTATTTATTAATATTTATTATAATGGAGATTTAGAAAAGCATAAAAGAAGAAAAATAGGGGTCAGACAGTGGATTCCTCACTAGCTACTAGTAAGGCGAATAAGGAGGCTAACTGTAATCGCTTGCATGAAAGAAGGTATTGAGGGAGGTACAATTCGAAATTCCTTTTTCCTAAACTCATCTAGCGGAATGAGTCTATAGCTAGTAAGATCTATTAAGATTCCCATATCGTAATTAAATTACGTCTAATGTTTTAATTTGGGGTGGCAGGGTGATGGTAATATTTCACTATTTTAAATTATTACAGGAAGTTATTGTATGTACCTACAACAGCTCATACAGAGGAGACATATTTGGAGGGTTCAGGTGCGCCAGAGAGTTAAAAACCTTCCTCAGGCTAGCCATGCATGACAGCCTTTTGACCAACCAAACTCGTAAGAGATGCCATATAATGGATGTGAGCTCTCGCGAATTCTATGGGGACGAACAATCTCTGCTACGAGCGTGTCCTTCGTAACTGCTCGTACAACCAGCAATCATGGGATAACTTCTCTCTAGCTTCAAACTGTAGCAACTTGTAGGACTGTCGTTGGTTTCAAAAATTTCTCAATAGCAAAGTGATACTACGGCTTCGGCATCAACCGTCTCACTTGCAATCTGGAAACTCTGGCAGCAACGTTGCTACAACTGGGTTTCTAGAGGTTGTACCTTTGATCCAGGGGGACTCTCACATCACATGACATGTAGTCCGTCGCTTGGACATATATAGAGGCCAGCCTTCTCAGCTTGGAGGAAGCTTAATGCGATTCGTGACCCAGGTCGGAGCTATGGTTTGAGAGACGTAGCGTAGGCTAGACTTATCCATGCGATGGATGGAGTCGTCAAAGTTAATGTCGGTAGTATAAGTGCGTTGGGTAACCGGGCGAAGTTGCCGCCGGATTTGTTGCTCAGGGCAGTGAAAGTCCGTGGTTATTTGGTTCTGCAGCAAATATAGGTTGTGATCAGATTCTTCTTGCAGAATAATAGGCGATTTTTAATCGTCTAATGCTGTCAAACGATATAGGCTACCGGCGTATGCGGATTGAAAGCAATTCGCTCATGGCTGTTCGTATGGCTCAGGAGGTGTCGCCTACCCAACATCCCCTCTACAGCATTATATATCCAGGTTTATCATGTTCTCATTGAGTCATTTCCTTTGAGTCTTGTTTTGTGGTCCATGTTTTTAGGGAGGCAACTGGTTGTCTTGTTAGTTTGTGTCATTTCCTTCCTTTTGGTCTCTGTACCTATAATTCCCCTACCTAGGATGTCTCTTCTTTCTTGCTCTTTGATAGAGTAGGCGGTATGACACCTCGACCATGTCTTAAACCAGTTTAGGCCCGCAATGGCGGAGCTAGGATAGAAACTTCATGGTATCCCCGTATAAATTAATAGTATTAAACAATATCAACAATAACACAAAATTTAACATGTAATATAATTTTATAACAAACTAATTCAACAATTGACTAGGAAGTTAATCCATTCAATAAATTGTCAAACTAATTGGTGAATTAGGATTTTGTAAAAACTCAATAATTTAATCACTTGAGAAATTAATTTAATCAAAAGTAAAGGGTTTCTAATTTTCGATAATAAGGGATTGAAATAATAAATTAACTAAAGAAATTGACATTAATATATATTCATTATTAGATATTAGATTACAAATATATCCAATTTTCAATCATATGATTCGTATACAATAATTCAGATGAAAGATTTCATACAAAAAGTATTTCATAAAGAATATATAAATAAATTATCACTATTAAATGAACTAAAGGGATATATAATTATTGGAGTTGAAGCTAAAGTAAAGAGCATCGAAGCAAGAACTGAAGAGGAAAAATTGGGATATGTCTTGAGGAGGAAGGAAAAGTGAGGAAAAGAAAAGGAAAAAATAGCCGCTAAAATAGCATTCATCCGGACTTGATCCCAAGTCTTTTAAGCAAATAAAATACAACTCCCGTCACGCCAACCACTAAATTATTCTAAACTTTATATATGGTGTCTTTCTTATATTTAATATATAATTTACCTATTGTATAAATAATATTTTACTACCTCCTGCCAAGGTTCTGTGGTGTCCGTGGTGTCCCGAGACACCGTACGGAAGCCCTCTCTCCACCACTGGTTTAGGGTACCTTTGTTTTTTTTTGTTCCCACCCCCTTAACGATCCCAAAAAACAGATGTCCGCCAACAAAACACTATTCATCTCCTTTTATGCTGCAACTCGAAGATATTGGATCGTCTCCTCAATGGAAATCTCATGCATTATCATCTTCAGAGAGTATGTAAAGAGCTGATGAGGAAATTTCACACTTGTTGGATCATTCATGACTACAGGAAAGCGAGTAGCGGATAAACTATATTTTGATTATTTACTTCAAGGCAAATACATGATTTATATCCATGCTCAAATTGCTAGCATGCTTCTACTCGACAAATCAATTTGGGTGTAAAAATAATAACGTATGTCGTCGACCAATAATTTTTAGTCTAGTCGTACGAGACAAAGACTCTTACTATTGGAGGTTTTAGGTTTGAATTCTTTCTTTTTTAGTATCGTGATTTTTATAATATAGCTATTTATATAATAATTTATAATTGTTTTTACCCTTCCAATTTGATAAAAACCGGGAAAACAATCAATTAAGATTAGCCAACCAGGGCATCTAGATGACCATAATAACCAGAGATAAACCCCGTTAGTTAACCCACCCTAAATGGCACAATTCAAATAACTCGATCCAAAATTTAATTTTGACAAAAAAAAAAGGCTAATCTCAATCTAAAACACCTTGAATCAATGTGAAAGTGGCCCGAATAATGACTTGCTTCTGAATTACCCAACTCGATAGGAACTTAACCCATATCCAAGCAGAAATTATATAATGACCTAATCCGAAATAATCCAACTCGAACCCGACCTATACCCGAATATAATTTCAAATTTGATATAAACTAAAGTCAAATTTGATCCATGAAGGTAACATTACTTCATATAAATTGCTACATAAATAATATTTTATGTTATAAAAATAATATTCAACCCATATAAGACAAAAAAACAAAATAGTAAGACTTTATTCTCCTTATTTTATTTTAATATTAAATTAGCATTGATCAAATTAAAGTATAGAAATTTCTATTATTATTATTATAAACATATTGAAAATAAGATAATTATAATTATAATATATATTATTATAATGACAATAATAAAATTTGTATTTGTATTTCTAATAATAATGATGATTACTATATTTCTAAATATGATAATAATAATAATGATAATAATGATAATAATTAATCAATAATAATAATAAAACTAAATATTATAATTAACATAATAATTATAGTTATTATAACAATCATAACAATAATTATAATTATATACATAACTATATTTATAATTTTATTTATAACAATTACTATAATAATAATAATAATAATAATAATTTTTAATTATTGTTATTACATATTTGATGATAATAATTTGTTATATCATTACATATATTATGATAACAATTACTATAATAAGCATAACAATGATAATAAATTACAAATTTTAATTTATCCATTATATTAAATTAATAACAATAAATGGTAATACAAATTTTGAAATAAATTGACCTAAACCAAACCCGATCCGAAGTGGAGTTTGTAGGTCTAAATCAAATGTGTACCTGAAAAAAAAAATCCAATGGATCAAGTCCGAACCCGGCCTAATATTTAACCCTAAGAGATCAACCCAATACAAAGCCGACCTGAATTATTATTACTTGAATTTGACCTAAACTTAGAGAACATTCAGTTCAAACTCGATCCAATTGTATACCAAACCCGATTTTAGCCCAACACATATGACTCATTTGCTACTTTTAACTACAGATGAGTATTCTAAGTTAGGATCAAAGATAAGGTAGTGAAGTGAGCAAAGGTACTAACACTTTTAAGAAAGTAAAAATGAACATTTGATGTAGAGTAAAGTCAAATGATAATGTATAAAATAAAATAATTAACTTCATTTATTATTAAAAAATTATTTTTAAATTCACAACCTACTTCTCAAGAAAAATAAAACGTGTATGATACACTTAAGCGCATGCTGCAGCATGTACTTGGTGTGCAAAATAGAAGACAAATGCATTTATTGTTAGTAATGGCATTTTAAAAAAAAGGTATTTTCTTTAAACAAATCTAATATTATTTGTATTAACACTATTCTATTTCATTATATACCAAAGTTCAATATGACTTGTAGACAATTCTATCTATACACAATATATTTCCCAATCATTAACCCGTATTTAATTAACATAAATATTATAAATATAGTGATGATTATAATTATAACTATAGATATAATTTTTTAAGAAAATATTATTATATATAAATAATTATTATAATTATAATGGAAATATATAACTTTATTAATTATTTAAATAGTAACTAACAATATTACTAGTAGTAGTAGTAGTAGTGATAAAAGTTTGTCATTATTATCACATATATATATATATAGTATTTTAGTATTTTTTTTAACCTATAAACATGTATTCAACTAATAAATCATGTGTTTGTATAGTGAAAGAAAATCAGATAATAGAGGTGTGATTATTGTGTCTAACTTGGTAATTATTTATTCATCGAGTGATGATTATCATATAACAGTTTGGTAATTATCTTGTTATCGTAATATTATCATAATTATTATTATTATTATATGTATCATTATTATGATCGTAATTATAAATATAATTATAGTTAACATAATTAATATAATAAATTAAATAGTGATTATCTTGTCTAGAGAAATTATTATATACTATGTGTAGCATCGGTGATTATCATGTTCGTGTTAGTGACTATCTTGTATAGAGCAGTGATTATATACTCAATATTTTGGTTTACCAAAATCTGCATTATAAATAACTTTTTTACAATGCATATACCATGTCAAATATTGCATGTAACTTTACTACAGAATCGCTGACGATAGGATATTTTTTAAAATAAAAATATCTTTAATTAAAATTATTCAAAATATAAAATATAAAAATATACCAAAATATCTTTAAATTTTTTCTCTATAAATAGATATCCATATTAATATATTTTTAACTTAAAAAATAATTTACATATATCTTTTACCATAGTTATATCTATGTTGCCCTACATCAATTCTACTATATTTGTCACCATAATTACACATATTTTACCACAAATCTAAGTATTTTTCACCATTATTTTTCTAAAATTTTTCAACACTGATTAAAGGCCTATGCATATCTTTAACCACAATTAGATATTTATTTCAACACTTATCTAAGTATCCTATACTACAATTAAACAAATTTTTTACACTATTTTTTTAGTTTTTTCAACATTGATCTAAGTATATATCATCACTGTTGTGTGTATCTTTCACCAAATAACACATAAAATTTATCACATAATTAATTATCTTTCATCACTGTTAAACATGTTTTTCATCATTAGTTTCCTAAAAATTTTAAATCATGATATAATCATATATCACCAATCATAAAGATATCTTTCACTATAATTGGACGTATATTTTATCATGCATCTAAGTATTTTTTATCATTGTTAAGCATATTTTTCACCATTATTATTATAAAAAAATCAACATTAATCTAATCATATTTCAGCAGTTATGTATATATTTTTCATTGTAGGTACACATATATTTTATCATATTTCTTCTTATCTTTTTTCGCAACAACTTAAATTTTACCAATATCAATATATTTTATACCAAAACTCCACATTTCTTTTTATAGAATTCAATCTTTCACCATCACTCTTGATATATTTCACCTCTATATATGTGAAATTCCACCAATTTTTAATGTGTTTTTACTGCCATATTCCAAAAAAAAAAATCAACATTCATCTAGTTATATTTTACCAATTTTGTATATATTTGTCACCATAATTACACAAGTTTCATCAAATATCTACCTATATTTTACTAAAATGACTTAAAATCAACAATTCTTGTACAAAATCTAATCTTTCATATCACGCTCAATATCTTTTCCCATTATTTACTTGAAATTTTGTCAATGTTTGACATATCTTTTACCATCATTATTTAAAAAGTTTGACATTCTACGTTCCTTTTATAAACAAGTCATTCTTGTTTCTCGGTCGTATTTCTGCTTGATGAGTTTCCAATTTTTGATTAACTAATTATCATGTTCTTTAACATGGTTGTAGGTTTGTATTTTTTTTTTTGGTAGCTAGAATTATTCTTGCTGGAGCTGCACTTGGTTTTTGGATTGTACAGAGATATATCATCTCAAATGATGGAAGTGTTGATGTTGTTGCTGCTCAATTTGTGAAATGGACATAGCATCTGGCTGCAACTACATTAATCTCACAACTATGTTCGGATGTATGACAATCCATTGTATTTGTGTTTTTTTGGCTTCAAGGCTTATAGTTTTGATATTAATTGTCCTTGAAGTGACATGAATTTTATGTCTTAAAAAAATTATAATGGGTGTGGGAGAGGAGAAAAAATCATTCACGGCTATTGCTTTAACTTAAATTTTATTTTATGAACTTTTACCATCATTTTTGTTGTCAAAAGTATATTAACATGGTATCCATTTGTAGAGAAAAATATTAGAAATATTATAATATATATATATATATATAATTCTAGTAAACGATATTTTAATTTTAAAAAAATTATTGATGCCGTGTTAACATCAGTAGGTTGTACATAACTACAACATACAACCGGTTTAATAGTAAAATTTGTGATTTTTTTTTTATTTACCAAAACTTTATATATTGCATTAGTAGTTATTTCATCCACATTAATAATTATCCTATCCACTTTTACAATTATCTTATATAGAATAATGATTATAGTTCATGTTTTGGTCTTCTAACCTTCAAAACTTTATGCCACATCACCCTTTAATTTTATTCTTTTATTTGTACGAAGAAATCTATTTTTTTTTTTAATACAATTAACCCCAAGTACATCTTACAATGTATATTTGGGTGATCTTATAATTTACGGTGAAAATTAGTAGCAAACCAAATAATATTAACCAAGGAAGTCGACATGTTTCTAAAGAGTGGATATGCACATCAAATATAAAATTTAATATTTCTAAATAAGTAACCCAACAAATAACCTCCTAAAAAGTATAACATAGTAAACAAGAAAAAAAAAAAAAAACTTCCAAAATACCGAAGATGCCCATGATTAAAGGTTGAAACTCCATTCAATCATGAATATGGTCCTCTTACCAACCCTAGTATGGCACGAATAGACACTGGCGACTTGCGAAAGTCCAAGAGAACAATAAGATATTTGATACAAGTATACAACTTTCACCGTATACAAGGTGCTTGTAAATGCACAAGTCACAGTCCGTCGTCACTAGTGAATGTTCTATGCAACAAGCTGAGAATTCCACAGCGCGAGCACCTTAAAATTTAGTGAAGCAAATTGAGGAACCATTATCATTTCAATTGCAATGGGCGTCTGTTTACAAAAATATACACGGGCTCCGGCAAACCACTGAATGTCATGATGCTGCCACGGATCGAGTGCTGCTTCTCCCCAAACCAAGACCCAAGCCTAAGGGAGCACCATTATTTGATTTCCCCCCATTAACTCTTCCATGGTTATGATGGCTGCTACAATGCGACGAGTGAGCACAAACTTGTGATTGCTTGAAATTCATATTAATGGAAACATGACCATTACTGCTGCTTGGTTGGCTACTGGCCATGCCGTTTTGCATGAGAGAGCCGTTTGTCATGTGCATCAAACTGATTCCTTCGTTGTCAGCTGATTCTTCAATAACCTCCATGTCTTCATTGTAGCCATTGATCAGGAAATCAGAACAGTTCTTCTTAAGCCCATGGTCATATGGGTTTTTAAATCGACCTCCTGGACCCTTCAGGTAGCTGTAGCGCATTACATTTGCCATTTCATTTGTTGTTATATTCCGAGATATCTGCGGAAAGAAACGAGTTACGATCATGCACAAACTAGGTAAAGCATTCATACATTTAACGGGGTGGTTGCAGTTTGCTGGCCGGAGAGTCAGCAGCAGTTCTACCAAAGAGATACAAACACCACAAACAGATCAATAAAGGAAAATAAATAAAAGAAAGAAAAGGCGGTGGGGTTGGATTTTGGAAGCTTTCATGATGGAGGCTAGGCAAAAGAAAAGAAGGCCCTACTAAACAAACCAAAAGAAAAAATTGCGTCATATAGTGACACATTGAGCACCCAAAGAAAGAGCTTAAACAAACTAATCCCTCCAATCTGTATGACCCGAATGCATTTGCCTGACCTAAAGCAGTTTCACAGCACAGAGCTTCTCGAGAGGGCAGTTCTGCCTTTGATGTTTTGTACACAGCGAGATTGGATAGGAACGTAGGAACAAAGAAAACAAACTCTATTTTACAATAGATGTTTTTGATGCCTGACATGAATTTTCTATGAGCAGTTACATCTTTAAGTTCAGTCAGTAATGATGCACAAACAAACCAGAAGCATCTTTACATCAAAAAAATTGTCGCACACCAGTTTTCTCCACAACTTATTTTTAGAGCTGATCAAATCAGCAAAATTTGACAATAATAAGATAAATATAAATTAATGATGATAATTATATAAATGATGGTAATGATAACAATATAGCTACTAATAGAAAAATATTAATTATGACATTAAAAATAGTAAAATATAAATAATAACTGATTTAAATTTTCCATTCAGATCAGATAAGATCTGATCAGCCAAAACAAGCTGAGCAGAATAGGGCCTTAGTCAAGTATAACTAACAGCAATACTAACTAATATAGCTTTGCAGCTATTACCAAAAAAAGAATATATATCTTTGCAGCAATTCTGAAAAGTAATGGTTTTACTAGGATACGAGATTCCCATTTCTACATATAAGCAAAAGAAAATTGAGTCACAAATTTGCTCGTCGCCCCACGGCTAGAATTTCTATCCTGTGAAACCCCTTCAAGTTTCAGGTGCAAACCCTAAACCCTAGGCGTGCCATCAGAACATCAATTATCTCAGTCAGTCCAAGGTAACAAAATTTAGTTTCAAGCTTACTGTGGTCGCAGTTTGCTGGCAGGACAATCAGCAGCGATTCTACCAAAGAAATATAAACATCACAAACTGATCAATAAAGGAAAATAAATAAAAAGAAAGCAAAGGCAGTGGGGTTGGATTTTGGAAGCTTTCATGATGGAGGCTAGACAAAAGAGAAGAAGGCCCTGCTGAACAAACCCAAAGAAAAAATTGCATCAGATAGTGACAAAGTGAACACCAAAAGAAAAGAGCTTACGCAAACTAATCTGTCCAATCTGTAAGACTTGAATGCATTTGCCTGAACTAAAACAGTTTCACTGCACTTCTCGCGAGGGCAGTTCTGCTTTCCATGTCTTGTAAACAAAGACAGAAAGATTCTCTATATCCCATTAGAGATAGAAAAGCTCTATGGGATAACCTTATCACCACCTCCTCTTCAACCCAAATCCCTTGGTTGATTGGAGGTGATTTCAACTGCACTCTAAATGCCAGAGATAGAGTAAGTGACAGGGCAGTCACTGATTATGGGTGCTCTGACTTAACAAATGTTGCATCCAAGCTGGTATTTGTGACATTCCGTTCACAGGTTGCTTCTATACTTTCTCAAATAAGACAATAAGTGAGATTGATAGGGTTATCATGAACCCTCAAGACCTTGCTACCAAGATTACAGCACAATCAAAATTCCTAGCCCCCGAGTCCATATCAGATCAATCACCTTGTATTGCCTCTTTTAGTGAGAAGAGCTTAAAACCTAAATCCTTCAAGTTCTTCAACAAGTGGTATGATCATGACCAGTTCACCAAAGTTACAATTATGAGAGGATCAGAACTCTTTGGCTATAGAACAGATCAGTTCATGTTATTTAAGAAGCTACAGAGCCTCAAAAGTCACCTCAGACTTCTCAACGACCAGCACTTCACATATAGTAACTAGAGCAGAGAAGGCGGAAGAGCAGCTCAAGCAAGCAGAAGACCTGGCCTTGGATGCCTCTTCACAGGACATGACCTAGAGTACCTGGAAAGACATAGAAAGCAATCAAGTGCACTCAATAAGGCAGCCTTAAGCCTTCTTTCACAAAAAGCCAAGAAAAGATTCCTTTTCCAAGCAGACAAGAGTACCAGATTTTTTCATGGCATTGTCAAAGCTAATCAAAGGAAAGGCTACACTGCTCAGATTCAAAGATCAGATGGGAGCTGGACAGAGACATAATCTCAGGTTGAGGAGTTTCAAAAAGTTTTATTTTGAACTACTGGGTACCAGATAAGCATGCACCCCCAACTGACCCTAAATTCTTCAACTTTGGTCCCCTTCTTGAGGCATCTTCACATGACTCTTATCAGACCTAGAAGAGATTAAAGAAGCCTTATTCTTCCGCACTCGCAAACTCTTAAAGCATCTCAACCACACCAACCTTACCTTGATTCCCAAGCTCAAGCATGCTACCAAGGTCACCAAGTTTAGACCCATCGCCTGCTACAAGGTGTTCTCAAAAACTATTGCAGCTTGAAAGTGTCCTCTCCTTATTAAGCTCATTCATCCAGCTCAAGGAGCACTCATCCAGGGCAGACTTATGCATGAAAATATCTTGTTCACACAAGAGCTCCTCTGAGAATACAACAGAAATAGAACTAGACCCATGTATTTGCTCAAAGTGGATCTTAGGAAGGCTCATGATACAGTAAGCTGGGACTTCCTTCTTAAGGTGCTCCCAGGTTTTGGTTTTACCCCACTCTTCTCTTCATGGATTATGGAATGTGTCTCTTCCTGCTCATTTTCTACTGTGAGAAATGGTAGTGTGAAGGAATTCTTTAAGGGAATTAAAGGCCTTGGACAAGGTGACCCAATATCACCTTATTCGTGCACTGTATGGAGTACTGAAGTAGATTGCTGCACAAGAATTCCCTGTCTCCTAGCTTCTCCTTCCATTCCATATGCAAAAAGAATGGAATCATTCATCTCTCTTGTGCTATGATTTAATGCTTTTCTATAGAGGAGACTTGAGCTTTGTTAGAATTCTCACCGATTATATGCAGAACATTAGTTCTTGTTCAGGATTCCAAGCCAACTTAAACAAGTCACAAGTGTTCCTGGTTGGTGTGTCCCTGAAATTAAATCTAACATTCTTCTCTTAACATTATATGGTGCAAGGAAGCCTCCCCTTCAGATATTCGGGAGTACCCTTGAATCCTACCAAGCTCAAACCTATTGATTATGAAGACCTCATCAATCAAGTGTGTGATGCTATTGCAAATTGGAATAACAAATCTGTGTCCTATGATGGTAGAGTTGAGCTTGTTCAATCAGTGCTGCAACGGATCATCAGTTTTTGGATAGGAATCTTTCTATTTCCCAAAATAGTCATCAATAGAAATAATAGCTTATGTAGAAGCTTCATTTGGAAGACCAAGAAACCTTTAGTCATCTGGAAGAAAATGTGCAGATCTGAAGAAGAGGGAGGATCGGGGCTTAAAGACCTGGAAGCTTGGAACTCTGTTTTGTTGTGCAAGTATCTGTAGTTCATTCAAGATGAAAAAAACTCTCTGGACAAAATGGGTTCACAGCTACCACTTGTTGAATCAGTCCCTAGGGAACCTTTGTTGTGGCCATGATACTACTACTTTTTCGAGAAAACTGTCAGATTAGAGATTTGTTGATTGAGAGCAATCGCTCTTATCAACAGATAGCCAATCTGCTGGACAAATGAGCAGTACAGGTAGGTTCTGAACAAATGAAACATACGATTGTTTGAACAAGGGTATTAAAATGAAGGAAAGCACGTAACCGGTGATTTTAACACTCAGAGATTTGTCTTTGTTCTATGGCTCACAATATAGGCTGGGATTTGTGCAAATGGATCACAGTTCAGACATGTCAAATCTGTCATAATGCAATGGAGACACAAGAGCATCTGTTTCAAGTGCTCCATTAGCTCAGAACTTTGGTCCAGAATTAGGTTTTGGCTAGGGATCACTAGAGGTATGACAACCCTCTTTAGCACCCTAAACACCCTCAGGAAAAGAAGAAAAGGCTTCAAAATTTATTATCATGCCCAGTGGTTGGCTACAGAAGCTACAGCTACCACCTATGGAAGGCTAGAATCATGCTGATTTTTTAGCATGTTCCGTTAGACATGGATGGTTAGTAGCTCAGATTATGTATATAGAATATAGTGCACTATATAGTTCCTATCCTACAGCTGCTATAGTGCTATCTACTTTTGATATCCATTGCTCACCCTAGTACAATGATGTTGGTTCCTTCCCACCCTTGACCTAAGTGAGAAGCTACTAGTTTATGAAGTAGCCTCTCTTTTTGTATAGCCTAGGCATGCTTGGTGTACATGTAAAAAAATTAGATTAATATAATTTTTTTCCCTTTCATCAATAACATAAAATTGTTCATTTACACACATTAATGAAATAGGAAAATAAATATGGTCAAATGAGTTCTACTTTCATAAGAAAGAGTAAAAGAACATATTAATTTCGATGAAATTTATTATACTTGTCCACTACGATCTACCACTTTGATCAATTGTCTTAAAACCATCCATCTAAAAATAGTTGACAACCTTTTTGTAATTATCATTTCATATTATTGATTATGTTTTTACAATTCTTGTCCATTTATTTATGGTAAATTACATTTACCATGACATAAAAAATACCACTTAATTACCTATTAAGCAAACATTATATATATATATATATAACAGCCATGTAACAGTTCTGCTGTCAATCCACCACCCATGTACATTCTCAGTTAAATGTTACTTCTCTGTTTCACAATAGAGAGCCTATAATTTTAAGAATTGATAATATATAGGAGATACAAATATAATATCTACAGTACGAATTACTATTACACAAGCATGTGTGAGTACTGATCACATGAAAAGCAAAACTTTATCAATAGGTATAAAGGGGAGATGAATCTTCGGCAATCTCTTGAAAATCCGTTGGAAGTTTAATTTTCAATTATAAGTACATATCTACCTTTAAGTAAGAATGAATACGAATCATTGAGTTGCCTCCTATTTTATTTTCTTTTCTCTTTTGTTTAATGGCTGATAGTTACGGGTATAATTATAAATAGACAATGAGAATGGGAGGGAGGGCACACATTGTTTTGAGAAGACATTGGAGGTTCCAGGCCCTCATATAGTCTGGAAGTATTGAGTAAAATCCCTACCATTTCGATTCACTCAGCTCTGCTCTTACCATAGTCATGTGAACAGGTTAGTATCCTAGAGGATTGAAGAAAGCTTGGAGTCCCCAATCATTCTCCATCTGAACCTTCTCGTGTAGTCATCATGCCAACAGGGACCCTCAAGAGATTGACAAGAATAATAACCAGCATGCAGAAAGAATCTCATGTACATGTCTCCTCAGTCAGATGACTGAATGGAGGCATCAGGAACAAGGAAATGACAATCACTAGCCCTATGTGCCACCAAAATGACATTTAAATAATCCATAGCTACATCTTAAGGGCTTAATTAAACCCAAAAGTGATCCATGTTTGCACCAATAACCCCAACGCCCTCTTCTCCGGGGGGAAAAAAGCATGCAAGGAAATGAAAAAAAATAGATAATTTTAATCCTTTGGTGGGGGTGGGGGCAAATTCTCTTAGGACAATCTCAACTGTGCATGACCAGGGCATTATACTAGTTTAAGTGTGTACTTGCACATTTCTGTGTCTCTGGATAATCTATTATCTGCAACAAAATAATTCTATATTGCACCATAGTCTACTGGCAAAGTCCATTGAACAAACTCAGAGTAGCCCTTCATCTTCATTAAATGCCTTTATTCATCTATACGTATCGAATTTTCCAATCTGTGAGGAATCATATCATCTTAAAAACAGTAGTTTCCCTTCAAGACATTCAGTGAATATACATGAGTTACAGCACAAACAAATGCTACAGGCCAGCATAAAGTGAAGCGTGAGTGATGAAAAATTTACCTGAGAAGCTTGTACAATAGTAAGCACTACTACTCCAAAGAAGAGGAAGATATCGGCAAGGAAAAATGATACGGCACCGACATGATGAGTACCAGTGTGATTCAGCCATGCTCCAAAAGAAGATGGAGCAATTGGATCGGTCAAGACTCCTGCATTGCAAAAAACATCTTTAAGATAAATCAACAAAGCCAGGGTAAAGGATCAAATAATCAGATCAACTAAAACAGCTTCATCGATAATCTGAGTACTTAAACATCACATACTTGACAGGGTTATAGCACCAGTGATTAGCATTGCAGCAACTTCCAGAACAAGAAACATGAAGAAATCCCATTTGTTTTTCTGCATTGAAAGCAAGGGAATTCAGGGAAGATTTGTCAGCATGGAAACAGAAATTTCATATCATGAGAAGCAAGACAATACATAAAATGAATCCTGGTAGAAAAGGAGCTTATTTAAATACTCATAAAACAAAAAAGAAATAAAAATGACAGTACATGATCTACAATATACAACAACGCATAAGGAATCCTGCTATTTGCAGGGCTTGCGAGGGCTGGTGTGTGCAACGTCATCTTCAATAGCTAAATTGGCTAGTAGGGGACTGCCTTCAAGATGACCCAAAACAAAGTTTCTTTAAGAGAAAAGTGTAGTGGCGTATGTCGTTTAAAAGTGTACGCAATAGTAGTAATAGTGCTTGCACCAGTAGCGTCAGTATAGAAAATGGAATTGCGTAGTTTGATACATAAATAAAAATAGAACAATATACAAATATATAAACACATAAATTTAACAGATACTGATACCAAATCAAAAAAAAATAAAAAAAATAAACTAGCTCACTACTTAGAAAAAGAAAAAGAAAAAGAAAATACACACAAGCATGCCTGAATAGATAGATATCTAAATAAACAGAAAAGGCTAGGTAAGCTAAAAAACTTATTAACTAGCCAAATCATCAAACATAAATATCGGATACGTGACGTTTAGACTTCTAGACCACAAATTTTCAGGCACAGCTATAAAACTTAAGACTCTTAAACACGACACTGAAGAATGAATGAGTCTGAAGCAAGGATGAGACCAGGAATGTGAGACATATATAAAATAAGATGCATGGTACATTGTCTAATCACAAAGCCAACAGCTAGCAATGTAATATGTGGTATAATATGTGTAGATCACATTACATAAGCTCAATAATCTAAAATCCACATTATAGCCTATTAGGCAATAAGAATATGAACAAAATTCCTCACACAAGTAACAAAAATGTCATTTCCAACTGTAATCACTAATTCAGTGTATATTAGATGTAAATAAAATCAGCAAACAAGAGCAAAGTGGTTCCTATGTGACAACAGCACAGCAGTGAGGAGTCAATTATCTGACCTCACAAGCATCGGTTCATTGATCACAAACTGCCCACTTTCACCAACTCAGTTTCCCAAACGAAAAGAAAGAAAGAAAATCATTCTTGTTTTAGATCACCAGGCATCTAGAATTCTAACTTACAGAACTGATAGGGATTTTTTAAAGCTCCCAAGAAACAACCCAGGTGAAAAGAAGAATTAAAGGTTTAGGATGCACCAAGGCAAAAATATCCTTCTAAGTATTACCAAACAATCTTCTCAAAATCATCCATCAATGACAACAAGCAGAGGAGGTAAAAACAAGGGAGAAGCAAACAGTTACCTTTCCAATGCAATTAGACACCCAAGGGCAGTGATGATCAAATTGTTCGACACAGCGATCACAAGTGGAGCAGTGCTTTGCCCGCAAAGGACGGACAATCTAATACAAGAGATAAAAAAGTGAGCGACACTAGAAAGTAGCACCAAGGCTAATGGTTGAAGTAGAAAAGGAGATTATATACGTGCCTTGCATGTAATGCAGAGCTGAGACCAGTTTCCAGCCACTAGAGCTGGATTGTTTATCTCAATCTTCAGCAGGGGTTCCTGTTCAATTTGGGAGTCAAAAGTTTCAACTCAGTAATGGAAGAAATGAAAAATATTGATGATGACTGATGAGAGTAACATATGGAGGATTACAGAAATGCCTTATGAAGATATGACCATCAACTTACATCATCTTTCATATTCTTTGAATCATGCACATTCCTTCTCAGGTAACCTGGGTCCTTGCTGAGAATAAGAATTGTAAGTTCAGTGAGAATCAAGATATAGTTGTCCGTGTTGAAAGACACGGAAAGATCAAAAATATATGATAGCCAATTCGCATAAAGGCCGCGCCAGATGTTATCTTGCACTAAGATAGCGATTTAAAACTAATATATTTCCCTTCATGAAACAGCTCATCAGTAAAACTCTACGAGCTTACCTGCTACACCTATAGAACATGACTAGTCCAGCAGTTGACAAAAATACACCTAACCAAGCAAACATGGCACATTCAGCTGTTAACCTTGGCAATTTGGGAGCTGCATAAGAAGCAACAAACGGCAAAAACTGTCAGAAAAGTACTAATTAACTGAAAATGCACAACAATGCAGAAAGGTCTCGATAAATACCCATGATGACAAAATGTGTATACAACACAAGCAACAAAAATATTATACACCACAGAAAAGGTGCAAGCCCCAATTTTGAAAGTTTTCCCAGCCGGCTGTTACCATCACAACGTTTTTCCAACAGTCGCCTTGCATTACCCTGCAGCAGCAAAGTTACCAGTTATAGTAATAAAAATATCAGCAAGTGCTAATCACAAGTCTTATTATCTACAAGTGACAAGAAAGATACCAAAAATAAATATTCATTGATATGTAAAATGAAGAAGTTCAGAGATGTCAAGGGATCATGGTGCAAGGTTGCACGGGAAGGGGAACATGGAACCAAAGGACACAAGAAAACAAGGAAACAGCAAATCTTGAAAAACTATGGGACGACAGTATTCTCCTAACCAAACTGGACTGGCCAGTTCAAGCGGAAACAGGTCATAGATTTAGTCTGATTCACCCAAAAAATTCTCTACCGTTAAACCGACCGGATCAAACCAGCCAAAATGATCAAACCGGTTTTGACCAAGTTTGACTATATCTTTTAAATCTTTTTGGCATTTATTGATCATTTGACATTGCTCTTACCATTTAAAAAGGCAAAAGCAATCATCCATTTAAAAAGAAAAATAAACAATCAACAACATATCAGAAAAGGAAAGAGGCAGGACAGACTAAAAACAAGTACTTGGGGAAAAGGAGGAAGAAGGGGGAGTAAGAATCCAACAGAAATCCAAGCAAGTGAGCAAGGAGTGGTACTGCATATTGTCGTTGTGCTCGCACTTGCTGCTACTTGTCAGCAGAAATCAAAGTGGAAGGAGATCGCTGGAGCTGTTGTTGCCCATTTGTCATTATATAGATGCTGCCTTCTGCTGCTGCTGCTGGAAGCTTAATCTTGTAGCTGCCATTGCTGATTTTAAGATGGGGAAGGAATAGGAGGACAAAGTAAACAAAGCACAGAAAAGAAAGAAAGAAGGAGGTTAGGTGAGGGAGAGCTCATGAGTGGAAAGAAGAAGCTGATGGAGGAGAAGGTTCTATCTGCTGTTTGTTCGCGCAGAATTTGGACAATTTTTTAAAATGAATTTTTTGGGGGACAGTAAGTAGCCTCTCATACACTGTTCCCATCCTTCAGACATTTTGGGACACGAAATTTGAGCTGCAGGGCTAATGATGAGTTGGTGCATGTGGTCCATCGCACAAGGACTTCAATTGTGGTGCTTCAATTTGTTTAATATCAGCCTCTCTATGCCAACAAAATTATGTATACAAGATGAAACAAGTAACCAAGCTATTAAAATTTACAACACAGAATCAAGTCACTCGAGTTAAATCCAGCCCTCCACTAGATTTATTTCTTCTTTTTCTTCTCTTAAGTGGTGAAAAGTCAAAAAGCCTTTATTTACTTCCACTTTTCATCTTCTCAAAGCCCCATATCTTGAGGGCGATAGCCCACAGCACATGTCCCAAACCTAGCTTGATAGCTTTGTTTGTCTCTAATGGCAGTCAGCCAGTGAATCAAGCATTTCTAGCACCAGCAAGCACCCTGTTTCAACTTTTGCCCAACTCTGTGCAGCCCTGCAGCCAAATCACTGCACTGCACAATTCTGACAATCTACAGTCACGGACTCACAGTCTCTATAGAAGACTGACAAACTGTAGGAATATCTTTAAACTTTCACAATTTGCAGCCTCGATTTCTTTCTCAATTCTCTGACTCTCAGGACCCAGGTTTTAGAATGTTGGTGCTTTGAATCTTTGAAAATGTTTGGCATATCCATAGTCATGCATAAAATTTAGTGTTGTTTTGTATATCCTGTGAATCTGGATGGATTGCTTAATTGGTGTCAAAAGGCAGAATATTTGGCATTTGATGGTTGAAAATTAGTCCTTGTAAGCTCTGGAGCACAAAAGATATGCGTTAAGAGAAGACTGAATCGGTTTGGTTTTGTGCTGCATCTATTAGTATAATGTTATCCCCCAATCTGGGTGTATTGGGTTTCTTCTTTACACTTATGAGACAGAAGCATAGCTACTTATTATGCGAGCTTTTTTTTTGTAGATTTAGGGTTACCTAATAAATCACAATTTATATAAATCCACGATTTATCAGGGATATTCCCCAATATACAATGTATCAGCGACAAATTTGTAAACAATTTAATCTGTCATGTTTCGGCTATTTTGCGTATCAGATAACCCAGATTCTGCTACATAACGGTTGATACACTATAACGGGAGCGCTATTTAATTGTATGGTCTACACAGGAACATTGAGTTAGATTTTGACGACGACTTTACATTACATATAGAAAGATAAGGTCACAGTTCAATTTCCACACGGGACCTCTAGTTATTCATGACCAACTCTAAGGAGTTCTGTGGCATTTCCAGGTGGCACTTCTTTGAAGCTTCCCTATAATTCCGTCTTTTCCTTTTCTTTCTTCTCACTTCTTCTTTCTTTTCTTTCATTTTTTCTTTCTTTCTTTGAGGTGAGGGACAGTTAGTGCCACGAGTAATCAGGACCACTCATTCATTAAACAATAACAACATGTGCCCAAATAAATAAAGTAAAAGAAATTATTATAGTTGCAGATGAGTGTTCCCTAAAGCAAAGTGTGGTATCTCTAAAATATATATCAGAAATGTAGTCTCTCTGGATCTAGGTTGCCAAGACTTCAAATAGGAACTTTAGTAACTGCTTAAAGCTATTCTATCCCCATCTCTCTAATGGAGCCAACAAAAGCTTGTACTCAACTACCACTGATGCCCTTCAATCTCCTCTCATACAGAGCCAGCAAAATGGTTGAGCTGTGCTTCTTGGGGATGGTAAATTATAAAGAACATGGCAAGGAATATCAAATAGAAAGGCAGAACGATCCATACATCATAAGACAAACCACAGGTGGTAATTAGCTGATTTCAATTACATATCCTTAATCAAATATCATAAAGTGAACTAAGGCCATGGTATTCTTTTTGTCAGACTACTAAAGTCCAAAGTCCTGATAGGCTAGCAAACACAAATCTTGCCCCACAAGATGTAGCATCTTCTATTTCCCTACTCCTGTGAAATCAGTGAAAAAGCTTGAACTTTCATCATGTATTCACAAATCAGATGCAGATGATAACACCAACCCATATAAAATGTTATGAGTCGTTCATGTAACAACATCATCATTGGCAGAGGCACATGCATCACAAAACAATCATTTTAAAGGGGAGAAGTAGACCAGCACACCAGGGTGCTTAACACATGTAGATTCTTGGTCCACATAGCTCTGAACTAATACAACTCTATTCAATGGTATTCTATCCGGATTCTGCAGGGAGATTTAGAGCTGAGCATAGCAATTCAAGGCCACATCAACCAGTGATACACACCATCACAATTGCAATTAAATATAAATATATCACCCAAAAAAAAAGGCTTCTCAATGTCCTACAAAAGATGACTAATAAACATTAACTGATTGCCTATATATGTACAAAATTGTCTTGAACATTTAAAATCGACTTTTTGAGAGTAGAAGCTTCAAGCCATTTGCTCATACTTGGAAGTAAACGTAATTTCTATTTGCGGCAAATGCTGTCAAACAGCCTCAAGTTCAGCATGGTGCTGCATTTTGTAAGCTAAAAGATCAAACTAATTGTAAAAATTAAACGTTATTTGACCTACTATCAGTTCACAGTCCACTCATAAGAAAGGCGTCAATCATTCTTGAGCAATGTGCATGCTTCCACCTCAACAGCAATATGAGAAATAAAATCCTTAAGTTCCTGGGGCATGAAGAATCCAAACACTGCCCTTGGTTCCTCCTCCATAAGACCCTAACTCCCGACCCCCACCCTGACCTCCAACAATAAAAGAAACACAAACACAGAGAATGAAGAAGGCAGAAGATCATATTAAGGTATCGTTTGAATAAAATAATACATGATGTCAAAATATGGTAAAGTATTTGGTAAACACAAATAATTATTCGTATATAAATGTGGTTAAAGGAATGATAACGTTGGGTAACTTATTTGAAATGAAATGAATTGAAGTAAAATGACAATTTTAGACATGTGGAAGAGGTTGGCAGGATTTAATTAATAAAGAGTATTTTTGTAATAAAGATAAATAGTATAAATAATAAAAAATTGGTGCTTAGTTGAATTAGTAATAATAAGATTTAGATAATGAGATTATAAGGGTCTGAAAATAATAAGATAAACAACCTAAAATATATATTATTAGATAATAAGCAAATAATAAATTCACCAAACAATGCCTATCTACATATTCTTATTCCTCAATAAGCATAAAATGGCGGAGAAATATGATGCTTCAAATGGCAAGGGCTAGTGAAACTCCTCATATACTACATATAAGCGACGAACAACTTACAAGGAAAAAGGCAACTTGTCTGTGATTCTTATCTGCTGCAAGTTGTGCAGGGGTCATTCCTGTGTTATCCGTCACCATCAGGTCCTCCTTCTTTCCAGCCTGTACCAACACTGTGCATGCTTCCAAATTTCCCCTAATGGCAGCCCAGTGAAGAGGGGTACAACCTACAGAATGAGGTTGAACAATTAGCAAGGGAAAATATACCCAGTGGTGCCTTCTTCAGGTCAGCATGCATGAAAGCAAAGTATTGTTAGAAAGTACTTCAAATAAACATAATTACCCTCTTTATCTTGACGGCCTCGATATGCGTCTAAGAATAAGAGAAGACGGATGCAATCAGCAAAACCTTTGTATGCAGCCCTACAGTTGTCCAAATTTTCAAATTACAAAATATGGCTATATAATAAAAATAAACATTTTTCATTGATAAAATGACACATAATAGCAGTGTATACACAACAAAAATGAAGGCCTATTAAGAGGTAAACACATAATGCAGCTGAATCACATAGTGAATCAAGCTATAAGAAAAGAAGGATATGTGCAAAATTCCTCACACCAAAGAATTCACCAACAAGAACAACTTGTCCATGCAAATGTATTATGGAAATTGGAAAGAAAACTAGAATATGCCAATCATAAGCAATCAGTATTGTGAGTCACTGCTACTTTATCCTATGTACCACAACATTGGCATCACTCAAAATTTTGGCAAAGTAATTCAATGAATTCAATTGAATAGTAAAGGCTATCATTAATATAAAAATATACAGGTGTTTAAAGTAAGAAAATAAATTATAAGGCTCAAAAGAGCAATATCATTTTAGAATCATTTAGTTAAAAATAAATGGACTCCCTGTATGTAATGAAATAGCAGAGTGATAACCATCATGGTGTCACCGCATTGGACCATGTAATGAGCCATGCCCATAACTAGCTTGGTATAGGCACACAAACGAGCCTCACCGAGCAAAGCAAACTAATATGTCAATATTACTATTATGATTAATTTTTTTATTCATTGGGAGCATGTAAGGTTGAGTACAAATTACTATATAGGTATCACATACAACCCTGACACATAGGATTCAAATTTGGGACCTCTCGTACCCAACTAGTGTTTAAACAGGTGTGCCTCAGGCGCAAGGCACTGGGCCACAGGGGTGGGGGCTTTTCTTGTGCTAGGCAAGGCAATGGCAGTGAGGCATGGCTAAGGCAGCGGAGGCACGCCAAGGCAACCGGGCACTGAGGCACCCACCTTTCACAAATTTCAGCCAAACTGCTTATGTACGGAGCTGCAATCTGTGCACAGACTAGAAAAATGTAATTTTTAGCCTATTTTTAGTTTTGACTGCATTGAAAATACTCCGCAATCATATGGGGATTGGAAAGAGCAATAGATACTTTTGGAAAGGGAAAAATTTATTGCAAAGAAGGAATGAAAATGATAGATTTTTTTGAAGATGAGAAGTCTTCACCAAAAAAGAGAAAGAAAGAAAGGCAAATAAAAGAACCAGAGAAGGAAACGAGAGTGAGGGAAAGAGGAAAGAAAAACTCACACAGACTCTGCACCAGAAACAGAGATTTCAGAAAAACAGAGCGAGGAGACCAGAGAAATGCCTATCAACCACCCAAAAAAGAGAACTAAGGAAGAGAATATAAGAAGCAGAGAAGGAAACGACACTCAGAGAAAAAGTCAAAGCTTACCCAGTCAGCACTTTTCACCAGAAAACAAAACACAAAACTTATACTCTTCACCAAAAATCAGAGTAAGAAGTGGTCAATTATCAAGCATGCATACTCTCCATGTATTTTTCTATTTTCTTTCTGTGTTGTTCTTCTTCTTTTTTAATCTGTTTCTCTTATTTTTATACATGTTTGCTCTCTCTTTTAAATTTGCTTTCAAGCGATTTTTTCTTCATTATTACATCTCTGTTAGTTTCTATATAATGCACTTTTCCCCCCCTCTTCCTATGTTTTCTAATGCTATCTATTTCTCCTCTCTGTTTATGGTTTTTTTTACCCCTGATACGTTACATTTTGCTATGTTTTCTTCACTAGATCACCTCTGATATGTTACATTAGTCTCTGTTTTCTTCCCTAGATAAACAATTGACGATTCTCTACTTTTCCTATGGTATATGCAACTATGCAACTGATGATTCTCTGTTTTTCTCTCTTTTCCCCTCTTTACACTTTGTAATGCTACTGATTAGTGTTTTTTCTACTTCTGGCCTTTTGTTTCTCAGCTGCGTGTTGCAGCTTAGGAAATCAGGAATGTCTCATTGAGTACCAAAGATGAAGGGTGATGGTGATGCTAAACGTGATTTGGGATGGAAATATGGTTTTGTAAGAGATCCTAATAACAAAAATGATGTGACTTGCACATTTTGTCAGAAAGTAGCTAAACGAGGGATACATTGACTCAAACAACACCTTGCTGGAGGTTACTGAAATATAAAAGTTTGCATAAAATATCCTGAACATGTTAGAGAAGCGATCATTGAGTATATGGCCAATAAGAAAAAGTGACCGTGATCAAATAATTTTTTCCCATGAATCTGATCAGATAGCAGACTTAGAAGGAGAAAAGACTGAATTTTTTATGACCATTGACCCTAGAGGAAAAAGGCCAATGGGTGCAGCTGCAAGTAAACCATCCATTACCAAGAAAGCAAGACAAGTTGGACCAATGGATGCTTTTTGCAAACCCAAAGCATTAGCTCTTCAAAGTGGAAAGCAAAGCACAATTAATGAAGACTGCAGGAAGGAACAAAGAGAAAAGGCTGTAGTTGATGTTGCTCGATGGATGTATGATGTCGGTATTCCCTTCAACACTCTCAATTATCCTAGCTTCAAAGTTGCACTAGATTCTGTAGCTAAAGCTAGAATGGGTTAAAAGCCACTTAATGTTTACAAAGCAAGGGTTCATTTCCTTAGAAAAGAAGTTTAAAGAACAAATGATTTAATGAAAATTAAGAACAAAATGGGCTAGAACCAAATGCTCGTAACAGGTCGATAGTGAGTTTTCTTGTAAATTGTTCTAAGGGGAGCATGTTCATCGAGTCAATTGATGCATCAAGTTATTCGATAGATTGTACTTCTTAGTAGAATTTTAGAAAAAATTGGAGAGCATAATGTGGTGCAAGCGATTACAGATAATGGGAGCAATTTCATGGCAGCAAATAAGAATTCTTAAAGTGCACCGAAATAGCTATTATATGCAAGTTATTTGATACTTCTTCGATGCTTTCTACTATTCTTACAAGAGCTGATTATATATGTATACTTTTTTTAATGAATAGGGGCTCTCTTGGAAGTAAAGTATCCACATTTGTATTAGACTTCTTGTGCAACTCATTGCATTGAATTGATGATTGAAGATATTTTAAAAAATCCAGCCATTGATAAAGTTCTCAAAAGGGCAATACATATGACTAGTTTCATCTACCAACGACCAAATCTTATAAAGTTGATGAGGCACTTCAGTGGACAAACAAATTTATTAATGCCAGCAAAGATAAGATTTGCTACTGCTTTTATCACTCTTTCATCAATACACAAGCAGCGAGATAACCTAAGAAAGTTGTTCACTTCTCAAGAGTGGGTAAGTCTCAACTCCTACCTATTTAGGAATACATGTGCACTCTTATTGTTCTTACATGCACGCATGATTTGAATTTACATTAAGTTCCAAGCTATAACGATTGATTTTTCATTAGGTAACTAATAAATGGGCCAAGGAACATGGAGGAAAAAGAGTTAGCCAAACTGTTTTGATGCCTACATTTTGGAATGGTTTGGTCTATGCTCTTAAGTTGACTGGCCCAGTGGTCCGTACACTCAGATTGGTTGACAGAGAGAGAAAGCTTGCTATGGGTATATTTATGAGGCTATGGATCGAACTAAGGAAATTATCACATCCACCTTCAATGAGAATGAATCCAAGTACATTGATGGTTTCTAAATGATCAATATAAGATGGGAATGCCAACTTCATCATCCATTGCATGCAGCTGGACATTTTCTTAATCCAGAATTCTTTAATGATAATCCTCAACGTGAATGTGAAGTGGTGAGTAGCTTATATCAGTGCATCCAAAGATTGGTTCCAATCAATGAAAAGCAAGATAAGATAATGAATGAGCTTACTGCTTACAAAAATACCAATGGTTTATTCAAAAATCCTATGGCTACCAGACCAAAGCCCAGATATTCGCCTATAAATTAGCTATTTTATATGTTCATTTTTTCATATTATTATTTATTGTTAGATCCATTTTATTTGATTTGAATGTTTTAATATTAATAACACCTACAGCTGAGTGGTGGGCAGCCTATGGGTCTTCTACTTCTACTTTTACTTTCCAGCAATTTACTATAAAAAATTTGAGTCTTCCATGTAGTTCATCTGGGTGTGAGAGAAATTGGAGTATTTTTTAACATGTAAGTATATTATTATCTCATACTTAAAAATTAAATTGTTAATTGTTAAAGGCCTTGACAAACCAATGAAGTGATTTATCTTCAATTTTGCAGATTCATACCAAGAAAAGAAATAGACTTGCACAATCCCAACTCCATGATTTAGTCTATGCAAAGTACAGTCGAGATTTGATTGAAAGATAGCATTTGAGGGATAAGATGGATCTCATTTCTTTGAAGGACACTGATGAGAGTAATGAATCGCCAACTGGAAGAGCTGAAAATAATATTGTTTTTGATAATGATGATTTGAATTGGGGGGTGTTGTTGTTGATGCTAGCGTTGATGAAGAGAGGTTTAACCTAAGATTTAGAGGCAATAGGCTTGGTGCAAATGGTGGTAGCAGTAGTAGTATGTCTAGGCAAGAATTAGAGGAGGAGGATGAAGGCTATGGGTCAGAATCAGATGCTTTGGAGGATGAAGATGCACTTATAGAAAAAGATGATTTTTGACTAATTTGCTAGTATTAGTAATAATGACTCATAGGTTACCATTTTACTAAGTATTTTCTTGTTATGGTTTTTTTTCTTGGAAAACTTAAGCCATTTATTATTTTTTTAAGTAATTATGGCGCCTCACTTTGCCTAGGCGCTCGCCGAGGCTCCAGGACTTCTATCGCCTAGGTGTGCCTTATATGTTCTCAAACACTCACCAGCATTAGTATTATAATAGTTTAATTATAGTTTAGGAAATAAGTGTTAGAAAGTATTATCTTTTCCTACAGAAATAATTGAGCACAACTACAGTTCAGTTTTCCATATTTTTATATGGGACACTTTGCAAGCCTCTTAAAGGAGTTAGGGGGATCCAACAGGGTGGCCCTATGTTTGCCCACATTTTTGTACTAGCCATGAAATACTTACACAGGATGATGAAAACTCTATGGACTCATGGTTGCTTCAAAGGCCATCCAGATTGTAAGAGGGTAAAGATCATCAATCTGAGCTTTGCTAATGACTTATTAGTAATTTGCAATAGCCATAGACAATCTGCCCATTTAATTTTGCACAAAGTCCAGCAGTTTCACTGTACTTCAGGGCTTCAGTCTAACCCATCTAGGAGTAGTATTTACTTCAGAGCCACCAGTCAAGCAATAAAACTGCGGTGGCGGTTGAGATTGCAATCATGGTATCCAATATTGGGTGTTGAGAATGATATTTTATATATTTTTGAAAAAAAAAATAGAACAAATATCGATCAATAACTGATATATCCGATAAATACAAGAAATTCTGAAACGGTCACGTATCACTAATTTCACGTACCGACTAACCCAAAATACAATAAATATCGGCCAATATTGTGTATGAAGGCCAATATTTAATTGTATGGCACCAGTGAACAGACCACACAGCTGATCCTGCGAACACTTGGTTTTAATGAAGGACATTTCCCCTTTAAGTACCTAGAGATGTTCGTCTAAACCCAGCTTCCTTATCTGTTTCCCAGTATCAACCTTTGGTTGATAAAATCACTCAAAAACTCAGGTCACAGACAGTTAAATACCTGAGTTTTGCTGGAAAAATGCAGCTGTTAAAGTCAGTTATCTTTGGCATTGAGAACTTTTGGATGCAAACCTATATCCTCCCCAAAACCGTTATAAAGTAGATTGAGGGAGTGTGCAGGGACTTCCTATGGAACAATATGGCTGCAGGCAGCAAAAGAGCCCCAGTAGCATGCCACAAAGTCTGCCCTCTAAAGAAAGGAGGCTTGGGGTTTAAACAACAAGAAGCTTAGAATCTGGCCTGTATTTCTAAGTATGCCTGAAAACTCATAGAATATAAAGAGAGATTATGCCATTATGGGTGAAAAGGATACATGAATGGTACATTAGAAGGGAGGTTGAATGGCAAACTCAACCCAAAACCGACTCATCTTGGATATACAAGCGGATTATGAATAGTAAACTGGAGGCCTAAAGTTCACTCAATAATAGGAGGTATATCCCTCCATAGGTTACAAGAGGAAGAATGAAAAGGCAGTCATGAACTCAAGAAGATACCCAATGATAACTATTTGGGGTTCACGGTAGGATCCTTAAACTAGACCCATAACAAACATTTATATATACTATGTGCCCTGGCCCTTTTCAGGCTTATATTTTATGAGTTTCCTTCAAAAGCCCGAATACAGTTGCACAACTGTTAAGTAACAATACCTACTCCAATACCTAATCAATATCCTTATCCAATGAGAGTGAACACAACGCTCCAATGATACTTCTGTTAGAACTAAATCTGCTTCTCCACCTTCCCTCTTAAATTATTATCCAAGCGAGTGCTAAAAATAAAAACTAAAAAATTGTGATGATTTGTTGCCTAATAAGTTTCCATAAGCAAAAGTACATAAAAATAACAATTGTACTTATAAGTTGTCATAGATGATAGAGATGTGTTTTATTTACTCTCAATTGTAGCTGCCTGACAAATTCAAATAGCAGCCAATGTTTGATCCCTAGTTCTGCACATAAATGACACAAATAAGAAACAAGATTCCACCTACTATCACCTAAGCAATACTTCTCAATGTAGTTGAACCAAATAATGCCACATTATCCACATCATTGACTTTTTACAACTCATAAAGACTATCAGGAATCAAACCGTTCATTGTGTGATTAGCAATTCGAACCTTGTGTAGTTGAATGCCAAACTACTTCTGAACGAAAATAAAGCATGAGATTAGTTTTCAAAGAGCTGAGAGAATTTCATGTACCAGTGTAAAGGACTCCTTCCATCATTATCTGGCAAGTCTGGATCAGCATTCCATTTTGTCACAATATGATACAGGAAAGCCGTTTGACCATACTGAGCTGCCACATGTGTGGTCTGCAATAATGCAAGAAAAAAAAAGATAGTAAGTGGTTATCAGCACAGATGTGCGGTACTGTAAAGTTGGTGTTCACTCACTATATGCTTCTAGCTCCTTATTCCATGAGAACATATAGTAATAATGGACAAAAGTGCCACAAAAATCATATAGAATCAGACCGAGGCTATTCCTCCAAAGAGCTTGCAAACAAATAAGGCAGGTGGATGAGTATATTACAGCTTTGAGATGATCATCATAAAATTTTCTAAGGAGACATCCATCAAAGGATAGTGCATTTGAATTGTATGTTAAATGACTGAAAGCTGTCCATAGGACCATAGTTATCTTCAGCAGGCATCTTTTTTCTATTTATAAATAATAATAATAATAACTGTTGATCGCAAAAGTAATGTCCTCTTGTGCACATAATACTGCATTCTTTCATCACATCCAAAGTACTAATCAGGGTACAGAAGTTAGATAAAATCCCCACCTGATAACCATACATATCAGCAGCATTAACCCTAGCACCCTCGTTCAGAAGAAGGTCAGAAACCTGGATCGCACCCCGCACTGCACTCCAATGTAATGCTGTTTGGCCAGTGTGATCGGCAGCATTCACATCTCCACCATGCTATCAATTGAAGCAAATATTAAAAAATTATCAGTCAAAAATATGTTCAACTGAGCTGAACCCAATCACTCAATCTGCCATGCAATCTTTGAATTGTCAAAGTAAATAATGTTATCAAGATGAGAGAGATACTCCTCACGCATTGATTCAAAGGCTGGTATAACGGTCACACATAGTCTTCAAAATACTCATTGACTTTATAGAAAATACTTAATGAACTCGGTTATATTCCATAGGAGTTTTGCAGTTTTGTGAATTTCAAAGGGATCTTGTACTTCATGCTCATTTCATGTATTACCAAAAAAATAGTGTATCATCTCCAATGTGTGTCATGAGGATTGAAGACGTTTATGACTTTATGATGAAGACTGAAGACATCCACGATGAAAAATTCCATCTCATTTGTAATTTAATCAAGATTACTTCAGTAGAAAGATAAAGAACAAGATTGTTATGGAAGGGTTTACCCCTCCATTGTCAGTTCAGCAAATCTTTGCCAACCTACGAATCTGTTGCAGCTGTTAGATTCTTGCAGACAATGTTAGCTAATACTCCCTCCATTTCTAAAAGAAGCATTGTTTCAAAAAGAAAGAGTTTTTTTATGAAAAATCAACGACTTATTTTCATTTTTACAGTATTTTTTCTCTGTATGCTCCTATACATTTATTGTTATTTTGTTTTTATGTAATTAAAATACTCAGAGTAAATTTATTAACAATAAAAATCTAAACAGACTTGCTTGGGAACGGAGAGAGTAAGGGGATTATCTAATTGGTTGAGGACTCACAACCATTGTATTACCACACTACCACCATTAGATTGTACAAAACATAACTAAGATGAATAAAATCCTCTCCTCTCCCTCCCTCTCTCTCTCTCTCTCTCATTCCTAGTTCTTGAAATGTGCCTCGAAATCCATACTTAGACAGAGATTCCCTGCTTCATTTCCGCACTTATATAATTCCATAACACAAATCAACCCATATATTGATGCCGGTCCATGAGCTTTGAAAATCGAATGCATGATTCAACAAGCAGGTAGTGAAAAATGATGAATAATACCTCAATGATGTACTGAGCAGCAGCAGACCTATTATTAAGCGCAGCCCACTGCAAGGCGTAATAGCCAAGGCCATCAGGTTCAGACACTAAGCAACCTTCGCTCTCCACCAACCTCTGTAGCTTCTCCATATCACCATACGCTGCTGCCGTGTAAACATCATTCCTCAGGCTCTCCTCTTCAACCCCAATTTCTCCACCACTAACGGCCACCGCTGACGTCGACGACGAAGCCTCCCCATTTCTTGATTCAACTTCATCAACCACCTCGATCTCCGACGACATTTTGTTCAGCTTTTACGACAAATTGGAATGGAAATTGAATATCAATTTACTCCATTCAAAAGCTATGAAATTCAAACAGAAATATTTTAAGATAGTGACAGATAAATTAAAATTAATACACGTATCAGCGCTGTATATATTTTCTTCCTTGTGAGATCGCGGGGTTTCCAGGGTTTTTCAGGAGAGATAAAGATACAAGAGAGGTTAGCAGTCGTCAGGGTTGACCATGGAAGGGGAAGATGCGAGGTGTTTGCCTCGGTTGTTTGTTGGTGACCCGCTCTCGAGGATTCTTACCCCTCTGGTCGACTAAAATTATATTTATTGCATTATTATAAAATTAAAAACATTATGATTATATTACTCATTTACTCCTATTTGACTAAAGTTTAAAATAAATAATTAAATGAATAATAATATAATAAATGAGTATATATATTATATTATAATTTTAACAAAGGATGCACTAATATAATGGTTTGGGAGTGTTTTTAATCTTTTAATTAATACTTTAATGAAAGCATATAATTTAAAATAATAATAATAATAAATAATGATCTGAAAATATAAAATGACAAATAAGATAAAAAAAATAGTTAAACGACATTTATTTTGAACCAAGAGAAGTGTAAGAATTGATTTGGCACAAATACAATATAAAAATCTATTAGAAGCCTATGCTATGCTTATTGTTTATGATTAAGAAAGTAAAAAAACCAACTTTATAATGTTGCATCAATTAGGGCCTAGGGGATCACATGTACAATTTTATACGAGAGAAAATATGTGTATGGTTTTATAAAAATAGAAAATAAAAATATTTCTAAACTAAAAATATGTTGATCCATCATAGTTTTACTACTTTACTAATCACTAACAATAACTAGTAGTAAGGTAGTTGATTCTTTTGAAATTGTTTCTCAAAAAATTAATTATTTTTTCTCTTTCTCACCTAAAATTCTTGAACTAGTGGAAGGTGTAGCATGATACAAAAAAAAATATTCATACCAACAATAAATCAATTGAAGGTAAAATTCACCAAATGATCATGGCTTTTGAAATGTTTTTCATACTAGCTATATATTAGTGCGATGAGGATATTGGATCACAATAGGAATTATGCATGAATTTTAATATGATAGAGTGAATGCTGGAATAAATAAAATTATATTACAGAAAATAAAATAAGATTATTTATGGTATGCTTTCTCCATGTATTACATATATTAGTGTCTCCCAATTTTATTTTAATTATTCTTTAGTATACTACGAACTCTAAAATATAAGTAATATACCACATTTATTGTCACTAATAAATTTTATCGGTTAGATGCTAATGATAGTTGATATGATAATAACTATCACGTACACATAATAATAATAATAATAAATAAATAAATAAATAAGTTGAAGTAAAACTAAGTGTAAATGGCTTTAGTTACTCTCAAAGATGATAATAGAATTTTGAAAACAATTCACCCGCATTTCGTAGGCAACAATGCATATATGAGTGAACACACATCATTGTACAATTTATAGACATATATCGTCTCTCTTTCCATGTACAACAAGTTAGCTAAATCTATATTCATAACCTTAAGTTTATTCGTCTAAAGAGATTGATGGTAATATAGCAAACCTGGTGACATAGATAAAAAAGTAACGTAGAAAATAATACATCTTCTCCATCCACCAACTATCATTGTAAATTCAGAATATATAATGAATATAACATTATCAAAATCCTTCTCCGCAAGTTTTACATTAGTTCTATTTATTTGAAATGAAAAAAAAATTATAATACATGAATAACAAAAAGAATTTATTATGAAATAAATTTATAGTCGAAATATGACTTTGTATTTGGTTGATTTCCATGTACTTCCGACTAAAGTGAAGCTAGTTAACGATTTATAGTCATAGATTTTTTTCTCACAACCCCCATTTTCAATACAATTTGCAAAATTCATGCAAAATAAATCACTCAAAAACTACAGCTCAAAATCTCTAACAGTTGTATTTAATTCATTTGTATTATTTCTTGGTGAACAAATTATGCTTATTTTTTGTTGTTATATATATAAAATAAGGCATTTAGTGTATGTTTTGATGAATGTTTTTGACCGACTCAACTCTTTTTTTCAAACTCAATTTTTAAATATTATATTATTTTCAATAAATTTACTTTTTTTAAATATAGTAAAGCAGCTGACAATAATAGTAACAGCTAACTGTCAATAGTAATCAATCACCCAAATATAAACTTAATATAGACCGGGTGTCGACAATCATTGATGCTAAGTAGAAGGTTTGAGTTTGATTCCTACCATCAAATCACATTTGGGTTTCCACTCCCCTTCCCTCTCCCCCCACATGTATATCAACCATAAAAAAATATATATAATACGAGGCATATAATATAAGTTTTAAAGCTACCATAAATAATGTTGACCAAATACATGTATTAGATTGGATTTCGATTTTTTTTCATTTAATATAATATTCCATCTGTTTCTCAATTTATGTGAGCTCTCATAATATGACTCATATTTTAAAATATTTTTTTAAAGAAAAAGTGGCTGATATTGTGAAACATATGGAGTAGTTTTTAACTTGTTGATTTTAGTTATAATGATTCAGTATTTAGTTGTTCCTTTAATAAATACTGCTACATAGGATACGGGGATGGAAAAAATGGAGTAACGATGAATTTTTAAATTAAAAAGTACATTTATGTATACTTTAGAGAAACAAAAAGGCCGAAACATTTTCAAAATAGAAGGGAGAGTCAAAGATAATTTTTATACATCATGTGTAAATATATACACGTATATATGTTAGATAGATACATACTTATAGAAAATGTCTAGTTTCTATTATAAGTCGTATATATCTACGCACACACATGTACTCATCAATAACTCTAATGCTAACATTATAGTATAATGCATGGTTTATCACTCGTAACTTCAATATAGAATGAGAATATTTTTTCTATAGTTAATGAGTTTCTTATGTTGAGGTAAATATCCTTAATTGTTTTTCCTTCATATTATCAACTAATAATCTCCACAGTAAAGGCTATCATCTTTTTCTTTTTTCTTTTTTTTAGCTTATCAAGTAGATCAATAAACCTCAATGCAAGTTCGGTTGGCTCAAAAAATCCTCAAAAAGAGGAATCGACACAGGGAACCATCTTGGATGAAGTGGCAATGGGTTTCTTCTAACTTAACCAAGTTTCGGGTTTGAGCCTTCGAAATGCAGCAGGTTTTAAATGGTTGATGGATAGTTTTAACATCCAATGTGGTCCCATCCGACTCAAAAAGTGGTCCCCGAAACTTTTTTTTAAAGGCATATAGGGTTGACATATTATATGTTAATTGTACGTGAGAATATTATGTTTTTTTATCGTGACATAAATTATACGCCAATTAAGTAGTCGTTTAGGGTATTGTAAGAGCTTTATTTCATTCAAATTCAAAATAAATTTAATTAAGCTAAAATGACTTAAATCAAAAATATTAAAATATTAATTCATTTATTTAAATGTTAAATGGTACTACATAATGAATGTTATTAAGAAAATAATTAATATTATAAGTAATAAAAATGATACAAATATGTTAATGTGTTTAAAAATAATAAATTAAATATAATTGAATTTATAATTTATTTATTTCCTTGAAATAAAATAAAATATTAATGACAATAACATATTTATTTTGATAATAAAATTAACATTTAATGAATAACATAATTAATTGAGTAAATAGTTTGGTTGATTGTGGTGAATCATATATCTGATGAGATAGTATATTTTGTTATTTTATTATTGAGTCATTATCGTGGATATGGGAATAAAAAATATGGTAATTTTTTTTTTTAAGTGCGAAAAGCCCAAAATATTGCTCTAATGGAAATAGTATAGATTTGATAGTGTTGTGCTATTTAGTGATATTTGCATACGTTGTTTCAAAACTTGGGAATTATTTATTATTTTAATACGCACTTACCTCGAATAAAATGACCCCAACACTCTTTTATTACATTTTCACTAAATAACTTTTGTAATTATATATATATATATATCACCTGATAATATCATCAAATAGAATTTTCAATAATTGTTTGTATTATGAGTCTATGACCCCAATTTATACTATAGTTGCTTGGATGATTTTTTTAAGGGTTGTGCCTTCAACAAGAATCAAATCCATATCATTCATGCGGCATTCCAATGTGAATACCATATGGGCTAAGAAGTTATGGTTATATATTTGGACGGTGTTTATAGTTTTTCACAAAATGACAATGTATTGTATTATACACTATACAAAGAAATATGTACTACAAAATGCAAGCTGGAATGCTAAATATGTCCAAAGCATTTGTTATTGTGTGCTATAAATTTTATGAAATCAAAATATTGGAGAAACAACAAAGATCATGATCAATGTTTACCTTAAAGGATCTTATATTATTGACATAGGTATTTTTCCAACCAAACACTAGGTATGAATCTACACAAAGCATTGATGGCATGCATGACAGGGAAGAGTGAGAGTGGCGATGACTTTCAGAATTTCAATTATTGTACTAATTTTAGTTTTTTTTTCATGGTTTCAGTTGTAGTAACACTTTAGTTCAATTGGTTTGAGTTAATAAATATATTTTGTGTGTTTTTCTTATTTTACTTAGCCTTAACATTTAGTGTGAGCGGGACTATAGTGCTTGTTTACACTAGGTGTCACGGTAATACCCTTATTGTATTTAACTTCCACGCATGCTTTTCAATGTTTTTTTTTTTGTTTTAGAAATGGGGGTGTTACAGTGGCTATATGAATAATCATCGCATTTTGATTACTTATGTATAATTCAATGTTCATGTATTGTTGTGATGCATTTGATGTGTTCCATACAAGTCTTACATATTAATCTTATATAATGGGTTACTCAGTACTATTATACCAAATGGTTCATTTCTCGAACCCCTGTTTATTTAATTGGCAGTAATCTTTGCAAGTTAGCTCGCAAGCTTTATTCAAGATTATTCTTTGGGTTAAGAGCGTAGAGTTATCAAGGATTTTGTCCGGTAACTTACACCAAAATTTCCTCTATTTTCCTTATAATCTTTTTTTATATTTTCCTGCCACTGAAATTTTTGCAACCTCAATTAGTGAGTTTTGTTTGGAAGATGAATTAATCTCCTTAACTATTGTACTACTCTGATTTATAATTGTATTCTTGAATTTAAGTAACGTTTTAGCCTTAGCACTTGATATTAGAACGGTAGATAAAACCAATATGGTACTAAGTGTAGCGGTAACACCCCAAAGTTTATCGTCTTACCTTATGCTTGTAACTTTAAAAAAAAAATCAATAGTAAATTTTGGGGGTGTTACAATAGGGTCCTGTAAGCCCCCCAAAATTCACTACTGAAAAAATTCGTTTTATTAAAAGGAACAGCAGAAGCAAAATATCAAACTGTGAATTCGGGGGATATTATCGTCACGCTTAGTACCAGACCAGTTCGTTCCTACCGTTCTAGTACCAAGTGCTAAGGCTAAGACTGTAAAATATAATTTACGAGAATTCAAACCATAATTAAATCAGAGTAGCGTAGTAAACTATTTACAAGAACATAATCCACCGATGGTGGTTACAAGAATATAGATTACATTTAAATCAAGGGTTAAGGGAGAAAGAATGAAACCTTATAAGTCCGGATAACTTCCTTACGCTCTTTCCTATTGCCCACTTGAATAGCACCTAAAAAAGACCTGTACGGGACACTGCCTGTTGAATATGCAGGGACCCCACGAATGAAACCCTTAAGTACTACGGTACTGAGTAACCCTTTAAAACAAACTTAAAAGTAGGCCCGCAATGTAATACATGATACAAAGGTATATACATATATGATGAGATGCCCATACATAACATTTACCTACTTAGCATTCACATACTTAACAATTCCATCAAATATTCATGAGTTATAATGTGAAATCAGTACTTCCGGGCCTTAAGCCATTAGTCCATCATTATTCAATCATCTCTCGAATTTTATATATATCCATGTGACTATGTGAGTATAGGAACCCCACTATTATAGCCGGTGGACCGGAAATCATGCAGGACAAAATAGTCCTTGCCACTATTATTCGTCGGTGGACCGATCTGGCCCCGACTCACATGGTGTTTCACTGTAATTACTTTGTGTCTTTCCCATGTCTTTTCGTTATTAAGTTTAGGTTTTTGAGCACGGAATCCCCCACTATTATAGCCAGTGGACCGGAAATCATGCAGGGCAAAACTCCTGGCCACTATTATTCGTCGGTGGACCAATCATGCAGGGCACCTCGGTTCCTGGCAACTATTATTCGTCGGTGGACCAGTCGGGGTCCGGCTCAACAACATTCCTCTTTAAATGATTAGTGTCTTATTCGTATCTTATTCGAAAGTATTTCACCCTTGACATGCATGTCATCGACCTCTACTTTTATCCTCCCAAGAGGGCCCGTCCCATATCTTGGACTTCTGCGCCTCTTATCAGGCTCCGACATCCATTCCTCCTTCCATTTACTCATAACAAAAACCCAACTCCTAAGGGTGTGGGTTAAGGCCCATCACCTTATGACATTTAAATTCTCTCACTACCACTCTCTAGGGTTTTCCTTTGAAACCCTAATAGGACCTATGTGGCCCAACCTTTCTTATATCATCCAGCCTCATCTCATTTAGATTCAACCCAAATCCTACCATTCTACTCACCAATTGTACATATGACCGAGAAACCCTAGTTGGCCGCTCAAACCCTAGCACCTTTCTTACGTAAAGATCATTCCATGCAGATTTCATCTACTCCATGCAAACCCTAGAAATCTCTTATGCAAGAATTGCATCACTCATTCATTTTGATCATAACCTCCTTTTATTTTCCCCCTCATGGATTATGAGATAATAAGGTCAATCTCATATCCCCTTAGTCAACTCACTTCTCATTTGTTCCTTTTTGTCCTTTTACCCCGTATCATATTATTAAACATCCTAGCATGCATGTCCTAAAGGGTCACATCATATAATATCGTAAGCACAACACATATCACCATGGTACATATGCCAGAAGGAATTTACATAAGAATACCTTAACTCCAAGCTGCGCTACAAGTAATTATATATTAAGCATGAAGTACATGACATGGCATAACACAGGGTACACATGGCACTTAACACACACATAGTTGTTCTTAGCCACATCCTTACTCGGTTTAGGTTACCAAGTTATTTTCCACAATTATTAGGCCACCAATTACCCTCCATAATTGCTACACTTATCATATTTCCCATTTGGTTGGTTAGATTACCAAATTGCCCTTCTCCTTTATTATAATTACCAAATTGCCTTTTTGTTGATTAAATTACCAAATTACCTTTCTCCATTTTCATAATTACCAAATTGCCCTTTAGCTGGTTAAATTGCCAACTTACCTTTCTCCATTCTCATAATTACCAAATTGCCCTTATCCATTATCATAATTGCCAAATTACCCTTCTATTGGTTAAATTACCAAATTACCCTTCTCCGATATCATAATTACCAATCTACCCTTCTGTTGGTTAAATTACTAAATTATCCTTCTCCATGATCATAATTACCATTTTACCCTTCTCCATTATTATAATTATTATATCACCATTTTTCATTATTATAAATACCCTATCACCCTTATCCATTATCACAATTACCATTTTACCCTTCTCAATTATTATAAATACCATTTTGCCATTTTCTTCTAAAATTACCATAATACCCTTAACTTCCAAAATTACCATAATACTCTTTTGCTTACAATTTACCATTTTGCCCTTCTCTTTCAAAATTACCATTTTAACCTTTATTACACCACCTTTATCAAATTATCACCACTACTTAAAATATAAATATTAATACTCTATTATCATCATCTAATTCCACCAACTATTATATTTCAACACAATACTCATTAACAACTACATATGTTAGGCCACACTCTTACCAAAGATATATTACTAAAATGCCCTAGGGCTCGCAATAATGTTAACCATACATTAATGTTTACAATAACATAATATAGAATGGATAAATACTTAACATATTATTGAGTAATAAATCTCCTTCCTTAAGCACTTCTTCCATACATGGCATATCAACTAGCATATCTTCCTTTTTATCGATCAATATAAGAAACCTCATATAATATATTAAACAATATATATTAAACATAATTACATATCAAAAACACTAATGTACTAACATGCGTTTATCCATGCATTTAAGTGGGGTTTAACGATTACCTTAATTCCTGCAAAATCGAACCTTACCGATATCCCTGTTAAAGATTTAATCTTTGATTAGCAAAACCAATACCTAAAAATAATGTTAATACGTATCATATTAGAAATAAGAAAAACCAAAGCATAAGACTTTATAAAACTTAATTAATGAAATACTTAACTTAATATATTATGTGAGCTTGTGACTCATATTTGGTATGTGAAGTGTTTCGGAGGAATTTGGAGTAGAACTGTGAGCTATTCTAGAAAGATGTGAATATTTTACCTTTAAGAAATTCGAATTTGGAAATGTGATGGACATGAAAGTTGTATATCTTTCTGTTAGCTTTCCAACGCATCAAGAATCAGTTCGATAGGAGATCAGATGAAGAAGTTGTGGCCGAAATACTAAAGATTGTCAAAGTTGGAAAGAAACACGGGGGGGCCGTGTTTATGAAACACGATATGTGTTTTTTGGGTTTTTCGCTTCACCTCGGTTTTCGCTAATGACAGTTTTGTATAGTATAAATACCATGCGATTAGAACCCTAATCAAAGAGCGAACGCCGTCTTCTTCTTCTATTGAGTTCTATTGTAATTCCTTGATGAATTTAGTGATTTATGTGAGAATTTCTTTGATTCTCTTTGTAATCACAATTACTTCACATCAATAAGATCATCTGTTTCCCCAATCTATGTTCTTGATTTTTCTTCTCTTTTCAATTCTTGTGTTTTCTAATTGATTCTAATTAGATCTTATTTTTTTGAATTGGTATCGATCCACAACAAATTGGTATCAAAGCGTTGGGTTCATATTCGGGATGTCTACAAGATTTGATATAGAGAAGTTTGATCGGTCTGTGAACTTCGGCTTATGGAAGTTGAAGATGAAGGCGATCCTGATTCAGAATGGATTGGAGAAGGCGTTACTTGGGATATCAAAGAAGCCCGATTCGATGACAGATGAGAAATTCGAGGAGATAGATCAAAATGCCCTTTCCACCATACAGTTGTGTTTGTCTAAGGAGGTCTTGCGTGAGGTGGCTAAAGAAACAACGATGTCATCCCTATGGCTCAAGCTGGAGTCTCTATACATGACGAAGTCGGTGACGAATCGTCTGTTATTGAAGAGCAAGTTGCATGAGTTAAAATTAGATAAGGGACAATCCCTAAAATCTCATCTTGATGAATTTTACTCTATAATTATGGATCTAAGGAATATAGATGTTAAATAAGAGGATGAAGATCTTGCTATTACATTGTTGTGTTCTTTGCCTGTTGATTACAAACATTTTCGTGAGACCATATTGTATGGGAAGGATGATGAGTTGGTTCTTGATGATGTCAAGATTGCCCTGCTACAACGGGAACTGATTGAGAATCAGTTGACTAGAGGTGGTTCTAGTGACTCACATAGTGAGGGACTTGTAGCTAGGGGCAGAACTCAAGAACGGGGTTCTGGTGATAAGAAGAAGAAGTATAGGTCAAAGTCGAGGAATAATAGATCCAAGAATGTCATATGCTATGGATGTCACAAGAAGGGTCATATCAAGAAGTTTTGTCCTAATAGGATATCTGGAGATAAACCTGGTGAATCACCTGGCACAAAGGATGATGCTGCTATAGCTCAATATGATAGTGATGGTGGTGTGTTGACTATCACTGATAGTCAGACCAAGATTATGGACAGGTGGATCTTGGACTCTGGATGCTCTTAACATATTTGTCCCAATAGGAACTGGTTCCAGACTTACGAGACGAATCGAGGTGGAGTAGTTCTGATGGGTAATGATGCTGCATGCAAAGTTGTTGGGATTGGGACAGTGAAGGTGAAGAAGCATGATGGTGTGGTCAGAACACTGTCTAATGTTCGATATGTCCCTAAGATGACCAAGAACTTTATTTCATTGAGTTCTTTGGATTGTAATGGATATCGTTGTGTGATCGAGGATGGCACGATGAGGATTACTAGAGGGGCTCTTGTTGCAATGAAAGGCAAAAGGATCGGGACATTGTATGAGCTTGTTGGTTCCACTGTCGAGGGAGCAACTGTAACACCCCCAAATTTACTACTGAAAAATTTCGTTTAAAATCAAAAGGTTTAGCGGAAGCAAAGGATAAAACCGTAAACTCGGGGGTATTACCGCCACACTTAGTACCAGACCGGTTCACTCCTACCGTTCCAGTACTAAGTGCTAAGGCTATATCCGGTCAACCTTTAGTACAAAGTATCAAAAACGCAAGACAACATTTAAAATAAATCCTTAACAAGAGGTAAGTCAAACAGAAGTTAGAATACGATTTAGGATTACAAACCTAGAATATGTTTCTCAAAACAGGGATGTAATACAAAATACAGCTAAACAAAAACAAATCCCGAAGGATCAATATCCATATTGCCTACTCACTTAAGTCAGGCCTTCCACCCCAACACAGTATCAACCTGCACAAGAGGTCTGCTCCCCACCATCGGTGAATCATCACAGGACCCATTCAACCAAGGTAGTATCAGTACGGGTCCAATACTGAGTAAGTCCCACTACCCTATCTTAGGAGAGATATCATCAAGTGCATATTAAATCCGGGTACAACACGTTGATACAATATCATGCATATTCACAACCCACAGCATAAATCTTACCATACACCTAGAGTAACATATAAAACATACGTAACATCCTATTTAACATATAAGCGCGGTATAACCGAGATGTAAAGTGGCTCATACGCCTCAGGTAGGAATAATCCATATTATAAAAACTCAAGACGTGGCATACTCACGTAAGCAGCATGTAGTAACAGATAATAAAAGCCGGTCGTGGTCCAATTAGACTTATTCTTTATTCTCATTAATAATATGTTCATTCCACACATATTCTTTAATAGTCAATGTGAGTGCGGGAACCCCACCATTATAGCCGGTGGACCGGAAGTAAACACACAGGAGAGGACGCCTCTGACCACTATTATAGCCGGTGGACCGGAACGAAACACACAGGGCAGAACGCCTCTGACCACTATTCTGACCGGTGGACCGGACTGACCCCGACTCACATGGTGTTTCACTGTAAGTATTTAGTATTTTTCCCATGGATTAAATTATTTATTTGGGTCTGTCGAGTTGAGATCCCCCACTATTATAACCGGTGGACCGGATGTACACACACAGGGCAGAACGCCTCTGACCACTATTATAGCCGGTGGACCGGAACGAAACGCACAGGGCAGAACGCCTCTGACCACTATTCTAACCGGTGGACCGGACTGGGCTCGGCTCAACATCTTTCGCTTTACGTGATTAATGTCTTATCCGTGTCTTATTAAACCACACTTCACCCTTAACATGCATGCCAACAACGGATAATCATGCGTTACACAACATAACATGATATATAAAGCATACAAGTCACGTAACACATAGGGGCCTTAGCTACATCCTTACTAAACACTCATAAGTAGAGGTAAGTAGAGACTTACCTGGATCTGAAGCTAGCTAAGCGAGATAAGAGGGAGAGAGATCACTAGCTCGTGGATCCACGAGAAAGCTTTCCTAGATCCGATAGAAATCGAAAACTAAATTAGAAACTATTCTATCAATCAATAATTCACATATTCTAATTAAATAAGCACAAACAACCCAAATGGTCTTTCTTAGAAAACGTGTCCAAAACTTAGAACTTAAAAGTATAGATTTATTAAGATTTAAGGTTAAAACTAAATCAAAACGGATTAATACAAATATCACTTGAGACATTTCAACTTAATTTGGAAAGCCCGAGAAAGAATAATCGATCATAAGTTAATTTATCGAAAATAACTTATTTATTAGGTTTTACAACTAAATAGGTAACCTAACCATTTACATAGAACCAAATCCAAATCGATTAGGTTAAAACAGAATTTAAATGGTTTAAAATCCAAAGATAGAATTTGATTAGATGAAATCCACATAGCAAAATCAATTTTATAAAATCATCCCCGAAAATTAGGGTTTTTAATACCTAAACCACAAATCGGCCAAATCACTTTGATTACCTCAAATTGATAGTTTTAAAACACAATTAAACTAATTTTAGATAAATCTAGACAATCAATTTCAACAAAACGATCTTCCGATAAATCAATTCTAGATGATCAATTTCCAAAATTAAGGTTTTACAGCCCACGAAACAAACTCAGGTAATTCAATTTAATTAATTCGAATTAAAGGTATTAGAAAGAAATTAATACCATTTCAACTATTTCTATACATTCAATTTTAGAAAAACAACAATACAAGTAATCGATTTCATAATTTCACTTGAAATTTAGGGTTTTAGGCCCGAAAATACAATTCGTTAAAATTCTATAAATTTAATCAAATTGAATGTTTAGAAATGCAATTAAACACATTTTATAACATATCAAATAATCAATTGCTCAAAACTAGTAAAAGAAATACACAATTTAGCACAATTAGGGTTTTTGAGCCCGGAACGCAAATTCGATCAATTCTTGCCAAAACATATCAATTGACGGTTCGGAAATGTAATTAAACATATTATAATGTAATTTATATAGTCAATTGAATAAAATAACCCGATTACCCAAACCAATTTAAACCCGCGGGAGTTTTGACCTAAAAATTCAATTCCGATAAATTACGCACAATTTTCCCAAATCAACACTTCCAATATAAAATTAAATACATTTTAAACGATATTATAAAATCAATTGAGCGGGACGGCTCAATTATACGACCCAATTTCATTACACCCAAAATTTGACCTAGGAATCAAATTCCGATAAATTCTGCATAAATTTCTCAAATTGACGGTTCCAACATGAAATTAGATACATTTTAAAACATATTGTATAATCAATTTGTCCGAAATCGCAAAAACGGGCGGATCCGAAAAATTTGGGCATAACCCGGCTAAAAATCCAATTTTTCCAAAATTCCAACACAACCACACAATTAACCTATCCAAATCAATCTTACAGCACATATATACATAATCAAACAATCAATTTAGCTTTTTATAAGCTAATTCATACCCAATTAATCAAAATAAGGGTTAGGGTTTTTCGGAAATTATACCAAACAAAATCAGTAAAAATCGGAGCAAGGAGGGCTGGGGAAGCTTCGTCGGAGGCTGGGAGTGGCTCGTCGGTCGTCGCCCGAGCTCGCCATGGCCGGACGGCGGCTCGCCGCTGCTGCGACCTGCTGTTGCTGCTGTCGCCCATTGCTACCGGTGGTTTCTGTTGCTGCGGTCGAGCTGGCTGCTGCGCCTGCTGATGCGTCGCCGACGGTCGCGCGTGGCAGCAGGTTGGGGGTCGGCGGCCGACGAAGGAGGAGCAGGGAGGAGCTAGGAGGAAAGGTGGCGAGGGAGGTCGGCTAGGGTTTCGGTTGCAGAACAGGGGCGCACAGGAGAAGGGTCGGGGTAGGGAAGAGAGAAGAAAAAGAAGAGGGGGTGTCGGGGGTCCGACGGGTGCGGGGTTCTTTTTTTTTTTTTTTTGGGAATTCACATATAGAATAAAAGACTAAAAATTTAAAAATTACCATTTGACGATTTTATCTAAATTTATTAAACGAAAATTATTTTCGAAACTATCCGAACGCTTAAAATAATTAAAAAGGTTATATAAAGAATTTCAGAAACATTTTCGGAAGAATTTACTAACGAACGTAAAAATTTATATTATTTACGGAAATACATTATAAGACCCTAAAATAATATCTAAAAACCTATAATAAATATTTAAGTCAAATTCCAATAAATCAAGACTAATTTTAATAATTTCCGAAATCGGTTTTCCGCAAACTAAAAAGCGTAGAACGGAAGAAAATTAATTTTAAAAAGAAATTCTTAAATAAGTTCCGAAAATATTTTTAATCTAACTTCCCGAAAATATTACATTCAATTAATTAAAACATCAATAAAATATTACTTCCCGAAAATGATTAATTACATTCAATTATGAATTCAAAAACATTGATAAATCCATAAAACGAATCGAAATTAAAATAATTAATTGTTTACATCAAATTACGCTAATAAAATCATTAAACTTAATAAATCTGGATTTTAAAAATTCGAGGTATTACAGCAGCTGCGGTAACATCATCGAGTATGTCTAACTCGGATGTTACTAGACTTTGGCATATGCGACTTGGACACATGAGTGTCAAAGGCTTGACTGAACTCTCCATGAGAGGGTTGTTGGATGGGAAGAGTACATGTACTATGGATTTCTGTGAGCATTGTGTGTTTGGCAAGCAGAAGCGGGTTAGTTTTTCAAAGGCTACACATAGTACAAAGGGGCCTCTGGATTATGTTCACTCTAATTTGTGGGGTCCTGCAAGGGTGGTTCGCGATACCTACTGACATTTATTGATTAGTTCTCTAGGAAGGTATGGACTTATTTTATTAAAAATAAGAATGATGTCTTTGAAGTTTTCAAGCATTGGAAGACTTTACTAGAGAAGTAGATTGGGAGACAAGTGAAGTGTCTCAGGATAGATAATGGCCTTTAGTTTGTGGAGCATAGTTTCACTGAATACTGTGAGGACCATGGTATTGCTAGGCATCGCACTTGTGTTGGAAGACCACAGCATAATGGGGTTGCTGAGAGGATGAATAGAACCCTATTAGAGAAGGCTCGATGTATGTTGTCACAAGCAGGATTAGGCAAGGAGTTTTGGGCTGAGGCAGTTCACATAGCAGCATTCCTGGTGAACAGGTCACCCAATCGTTCCATTAATTTGAAGACACATGAGGAGGTATGGTCTGGCAAACCAGCTGATTATTCTGATTTGCATGTTTTTGGATATCCTACTTATGCTTATGTGAATGATGGGAAGCTCGAGCCTAGAGCCAAGAAGTGCATCTTTCTTGGCTATACATCCGATGTGAAGGGGTACAGGTTATGGGACCCAGCTGCATCCAAGTTTTTGACTAGCAGGGATGTTACCTTCAATGAGTCCGTATTCCTCCAAAAGACTGAGTCTTCTTCTGATAGATTGTCTGAAGAGGTGGAGTAGAAGAATCTGCATGGTGTTACGGATAAGGTAGAGGTAGAGGTTGATTTGGATTAGTCAGACTCTTCTAGTATGAGACCCACTATTCCTGAAGTGGGTAAATCCAGGCAACAGGTAGAGCAAAGGTGCATTGCTCCCGGTAGACCACGGAGGTTTGTGAAGCCTCCTGTAAGGTATGGCTTTGAGGAGTTAGCAGGTTATGCTTTGGCTAGTGCTAAGACTGTAATTGATGTACAGGAGCCAGTGTCATACTCGAAATGGACTGAGACGAGCGGATTAACAATCTAGAGAGGGCGTTTGAAGTGCTCATGGAACTAGCTCAACATTCCCCGATACCTCAACCTCAAATCGCTTTGCCTCCAATGGATATTGAAGAGGATTGGCTCGATAGAGTTTTGCTTCATCAACCCCCGATCTACGATGGAAAAGAAGACCCAGTGGTCTTAGAAAGCTGGATTCGAGTTCTTGATAGGGCGTTCGAGGCGCTCAAATGCCCTGAGGAGCGAAGGACGAACATCGCGGCGTACTTCCTTCGAGGATCAGCCAACACTTGGTGGGAAGATCTTCGAACCCAATGAGGACGACCAGAATCTTGAGAAGACTTCAAGATTGCCATCCATACGCGTTTCTATACGGAAAGTCTCAAGGAGGCCAGACTTAGGGAATTCATAAAGTTGACACAAGGAAGACTATCGGTCCAAGAATATCACGTACGATTTGCGGAGCCGTTAAAGTTCATCCCTGAAATAGCTTCTAGCAAGGCTAAAGTGGTCTTTCCATTTGAGCAAGGACTTCACCTCAACATCCAAATCATGATGGGCGTCGATGTTGTCCACGATCTGAATGCGGTATTTGAGCGAGCATGTGTCGCTGATGCCTTAATCCAAGAACGCACCTCCATCCTAGGCAAAAGGAAGAATGAAGAGACCGAGTCCGGAGAACAGAATCGTCATCCCAGAAACAATGTTTTATGAGCCCAACCTCAACCTCAATCTAAGATTCGGCACAAGAAGACTCAGGGAGCTCCCGGTGGCAAGGCTAGAAAGAGACCAGTCCAACACTACCACTGTCGTCGTTGCAGAAGAGATCATCTAGACAAGGACTGCATGGGAAAGCTGGTCCAATGCCACAACTGTGGACAGCTTGGGCATAGGAGTTACGAATGCTACATCGCACCCCATGAAGGGATCCCAAGGCCACAACAACCATCGGTTCGACAGAATCAAGCACTTGGAGTAACTCGTTCAGCCTCGGTAATCGAAGAAGATGAGCAAGCGATCGATCATGATGTAACCTCTTCAAGCTGTCCGTCGGGTCCCGCGTAATTGTTTGTATTATTAATTTTGTGTGTAGTTGTTTTTCCTTAGTTAAGTAAGTTCCTCTTTAAGGGGGTAGTTATCCCAAATAGCTTAGAACCCCTCCTTGTAATCCCTAGTACTAAGGCGTAAACCTCGGGGGTAGTGATGTAATCCCCTAAATTTTTAAAAGCTTATATTTTAATAAATAAATCTTATTTAGAATAAATGAGCCTTTAAATTAATTTAATTTAATTATTTTATGGATTTTTGAGTAAATAAAATTGGGTATAAATTTTTAATAAATTAAAATAAATATTTTGTTATTTTATTATACTCTTATTATTTAAATAAAATTTTAAACCCTATTTTTACAAAAAAAAAAACTATCCTTTTTAACCCTTATATTTTAATTATCTTAAATTAAATTATTAAATTAATTTACTACCCAAAATTATTCTATTTTATTATTTTATCAATTAAATTATTTATTCCATCTCTCCTTTTCTTTTTCTTTTTTTTCCCTTTTCCTTCTCCTTTTTCTTCTTTTTCTCTTTTCTTCCTTTTTTTCCTTTTCTTTGGGCCGCCGCCGGCCTACTTCCCTCCCTCACCCCTGCGCGATTGGGCTTGGCCCATCTCCTTCCTCCTGCGCGTGAGCCTGGCCGCCTCCTCCTTTTTCCTTTCTTTCTTCCTCGACCGGACCGGCTCTTTCTTTCCTTCGGCCGGTCTGCCCATCGCTCGCACGCCCAGCAGCCCCCCGACACTTTCTTCTTCCACCATCACCGGCGATAATCGCGGCCTTCCTCCACCTTTTTCGCTGCCCGACCTGCAACTCCCTCTCCCCCATTAACCTCCCTTGTCTCCCTCCCTCTCCTTCTCGTCGTTTTCCGGCCATACTGATCCCACCACCCCTGTCTCCCTCTCCCTCTCCCTGCTGTCACCTTTCTCTCCTTCTCCCTGCAACCTCCATCCCCCTACCGCCTACCGCCACCCTCGAGATCCCTATCCCTTCCCTTCTCTTCCTCTCCTATTTATACCTCCTTCCAGGCTCACTCTGCATTTTTTTTAGCTTCACATGCCCCCGAGCCTCTCTCTTTTCCTTCCTTTCTTCTCCATCCCTCACCCTCTCTGTTTTAACTTCGCCGCCCAGCTCCGCCTCAACCACCACCTGCACCACCTCTTGCCACCCTCTGCCTCTCCCCCCGACCGATCACAGCCCCATCAAGCCACCCCGCCGCCCCCATCCTTCCTCCTCTCCTCTTTTTCTCTTCTTTACCCCCTTATCGGCAACCGCCCTGCAACGCCTCATTCCGCTGTTGTCTCGCCGCTTCCGCCGCCACTTGAGCCACCTTATTACTCCCTGCAACCCCCTCTACCATCCCCAATCCTCCCTTGGTCGAAACCGTCACTCGAAAGCCTTCATTTTTCCTCCCCATTTTCCTTCCTCGCCAGCCCCATCTCGACCTCCCTCCTCGGCCGCCACCTTCGCGGCTTCGTTGCCGCCGCCGCCACCCTTAGCCGCCATCAACCCATCCCCGACCACCGCCTACACCCTCTCTCCACCTCTGTACCCTTCCCTTGCCCTAAATCCTCCCCCAACCACCTTCTTTTCTAGCCCCAAACCACCAACCCGAAAATATCCCTCCTATTTTCACCCTTCCCTCGAGCCCCTCCTCCCCATTTATTTTCATGCAGCTCATGCTGCATTGGCAGCATGAGTTTTTGGGTTTCTTGACCTATTTGTTTACTAATTTTAAGGTATAACTATATTTTAATTTAATTATTTGATTAATTAAGCATTATAAAGTTTTATGCCTTGATTTTATTGTTTCTAATGTAATAAATATTTATATTATTTTTAGGTATTTGTTTTGGTAATCAAAGCTTGGACCTTTAACCGGAATACCGGTAAGGTTCGTTTTTGCAAAAACCGAGGTAATCGTTAAATCCCGCTTAAACTCATGGATTAGCGTATGTTAGCACATTAGGCATTTTTAATGTGTATTATGCTTGATATATGTTGTTAATATATTATATATGTTTTCTTGTATTGGTTGATGAAAAGGAAGTATGACAGATTATGTGCTATGTTTGGAGATATGGTTAAGGTAGAAGTTGGTTATTAATGAAAATGTTAAGTATTACCTATGTTGTATGATGCTATTGTGATCTTAATGTATGATTAGTATTCCATGAGCCTTAGGGGATTTTATTAATATATCCTGTACAAGATTATGGCCTAGAATATATATGGGTGCTAATAATGTTACATTAATTATAAGAGTTGAAAATGAGGGATTAAAGTTAATATTTTATGTAGTAATAATAATAATTTAATATAAGTGGAGTAATAAGGGGTAAGATGGTAAATTTGTAAGTGGAAGGATAAATTGGTAATTTTGTAACAAAAGGGCAAATTGTTAATTTGTAATAAAAGGGCTATTTTGTAATTTTGTGATAAAAGGGGGAAATTTGGTAATTTATAATAAAAGGGCTATTTTGTAATTTTGTAATAAAAGGGCAAGTTGGTAATTTGTAATAAAAGGGCAATTTGGTAATTTGTAATAAAAGGGCAAGTTGGTAATTTTGTAATAAAAGGACAATTTGGTAATTGGTAATAAAAGGGTAAAATTATAATTTTATAATTAGAGGGTAAGGTAGTAATTTTGTGATTAATAGGTAGAATGATAATTTAGAAATTAAAAGAGGTAAGATAGTAATTTCATAATTAAGGATAAATGGAAATTTTATAAGTAAAAGGACGATGTGGTAATTTTTGGGAGTTAAGGGGTAAAATGGTAAAGTTGAAGGTAAAGGGGTAAAACGGTAATTTTGTAAATCAAAGAGGTAAAAGTGGAAATTTGAAGGGAGTAAATTGGTAATTGAGAAGGGTAAAATAATAATTTAAATAACTAAAGGGTAATTTGATAATTTAATAATGGAGTAGGGTAGTTTAGTAATCATGACAATTAAAAAGGGCAATTTGGTAATTTAAATGACCAAGGGGTAATTTAGTAAATTTGATGAAGGAGAAGAGTAGTTTGGTAATTATGATCATATAAAAGGACAATTTGGTAATTTAACCAACCAGGGGTAATTTGGTAATTTTGATAACGGAGTAAGGTAGTTGGTAATTGATAATAGAGGACGGTAAGTTGGTAATTAACTAAATAAAGGGTTAATTTGGTAATTAACTAAATAAAGGATTAATTTGATAATTAGGATAAAGAGGAAGCGTAATTTGGTAATTTGACTAACTCAAGGATAATTTATTAATTATAGTAAAGGAAAAAGGGCAAATTAGTAATCTAACCAACTAAATGGGAAATATAATAAGTGTAACGATTATAAAGGGCGTTTAGTGGCTTAATTTATGTGAAAGATAGCTCGGTAACCTAAACCGAGTAAGGGTGTAGCTAAAGTCGAATGTGTGCTATATGTCCTACATGCCTTGGATGCCCTGGATGCCCTGTATGATTTTTATGTCGAGATCTATATGCTATTGTTTTAATTGTTTCACGTGTGGCATGGCTTGGAACCAAGGTGTGTTCATGTGCCCCTTTTGGTATGTGCTTATATGGATATGCTATATTTTATGATGTGATGCGATGTGGCCCTTAGGGACATGCATGCTAGGATAATTAATGTGGTAATCGGGTATGGAGGTATGAAAAAGAGTAATGAGAGAGAAAGATAACCAAGGGGAAGTAAGTTGGCTAATGTAGGTATGGGATAAACTAGGGTTTGCATGGGATGGTTAGAGTCCGCATGGGGGCAGACTTTACGTATGGAAAGTTACCTTGGGACGCGAAGAAGGTAACAGAAGTGTCGTTTGGGTGTTTGGGAGCTTCGGGCGAAAAATAGTACATGGGACAGTATAATGGTGCGTAGGAGACCAAACTAGGGTTTAGGAAGAAACCCTAATGTGAGAAGGTGGAAAAAGAAAAAGAAAATAATAAAAGTAAAAGAGAATGAGTGGGGTAGAAAGTGAGGGTTGGATCTAAGGGTCGTGACGTGTGGGGTGTTGAAATAGTCGGGATGTGTACGACAGAGAAGGATGGGCCACATAGGCCCGAGTTAGGGTTTTTGGAGAAAACCGAGTTACGAGGTGCAGAAGTCTCAAGATATAGGGCGGGCCCTCCTGGGAGGATAAGTGTGGATATAGTTAGCCATGCATGTCAAGGGTGAAATACTTCCGAATAAGATACGTTTAAGACACTAATCACTTAAAGAGGAAGATGATGAGCCGGGCCCAAACCGGTCCACCGGCGAACAATAGTGGCCAGGAGTCGGGGTGCCCTGGAGACCGACCCACCGGCGAATAATAGTGGCCAGGAGCGTTTTGCCCTGTATATATTTCTGGTCCACCGACTATAATAGTGGGGGATTCCGTGCTCAGCAAACCAAACGTAAAATCGATAAGATATAGGGAAGATACTAATCACTTATAGTGGAATACCTTGTGAGTCAGGGCCAGACCGGTCCACCGGTGAATAATAGTGGCCAGGAGTGTTCTGCCCTGGAGACCGACTGTAACACCCCCAAATTTCACTCCTGAAAATTTTTGAGTTTAAGAGAATAATGCGGAAGCTAAAACACAATTTGGGGAATGTTACCGCCACACCTAACACAAGATAAATGTCCACCATCTATCTCATGCTAGATGCAAGGCTAAAACCTGTCCAACAAAATTCAACCAACATCTATGCGGTGAGGATAAACTCCCACAAGGAGATATCCACATGCAGATGGAAAGTGAACAATTTCACTGAATAAAATCATCTCTGAATAAATCAATAAAAACCTGTAAAATAATCTTGGACTTTAAAACTTAAAAAGATAAAGGATATTAAATCCAAATACATCTCCCACAAAATTACAAACCAACTAATTACAAATCAAATAAATGATTTATACACCAAAATAATACATTTGGGATACAATAAAATCTGAAAAGAGAACCAAGGGGCATCCCAACAGTGGAGCCAACTTTATTTGCCAAATCGAATCACCGGATAGCCTACTCTCAAAATCCAAGGAAAATATTCCTCCCAACAATAACACATTTAATACCGAACCTGCACAAATGGTCTGCTCCCCACCATCAGTGGATCATCACAGGACCCAAACAACCAAGGTAGTATCAGTACGGGTCCGGTACTGAGTAAATCAAGACTACCCTACTCATGGAAAGAAACATATGCATATAAGATACGGAACATTCAACTTACAATACTTATGTTCAATTATACATGCGATACATACGTCATTCTACTCATACAATAATTCATGCTCGATTATACATATGATACACACACCATAAAACATGGGGTCACAGACTCATGCTTACAATACATAACTAGACATGACAATACTTAAGGTACAAGCGTACAAGAAATCATGATCACATGCTAAGAATCACACACTATCCTAGAAGGTATCATTCTACACGCAAGTCCCACATGTGATTTAAATAATAGATCATATGATAATTGAATACAAACATTTGTCATATGGAAACACTATTGTATGATAGAATCAAGAGACATGTATAGGAAATAGAAATATAAAGTCCAAGAGCCAACGAGAATAATTCGTGATTATATTCCTTTATTATGATCACCACCATTTGTTTATATTATCTTGAGTACGGAGACTCGAAGAGATCGTAACAACTAATCTAGTACTCGAACGGTACTAGCCCTAGCTGGCCCGCCCAGAAACGTAACCAGACCACCAATAAATAGGACACCTAATCACTTAAGTATGCATACCCACTATAGGGCCGAAATAGATCGAGACACCTATAGAGTAGAAGAGGGCCTCTCCGGACCTCGTAAGGCACCCGGGATCACAGAATAGAAAACACCGGAATGGTACCAAGTGAATACCAAACCTAACTCGGATAGCTACCCCGAGTGATACAATCCCACTCAAGATCTTTCACTTTAAGTGATTAATATTTTATTCAAGGATTTAGCCAATCATAAATTAGGCCCACATAATAGCACTTAGCTCACATCCATCAATACAATGAATATCCATTATTATATCAATTTTAAGTGGCATGAAAGCCAAGCGGCATTAAAGCCGATAAATTTCAAGCGACATTTAAGCCGAACCAATCCAAATGGCGTTAAAGCCGAACCAATTCAAGTGGCATTAAAGCCAATCGATTCCAGAGGCATTAAAACTGATCCAATTCATGTGGCATTAAAGCCGAATAATTTTAGGAGCATTAAAGCTGAATAAGTCCATGGCATAAAATACAGCAGAAGGCATCATACAATTTCAATCCATACTCATCCCTTCACACACTTACACCCGTACAATATTTAAGTGTCATATTAACATGCTTTACATTGAGGCTATAAATTCATACATTCATGCAATTACCATATAGAACATAGCATGTGCTTGACATAATTAAATAATCGTCAAGCATCATCATCACCTTCCACTCCAAGCAGACATACATCGATATTTCGTCATAAGTAAGGTAAGTAATGACTTACCTAAGTCCGAAGCTAGCTAAGTAAATTGAGAAAGAGAGAGCTATCAAAATCTCGACAATCCACGAGAAAGTTTTCCTAGATCACCGATGGAAATCAGAACTAGGTTAGAAACTATCTTATCGATCAATAATTCAATTATAATAAAATCAACACAAACGGACACAAACAACCTTTCTTGAAAAACGTGCACAAAACCTATGACTTGCGAGCGTAGCTCGATTAAGATTTAAAATTAAATATTAACCAAATCGGATTAACACTTATCACTTGGAACATTTCAAATTGATTTGGAAAGTCGGGGAAAGAATAATAGATTATAAGCTATTTTATCAAAAATGACTTATTCATTAGGTTTTACAATCCAAAGGACAACCAACCATTTGCATAGAACCAAATCCAACCCGATAAGATAAAAACATAATTCAAATTATTTAAAGTCAAATCTGGAAATCGATTAGGTAAAAGAAGCATAGCATAATTAATTATATAAAACCATCTCCGAAAATTAGGGTTTTTAATGCCCGCACTACGAACCGACTAATTAACTTTTATTATCTCAAATTGATAGCTTAAGAGTACTATTAAACTAATTTTAAATAAATCTAGAGAATCAATTTTAACAAAAGCAATCTTCCGAGTAGCCAACTTAAGACTATCGGTTTCCGAAATTAGTGTTTCACAACCCAAGACAAATTCGAATAATCCAAATCAATTAATTACAATCGAAGGTATTAGAATTCATATAGGATCATTTCAACTATTTCAATAAATTTAATTTTAGAAAAACAACTATACAAATGATAAATTTCATAATTTCATTTGAATTCTAGGGTTTTAGGCCCGAAAATGCAATTCGGTTAAATTCCATAAATTTAATTAAATTGAATGTTTAGAAATGTAATTTGACATATTTTATAACATATCATATAATCAATTGCTCAAAACTAATAAAAGAAATACACAATTTAGCATAATTAAAGTTTTTGAGCCCGAAACGTAAATCCGATCAATTCTTGCTAAAATATATAAATTGACAATTCAGAAATGTAATTAAATGTATTCTAATGTAAATTATATAATCAATTGAATAAAACAACCCGATTACACAATCCAATTTAAACCCGCAAGAGTTTTGACCTAAAAATCTATTTCCGATCAATTTCACACAATTTTCCCAAATCAACACTTTCAATATAAAATTAAATACATTTCAAATGATATTACAAAATCAATTGAGTAAAACGACTCAATTATGCAACCCAATTTCATCACACACGGATTTTGACATAGAAGGTCAATTCCGATTAATTCCGCATAAATTTCTCAAATTGACAGTTCCAACATGAAATTAGATACATTTCATAGTATATTGTAAAATCAATTTATCCAAAATAGCTAAATGGACGAATATGAAAAATTCGGACATAACCCGGCCAAAAATTCAATTTTCACAAATCAACCAAATACACTACAATTAACCACTCTAAATCAATCATACAACATATATATACATAATCAAACAATCAATTTAGCTTTTCATAAGCTAATTTATACTCAATTAATCAAATCAAAAGTTAGGGTTTTTAGAATTTTATACCAAACAAAACCAACAAATCAGGACAATAGAAGGCCGGAGAAGCTTCGCCGGAGGACAAGGACAACTCGCCGGTGGTCGGGAGACGTCGGCGGTGATCGGACGGCGGCGGCGCTGTCACTCCAGTTCGCTGCTACTGCTTCCATCCGCTGCTGCTGCACTTCTGCGGCATTTGCAGCGGTTGTTGCTGCAGTTGCGGTGGCTGGAGGTGTGCTAGCGTGGAGGAGCAGGGAGGAGATGAGGGCTGGGGTTGGGGCTGCGAATAGGGAGCAGGTCGGGAAAGGGAAAGAGAAGAGAAGGGAGAGAAGAGAAGAGAAAGGAAAAGAAGAGGAGGAAGGGGCTGGTTTCGGGATTTTTGTTTTTTTTTTCTTTTCTTTTTGTAGATACACACATATAACTAAATACTAACATCAAAAAATATTGTTAGAAAAATTTATCTAAAATTTATTTAACGAAAAATCATTTCGTAAGGTTCCGAAGGCTTAAAATCGATATAAGAGCTATATACAGAATTTCAGAAATATTTTCGGAAGAATTTACCGATGAACCTAAAAATTTATATTATTTATGGAAATACATTATAAGACCTCGAAATAATATTTAAAAGCATATAAGTAAATATTTAAATTAAATTCTAATAAACCGAGACTAATTTAAATAATTTCCGAAATTGATCTTTCGCAACCAAAAAAGGTAAAACGGAAAAAAATTAATTTTTGAAAGAAATCCATAAATAAGCTTCGAAAATCTTTTTAATTTAAAACTTTCCGAAGATCTTAATGACTTCGGAAACAAATAAATTTAATGTCGGAAATATTTTCTACAAATAAAATTGATAAAATAAATTTGACTATTTTAAACAAAAATTTTATAATTTAAATAATATATATCGCTAACGAAATATAACTCCAAAACAAAGTCGTAATCATACGACGAAGTTATAGCCGAAAACGAATCTAAAATATTAAAAATCAAAATACGAGAAGAACAAAAATACATATTTTTAACCGAAAATCGAAATCATATGAATATAATAAAATCATGGTCGTGAACGAATTTATTTAAAATCATCCGCAATGACAATGATTAATTAAATTCAATTATGAAGTCAAAATTATCGACAAATCCATAAAACAAACTAAAATTAAAATAATTAAATATTTATATCAAATTACGCTAATAAAATAATTAACCTTAATAAAATTAAATTTTAAAATACGGGGTATTACACCGACCCACCGGCGAATAATAATGGCCAGGAGCGTTTTGCCCTGTATATATTTCCGGTCCACCGGCTATAATAGTGGGATTCCCGCACTCACATGGACATTTAAAATCCGAGATGATTGATTAATGATGGACTAATGGCCTTAAGGCCCTAAAGTATCGATTATTCATTATGGCCTATTAGTATTCGGTTAACTTGTTAAGTATGCAAATGGACAAAGGTGAATGTTACGTATACACCATTAATATCTGATTGACCTGTTGAATACGTGAATGTATGGATCTGATTGTTATATTTACATATGTCGTTATGAACGGATATCCTAGTATATCATGTGTGGCATTGCGTGCTTGTTTTTAAGTGCATTTTTAAAGGGTTACTCAGTACCGTAGTACTGAAGGGTTCCCTTCATGGGGCCCTTGCCTATTCAATGGGCAGTGCCCCTTTCAGGTCGTGTTCGGTGCTATTCAAGTGGGCTTTCGAGAAAGAGCGTAAGGTACTATCCGGTAAATTTTAGGGTTTTGATTTATCTCTTTTAACTTCGATGTATTTGTTATTTTGTAACCACCGTTGTTTGATTTTACTCTCGTAAATTATTTACTGTGCTTATCTGATTTTTATATGCTTCAGTTTCTCGTAAAATCATCTTTTACCTTTTTAGCCTTAGCACTTGGTACTGGAACGGTAGGAGTGAACCGGTCTGGTACTAAGTGTGGCGGTAATATCCCCGAAGTTCACGGTTTATTAATTTGCTTCTGCTAATTTTCTTTTAATTAATGAAATTTTTCAGTAGTGAATTTTGGGGGTGTTACATTGATGGCCACAGTTCCCTACTCTAATGTTGTGGGATGCATGATGTACGCTATGGTTTGTACCAGGCCGGATATTGCTCAAGTTGTGAGTGTTGTGAGCAGATATATGGCGAATCTTGGGAAGGCTCACTGGCAAGCAGTGAAGTGGATTCTGAGGTACTTGAAGGGTACTGCATCATCTTGTTTGGAGTATGGGAGGTCGACTGATGCGTTGACTGGGTTCGTTGACTCTGATTATGGTGGAGATCTTGATAATAGGAGATCCACTAGAGGTTATGTGTTTTGTCTTGGTGGTTCAGCAATTAGTTGGAGGTCATCTTTGGAAGATGTGACTGCATTGTCCGCTGAGTATATGGCTATGAATAAGGCTTTTCAGGAAGCTTCGTGGCTTGGTGGTTTCGTTCGTGAGCTTGGATTTGGTCATGGTGCTCCCGTTGTTCATAGCGATAGTCAGAGTGCTATCTGTTTGGCAAAGAATCAGAATTCTTTCCATCGTCGGACGAAGCACATTGATATCAGGTACCACTTCATCTGAGGTACTATTGCTGTAGGCAAGGTTGTGTTGGAGAAGGTGGCTACTGCTAAGAATCCAGCGGATATGCTAACGAAGCCATTGATGGTGAGCAAGTTCGAGCATTGCTCGGACTTGGTTGGTGTTTGTGTACCATGAGGACCTTTTGGGGCCCAGGGGTTTTTACAGATGGTCTTTTGTGTTCTTGGTGCTAGCTACTTTAAATACGTCGTCAATGTGGAGAATTGTGAGCTTGTGACTCGTATTTGGTGTGTAGAATAGCTTGGATTGGTGTGTGAAGTGTTTCAGAGGAATTTGGAGTAGAACTGTGAACTATTCTGGAAATATGTGAATATTTTACCTTGAAGAAATTCGAATTTGGAAATGTGATGAACATAAAAGTTGTAGATCTTTTTGTTAGCTTTCCAACGCATCAAGAATCATCTCGATAAGAGGTCATATGAAGAAGTTGTGGCCGAAATACTAAAGACTATCAAAGCTGAAAAGAAACACGGGGGGCCCGTGTTTATGAAATACGATCCGTGTTTTTTAGGTTTTTCGCTTCGCCTCAATTTTCGCTAATGACAGTTTCGTATAGTATAAATACCATGCGATTAGAACCCTAATCGAAGAGCGAACGCCGTCTTCTTCTTCTATTGAGTTCTATTGTAATTCCTTGATGAATTGAGTGATTTATGTGAGAATTTCTTTGATTCTCTTTGTAATCACAATTACTTCACATCAATAAGATCATCTGTTTCCCCAATCTGTGTTCTTGATTGTTCTTCTCTTTTCAATTCTTGTGTGTTCTAATTGATTCTAATTAGATCTTATTTTTCTGAATTGGTATCGATCCACAACATATTATTATACCTTAAAATCAGTAACTAAAATAACCCAAAGGAAGGTAGCAAATCAACTACTCATGCAGCATGAGCTGCATGCAAGGCAAGGAAGAAAAAGGGGTCGAAGGTGGTATGAAAGGAAGAAGGGGTGCTAATTTTGGGTTAAGATTTTGGGGCTATTAAAAAGGACAGGTGGGGGAGGATTTAGGGCAAGGGAAGGGTGTAGGGGTGGAGAGGGGGTGTAGGTGGTGGTCGGGGATGGGTTGTTGGTGGCCAAGGGCGGTAGCGGCAGTGGCAACGAGGCTACAAAGGTGGTTGTCGAGGTGGAGGTGGTTGAGAAGGAAGGAAAAGGGAGGGGGAAAATGAGGGGTTATAAGGGTTGGTTTCGGCCAAAGGAGGTGATGGGGTGGTAGGGGAGGTTGTAGGGAGTGGGTTGGTAGCTTGGGAGGCGACAGAGGCGGCGGGACGGTGGTAGAAGGAGGGGTTGTAGGGAGGTTATCAGGAAGGGTGGAAAAGAAGGGAAAAAGAAGAGGGGAGGAAGAAGGGAGCTGCAGGGGGCTCACGGTGGTGTTGTGGTGGCTCAGGGCTGAGGTAGGGTGGCAGGGAGTGGTGCAGGGGGGTTGGTGCACCAGTGGAAGCGGCGGAGGGAGGCGGCGGTGCAAAACAAGGATGGAAATGGAAGGAGAAGGAAAGGAGAGAAAGAATTCGGGGGAGGAAGAATGGCTCGAAGAAAATGGGGTAGGACAGAGGTTGTTGAAGAGAAAAAATAAAAGAGGGAGAGAAAGGGGAGAGTAGGTGGCCGCAGGGCGACAATAAGGTGGTAGGCGGCCGGTCGGGTGGCAGGGAGAGGGAAGGGGAGGAGAGAAAGTAAGGGGGAGCATGCGTGAGGAGAGAGGGGGTTGGTCAGGTCAAGGAGGGGCAGGAAAAAATGGCGGGGGAGAGAGAGAGGTAGGGAGAGTAGTAGGGAGGAAGGCAGCTGATCGAGGTGGAGTTGCAGGGCGTGGCTTGCAGGACGGTCGGGCATAGACGACAAAGAAAGGAAGAAGAAGAAGAAGGGAGAAAGAAGGGAAGGCCGGGCGAGGGGGGGGGGAAGAAAAGTGGATCGGCCCGGTCTAGGGGAGGGAAGGAAAGAAAAAGAAAGAAGGGCTGGGGGTGGGGCAGCTAGGCTGGTCGACGCGGGCAGGGAAGGAAGGAGAGGAGGGGAGGGAAGTGGGCTGACGACCCAATCGCACAGGGGAGGGGGAGGTAGGCCTGTGCGGGCAACCCGAAGGGAGAAAAAAAAGGAAAAATAAAGAAAGGAGGAAAAAGGAGAAAAAAAAGAAAAAGGGAAAAAAGGAAAAGAAAAAATAGGAGAAATTATAATAATTTAATTTACAAAATAGTAGAGTGTAATATTTTTTTGGTAATAAATTTATTTAATAATTTAATTTAATATAATTAAATATATGGGTTTAAAAAGGATAATTTTAGTAAAATATTGGTTTGGAAAACTATTTAAATAAAATGAGTATGATAAAATAACAAAATATTTATTTTAATTTATTAAATAGTCCTATCCAATTTTATATACTGAAAAATCCATAAAATAAATTTAAAAGCTAATTTACCTCAAATAAAAGTTATTTATTAAATTATAGGTTTTTAAAATTTTGGGGGATTATAGGTCCCACTATTCTTAATCCGGTGGAACAGATCGAAGCACCTCTTAAGGACAACACAATTGAACCACTATTATTGTTCAGTGGAATATACCTATAAAACACCTCTCAAGGCAAAATGCTCATGAGCCACTATTCTTAAATTGGTGGAACGGTCTAAAACACTTCTCAGTGATAATAAGTGATAACACACCTAAGCCACTATTATCATCCAGTGGAACGGATCCATAAGCACCTTGGCCAGACTCGTGTGATATTTTACTTTAAATGATTAGTGTATTATTCGTGATTAATTCAAATGACGGAATACATTTAAAGCATGTAAGCACATAACGGATATTATAAGGCCATTCTCTAAAGTTACGACCCCTATATTTCCCCAAAACCTATTTTCACGCTTTTATCATAACTCTTCTTCTGTTACTCTTTTAATCACCAAACTTAGTAGCTCTTCCTCAAATATTATTATTATCAACATAATTGAATTTCAAGGCTTAATACTAAGTTCCTGCACATACGATAATAACCCTATCCTAAAAGTTACTATTCCTAAGCCTTATAAACCCTAATTTCACAAATCCATCATAACTTTTCTTGCAGGGATCAAAAAAAATTCCAAATTCAATATACATTCCCAAAACACTAATATTAACAACATATTCTAATTTCGTAGTCTAACTCTACCGTTTCACAAATGTAATAATAGCCTTATTGTTTTAGGGTTACTATTCCCAGATCAAACCATTTTCATACTTTATCAAACTTATATCATTCATAGCTACTCCAAAAACTTCATATAAATTCCTTGGTAAAGTTTAGATGACATAACACCTTAAAATACCATTATTCTCATATTTAACCCATGTTGACCAAAATACTCTTATAAGTAACAAAGCCCTTATTTCATATGAATCTTAAGTGTTTAGTAACATTATTTCCAAATCCACATTTTTCTCCATATACCTTATCATACTCATTTCACATTCATCATACCATTAATAAACTCATGATACATTCATATTTCACAACGAGTATTTTTCCGCATAAGATAATAATACCACATGATCTTTACTTATTCATTTTCATTTATATAATATCAACCGCATATCATAGTATCAACAATTATATATTAATTCACATAATAAAAATAATATGGCACAACACAAAATGATGCATAACACTTAGCAAACAAAAACCCTAGATTGCGACAAGTATCCCTATAAAAATGACTCCGGCCTCCCCACACGCAAATCCTATTCTGCCTCTTTCTGAATCACAGGAAAATTACCTAAGAAAATCATAATAAAATACCATTAGGATTAAACCACATAAGCAAGGATATGTTTAAGAAAATGGAAGGGTGAAAGAAGGGAGACAACCAAACCAAGTAAGGTGGTGTTTGGGAAAACTTTGCACAAACAAACAAAGGGGGAAATAATGGGTTGTGCCATGGGATGGTGGAGCAACAACACAAGTTATTGTTGCTATGGGGGTTTAAATGGTGATGGAGGCCAAAAGAAGGAGGGCTAATGTTTGGTGGTGGGAGTCAAAGGGTCATGGTGTGGCGTGGTTGGAGATGCCAGAGGATAGAGGGTGTGGTGCGGTTAGAGATGCCAAAGATGAGGGAGTTGAGCTTTAGTGGAAGCTGTCGAAGGGGGGAGTTTAGGCTTTGGTTAAATTTGTTGCAGCAAGGAAAGGAAGAGGAAGAAATGTGGTTGCGGTAGTGGTTGTCGAAGAAGGAGGGGGAAGCGACTGTTTTAGCTGGTTGGGGATGATGTTCGGCAAGGGTGGCCAAAGGGGAGGACAGGAAATGGTGATAATAGCCAAAGATGGTGAGGGAGAAATGACAACGTCTTCTAACGGTGGGCTTTTGGGGCTCTTTTTGTGATGGCAAATAGGCGGTGATGGAGGAAGAAGGTGTGATATTGTTGTAGAACAAAAGGGAGAAAAGAGAGGGTGGTTGGGCATTTAATGCCGGACATTCATATATCTATACATGTATATGCACATGGGGCGTGTAGGCACTGTTTGTGGACAATGTTTCATGCAAGGAAAAAGAGAGGGGGTCGGCCTAAAGGGGAAAAAAGAGAAAAAAGAAATGAGGGAAAAGAAATAGGGAGATTAATATGTTTAGTTTTTATTAGGATAAGATTAATATAATTTAGGTTTGGAAATTAGGATAGTTTAATTAAATGGTAATTCGATATTTAGTTTAGGTTAAGAAGATATTAATAAATGGAAATAAAAAGTAGGGTTAGGCTAAGATTTATGATTAGGGAGTTAGGTTAAGATAGAAAAAATATATTTTTCAAGGTTAGAATTAGGTTAAGATATTAATTACTCAAGATTAGGGTTAGCTAAAATTCAGGGTATTACAATATGTGTATATCATGATAGTTTAAAGTCATTACTTTTGCTATTACTTGTCGGAATAAGCTTTTTGTGTTGCCTGAGTGTTATAACATGTGTGAGGTACCATATGAAAACTTTCGATGTCTAATTTACTACATATTTTTCGCATCTTGATTACATTAAGCATGGAAACACTTATGGCCAAAATGATGCAAGGTGTCAAATCTATCAAATACTAAAAACCTACTAGGTAGCTCTCAACCTTTAGGTTATATTAGGTGTTATTGCTGTTTTAAAATGTTTTTTAAGAGTTACATGATGTTCATTAGGTGTTCTACTTAAATGTTAATAAATAATAAATGCTAGGGTTTGAGCATGTATAGAGTATATAGTGTTGGATTTAAGTTATGTGAGCCATAGGAGTATTTTTGTGTCTTTTTGCATGCTTTTTTGTTTTTTTTTTCCCATCAAGCATGTCATATAAGTGCTATGTTGTATTATGTATAATAGACATGTGTAACATGGTATGCTAGTTATGCGAGAATAAGACTTTATGTGTTCAATGAGCTTTAAGTATAGATGAGGGTAATTTAGTCATTTTGCCACTTCTAAGATTTTTCCATAACTATTTATTCATCTTAAAATGGTTGTTTTAATTTTATTTAGCCTTAGTATGATTTTAAACTAGTTATATAAGTGTTTGGTAGTAAGAAGGTTATAAATGGAGTATTCACCTTATAAGAGATTTTAGTCCTAAGTGGCTAAATATGTGTATGCGTTGAATAATTAGACATAAGATGACCTTACAGAGATCCTAAATTGACACCAGTGTTGACCATTAAGTCTGTCTTTAACCATTGACTTTTCAAATAATTGGAATAAGAGGATTTAAAATGGCTAAGTATGAGTTATTTTTGCATGTGTTTTATATATGTTTTGTGATCACTCTAATAAAATATTAATACTTAAAGTATAATATCTCAAGTTTGGAAATAGTGTACTCTTTAGGGTTAACTTTTCTAGAGACGAGGTGAGAGGCTTCAATTTGTTTTGGCATGTGTCTCAACATTTTAACTAAAGCCCTAAATCCACTCTTATAAGTTCTTATAACTTCTTAGAGAATATCAATACTTAAATATTAGATAACCCAATATAGGAGGGTATTGTGTTGCTGTGTGTGCCAGTATGATCAAGGTATGTATGTGCCCCTGGGTTATAAAGGTGAAGGGTATTATATTGCTTTATGCGCTTGTATGACCAGGGCATATAAGTGTCCTCGTATTGTTATTGTATACCCGGAAGTAATTAAAATAAGTGATTGTGGGCGTCTTGGTATTTATCTTGTGCACTATTTATATATACAAATGGTTTCACGTGGTTTTGGTATCTTCCTTGTGTATTGCTCTCTTTGATATGATTTTGTATTAATGGGATGATCATAATTGGGTACGTGATGCATTAACCCTTATGATGGGTACGTGAGTTATCATATTATATAAGCAATTGAGTGCAACTCCCAAGGCTTAATACCACCGACCACTATTATTGTTTGGTGGAACATACTGGTACAAATTGACCTTAACTCATGTGCTCTTCCACTATAATTATTATGTTCTTACTAAAAACATGGCCAACATAGTTCCTACTCTTCACTTAACGAATACTACTTGACTACTTATCATCCATAACACCTCCACTTACCACTAATCGCATGAAATATTGATTATCATTTACTACTAAATTCATACCAACAGTTGTGTTTTATTCAAATACCTATAATTTTATTGCACTTAATCAAATCAAATATGTTATAATTATATAAAAGAAAATTTTAAGGGATAAGGAAAAACAACAAATACAAAACGAGACAATACATATGTAAAAAGGACTAAAATGCCATTGCAAAACCCTAATTAATAATTGTGGCATGACTCCATCCATAAGACTTACCAAATCACCTAATTTGACACATTACCCTAATATATCATAGTAAATACCATATCTAAAAATCAAGATTACACTCCAATGTTTCACATATAAAATAACGATTATACCATTAGGGTTACTATTTCATTTAAAACCATACCCACATAGGTCTACCACCAGTGATGCTCAAATATCAAATTTAACCCAAATAACATGCATAAAACCTCAATTTTTTAGATTGAACCCAAAATGACTATAATACCCTTATCTCACCAAAATACCTCAAAACTTGAACTATACCTAGCTAAATTTTATCATATTATATATCAAAATTCATGTAAAACTCCCAAAAAATATAATTTGACCAAAATGCCCTGAAGTATATTTATCCCTTAACTCACACAAATTTCATCATTTTTCAAACTGCACTGAATTTGCATAAAATCTTCCAAATATAATTAGATACCCAAGGATGTAAATATATTAAATTTTATAGTCCACAAGCTCTGCCAAATACCGAAGGGACAAAATCACCGACAACCCAAATCACCTCAAAATCAATATTTAACTTAAATTTCAACAAAGATGGTTAAACATGTAGTTATATACATATCAACATGGTTATTAAAAATAACGAGTCATAACAACATTCTTGAGAATTAATGAAAATGGAACAAAAGTATTAGTTAAATATATCTAAGCATGATTTTCCTGCATAAAAGTGTGCCAACATGTAATTATATAAAAATAACACATAACATCAAATGATTTAATCTAAGGACATGTATCCTCACTTCGCTATATTGTTCTCTTAGAAACAACTACTCCTAATTAACTTATTCTGCAGCTTGATTTCCTAACATAAGAATAATAAAGAAATAGTTAAGGAAAATGAAAAAGGGTTAGAATATAAGAGAAAAATCAAAATGAGTTAAGAGAACCCTTGAACTCAAAAAGGGTAGGGGTTTGGGAAACTAGGGAATGCAACATGAAGAGTGGATGGAAGGTGGTGGTTGGCTGCGTGAATGGGTGGCATTGGAGGGTGGATGATGCGTTATCTTGTCACACAGGTGGTGCTGGGTTACATTAGTAGCTACCGTTGTTGCCTTGTGGATATGCCAGGGACTCATGCTATTGCCTCGTACTTGACTGCCTTTGGTTGTGCGAGAGGCTAACATTGTTACCCTGATGCTACTTATGATATTCACATTAGCAAGATATATAGATTGAGGAGAACAAGGGAAACAACCCCTAACCACCACGAAACACCATAAAAATAGAAGAACCATCATAAATAAAGAAGGGTAATGGTGTTAAGACGTTGGGACAAGGAAAAAGAGAAGAGAAGATAAAGAAGGATATTTTGAATGGGATGATAAAGGCTCAAACAAGTTCAAGAAGAAAAGAGAGAGATAAGAGGGGTTGTGGTAAATGTATAGAAATGAGAAAAAATGTGAGGGAGGTAAGGTACGTTAGGGTTGTTAGCAACAGGGGTTGGAATAAGCATGGGTGAGGCTGAGTGTTTCACGCTTTAAAGAAGAATGATGATGTAATGGGAGGTTCAGATTTAGTGCGAGGATTAGACTAAACTATAAAATGGAAATAGTCAGATAGTTTGGCAGGGGAGAATATTCACATTAAATAAAAAAAGGTAGTGGTTAAGAGGGGTAAAAGGGAATAGTGAAGGGATTAGTGGTTAAAAACATATGGATAAGCTAAATGTTTAGGGTTAGGTAATGATTACAAGGCTAAATACACAAATATTAAGGTTAGAATATTTTGGAGTGTTGTAATGAGAATTAGGACTATTTGGAATTCGTTGTTGGCATATTTTGATTTGAATATTCTTTTGAACTTTTATTACCATTGTCTGATCGTTTTTGTTTTGTAACAGAACAATAGAAGTTAATTTATTATGTTCTTTACTGTTTTCTTAGTGTTTATTCCGTCTTCTTTCGGAGTTTGGTTTTATACAACCTTATATCGAATATAAGATGAGTGGTGGACATCTAACTCATGTCAGATGTGACAACAACACTCTACATTTAGATGCTTAGCTTATGCATAGCTCTATCTTTATAAAAAAAAAATTAAATCATGTAAATAAGGTTGTTACAATCTCAATGTTGCCACAATAATAAAAATAAAATGATGATGATGATGATAATAATAATAATAATAATAATAATAATGGTAAATAATATACACAGTAATAAATAATAACAATAATGTGTGTATGTATATATTTATTAAATAATTAATTAATATAATAATAATTGAACCAAAACAACTTTTTTTGAGGATTGAACTAAATGCCAAATTAAAAAGAAAGCCATTTTTTTACTAGATATATTGCAATGTAAAAATTTATTTATTTTTACATTATTTGACAAAGATGTTTAGTTAAAGTTAACAAAATTTTGATCCAAATTGGATTAGATTTAGATAGAAGACTAGACTAATTGGACCGGTTTGTTAGATTGCAATTTGAGACTTCCTATCTATTTTTTAAGTTCAAGCTACTTAATAAATGCTCCTAATGTTGATGCAGTGGTAATAACTTGTAGTGGTGATGGTAATAGTAGTGTTGATATCGGTGATAATGTAGGCGGTGACATAGTAGTAGTAATGATAGTTGGGATTAGAGCCATGCTGATGGCTCATTAAATATATTTCTTTCTCCATTCATAGCTCACACTATTAAAATTTATATTTTGTAATTTTCTAAAATTATTTTCATCTTACCTTAAAAATGAGCTATATTTCTAAAACAATCTATTATTAAGTTAAAATAATAGAAAAAAATAAATTGGAAAAATAATACCAAATAGCCAAAATTAAATTTTTTAGTTTGATTTATAGGATAAGTTCTACTCAGGTACTATGATATTTAACAGGATTCCACTTATGTGTCATTTTTTTCCCACATTTTAATGCCATATTATTATTATTTTTAGTTTATGCTACTTAAATTCTATTTTAAAAAAAATATGAATTGGAATTTTTTTGGGTATTTTCTAGATTTTTTTTTCAAAAAAGAAACAACATGAAAATGTTAAAAAAATGATATAGAAAAATTTTAAAATTTTGATTTTTTTTTCAAATATTCAAAATTTTTAATTCATATTTAAAAAGTATTCAAAATTAACATATTTATTATTTTAGTCATACATAACTAAATGCGTTGATAAAATAATACTAAAGTAAAATACAAAATTAAAACACATGATACACAAGTGAAATTATGCCAAATATCATGATATCTAAATTAAATTTATAGAGGTGATAATTGAGTCGGGTTAATAGGGTTAAATTGTAGTGGGTCGGGTTATTTTTGGATTAGATTGTTTGCGAAACGATTGTGGTTTGAGTTTGATCATTTTATTGTTATAGGTACGATCGAATTCGAAATGTTGTAGATTTAAACTTTATTGAGTTAGTTTCTGGGTTGGGTCCGGATTAGTTTGAGTTCAAATTATTTATATTGGATTAGTTGGGTTAGGATTGATCATTTATTATAACATTTTAAAGTCAATTTTTTCTACCAAAAGAGTGATAAATTTAGAATATAAAAGATGAATAAGGCTATTCAGAATAAAAATAATATGTTACAAGTAAAATTTATAAATTAATATATTTATTAATAATTTTAAATTAATAATAGAACATGTGTAATTTTTTTTCTTTTATTATTATAATACGTTGATATAGAATTTGATTTTGCTAGTAGATATTGGATGAGATCCGGATCGGGTTTCAGCAGGTCAGCTTTTATTTGCCTAATCCTTATCGAAACGTTCCTGTTTATTTACGGTAGGAGTTAACTATGACACGTGGCGACTAATCATTGGTTAATTATGCGTGGTAAAGTCATGCCGCTGTCCCCAACTCGCTCCTCCCTTTCTCATGCTCGACTCAATAACCAGAAAGTCTAAGCTGTTAACCCTGTCTCTCTGTCCATGGCCTGTTTGTTTATTTGAATTCAAATTAAGAGTTTATAGCTACAGCGAGGTAGAAAAATGACTGCCAAAAGATCATTATTACGGTTAATGTTGGTGTGTTCGTTGTATTTATTCATCGAAGAAGCTGCTGTCTCTGGCGATCAAATCTTCCCAGCTCATACAGGTACCTACCAAAAGAATTATTCTCAAATTCTCTATTGTTTCTTTCGAAATTTCCTGATATTTTGTGATCCATTGTTTAGCTAGCTAGTTGTGATCTCTATAATGTTATTTAATGTGACGAATTCGATGGAAATCTTGTCGCCAGTAGCAGTACTGCCATCGATTTACTGGGTTTATGACCCATTTTGAGTTGGTGGAAAATTTTCCTTTTGAGCAGTGCTAAAGAAATAGAATAAGCTGGTTTTCTTGGTATCTAAATTGGCGAGTGTATGATTGCTTGGGGCGTTGGGATAGAGGGGGTGGATAGATCTAAGTTGGCAGCCATCTGAAATGGCAGTTGATTAGGTTTATGAGCCTATGGTTCAAGGGTCTGCTTTATTATGACTAACTACTAGTTGTGATTATGGCTTCAAACAGCGGGGTTAAATATTGCAGCTAATTGCGAGTTAACGAAGTTTGTCATTTCAAGCCATTTGTCTCATCCACTGTAAATGGAAGATCATGGTTATCATAATCCTTTCCATTTGGGTCTTGAACCTAGGGGCCTCTTGTTTGAACCACATATACCAGACTTGTGGCGTTTGTAGGGCTCATCATTGCATGCACCAATAACCAGCTTCAGATTGAATGTGGCACGGAAAGAAAGATATGGATGCCTAAATAATTTATCCTAGAGATGTGTGCCAAGGAATGCTGTATTTCAGTGCTCAACGGCATGGTCCCAAGATCAAGGGCTCTGATTTGACGTGCTCTATTCTGAAGAGGACTCTTGGTTTGAAATATTTTTGTTTGCATCACTGTGTATAGGCAATCTGCGTCCTAACACTTATGCTTTTGTGCCACCTAGACCGTTTTCTGTATTTTTTAATTTTTTTGTACTGAACACTGTAAGATTAGTTGCTATCCTCTTTACTGATACAACCATGGATAAATTGATTATTACTTATATATGATGCAGGAGGCACACTTGGTCGCAGCTCACGTGAACCAAAATACAAGATTGAATTTCACGAAGTGGACAATCCATATCATCCTGTAATCTACTTGAATTATTATGATGTTTCTATATTTTTTAAAATAGTGCATCTTGTTGTCTTGGTCAAAATGACATGTAGAGGTTGACTTCATGAGCCATCAATATAGATCTAATGTTTTTTAGTGTTCAATTGCGATATTACTGGGAATGAGTGGATGAAACCATCTTAATATGTCAAATGAGCTTTTGCTACCTGGTATGATATCTTTCGTCTTCAGCCTGCTCACTAATCTGTGGCTAATATGTCAAAATTTGTTCAATGGTATGATATCATGCAATTAAATATTGGTCTTGATATATAATATCGACCGATATACATCGGCTTTTGGGTTAACTGGTGTATAGAATTAGTGATACGCTGCAATTTCAGAATTTTTTGTATTTATTGATGATATATCGGTTATTTGTTGTAAAAAAAAATATAAAAAAATCACGCTGTAACAACCGCGACATACAAAATATTATTTGCACTACCCTGGTGCTGCGACACAACAAACTCAGCCGTGGTTTTATTGGCTGTATGATTTTGTAGATGTGATAATCCTGCAATTCTAGAGTATAGAAGGAATATATAAAATGCGAGATGGTCACCAAACTTGGCTCAATGAGTGAACATTTGATGTGACAATCTAGGTAACAGGGGAGAGCAATGTGGATAAATTATTAGGCAAATGAAGGAAACAATTGCTTTTATGATTAGTGTATGTTGAATGCTGATGTATAACTATAACGTTAAGTAGTTATGCTGACTGCCCTGCTTGAAGGATGTGCTTTATATTGCACTGGTTGTCTCAAGTTCATTCATTAAAAAAAAAATACTAAAGTCTGTTGCAGCACAGTGGTGCCTAAGTTTTGGTTGAATAAAAATGTTATATCTCATACTTTTCAAATAGTGAACAACCTGTGATATTTTTTTGTTAATTTTACAGCCTCAATGGAAAAGGGGGATCCTGGAATTATTTACATATTGTTCTGCGTGTGAAAATTGAATGCTGATGTATAACTTTACCATTGAATAGTTATGCTGGTGGCCTGCTCAAATGATGTTTGGATGTTCTCAATATTCTACTCTGGCACACTGTATACTTTCAGAACATTTCCCCCCTAGTGCTGTTCAGGTTGCCTGCAGTGTCCAGCTACCAATCTCATGGCGGCATGACTGCTGATGCAATTCTGTGCGTAATGTTCCTTTGGGGTGTTAGAGTGCTTGCTGGATATTTGCTTGCCAAATTTCTTTCTTTGGCTGGCAGCTTGTTGCATTACTTCATCAAAAGCAATTTTCTGACTGGGTACATGCTGTAGTTGTAAATTAAGATGCCTTTGGGTAATTTTATTCAAGAGTGAAAAATAAAATGAAATTCTGCACTTGAATCTAAATACTTGAGTGGTCGGTCATGCAAAAATCTCATGATCTGATTTCTGTTATAGAAGTTCTATCTTTTGACTCTGGATTCTTCATATAAAAACGAACCACTGTTGATAATAAGAAGCATTTGCATTGATGTACAGGATGATGACCAAGAATCTGTATTTATGCCAAATATGAATGGACGGGATTTCCTCTGTTTTTTGCCCAAGGTTGAGAAGCCTAAGAGTGGGAAACCTTCTTCTCAACAAAACACGAGCAATATGATTATGGAGACAGAGAAGCGTATGAAGCTGAAGACACCCGATGAACTACTTGAAGTGCTACAGGAACGATGTTTCATTAGGGTTAGTATCCTGCCTTAAAAAGGTTGTTAAAGCAATCTCCTAATCTCCATCGCTGCCCCAAAATAAGGAAAAAGAAATTTGGAAATGCAGACTGCAAAGTTACTTGTTTGCATGTAGACATGCCAATGCCTGTATATGTGAATCCTTTTATCCTTAGTGGCCCCTATATGTATGTAAATGGGAATCATGTGGAGATACTGTCTCATGCTGATAGTCAGCCTGGCTTCAGAAATTCCATTTTTAAATGCAGTGTAGAATCTTCATGCAGACAGTTTTCTATTTAAAGAAAGATTGTTAGCTGATGATGGCCTTGTTGATGCAGTTTAGGACAAGATATGTTTCATCTTTAGATGTTTACGATAATACTTGATTAAGTCTTGGTAGATTTTAGATATTATTTGGTTAGGATTTAGTATTGTCATTTAGGATTAACTTTTATCATCTTAGGGTTTAGTTGAATTGTTATATTATTTTGGATTTTCTGTGTATAATTTGTTTTGTTGTCTTAGCTTTTGTGTTTATTGTTTCTAGTACCTTGGCCTGTATATTGTCTCAGTCTTATGCTATTTCGTCAGACCAGAATGAATTGAATGTTGATTATGGATCAAAATTGATTGTCTTTCCCTCATACTTCTTTCCTTCTGTTGTCTAATTCTTATATCGCCTAGCTTCTTCTCAGTTAAAACTAGTCTCCACAATTTGATGTACAAATCTGAGTCCCTCTAGCTTGGCCAGCCACCATCATGTGGCATCTAACCAGTATAGCTGATTCACCACCTTCCTTCGCTGTCAGTCTACAATGCTAGCCACTGCTAGGTTTGTTATGTCCTAGACTTAAGCAAGCTAGTCTAGAACGAGCTTAATCGTGGAACGCTTGTCTTGTTATTTTTTCTGTTGTAGGTTTAATGGTAATATGTTGGAAAAATGTCCAGCAACTTGTTAGACTTTGTCCCAACTATCCATGGAGATCTATAGTGAGTTTTGTCTTGTTAGGATGAAATAAAATTTAGGCACATCAACATCGAGTTTTCTTTCTACTTGACGTTGGAATATTTTTCCAGTTGATATTTAAAAATGTCAACAGATATTAGTGAAGTTTTATGCTTTGGCATCTTGTTAGATTATGCTAGATCATCTTGTTTCAGCTCTTCCTTTTTCCTTTTCCTTTTTTTCTTTGGATAATGTTTTTCAGGACAAGTTGTGGCAGAAGATGGTAAAAGAATGAAATCCTTTAAGATCGATGAATGTTCCATCTTGTTTATTTTATTCCATATTTTAACTTTTCAATTTGGGTTAATGGTTGTTGGTTTGGGACCTGTCTTTTTGTTATGTTAACTTTAAATGCCTATTTGGATTATTTATATCAGTTTGAAATGAGAATTATGAAGTTTTGTGCTCCTTTGAATGGATGACTAATGATAATTTAACTTAATTTTGGGCCTGTGATAGTAAATTGTTACCTTAATTTTGAACTTGTATAATATTTAAGTATCCAAAACTTGAAATTTTAATTATTTTTTTCCTGGCGTCTTCTAACATCCACATCCCCTGTTTTTTCCCCTCTCTTTCCTGCAATGTTGTTTCCATGTATCCCTGCTCTCCCTGCTCCTTGCTCAGTGCGACCTAGGTTGCCTTTGTGAAATATTCTGGATAAAATGATTGAGCTCATTTATACTCTAATATCAGCACTTTATTTGTACAGCAAGAGGGTTGGTGGTCATATGAATTCTGTTATCAGCGGAAATTGCGACAATTCCATTTGGAAGATGACAAGGTAGGCTTGTAAGTATTCAGTTGTACGAGGCCTTATTTCTGATTTGATTGTCCCTGCAAATCTTTTGGTAATATGTAGTGATAATGGAAATTCATATTACTCCTATAGAAACATATAGACAAGCTTTATGTGAGTAGAAGTTTAAATTTTGGTTTGGCTGGTAATGCTTTTCGTATTGAACTCGCATGACTGGATTTCAATTGCTCAAACCCAGATTTGGTTTTATCTTAATACAGTACATTAATGATGTTTGATGATTTTGCACTCCGATGTCATTGATATATGAGTTCATACGTACTACATAGAATGAAAAATATTTCAAAACTCAGCAATGTCATTGGTTCTACTGACATTGCATTACATGGACCAGCTAAGTTGATGTTGGGATAAACTTTGTGCTGTAGGTTGTTCAGGAGTTCAATTTAGGTACTTTTGATGAAGAGGCAACGACTGCATACCATCAGAACCTTTCTGACATTTCTAGATTGAAAGATCCACGTTCGAAAGATGCATCTCAAAGGTAGAATGGCTTTAAATCCCAGTCTAGTCTAGATATGCTTACTGATTGGCCATGATGGGTGTGGTTCATGTAGGTACCATGCTCAGCAGCACACAAATGGAACGGTATGTGACCTCACAAATAAGCCTAGAGAGACTGAGGTATGAAGCTGCTTCTTCCCCCCAACAATCCCTGCTCACACACACAAATAAAAGAGAAAGGTTAAGAAACCAGTTTTTGCTTGCTGCTAGCTCTCACTATCTTCTGTTGTTCGCAGGTTAGATTTGTGTGTTCAGAGCCTAGGGTTATGATAAGCTCCATTACTGAATTATCTACTTGCAAATATGCACTGACAGTCCATGCTCCAATGCTTTGCAAACACCCGTTAGTGTCTCTCTCTCTCTCTTTCTCTCTCTCATATGTAGAAATGCACTTCAATTTAAGCTCATTTTTAACTTAAATTTACATCAAGAGGGTAAGTCCTCTTTTTTAAGAATGCTTCTCATTACTTATGTGTTGTTTGGTTTAGGGTGAATAAGAGTGAATTAGCTTATTCACCTCAATTTACCTCCGTTTGGAATGAATTGGGGTGAATCAACTAAATCACCTCCATTCACACCCTTTGGGGACAAAAATAAAAAATTTGCCGAGGTTAATAACGGTTTAATTTTCTCCCTTCATTCACCCAAATTCCTCTAATTTGGGAGTTAATGGGGCTGAAGGAAGGAAAATAATTAAAATTTTATCTAATTTGACAAAAATACCCTTACCTTAATATGTGCTGTAGAAGGGATTTTGGGTATAAATGTCATTTTTTTTATTTCTTCAGCTTTCATTCATCTCAATTTAAACGGAATTAAAGTAACATTCACTTCAGTTCATCTATATTAGGTTAATATCATCTAAACTATATTTAAAAAAATTCATTTTGTTTTGTCTTTATTTCCATCACCTAGGTTAATTTTTAATGTTTACCCTCATTTTGATTCACCCCAATCCAAACAAGCTATTAGGTTAATGAGGGCTAAAATTTTCCCCACCATTCATCCCAATTCCCCACATTTTCATTAACCTCTAATTTTAGGATATAAATGAAACTTTTAGCTGATCAGATAGGAATACCCTCGGCTTAATATCTTCTCCATTCTCCCCAATTTAATAAAAGAATATATATATCATTTATGTTATTTTTTTAGCCTTCATTTACCCAAATTCAAACTGGATTAGAATAACATTTATTTTAATTCATACAGATTAGGTTAATATCATTCAATTAACATTTTAAAATATTCATTGTGATTAACCTTTATTTTCTTCATCTAGGTTAACTTTTAATGTTTATTCTCATCCTGATTCACCCTAATTTAAATGAATGCTTAGATAAAGTTTCTCTTTTGTAAGAATGCTTCTCATTAGTTACTTTTGCTTTGCAGTTTATTCCAAGAAGAGAGACCGGTTTGGCAGGTCATCAACTGTAATGTGCTGACAAAAGACATAGAAGAAACAATAGTAGCTGAAGATAACCAGTACGAAGAACAAATCAAAATGTTCACAGACCCTGTAGGGCATTCATTGACTTCTGTAAAGGAAGAGCTCCCAGAATAAATGCTTGTACACCAAAGGGCGGGGGACAAAAGATATGCCCATAGTAATTGGCCGTTTAGATTGGCGTACCCACCTTGTAAGCAATTGTTGCCATTCAATGCAAATAGTTCCTTGATACATCTTTAGGTTTTCTTGCATTTCTTTTGTTAATTATATATGCGGAAGAAGAGTATGTGATTAGTTACTATCAGAGCTCGTTTATTTTGGATAGGGGTTGAGGGAAGTTCCTGGAGTACTAGATGACGCAACAATGATTTTTTGGTTCTGGGTAATAGATACAACTGTATATGTCACTAAATAGCAGTTGGCAATGGCATCATTACATTTTGTTCATTATCATAGGTTGTAAACACCTCTGGCGCAGGATTAAGATATCTAAACTCTAGTTCTAGTTTTTAGAATAAATGCTATCATTTCATTATCGGTTGCATGGAGATGGAGAAATAGGGGTATCGGTAACGGGAAAATGTTTTTGAACAAGCACCGAAATGACAGAATAGTAGTGCAACATAGGCCATCATTTCATTTTTCTTCCTTGTCCTTCGTTTGTGCTCATAATTTCATCTTTTGTTATTTAGAAAACATACTGTTACTATTTAGAAAACTATCATCTCTAACTTGACTAATTTGTCCTTTTTCACTTTAGCAACCCAATTTGTCCAACCTTACCACCTTTTTCATCTTCAGTTACCCCTTCCCTCCTTCCACACACACATCGGATCTAGCAACATGAAGAAGAAGAAGAATGGAGGCTCATAATCGCAAATAAAAAGAAGAGTCACATAGCTATGAATTTGTCAGCATTATATCAATTTATCAGATATCGATTTTAATCTTGACAAAGATGTAAGCATGTTCGCGCATTGGTTCTGCAATAGTTTGGGTTAGTGTGTAATGTTTACATAGTATAATAGTCCCAACATGAGAACTTCATGCATGTTCCTTCTTGGCCAAGATTCTTTGAAACAACTTGGAATATAATATATTGATTAAGGGATGAGAATAGTACCCAAATTTGAATTTCAACTTTATTGTTGATGTGGTCTTTCTCTTTGTTTGCTTGCTTGACAACAAGAAACCCACGTTATACTTTACTCCATTAGTGGAGTGGCTAGACTCATCTTTCCATCTTGCAATTATTTTGGCGAACTTGCACTGGGAAGTTGATACCTAACTTGTGGTTTCTCATGCTAAAACTAGCACCGGATAAACCCCTTTTCAAATATTTTATTTGGTATCACAATCAGGTGTTTGACCTAATCTTATTGTACAAAAGCGTCAAGAAGCAGCAACACTTCATGCCAAAAGAGGTGGAGTAGTGACACTTTCTACAACTCCAAGCAAAGAGCAACAACACTTCCTATCACTCCAAGCATAAAAAAATGACACCTCCTACTACTTCAAAGCACATAACACACACAATTTGATCATTTTTTTTGAAATTGAAGAAATGTACATTATTTTATGCTGCTGTTATAAACTATACATTATTCAATGTTTCCATTCTAAATATTTCTAATACACTTTTTTTTAACGAATTTGATTTCAAATAAGAGAAATACAAATTGAACTCTAAGTTTGCATTTTTTTACATTGATTTCAAGCAAGAGAAAAAGGTATGAAAATCTATTGCGTGTTTTTTTACTAGTCGTGGTATGTCTATTGTTATTTTCCATTAATTCTTCAATGTTAGGAAGTTGACTACCTTTTTTTGTTAAGCTATTGGAATTCAATAAATTTTAGTTATGTGATCCTTCTAGAATACTAATAATACTTATTATTATAATTAAAGCCCTTTCCGCTAAGTTTCTTCTAAATCAAGGTTCATGCAACACTCCTTTTGTCATGTTCTTTTGATTGTTCTATTATATAATTAGTTATAACATATAACAATCATTATAAGTTTGCATTTCCTTATATCTGTCTAATATGATCAAAGTTTTACTTCATATACAAATAGAAATTGATTTCAAAAAAGAAAAATAGAAATAGAATTCTCATAAGCGTTCTAATGCGTTAATGTTTGGAAGCTAGTTACACAATGAGTATCATACATATTTGAATCAAATCTACACATCAATACATAACAAATCAAGCATTATGCTCACAACTACACCCACACACCCTTGTTGTCGTATATTAAGTCTTAAATGATGACCAATTATTTCGAGGGCTAATTATTGTTGCTCATAATTTGAAGGTGGATCATTCCTCGAATTTGTAGTTTGGGAGATGCTGAAATCTAATATCACAAATGAGATGGAAACAATGATCATCAATGATTCTCCATTTACTCATTTGCTATAGTTTAGTATAATCTTCAAAACCTTATAATCCTAAACAATAAAAGAAACCAACATAATAAATACATGATAGTTAAAAAAAGGAAATAAAAAATAAAGTTACAAGTATATGATAGATAAATAACCCACAACTACCAACTACTAGAATGACCAAGGGTATGAACGATTATGGAGTAAAGTTTTGAAATATGTATTTAATATTACTAGTACAAGGATCATGCTCGTGTTAGGTTGTAAGTGAATCTATCTCTTTTGATTAATAATTAGTTTATTATACATATCAAATAGAGTTTCTGATTTTGTTGTTGTTTTGCTTTGACTATATTCATCGTTAGACTCATCTTTGACTAATAATTAGGTTGTAAGTGAATGCTACTGGTACAACTACCAGCATGTATTACTGACTCTGAATATGACAGAGAGACGGAATCAGAGATGGAACAAGAGCAACAACAATGCTAGAGCAACGGCGAAGATGAAGAGCACATAGTGAATCCATGGGAAGTTACAGCTAAAGATCGAGGCAAAATTGACTGCGACAAGTTTGGTTGTCAAAGGTTCTTTATCTATCATGTAAGCAAAGGAAAAAAAAATCAACAGAGTTCTATCGAGCATTCGTTGAAGAACGAAATGCTGCCGCTCCTTTAGGCGGGCAGCAACAGAAGTTACATCTCTTCTACAGGAGCAACGTGCCATGCTAACACTCTCTGCTGGGTCGAGCAAGCTTCTTCGACACTCCCACTGAGCTAAGTGGAAACTAAGAACATGGATCGGGCACAATGGATTCAATTCAAGTTAAGCAACATAGGTAAGTAATAATCAATTTAAACTAAAACTAATCAACTAACAATTGCAAATCTAGCTAGCTTTTGCACAAATTCGGTAAGAAGTTGTTCATCAATGTCGATGGCTCAACTATGTGTTGGAGAATAAAGATGGTGCAAGTGATGGAGAAGACATTGAACATGTTGAAGGAGCATGGAATGGGAGACTACGCGAGGAGGGGCGAGAGGCTGTTGAAGCAAGAGGAGGAGAACGACGAACGGACGGGCAGTAACTATGTCAGTCATAAGTAACTAAACTAGATGACAAGGGTAAAAATGGGAGTTTGCTGCCATGTTCAAGCGTTGTACAACGCTAATTTAACTATTTTTTTTCTCTCCTTTTGTTCAACCATCCACCCCCTATTTTTGTCTGCTAATTTCAAAATCAATTTGGATGGCATGATGTCAGTGTTGCATGTTAATACAAACAATAAATTTAAATTAAATACTCTCTTCATTTTTAAAAGATTATTTTTTAGTAAATTATACACTATTTTAAAAGATAATAAATATATTCTTAATATACCGATTATATTCTTTATTTAATAATAGTATGACAATTAATATATAAAAAAAGAAAGATAAAAATTGAATGAAAAATTTTATTTTCAAATAAAAATTTTAAATTAAAAAAACTTTATTTTAAAAACGAAGGGAGTAAATAACATTGTAGAACAAGGGGCTGAATTGCTAGTTTTCAGGCTATTTTAAAACTAAAAAACATAATATTTTGAACTAATGTCTAGGGTAATAATCAAGCTTTAAGTAAAAAGAATTAAGAAAAAATACCGTCATATTTAAAATGATATGACAACAACAACGAAGGAACTTCTTGCTCAGAAAAAAAAAAACGAACAATGAAATGAGAAAAATATATATGCGTCAAATATCTCAAGGGGCATCGTTTTCGTGCAAACACATTTGCCCCCCATCACCACATATATCATGTGGTGAGTTCTAACTAGTAGATATATGTCCACAGCTATCCATTGTGCTGTACGATTAGATCAGTCGAAAATAAAAACCATAGACCATTATTTAACAACATAGGCCATAATCAATCTGTAGTCCGTACTTCCACTTACAACCTGCATTCGTTATGATATATTCAGAGTCGATCCCATCCTGGACTAGGAACAATAAGGCTGTCAAATCAAAGTGTCTCCAGCATCGTCAGGTATTCAGTTATGGCTTCAGCTTCTTTGGTTACATCAATGTCATAATCTGCCAATGCATCTCCATGGTCTAGATCCTGGACAAGTTCACTTTCCATCTCCGGATCAAGTTCCCCCTCTTGCACGTGAGAGCTCGATGAACCTTCATGTTCCTCCTCACCTTCTTCTTCACCAGAGAAACTGGGGTCTGAATTGGGTTTAGAAGCATCAGATTCCGGATTCTCATCCATTAATGTGGACTGCGAGTTGTTTGCTGCTGAATCCTGCATGGGATGTGCGAGCAGGTAGTTCAATGCAGCAGATCTCGTGCCACAAACACGAATAGCTTCCAGTGCTGCAAAGAATATTAATACATAAACAGTGAGGAAACCCTACCGCTATCAACATCTTGCATTTGCTCCATAGATGCATTTACGATGATTGTGGTCAGATGAGTATATAGTTTGCTAGTGAGGAAACTTGAAGGTGTGCTGTTGATCAATATTCTCATATTCCTCAACCAATGATGGATGCAGATGTCAAATCAGCAATTACCAAAGTAAAACAAGTGACTGAAGAGTTTCAAGCTACTCTTATGGTGATAGAAACAAGTACTGTTTCTCATAATCCAAAACTGAACTTCCAAGTAAACGACAAAACAAGTATTGTTTCCAGCTCAAATTCAAGGGCACGCTCTAGATGTGCGCAATGAAGATGCTGAATTAAATTACAACTCACATACTCCGTGCAATTAACGGCCTCAAGCTGTGTTTGAAACATCAATGCTCAAGAGGGAAAAACTAGAGTGACAAATTCTGCTCATCCATATACTCAGTTTGACTCTTGGATTGACAATATTTAGGTTTTCAAGTCAAAGTTCACCATGTTCTTACTATTTGCCGCTGCAGATCTTCCAACAATCTAGGGTTGATGAGATTTTAGATCATACAAGTTTACAAACTCGTAGTCGGTTTTCACTGAGAGAATGTAGTACAGACAATGAAAAATCAGCCCAAGTTCATATATTTATTTTATAACATTAGATTTAGTAGATTTAGATATTATTTGGTAGAATTTGACGTTACCATTTAGGGTTTGCTTTAATCATCTCAGAATATAGCATTTATTGATGCAGAGCTTGATTCAATCAACTTAGGATTTATGTTTATTGTTTCTAATACCTTGGCCTAAGACTTATATTATTTCTCATACCCGAATGAATGTTAAGAGTTATTAAACTGAGTAAATTAAGCATTGTTTTTTCTCCTGATTCCTACTTCTTTTCCAACCCTACATCATAAGATTGTCGCTTTCTAACATCTCTAGACCTTCTGCCATTTTTAACCCTTGATCCAGGTCTCTGGGTGATATTTCTAGTAATGTACAGCTGACGGACAGTTTCATCTGTTCTATGAAGACATCCTAATATTTTTTGTTTACTTTAGAAGAGGGTATCCATTCCAGTGACATCATAAATGGATCACAGAACATTTATTTTGGTCATAGAATTAACAACTTGACACAAACTTTCCGAGAAGGTGAACAAGATTTTAAACAAAATAACACAAAATACATGTGTGAATACCTCTTGACCTATCAAACCCCATGCAGGTGAGACTTGCAGCAATCCTTTCTCTTGATCGTTCATGTCTCTTCCTCTTCCTTGATTCAATATCAAGCTGCAAGTTGAAAATATTAGGAAACAACTTAAATTTGATATAACAAGACATAGGTATGCATGGTAGTACTAGCTAACCTGTATTTTTGAATTAAGTGCAGGATTGGTCAAATCATCTAAGGCCATCTGAAAGTCATTTTCATTCTTTCGAAGGGCTTCTGCACAAAGCTCCCTCGTAAATCTGACTCATAAAAAATAACATTTGATCAATTTAACTTTCACCCAAAACTAGTTACTACATCAGCCATATGCCATTGTAATGAAACAGTTTTAACTAGTTGTGAAGGTTCACGTTTACCCACATCTACTACTACAGGAGAAGTACTTCGAATGGTACATACCCAACATGGACCAATCTCTTTAATAATTCCATGTCAACAGCTTTCCCGAGAGGTGTCTTTCCGTAACGCTTCTGCTCCCTTCAAGTAACTCAGGCATAATAGTATCAGAAAAGATGCAGCATAAACGAGAAATTACAATCAAATACTACTTGGTACAGACAAACCTTATTTCCTCCCTTCGTTGTATATCTTCTTGACGCTTCTTTTCTCTCTGTTCTCTCTCCTCAATCAGAAAGTTAATGGCACTTTCAACATCCTGGTTGTTCATTTTCAGGGCCCTCTTTGCTTCCTGTTCCTTATATCCCATGCCCATCATCTGAGATAAGGCTTCATCTGACACTTGCAGCTGATTCAGAGACAACAACCAGTTTCATGAGATTGTTAAATACCAGTCGCAGAAATAAGTTAACAGAAGAGCCCGACTTTGTTTTTGTCTAACCTCACGCTAAAGTAAAACTAAGAGCATCTCCATCTCATGACACATCAGATTCTCACTTGAGACCTAAGATGAGACTCGTGTCCCTAATGGTGGATTTCATCAAAGAGACTCCGATCACTACTTTTTATTTTATTTAACCCACCCACATTTTATTCAATCCTCATTTATTTTATGAAATGCGTTAGTTGTATTCATACTTTTGGATTAATATTTCGAATTAGATAAATAAATAGCAAAAAAGTTATGGGCAATACTTTTCAATTTGATAAATATATTGGGAACAGTAGAAGTATTTTTCTTGGACAATTATAAAAGCACATTAACATACACATGCATCACACAATTAATCATTGAACTACATAAATGCATGTTGAATTGCAAGATTAAACATGAGATCATATAAGTATACATTAAACTAGAGATCAAGTTCCTTCCTTTGAAGTGCATCAAGGTGAGTAGGCATAGAAGAACTAGCAACTTGTGGGTTTTGAGACGTTGAAAAATTGAATTTTGCAAACAATAAACAAATTAAATAGATTGGGATCCATTTGATAAAGTATTGAATCTAGTGTTTGAAAAGGCCTAAGGCGCACTTAGGTGATACGGGTTCCTAGAGCTTAAGCATCTAGGTGCAAGGAGAAGGTGTGTGCCTAAGTGAAATGAGGTGTTAATATTACTCGTCTAATACTACTTTTGATCTTCCTAAAATATATAATTTTTTACAAAATCATGTCTTATTTATCTTCCCACGATGCTTTTCCTCCTCCCTTTCCTTCAGGCTTAAGGCACACTTAGGTGATAGGGGTCCTAGAGCTTAATCATCTAGGTGCAAGGAGAAGGTGTGTGCCTAAGTGAAACGAGGTGTTAATATTACTCGTCTAATACAACTTTTGATCTTCCTAAAATATATAATTTTTTCCCCACAAAATCATGTCTTATTTATCTTCCCACGATGCTTTTTCCTCCTCCCTTTCCTTCCCAGCATGAGCTTTAGTTATTGCATTTATAAAAATAAAGCCCAAAAATAACTAAACAAAGTTTCTTTCTCTACACTAAATGCATTTCATTTCTTTCCTTTCCCATTCAAAATTACACCTATTGGTATTCCTATGACCTTTTTTCCCTCCTCCCTTTCCTTCCCAATTGATTGCAGATTTGTTCGAATTAAATTAAAACCTAAAAGTAGATAATTTTTAGTAAGGCGCGCACCTTAGAGCCTTGTGTGTCTCAACACCTTAGTGCGCCTAGTGCACCTTAGATTAGCCTTGCCTAAGATGAAAAAAGAAAAAAAAAAAAACCCTCGCGCCTTGCAACTGAGGCACACCTTCTCAAACACAACCTTGCAAATATCTTAGAAAACGAAAAATTTGAGAGGATCTCCTCTTGTGAAAATTTAGAATTTGAAATGATGTTGGGAGAGATGTGAAATTTTGAGTAGAACAATGAGTTTTTTATAGACATATTTTTCTAATTAAACAAAGAAATTATATGGCCTTAATAGCCACTGAAGCTAATGGCCAGTTTCAACAAACAAACATTTGACTAACAGCTATTTTATTCTATTTATTAATGCAAAAACAAGAGAGAATTGAAATATGAGTCATATCCTGGTATAGCAGCTGGCTTGCACATGAAATCTTTTCCCACATCAACCTCACAAAATAACATCATATCATAATGGACAGAAAAAATAATTGCATGTTCTGATGTGCATGACATGCACCCAAAAAAAAAAGAAAAGAAAAGAAAAAAAGAAAGGAACAAGGACACAAAGAGAGATGCTCTAGCACCACTTCCTAAGGTATTAGGGTTTTCATTGATGAAATGGTTCAGCAAGATGAAAACATAATGAAATGCTGTTTTTGGAGCTTGTAGTGCAAAATCTTACACATAACCCTCAATCTATTATCAAAATGAATTTTTAAGCTGAATAAGAGTCAAATGGAACCCTTTGAAAATTGCTGGAGGGAGGGGGGGATTTTTGTTTCCAGGGTTTCATCTTTTCCCCCAGTGGAGATGCTATAAGGATGTCAAATTTACTGAATCCTCTCAAATATATGTTTATTGCGATTTTGGTAGGCACAAACTCTCATCATAACTATAAGATAATCATGGATTCACAATGTACTACCTTCCATATATTTATTTATATCTTTTTGGAAAACTAGGCTTGGTCACAAAAGGTGGCGCTGTGTTAGCTACTATCTTCATGTGCCTAAAATCCTACTAATTTGAGGTAATATAATTCAAGTGTGCTTAATAGCTAACGTGACAGCTAACCTTAGAGTATTTTGCTTGAGCAGAAGTCAGCAAGTGCCTCGATTTTTCAAATTGGCCGATGTGAAATGCTATCACACCCTCCAGCAATTCCAGCCTCAAGTGCCTACAGAGTAATAACATGTGCAGTTTCTCAGCAACATCAGTCTAAATATTAAGCAGAAAATAGAACTGAAGATGAGAAAACTTTTGCTCACAATGCAAGCTCTGGACTACGACCCCCTTGAAGCTGTCTCACACGGGAGGCGTCCTTCCCATGAGCACGCTCAATGCCTTGCCTAGCTTTGGCAAGACGCTCACCAGCTACAGAGAGACAGTTGATATCTCGCATCATAAAATTGCACCACACCATGTCGATTTGAAGAATCGGGACATTGTCAACACACTGAGAGAGCAAAAGAGGGTGGGAGAGAGAGAGAGATTGCAAGTTTTATTTCTGCTGGGTTGTAGAAGTAGACTTCACTGAGGTAGCAGTTAAGCTGAAAGTGAAAAGTACAAAAAAATAACCAAAATTCTATCCCAAACAAGCACCACTTACCTCAATGACCTTGGGGTTGCAGAGGGTAAAAGCCTCCTGAAAATTGAAGATCGATTTCTCATAACATTGCAACTAATCAAATGACCAAAATAAAATGACAAAAAACCCGCTATCTCCTAATATATGTTGCCCTCTGACCAAGTTTAAAGGTAATGGCATTGCAGAAGCAGAACACAGGTACACTTGAAAAGACATGGAATGCAGAAAAATCAAAAACAACAAATCAGTCAAGGAAGCCATTCAGTATAGCTCTCAATCACTTTTGCAGCTGTATTTTAAGTTCATAAAAGCAACAAATCGATCCCTTAACTCAGACTATTATTAATTTCCCTATAAGCTGCTGTTAGGAAGGTCTCATAAGAGAATCTTTGCTGCTAGGTATGTGTCAAATCTGTGGGGGATATAAGTCTCTATTTATTATATATATGGTAGGATTGAGTCTGTTAGGGATGTTATGAGTCACCAGCTGAGCTGGCAGGAAACAATTCTGTTAGTAAGATTTAGTGAGTCATGCAAGTCACGGAATCATTATATAGAGTCGAAGGAAAGAAGGGAGGACAGGCATTCAGTAAAAGGAAAATTGGCTGGGAGGTGTCCAGGTCCTCAAAATCCTGGGGCTACTGTAGTCTGTGATTCCTCTTGTTCAAAATCAATCTATCCAAATACTCTTTCATTGTCTCAAATTTTTCTCAGAATATTACAATTGCAGCAGTTTGGGAGGGGGTTCCTATCAATTTGGTATCAGAGCGGTCGGACACTGAGAGATGTGGCACAGGGAATGATTGATCCGTTAGAAAAGAAACTGGGGTTAGTTCAAGTAGAATGGCAGCAGGAGATGGAAGATGAGAAAGGGGAAACCATAAGACTCAGCAGCCATAGAGGATGAAGTTTACCTGCATGAGAATTTGCTCACTATGTGCCACAAATATCTGGAGCTGTAACAAACATGGGTGTTGACATTACAAGGAAGATTGTCCAGTGAGGTGCATGCAAACATATTTCTAAATGGGCTCAAGCCAACAATTAGGGTGGAGGTCAGGATGATGAGACCCAGTGAATTATCTGAGATAATAGAAGCAGCCCAAAGGGCCAAAATTAGGAATCGGGCCTTATTAACGTGTCAGATCTGCAGGAATAGAAGGCAGGGCTGGGAATTTGAATGCCATCAATGTGCAGTCTAAACTTATTTCATCCCACACTGAGTGGAGTTCTTCAACTACTATGTACTACCACCAAGACGATGTCAGCACCCCAACCAGCTAGGATTGCAAAGACCACTGCCAGGGCACAAGAACTTCTAACAGTGTGCTGAACACCAGGATATTGGTCATACACCGATGCTGATCCACAGAGAAGAACGAGACGAGAGGCTGTGAAGATGAAAGGTTGTTGAGGATTGGAGGGAAATCGACATGCAAAGATTTTGTCCGGATGCACTCTGTGGAGAACCCCAAAGATGTAATTGTATTTGAGCCCCCTTATTCTATATTTTTGCTGTGCCTGAAGTCAGAATCGCCTGATTGTTGCTTCATGACTAATGGCATGGCAGTTGAGATATCAGTAATCTAGCAATTCCTATCAAAATATTTTGCAATTTTTCTGGTGACTTTAGAAGTGAGAAACATGAATGTAAATGTTACTAGATGCACGCCATGAATTTGATGAAATGTTTGGAAAAGATGCAGGCTTAATAAATGTTGTTAAGAGGTTTGTCAAGGACGGGATAAGTTTCACTTTGTATCTGGTGAATTATTTAGCCAACTCAGAGCTTCTAGAAACCAAATTTTCTGCTAAAATGTTGAAGAAGGTTATGGAATGCTACTGTTCTGGATACTCCAAGGTTACTGTATACTCGGTGATCTATGCTGGATGTCGGGTTATTATGAGTTTTGAGTTCACTGTCAGAGCAGTTGGGTGGAAGAGTTGTTTCGATACTTGGAAGTGACAATTTAAAATATTCTACGGAGCAAAATACGACCAAAGATATAGGAGTAGGTGTACATCGTTATCCATCTCTCATTCTTGGGTTTTTTCATCGACTCCAAGGTTATCCATGATGAGCTCGAGAGTTGTTTATCATTTTCTTGGTGCTGCCACTAAGGCAATAAGAGTTCGTTGGGGGATCATGGACATAGAAATTTATTTTGCTCCAACTGGACAATTTTCTTCAGCCATTAGTGTGGGCAGTCTTATTGTTATGATGGGAGGTTGTCTAGAACTATATGTTGGATATGAAACATTCTTACAAGGGATGTTTGCAATGGGTCAATGCCATATCGTATAATTGCATAGCTTCTTAAGGGTTATAAAGTGGCAGTTAATGAAAGCCGGAAGGAGGTCATCTCCAAAGGTGGCTGAACTTTTAACTCACATAAAAGAGAGGAACATGTGGATAAAAGTGGTGGTTGTGCAACCAAATGTATGGCACTGGTTCATCTTTGACAGAGGATGACAGATTGTAGTTACCTTGCCCTCAAAGTGGACGGGACCAGGATGTTGTGGCAGCTTTTGCAATGGATTGACTTACTTCTTCAATCTTCACCATGAGGATAAGGTGATTCTTTTGGCGGCCGGTGATGTTAGGAGGGTCTCATCGGGGAACCTTTGCTGCTAGGTATATGTGTCAAAACTGGGGGGATACGAGTCTCTATTTATTACATATATTATAGGATCAAGTCTATTAGGGAAGTCGTGAATCACCAGCTGAGCTGGCAGGGAACAATTCTGTTAGTAAGATTTAGTGAGTCATGCAAGTCACGGAGTCATTATATTGAGTCAAGGGAATGAAGGGAGGGCAGGCATTCAGTAAAAGGAAAATTGGCAGGGAGGTGTCCAGGTCCTCAAAATCCTGGGGCTACTGTAGTATATGATTCCTCTTGTTCAAATTCAATATATCCAAATACTCTTTCATTCTCTCGCGTTTTTCTCAGAATATTACAATTGCAGCAGTTTGGTAGGGGTTCCTATCAGATACCAATCACGTTCTCAGCCAATGCACAAATCATCATAGAAATTTACAGAGGAAACCTTCTCGGATACTCGTAGTTACCCAGATCTGAAGCCCATAAAACTTTTTCAATGAGACATCACTAACCTCTCCCATCGCAAGCACTTCTAGGGCATCTTTATACTGCTGCTGCATCATCATACGCTTCCCTTTTGCATGAAACATTAGACCCATCATTATTGCCCTATCAAATGTGCAATATTATGTACAAGTGATGAGACGAAGGCTCAAGTACATAAAAATGGAAGACATTACAGCACTTGATAGTGTATTTTCAGCTCATTAGCACACCTTTGATCAGTGTCGGTGCCCAGACTGACTTTCTTTCCTCCCTGATCTTCAAGTTCTATATTGAAGTCCTCAACTGGTAGATAGCCATCAGCGTGTCTCTTGGCCAGTGCAGTTGCAGCAGCCCTGATAAATTTAGAAGTCACTACAATAAGGAAAGATGGAAACATTTTCTGCCCAGGGCAAGAGTAATGAATTTCCACCACTGAAGCTGGAAATGAAGCATCCACCCAGAAACTGAAATGCAACTTGGTTTTTTTGGGGGGGGGGGTGCAATTTCAAGTACAACAAACACCTCCTCATGCATAACAACAGCAAGAGTTCACAGAAGAACATCAATATCTCCACAAGCTAGGGAATTTTGAGTTCACCCAATCAATGTTTAAATGGAGCAGATTGCAGAAGCTCATGCACAGTAGCAATACAAATACGTCATTGCCAAATTTGGCTACAAATATCTATTTTTACCAACGCTAAAGAACAATCACAAAGTAAAGTGTACAATTTTTGATGAAAGTGCCAAACATATGAAACATGAATTAAAGATGCAGCTTTCAGCAATATTTTTCCAAAAAATAAGAATTCGTACTGCATATTAGAACACAGTCCTTTATATATATTCTTGCATATTTTAGTAATACTAGTTTTTCATTGCATGTGATGTGTGCTTAAATTATACCAAAATTAGTTTTTTTTTAAAAGGAAAAGTTTTATTTTACTCATTTTGTTTGAGTTGTACCAAATACACATTCAAACAGAAAAAAAAAATCATTTTGATAATGTATTTGAAATTTTAATGATAATATATCATGAATGCCATTGCGATCAAACATACTGACCTTGTCCCATTTATCTAAGTATGGTTTAAATTTAGAATAGGTAGATGTCAAACCGCACAAATAAATATCAAACTGTGATCTTTAGCATAGAATATTTGGTAAGTCTCTTCCTCAATATCAAAGCACATTCCCTTATAACATTACGCAGTGATCAGCCCACCAAGTGCATACGTTATAATGCATATGAAGAGGCCAAGCATATACAATTAAATATCGGTCCCAACACCCAATATTAGCTGATATTTATCAAATTTGGGTCAGCCGATACACAACGGTTTTAGAATTTCGCATATTTATCAGCAATATATCGATTATCAATCGATATTTGGCGATATTTTACCGATACTTATCAATTTTTACCAATATTTATTGCTATTTGTTAATAATTGCTGTGAAAAAATATAAAAAAAGTATACCGTGACGTATAAAATATCGTTCACGACACCCCGATACCGCGACACCACAATCGCAACGTGATTTTATTGCCTTGGCTAAGCATTGGCCGCTGCCAACAGCTTATGGGAAACAAATTGAGTCATACTTCATTAATAGGGGTTTAGGGATGATTTCCCCTGAATTGAAAAAAGAGAATAATTTCATACAATCTTAGGCAACTCCTAAGGATTTTATACTTTCAAACACCACCTAAGGCTAAAGACATCTTAGGATAAAGAAAGGAGAGATTTTTTTAAAAATAACTCTTAAACTCTTCACTTGAGAATGAGAATAAAAGGCTCTCAACCTATGGCACAAAATGCTTCATAATCAAGTCTTGAACTCTTGAGTTTGCAGCTGTCCATTTCCTTGAAATGAGCTGCATATAATCAGCCCTAAAGGACTCAAAAACCCTTAACAAACAAGCCACAAAGAGGCTGCTGTTGTTGTTGACAAAAACAAGCCCAACATATGGTTCCAAATGAAACATTTCGGGATGGTTTAAGGCCTTTTTGCTTGGTTGAACGGAGTTGAGATAAATACTTGGTATATGGTGGTTGCTTTAGAGTTGGTTGGATGCCAAAGAATTTCTTGAACTCAAGGATGTCGAATTCTTCACAATTTAGCCTTCCTTGAACAAATTTAACCTTGGGCAACAGCTCTTGATAGGTGTTTAGGATAACAACCAATTCATCATAATTTTATATAACAAAAAATAAATTGGAGGTGGATGCTCCTGCATTATACAACCTAGATTGTTGAGGATGAAACTTCATTCTTCAAATAAAGGATCTTGAGGTGTTATTGAAGAACAAACTCCCTCACAAAGCTTCCCTTCATGTGCATCTTGAGCAAACAAGTTAGAAACATTTAGGAACCAAGAACAAGGGCACAAACAAACATAACTCCTCATTGATGTGCAAACCTCCTCCTTAAGGAGTGATTCAACCAAACAAGATCAACGGACAAAGGTTCCCATCAAAGAAAAAGAATGACGTCCCATAGTGAACATGACTTGAGAATGAAAGTGGTGAAGTCAAAAATCATGACTGTTCACCCATGTGTAGGGACTTTTATCAAAGGTGTGAAAGTTAAGTTTGGAAACACTTAACTTCACCAAAATTCATATAATCGTGCCTTGGAGGTGGTGATTCATGTAAAAATATGTGACTAAATGCATTTACCATTGGATAGCAATGAAAACCCAAGATATTATTCATATGGTCAATCTCCACATCAAAGGGTAAGGAATGGATTGTTTTGTTTCTACCTCAGAGGTATATAATTCGATCCAATCTTCAAATCTCACACACTCACTAATCTTCAATGGCTTCTCAAGGTTAACAATACATGCTCCCATGGAAAACGTGCTACAAAACACTAGATAAAAACTATTACTTAATAAGAAAGAAGTAATAGTTTCAATATTTACCTCAAATGGAATCTTAAGTTATTCCGATGGTGAAATAAGAGTCAAGTTGACACACTCTTCTTCATCAACGACCAAAGAGACATCCTCCTTTGACAGATTGCATTCGATGGAGAGGACTTCATTTCCTTGAATTTCAATTTGCTTTGTGTTCACTAGGTGTGGTGGTTCTTGAACCATTATGGCTTCTCCTTAGACAACAATATCAAGCTACTCGTTCTCCTCTTTTTCACCAAGTGACTTTATAAGAGCCTCAACTTTAGAGGTAGAAGAAGTCTACATAATCTTACTTGGTTCCATAAGATTGAACCATGTAGCCCTTTCTTCTTCATGGTTGGGCTCCTCTTTTTGTTTCTCCTCTTAAATGGTGTCTTCAAGATCCAAGAGTATCACTTTCCATTTGTTAGGACCACAGACTTGGAGTAGCCAACACCAAGACATTTTAAGCATCAACTATATTTTAATTTACCTTCACCTTGCATTTTCTTAAGGACTTAGCAATAACTTCAACTTTGGAGTGTTCTTTTCTTGTTTGCAAGTAGCCACCTTGTTGTAGAAGTTACACTCATGAGATGGGAGTAAGAACTCTTTTCTCATGAGCTTCTTCATGACTTTACTTTTGGCTTTTCCTTCATCTTCCTTTGATGGCAAAGGTTCTTCCACCAAAATGAAACATAGCCTTTAAATCTCACAATAGCAACTTTGAAGGCTTTCTCATTAGAGTATTCATTTATTTCAAACTCCTTTGAACATTTTTTCCTCCAACAAGAATGATCTTCAAGGCTGCCATTAAAGTATAATGGTTTCTTGGCATTCCCATGATCCTCCTTCTATCAATTGGAGTTGTTGTTTCCATTCCCCCCTCTCCATTTTGCAAGTATGGTGGGTGATAGGTAAAAGTGGGGGTAAATAGAGGTGTATGATGGCTAGGGGTGGTCAAGTGTGTTTGTGTGGGTGATATGAACGAAAATGGTGAAGAAAATGATTGGAAAAAAAGTGATGGTATAAGAAGGTGGCTAGGTTGAATGAAAATGGTGGCAACAAAAATGTAAGGAAAATGATGGTGGTGTGGAATAGTAGATGGGGTGATGAATTTGTAAGAAAAGAAGAAGAGAAAGACTCAATTTAATCAACCTAAGCTCAATGCCAATTTGATGCATATGAGAAATAAATTGGGTCATGCTTGATTAGGGGTGGTTTAGGGTTGATTTCTGCTGAATTAAAAAAGAGAAAGGAGATAAGAAGGGATAATACTTTCATACATTCTTAGGCACCTTCTAAGGATTGTATACTCTCAAAGAACACCTAAGGCTCGAGCCATTTTAGGATAAAGAAATAAGATATTTTGAAAACTAACTCTCAAACTCTTCAATTGAGAAAGAGAATAGAAGGCTCCCAGCCTATTGCACAGAATGCTTTTTAATCAGGCCTCAACTCTTGAGCTCTTGAATTTGCACCAGTCCATTTCCTTGAAATGAGCTGTACCTAATCAGCCTGAAAGGACTCAAAAACCCTGGACAAACAAGCCACAAAGTGGCTGTTGCTGTTTATAAAAATAAGCCTAATATATGGTTCCAAATGAACCATTTCTAGATGGATTGAGGCCTTTTTGCTTGGTTGAGTAGAGTTGAGATGAGGACCTGGTGTTTGGTGGCTGCTTTGGAGTTGGTTGGATGCTTAAAGACTCTCTTTGACTCAAGGATGTTGAATTCTTCACAATATGACCTTCCTCAAAAGAATTTGACCTTGGATAAGGGCTCTTAATGGGTGCTTACAATAATAACAAATTCATCATAATTTTTTATAACAAAAATTAAAAAGATGGTGGATGTTCCCGCATCATTTAAGTCATATCAGTACAGTCCACTCATGGGATCTTAGTCATTCACTCACTGAACGCCTAATTTTATCCTTCAATCCCTAATCCACAAAAGGTTTTTGCCCTTCAAAAAGAAGCGCTTGTGGTTTGTAACAAAAGTAGTAAGTCTGCATTTTGCCCTTAGCCCCTTTCATTCCTGAACAGCTTCTATTTGATCTTCCCAGCAAGGTAGTAGTTCTATTTATTTAATCAAGTTACCGAATAACTGAGAGCTGCCTATTTGTGCATCGTAACCTGCCATAAATTTTTGGAAGGCGATAGCTCATCCACAATTTTGAAGACTCTTAAATACAGGCAGAAACTTTGGGGTAGTTAGTATACAAAAGGTGGTAGAAAGATGTAGAAGAAGAGAAATTCTGGCCTTGCTGTGCTGGTTAGGATCGGTGAGAAACAAATAAATGGATGAAAGCGGCATTTAAAACACAACAAAAATATAGCAAGAAACTCAATAGACATATTTAAGGAATTTATTAACTATATTTTTTGTTCAGAGGGATAAGTAGATGCAAGGCATAAATCTTAGCTGTGATAAGAAGAAAAAGGGAAGAAAAAAGATTAATGTCGACAGGCATTTTTCTCAAGTATACATTCATATGTATATGTATGACGTTTCCCAGAATGAAGAAGAGCTAATAGGCCCTGAGATAGTTATCTGAAGCATGTGCCCTGCTGATACATCAGATATGTATTTCAAATGGCATTGAGGGACTCGTAGAATTTAAAATTCATAGCATCAACCACCTCAAGACACACATTACCATAGGGCGCCAAAACACAATTCGCGGGCCTAATTTCTCTCAAATACACTACTTTTTTTTAACATTAAATCCAATTTCCTCTTTTGAAATGCATTGTCAATACCAAGATAGCCAAACAACTTACACCAACCGTTTCCTGATGCATCATAAATAGTTTACTCGCTTGATCCACAAGTATTGAGTTCAAAAGCTTTAAACTGCTAATTATGATCAAAGTTGAGTAGGTTACAAATTGGCACAGCTCATCCATGAACCGCCCCGGCCCAATAAATCCATTGACAAAATGAAACTAAATATGTAGAGGTTACAGTATCTACCGCCAAGCTGGTAAGGGGACTAATTAGTGATAATCCAAAGATTACAACAGATGACAGAAAATACATGAAATCGGGTGCCGACTTGCCGATTAGTCATGTGTTTGGAGAAAAACCTTGATCAGTTAGGAATAAACGAAGTAGAAGAACAAAATTTGTTAGAAAATTCTGTTGATCGACACACACCCCCAAAATAAAGGAAAAGACAAGTGCTTTTGTCTTGCGTAAACCATCAATCACTAATTTTGCTACTCGCAAGTACACATTACCCGCCGAATTTTATGAGCATGAACAGAAAACGCGATCAACACCAAACAATTATTCAGTGAGGAAAATTTTTCCAGAGAGGAAAGCAATATCAGAACCAACATACTTGAGACGAGTAAGTCTATTCGATCGCTGCTCTTCGGCCATCAATTCCTCCTGAAGAGACTTGCCCTCGTCAACATTAACTCGGGTAGCCAGAATCTTTGCATTATTCTTGACACCCAGTTGGCCCAGTTTTTTATCCCCAATGTCATCATCGTCGCCACTGCTGCTGTTGCTGTTTTTCAAAAGCCGGCCAGCGCAAATTAAGTTGATTGAGTCTGGGGACAAGTTTGATCGCCTTGCAACCTCTTCTCTCAGCATAGCCACAGTCCAGTCACCTAATTCGACCTCTAGTACACCTGACCATGTCCCTGCTATTCTCAGTTTCGCCGCCATGGGAGCCGTAATAAGACGCAAAAACGCTACCGAGTACAAGTAATCTATTGTTGATATTTATACCGGCAAAATTCTATTCCGTTACCGTAACCTTTGCTATCATATTTTATTAATATTTTGTGTTTCTAATAGTGTTTATTAAATTTTTTTTCCTTAGTACTCATTCCATCAGTACGCCAGGGAGTGAAGTGAACCCCTAAAACTAAAAAGAAGGGGTGTCCGGAACAGCAATCGAACACGAATCAGTCATTTATTATATATAGGAAAAACTCTATGCCTCCGATAAAAGTAAATCCTCGGAATAGATTTTGGAATAGTAGTTCCATCCTTTTATATTTTAAATCAACTTCTACATCTACATCTAAATGAGACTTTTACATTTTAAATTAGTTTTTCTTAAATATCTAAATAGTGAAATAAATAATTTTTGATTGACTTGTTTATTTGAATCTTTTATATTTTGAATCTTTGATTGATCTGCATATTTGAAAATAGCTTAAATGTATCATGTTGTATTGTATATTAAGCTTGATATGTTTTTTCACTCGTAGGTTCATCTTGAAGACAAACTATTTCAGCACAAACTAATTATAAATTTCCGTCGGACATTTTATTTGGCAAGGATTGAATAATTAGAAGTTTGATAGTTGGTGAAATTGTTTGTACTTTCAAACATGGGATTGATACACATCTCCTAATAGAGGGAACTCACAAAATTTCATTGAAGTCAGGTTTTTCTTGGAGCTTTTGAAGCTGGAAGGGCAATGCAAAGTTCCTCTTAAGCAAATCTATATCAAGCTTTTAGTAAATATGAGTGCAGCTCAAACGTCTCAAGGTCTTCCGTCTGAGTAGAGCTATATGGTTATGATTCTTGTGGCTATATTAGATGATGTTGGTGCTTGAGATTTTGGTGATATTGTACAACTATGTTGAATGCTTATTGTTTAAGTGATTTAGTGTAAATTAAGGATTGCAATTTTGTAGTAAATATAGTGTGGAACCCATGGATATGACAACTCTCAAAAATATTTGATCAAATTTTGTTTTTTTCCCGTTATGGCTGAATAAAAACAAAGTATGTAAAATTTATCATATAGTGTTCTGACAATGATAGAACCCAATTAGCAGTGAAATTTTTGTGCACAAGTTTTTGTATGTGTCATTTTATGCAAATTCTTAATATATATGTCATTATGCCTCACTAGCTATAGTGGTTGATTTGGTAGAATGAGTCGCCTTTGGACTTTGCACATATTGGTTGGTGTACTTAATGTAGAGGCGTCATTTAAGTCAATTTCGAGTTGTATCATTGTAGTTCAAGTTGAATTTAAAATCGTTATGTAACCAAATTGGTTTTGTTATAGTTCAATTTGGTTTGGATTGTGCTAATTAAATTTGGTTTAGCTTCAATTATATGTGGTTGGGGTATTGTAGTGTGAGGAGGATAAATGTAAGATAGAGTGGAAGAGAAAAGAAATTGGTCAAATGTTAAGTATATAAGAAAATAATAATTAATTATTTAAATATATAAATAAATATTTAAATTTATAATTATCTAAAATAAATAATACAGATCTTAGGATGTTTCGCCACTACAAGCAAAATATACAAATAGGATTTGTGACTTAAATTCATACAATTTATTTCATGATATGAAGCTAGATGTGGTGATGGAGGAGGTGATAGGATAATTTGTGTGTTTTTATACAAATCAATTATTTATAATCATAATTAACTATAATTTTTCTTTGAATTTTCTTTCTACCAAACCAAACATAAGAAATTGTTTTCCACCACATATTTAAGCAATCGAATGAAGAAAAAAAATCTATTCCTCAACTTCATTTTCATTCTGTTTCCTTTCCTCAAAACTTTCTATAAATCAAACAGAACCTAAGGGTGTTTATATTCTTGTCAATTTATTCAACTTTATACACCTTACCTTTACCTACTATTGGAATTAAAAAAATGGTGAGGGAACATGGTGTCATGAGGTGACGAAAGTCCTATTCGTTGGAGATAATGAGGAGAAAAGTCCTAAAGCAGTCTTGAATAGTTGTATTTTTTTTGAGATGGGATAACTATTTAAATATAACAAATATTCCTTCATTATAGTTCAAATTTATTTTTCCTTTTTTTTGAAAAAAACTAAAAACTAATTTTAAAATAAATAATATTGGAAGGATAAGATGTAAAGCAAATTAAAGCTTAAGAACATTTTATTACTGTTAAGACGAAAATGAGTCAATCTGTTTATGAGCCCGTTTTGGTTTGGCATGTTAAAAGTCTGGTTCAACTCATTTATTTAGTTAAATAAGCCGAGTTTGAAAATTAATTTTAGGTTCATTTATTAAATAAGTCTAGTCCGATTATGATAAAAGATTAGAGCTTACTCATTTTTAGCACTAGGTTTGCAAGCTTAACTCATTTGAACATTACACTTGGGAACTTGAAATGGATAATTTATTTATTTAAATATATCAAACCTAAATTATATTTTAAAATTATTTATTAAATAAGTCAAGTTGAGCTCGACTCGATTTATTTATAGTTATAATTACAATAGCGGGCATCATCCAATCATTTGCCACATAATTTTTGCTAATGAGATTAGTGAAAACCTAATTCGAAAATAAAAGAATGAAGACTAGACCTTAGCCTATGTGCAATGTGCTTTGTAGAGCTATAAATGAATCGAGATGAGCCAAATACTTTAAGGTTCGGGATCTACTTATTTAATGAATGAGAATCAAAGTGAGATTCGAATTTTACTCATTTAACTAAATGAATGAATAGAACGAAGCTCACAAATCTAAACTATAAATGAGTTAAGTTAAACTTCTCAAGTTGCTCAACTTGCGACTCATTTACAGTCAAAGTGAGGAAATAAGCTTGTTTGGTTTTACTTTTTTTTTAAATGTTTTTTTATAAAAGTAATTATAATAAGTAATTTTAGGTCAATTAGTAGTTATTGATTTTATTTTAAAAAATTATTATAAAAAGTAATTAATAATAATTAATTTCTAAAATATTAAACCAAAAGTAAATTTAATCTACTTTTAAACGAAATTTTTCAAAGGTGTGGTATGATACTTAATTAATGAAAATTTCATTTAGAAATTTCACCTTCACCATTTCACGTCCAATCCACAACCCAACTCCATTACTACCTTCACTTGTCCCTCCCAAGCTTGCCTTTACAAGCTCTAATTTGTTCCGTCATTTTCGAACCTTCTCCATCGATTCGTCCCTCCCAAGATCGCCTTAACAAGATCTGACTTGTTTCGTCAGCACTAAACATTCTCCATCGATTCTATGTGTATTTTACAATATAAGGTATTGATTGTCATAACAATCAAAAGCGCAGCATTGTGGAAGGAGAAAACAAGGAAATATAAATGATCCACTCATGGTCTACACTATGATCTCTCAATGCTAGTCTTATGTACTCATTTGCTCAAGCAAACATTCTTTGTCTTTTTTTTTTGGATTGGTTTTTAGATGGTGAAATTTCCATTGTTCTGATTCATTTTCTCCATATAAGTGTTAGTGTGTAATATGTGTTTATTCCACTTGGAACCATGATATATGGTTCAACATTTCATTTTTTACCCATGGATTCCAATCATGGTGTTTGAATTTGTGTTAAATGGTCGATATAGTATTACCTTAGTGATTACTGTAACAGAATAGTTGTATGTTGATCAATTATTCCTTTTGGATGGTGATTCTTGACCTCGGTGATTGGGATAATGAATCTAGTTGTTTCTAGGGAAGAGATTTTATCCTTAGGTTAAGTTAGAAGATAACCCATCGCATTCATTCACCGAAGTCTTTTTAGTATGTATGTATGTATGTATGTATTATTCATAAAAAATTAAGGCCCTTCCCCCCTCAATACTTCCAAGGGAAGATTTGTGTGGCCAATGAAGCTGTTGGTTACCACCTAATTTTTCTACTTGAATAAACCCATGAATGATTTGATGTACAGTTGACAGGACAAGGAGGTGTTACTAGTTACTTATACGATCCACACGATTGACCATTTTGTATATTATCTTGTGTTGCCTGAAATTTGCTAGTAGAAACTAAAGCTGGATTACATATATTGAGTTGGATATTGTGTGTGTGTTTGGGGTGGCGGCTATGGTCTAATGATGTTATTTGGAGTATTCCTTATATGTCCCTTTCCCGTGGAGATATTAAATTTAAAGTTTGTTTGACTATTACATGACTAGGTGTTCACTTTATACTCCTTCATGGATAACATACACATGACATTGTTGAATATTTGTTCATTATTATTTCTTTTTCTTAGTTTGTCAAGAGAGATGATATTGAAGTGAATGATGAACCCTTCTATGCAAATTTACTTCAAGTTACTAGAGCATAAAGACCACACAGTAATGAACTTCTATCCAACACGGTATGTGAATGATTCTTTGATACTTCTAAGCTTATTTATCATTACATTGGTAAACACTCTGACTATGTGCATCACTTCGCTTATTAGCTTTTTGGCCTGAGCTCTAGAAGGTCTAACTTGAAAAAGTTCATACATGTATGAGATTGAACTCTAAGAGCATAAAGTCTTTATTTGAGAGTTAAAAAAAAGGAAAGAAATAAAATAAATTTCATGTCTACATATAATTCTTGTAAAAACTGAAAGAAATCAAACCAAGAAGAAAATATTTATTTCCTATAGGTTCTAATTTTTTGGATAAGAAAATGAGCTTTGTATATTCTAATGTTATATATCATAGATAAGCTCTCTTATAACCAAAAATGCTTTAGATCCTATAGCACATGAGGAAATTCATATGGAATCCTTGCTTGATTAATGGTTACCCCATTTAAAATTGACTTGGGCACCTTCTTGTCAATTAGCCTTCCATTACACAATTGCTTGTTAGACTGATCTCATGCCTACGATTGGTTAAAATTGATTGAATTGACCGGTCATTAATTTTATTTATGAAATAATTGTGAAAATGTTGGGATGAGTATAAAATATAACTCTAGAGTTAGCTAGAATACTAACCGGTAAGAAACAAATAACAAGGTTTCTTTTTCCCTGTTGTGAAGTATAGGAGATTGATGAGAAGATAATAATATAACAAGGTTTAATTGCTATATCTAAGATTGCTAATGATATTATAAGGTCTCATTGAAGCCTAGATGAGGTCCTTTATGAAATAAAAAATGATTCAATACTTTGGACTTATTTTAAATATTGTGCAAGAGCGATAGATAGGCACATATTGATGTTTTTGTTCTAAAGAATAAACAAACGTCATATCGTAATCGTAACGAAGTGTGATTTCAAAATGTGATAGTAGCTTGTCCTTTTGATATGCTATTCACATTTGTGGAAGCTAGATGGGAGGTATTGTCTCACGATTCTTAGATATTCTAACACTGTTGTAATACCCTAAATTTTAACTAATAATAATCCCAAGCAATTAATATTTTAACCTAATTCTAATCTCAAAAAATTTATTTTTTTACCTTACCCTAATTCCCTAATCCTAAATCTTAAATTAACCCTAATCCTTTTCTATGTTATTAGTATATTTTTTAAACCTAAACCTAACCTCGGATGATTGGTAATTAAATATTCTTAATAACCTAATCTAAATTATTTTATTCTAATCTTAATTCTAATTCTACCTTATTTTTCTCCCTTCGTTTTCCTTTTCCTCCTCTCATTTTCTTTTAGTTTCTTTTCCCTTGTCAGTCAACCTTATTTTCTTTCTTTCCTACTTCTCCCTCCTCTTGCGTGAAACAATCTCCCCCAGACCATTCCTCTACCATTCCATCACCTACGCCCTACCCTTATCATTACGCATGATATCCCTACCCTCATCATCACCCATATACCCTGCACTTATGGGTTTGCATTGAAAATTTTGCCTCGACTACCTCACCTATCTCCTCCCCTCTTTGTTGTGTGAATGTACATACATATATACATACATACATACATACATTATATATATATATATGCCCCGAACCACCTTACTTCCTCCCTCCCTCCATTTTCTATCAAAACATAACACCACCAACTGAAGATTTTTCTCCTTCTCTTCCTCCTTCTTGCCTTTGCCAAACACACCAAAAAAATACCACTGACAGCTCTTGTCATTCTCATTTTCACCGGCTGAAACCATCGATCCCACCCCCATAGCTTTGGTAAAGTACACTAGAAACACACCCTTAACACTAACCATTTCCACCAAGGCCCTCCTTGTGTCCTTTAGCCAAACTCACCAAACATCTCCATTTTCCTTCTCCCCTTGTGCATCGAAATTCCTCACTATTACCTACCCCTACCATCGGCCAAAAACACCGCATCACCCCATTTTTATTCGACCAAAACCACTAAAGCCAACCACCCCATTTGGTCACTTCCAAAGACGTTTATCACCCCCTTCAGCATCCTCCATCGCTGCACACCTCCCACCTTAGGCCTCCTTCACAATTACCCTACCAATATTATGGAAGCCTGTGTCGTTGCTACGCCCTTGGCTTGACACATTCCACCATTCCTCCTTCCTTTGTTGCGCAAGTTCCACCAATCACACCTTCGAGCTTTATTTCGGTTTTGCTCCAATCCTTTTACTCTTTGTTACTTTAGTTATTCCTTAACTATATAATTAATTTCTAATAACATTTTATTATTATTATTATTATTATTATTATTATTATTTCTTAGGTGATTTTTTTGAGGTTCAAGGAAGTGGGATATGATACGTGCTTAGAGGCCAATGCCTTTTTTCCATAAGGATACGAGATGTAGCCAGGGTTTGTGCTAAATATCTAGTAGATTTCGTGTGTTATTATGTTGTCATATTTATGTTAATAATTTCATGTTGATAAATATTATGATTTCATAGTATGATATTATATGATGAAAACTAAGTAAGTTGAGATACATGTGATATCGTTATGACAATTTATATGTTGAAACCCCTAAGAGAATCAGTATGGTATATGGAATGGTAGTTGAAAAACATCTTAAAAGGGGGTGAATAGGGTTTTATGGAATGAAAATGAGTCGTTAATTTAGATAGTCCTTAGACTCGAAATCCCCAAAAAAGCTATATCACCCAACAGGTAGACAATCAATATTTAATGCTCTCCAGTCAATTGGTATGGACAAACTAGTTGACTGGTGGTTCAAAGCAGTTGATTGTTTATGTTTAGACTAGAAGTGGAAAGTTACTATTGTGCAAACCAGTTAATCGGTTATCTATAGTGCACAATTGGTCTTAATAACATATGTGAAGAGTGACATGGTACGGTAAGACCAATCAATGTATTCATTTTACTAGTTGATCAATTAGTTATGAACTACTGAATAAGTTATAAAAATTGATCGATGTGTTTAAATAGTGACCAATGGGTTTCTGTAGGAATAAAGCCCATAGACTGGTTGGTTAAACTAGTCAATTGATTTGGCAAAACTAGTCAATTGATTTAGTGAAACCAGTTGATATGTTTAAACAGAGGCAAACAGATTTCTGTAGAAGTGAAACCCAAGGACTGGTTGATCAATTTTCTCAAACTAGTTATTCAATTGGGAAAAACTAATCGATGTTTTTAAATAGAGATATATGAGTTTTTGTAGGAATAAAACCCATGGACTAGTTGGTTAAACCAATTGACCGGTTTCCTCAAACCAGTCGATCGGTTTGCTGCACGAGTTGATCGATATGAATTTAACTCAATTTATGCCTTTGATTAAACTGAACCAGTTGATTGGTTTGAGGACCAGTTGACTAGTTTCAACTAGAACCAACCATTTAGTTTCGAAAACATATTTAAAGAGTTTATGAAATGAATTCAAGTCAAGTGTTTTTCAGCAAAATGTTTTAAAGAGTTTTAATTGAAATATGAACTTTGCTCAATTTAAGTCTTTACAAGAAACCTAAGACTTAAGAAATATTATCTTGAACCTTCAAGTCTTGGTTATCTTCCATATGTGTTTTCTTGTACTTGAAAACTTGATTTCTCTTTAAATTTTCACAATTAGATAATGCTTTGAGTTGATGAATTTTAGATTTATTTGTAATTCAATTATTGTACATGCACACTTAAGCAAACACAATAGTTATTAAGGTTTGTTTGTTATCATCAAAACAAGTATAATGGCATTGTTTGACCATTGAGGTCAACAATAATGTGGGGCGAATAAGTATGATAAGTGAGAAATGATTATATTTAAGATGTATGATGATAATTGGGGGATTTGAAAATAATGATACTAAACATATAATGTTTTTGTGAAATAAGGGTATTTGGTTATTGTTCAGAGCATTTTGGTAAATATGGTTCTAATATAGAAATTCTGGTATTTTAATGTGTTATATGGGTTAAAATATGCTAATAGTATCATGGAAATGTTTGGAGTAATTATAAACGGTATAAGTTCCACAAAATAAGAAAATGGCTTAATTTAGGAGTAAGAACCCCAAAAGGGCGATATTACTGTATGTGCGAAATGTTAGAGTTAGACCAAAATTTTTGGGTATGTTGTTAATATTGGTATTTTATGAAGGTATATTGAATTTGTTAATCATACGAGCCATATGAGAAAATTTATGAAGTACTTATAAAATTAAGGTTTTGTAATTATCATGAATAGTAACTCTTCATACAGGGTTGTTTTTGCATATGTTAGATGTGGGAGGTATACCTTGATTTTCACATATGTTGATAATAATAAAATTTGAGGAAAAATGTACTAAATTTGGTGGGTAAAGAGCAATAGAAAAGAAGTTATGCCTAAAGTGTGAAAATAGAGTTTCTTAAGAAGTTTATGGACTTGATCCTTGAGAACGACCTTGATATTTGTGTGGTTGTGTTTGTCTTGCTTTAGTTAGCTGTTTTACATGCCAAATCAATCATGAATAAGAGATTAATTATTTAAAGTAAAAGATCATGTGAATCGACCCAAGATATTTTATGGGTTCGTTCCACTAAATAATAATAGTGGCTTGGGTGTGTTTTTTCCCGAAAGTTATATCAACTCGTTCCATTATATTAAGAGGAGTGAGTCCCTAAACTCAACATGAATGAGAATATAATTTAGATATAATTAATAACAGATAAGATATTAATCATTTAAAGTGAAAAATTAAGTGAGTTGGGACCGATGTGTTGTGTCTGTTCCACCGGATGATAATTGTAACACCCCAAAATTTTGTGACATTTGTTTTCGAGTGTTAGCATTTTTATTCAAAATAAATCCTTAAACCTTAGCCTAATTTGTAATCCCCCAAATTTTTAAAAGCCTATAATTTAATAAATATCTTTTATTTGGGATAAATTAGCTTTTAAATCTATTTAATTTAATTATTTTATGGAGTATATAAAATTGGATAGGAATATTTAATAAATTAAAATAATTTTTTTATTTTATCATACTCATTTTATTTGAATAAATTTCAAAACCAATATTTTTCCTAAAATTAACCTTTTTAAACCCATATATTAAATTATATTATTTCATAAATTAATTTATCTTATTTTTCCTTTTTTCCCCTTTTCCTTTTCTTTCTCCTTTTTTCTCCTTTCTTTATTTTTTCCTTTTTCTTTCCTTCAGGCCACCAGGCCCCGACTTGCTTTCCCCCCTGCTCGCTGGGATGCTGTCCCACTTATCTCCTCTCCTTCTTCTCCCGCGCGTCGTCGCCCAGCCCAACCCTTCTCTTTTCTTTTCTTTCCTTTCCCCCTGACCGGGCCGTCTCACTTCTTCTTTCTTTTCCCTCGCCCGGCCTGCCTTCTTCCTTCTCCCTTCATCCTCCTTCTTCTTCCCTTCCTTCCTTTGCCATGCCCGACCACCCCAGCCTGCAACCGGACCTGCTTCCCTGCCACTCCCTCTCTCTCCCCCTTCCTTTTCTTCCCCATTTCGAACCAAACCAACCCTGCACCCCCAGCCATGCATGACCTTCCTTCCTTCTTATTCCCTTCCCTCTCCCTGCCATCCGACCACCTCTCTGCCACCCTACAGCTTCCCGACTAGGCCACCTACTCCCCTTCCTCTCCCTCTCCTTTTTCTTCCCCTTAACGACCCCTCCCCTGGCCATTTTCGAGCCTCCTTCCCTCCCCCCGACCTCACTTCCTCTCCATTTTTCTCCTTTATCCCCCATGTTGTGTACCACTTCCCCTAGCTCACCAGCCACCTGCACTGCCTCCTGGCACCCTCTCCTTCATCCCTACACCACCACACCACCTATCAAGCCACCCTGTAACCCCCTCCTTCCTCTCCCCTTCTTTTTCTCCCTTCTCTGCAGCCACCCTGCACCTCCTCCTTCCGCTGTTGTCCCGCCGCCTCTACCGCTAACTGAACCACCAAACCCCTCCCTCCAATCTCCCCTACAATCCCCTCACCTCCTTTGGTCGAGATAAACCCCCTTACCCCCTCATTTTCCTCCTCCCTTTTCCTTCCTTCTCAACCACCACCACCTTTGCAGCCTCCTTCACAACCCCTCTATCACTGTTGCTGCCGCCCTTGGCCACCAATAACTCATCCCCACCACCACCTGCACCCCCTCTCTACCCATACACCCTTCCCTTGCCCTAACTCTCCCCCACCTGCCTTCTTTCCTATCCCCAAAGCCCTAACTCGAAATTGGCTCCTCTTTCTTCCTTTTATGCCACCTTCGACCCTTTCCTCCCTTGCTCTGCATGCAGCTCATGCTGCATGAGTAGTGTGAGTTGCTTCATTCCTTGGTTTAATTGGGTTAATGAATTTTAAGGTATAATAATAGTTAAGTTATGTATTTCACTAATTAAGTTTTTATAATGTTTTATGCTTTTGGTTTTCTTATTTCTAATATGATAAGTATTGATATTAGTTTTAGATATTGGTTTTGCTAATCAACGCTTGAATCTTTAACCGGAATATCGGTAAGGTTCGATTTTTGTGGGAATTAAGGTAATCATTAAACTCCACTTAAATGCATGGATAAACGTATGTTAGCACATTAGGGTTTTTAATATGTTATTATGCATGATATATGTTGTTTAATATAATATATGTAGTTGCTTGTATTGATTGATAAAAAGGAAAACATGCCAGTTTATGTGCCATGTGTGGAAATAATGCTTAAGGAAGGAGTTTGGTTGTTAATAAAAATGTTAAGTACATATCCATGTTATATTATGTTATTGTGACCATTAATGCATGAATAATATTATTGTGAACCCTAAGGGCATTTTAGTAATATGTGTGTAAGAGTATGGCCTAATATGTGTAGCTGCAAATGAGTATTATATCGAAATATAATGGTTGGTGGGGTTTGGATGATGAGAATGGGGTATTAATATTAATATTTCATGTAATGATGATAATTTAATATAAGTGGTGTAATAAGGGGTAAAATGGTAATTTTGTAAGTAAAAGGGTATTATGGTAATTTTGAAAGTAAAGGACAAAATAGTAACTTTGTAAGTAAATGGGTATTATGGTAATTTTGGAAGTAGAGGGCAAAATGGTAATTTTGTAAGTAAAAGGGTATTATGGTAATTTTGGAAGAGAAGGGTAAAATGTTAATTATAATAATAGAGAAGGGTAAGATGGTAATTTAACCAACTAAAGGGTAGTTTGGTAATTATGATAATGGAGAAGGGTAGTTTGGTAATTATAATGATAGAGAAGGGCAATTTGGTAATTATGATGATAGAGAAGGGCAATTTGGTAATTATGATAATGGAGAATGGTAATTTGACCAACAAAAGGATAATTTAGTAATTATAACAAAGGAGAAGGGCAATTTGGTAAGGTTCCTTGTTCGATGCTTTGTTGTGCTTTTGTTCCGTTCTATGTCTTTGTCCTCTCTACTTTTACCTCCATTACCATTTTCTTCACGATTTTTGTAAGGTTCTTACCTTATCGAGTATTTCTTTTAAGGGGGTAGTGCCCCAACTTGTTAACCTTAATCCCTTTCAGTGGTTGCCTTATAACCTTAGAGACTGCCTTTGGTTCTGTTCACTTCACTCTTATTGTTGCCGACCTTTGCATCGTTGATCACTTCTCCGATCCTTGCAACCCTTAACCCTCTGACTCTTTATCATTTTAAGGGAGTTCATCGCATACCCATCGTGCATGATCAGACCAGATGAGATCGAGCTCGATGATTCATTGCCCTATGAGGAGAAGCCTTTGAGGATTCTTGATACCAAGATTCGACACACCCGAACAAGCTCAGTTTCGCTTGTGAAGATTCTTTGGAGTCGTCATGGGGCAGAGGAAGTGACTTGGGAGACCAAGAAGGATATGTGCGAGGTGTACCCGAGCTTTTCAGCTTAGGTGTGTTAGAATTTGGGATTTTTCCTTCTTTTAAGGGGGTAGTACCTGGTAGTATATTAGTAACTCCGATGGATTTAACTGTCAAAATTGTTTCCTTACATTCTTTCCTCTTCTTCCCTATCCCAGACTTGTTGACTTCGGGGACAAAGTCTCTTTTAAGGGGGTAGTAATGTAACACTCCAAAAATTTTCTTAATCTGATCCCGCATTATTAGTGCTCTAATCTAATGCTAATATCAATAAATCTTATATTAGTCTTAACCTATCCTTAATCTTGAAACTTTAACCGATTTTGAAAACCTTAAATTTGATAAACTGTAATTCATAAACCAAAATCAAATCTGCTAAGATTTCTCATAATCCTAATTACCTTTAGCTAATCTAAAATCACCCTAAACTAATTCCCCCCAACCCTTTCTCTTTTCCTTTTCTTTTCCTTTTTCCTTTTCTTTTCTTTCCTTCTTATCCTTCTCTCGCCAACCTTATGCTGCAACTCTTGCACCCCCCACTTGCACCACCACCCATCACCTTTCTGCGCCCTCATCCATCACCCATCACCTTTCTCCTTCTTCTTCTCCTTCTCCCATCTTTGCAGACTTGCACCCCCATGCGCACCGCCCATCTCCCCTTATTATTCTTCTTCTTCTCACGCAACACCTCCATCAACCATCACCACCCTCACCTTGTAGCTACTACCCTACCCTAGTCATCCTCTGTAACCATCACCATCATCATCAACTTGCAGCTGCACAATCACCATCTTCCCCATTGCACGCCACCCCCTGTTCTTTTTCTTCTTCCCCGAATCATACCACACAAGCACACACGAACACACACACACATATATATACCTCATACTCTCCATATTTCTCTTTGGTTTTGCCTCACTTTGCTAATATTTGTGTCAAAGAGCCATTACTGAGCTCCCTCACCCTTCTCCTTCCCTCCTTCTCCCTTTCTTCTTCTTCTTCTTCTTCCCTTTCCTTTCCCTATTTTAGACCGTCTCTCACCACTATGTACCACCTTGGCTGCCACTCGCCGCCCTTTGGCCGGTGGACCGACCACCAAGGTCGCCCCAACCTCCCCCCTCGCCGTCATTGGCCATCGTCACCGACCGCCACCTCTTTTCCCTCCTTCTTCCCCTCGTGTGTTGCAGCGTCATAGTGTGCATGGCCGGTGCATGGCCTGTTGCACGGCCGTGCAACACTTAAATCCCCTGCTGCGTAGTCGTGCAACCCTTGCACTGTTTGACAGTACATAATTTTTCCTCTCGACTTGATTCTGCATGACCATGCAACTTTTGCACCGCCTGGACGTGCGTTTTATTTTCTCTCGGCCCAATGTTGCATAGCCGTGTGACTTTTACACCGCTTGGCCGTGTAACTTCCCATTTTAGCTGTGCAACCCTATTTTCACCCAAAATCTTGTCCAAACACCACTAAAATTTAACCATAACTCCACCACACATTATTCTACACTTCCATACAATTCAAGTTTCAATTTGACTCTAGTAAAATTCCATTTTTACCCTTCTCTACTAGGATCTCCTTCTTAATTTTTAACCTCCAATCCTAATCATATTTTATATTATTCTCATAGATGATTTTCCGGTGATCTCGGAAGAAGTCTAGGATTTGCGTGCTTAGAGCCCGGTGTTGAAATGCTCTAAAAATTATAATTTTAAAAATTATAGTTAAATAAGATTTTATTAAGAAAATTAATTAAATAAATTATTTTTATTAAAATAAAAGGAAATTATTTAGGGCAAATTAAGAAGAAATGTATAAGTATTTTAATTAGGAGAAATTTGGGTATTTTAGCTAATTAAGGATTTTATTTTGGAAATTAATTAAATAAATTATTTTATTTAAAATAAGGAGGATAAATATTTCCAAATTAATATGAATTTTATAAATAATTTAATTGAAGAAAATTAGGGTATTTTGCTAATTAAAATGAAATTTATGAAAAATCTTTCAAAAACCCTAAATTAGCCTAAAAAGTGATTTAAATATTATTTTATTTAAATATTATTATTTTTTAAATACCCCAAATATCCTAATTAATTTAATTGGCCCTAACTTACCTATTTTTCTTTTTCCCTTTTTCCCTTTTTCTTTTCCTTTCTTCCTTTTTCCTTTCTTTTTTTTTCTTCTTTTCTTTTTCTTCCTCCTCTCCCGACTTGGGCCAGCCCAGCGGCCCAAACCCTCTCCCCTTTCCTTCCTTTGGCGTGGGTCGTTCCCTTCCCGCAGCCCAGACTTTCTTCTTTTAACGTCGCGCGGAGTTTTATCCCTTTTCCCCCTTGGACGTTGTGTTTCGTCCCTTTTTCTTTAAATGTCGTCGCCCGACCGGTCTCTCTTTTCTTTTCTTTTCTTTCTTTCTTTTTCTCCTGAACCGCCCGGTCCACGCACGTTTCTTTCTTCCTTCTTCTTCCCCTTCCTCCTCTCGACGACCTGCACCACCGCCCAGCCCTGGTTTTTCTCTGCCCGTTACGACCGTTTTGACCATCCGTTTTTCTTCCTCTCTCTTCCCCTGACTCGCCGGCCACGTTGACCTAACCCATCTCCCTTCCTTTTCGCGCACGACCCTTCTTTTTCTATGCAACCAACCCTTGCCACGACTTTGAATTCCACCAGCCAACCTCGTCACCGGTAAGCCCGAACCAACCTGCCATATTATCACACCGACCCACATAACCCTAACCTCTCCTCTAAACTCTATAAATACCCCCTTAAGCTGCCTTGTATCGAGCTTTTGATTTCTACCCAAAATTTCCCAACCTTGCCTCCGCCGCTACTTTAGACGCCTCGTCCGCAGCCGTCGGCATACTCCGCTGCCCTCTCTGCCCACCCAACTAATCCTTGCATCGCCCTCTAACTAACTACGCCTCCCATATCCCTCGATTCTTCCTGCACAAGCCACCTCAGCTGTGTGAAGTAGCCCCCTCGACCAACCCATTCTCTACGTCTAGCACCCTTCGCGCTGTCGTCCGCCACTATTACCGCCGCTTCCACTACCTCGTTCACCTTCAAACTGTACTGCAGACCCTCCTCTACCTCCCCTACCTTTCTTTTCCTCTTCGTCCCTCCCCTCCTCTCTTTCTCTTCTTTTTCCCCATTCGGCCACCACCGTCGCCGCCACCTTTGGTTGCGCCACCACCCTTATTCTGTTCCTCTCCTTCTGGGCAACTCTAAACATCGCAACTCTCACCTCCATTCTGCCTCTCCTTTTCCCAGCATTAAACTTTTCTCTTTTTCCGGCCACCGCTGCCGTGCACCGCTGTCGGTGCCACATGTCACCACCAGCCTAAGGTTGAACCCTAGACCCTCTCAACCCTTTTACCCTATTTTTACAAGCCTTAATCTATTTTATTTCATTTATTCGAAATATATTATTATTGTTATTATTATTATTTCTATTATTATTGTTGTTGTTATTATTATTATTATTACTAATGTTTTTATTATTATTTCTATTGAGGGTCGAAGCCCTATTATATTTTTATTTCGATTTTATTATTTTTTTTATTGTTTCTATTATTATTATTATTATTAATATGTGATAATAATAATAATAATAATTATTATTATTAGTATTTTGAAATTATTATTATTACAACTATTTTACTATTAGTGTTGCTAATATTATTATTAGTGTTATGCGATCATTATTAGTATTATTATCCTTATCCTTATTATTATTATTGTTGTTGTTGTTGTTGTTGTTGTTATTGTTATTTTTGCTATATTATTATGGTTTTTTATCATTATTACTATTTCATTATTATTATTATTACTAAATTTTGTTATTTATTTTACTAATGTTATTATTAGTATTATTTTGGTAAAGGGGCCGAAGCCCTTATTTTACTATGTTTTTGAATAATGCCCTTTATTATTATTATTGTTACTATTATTATTATTCTTCTTATTAATATTAACATTGATATTATTTTTAGTATCTTTGCTATTATTATTTTGGTATCATTATTGTTATTATTATTAGGGTAAAGTCTTCAACTTTATATTATCAACTTTTATAATATAACTATTATTTCTTATATCTTTAGCAAGATAGTAATTAGTTAATGTCATTTTTATTATTATTTTATTATTTTTATCAAAAACCTAGTCTTAGAATAAATTAATAAGTAATAATATTTTTGGTAGGAGGGAATCTAATTTTAGTTCTTCCCTCATATAGGTGAGACCGGTCAAAGCCCTAAGGAGGCGTAGGAGCGTACTCTAAGACCGGTGTCATTTTAGGTAAGGGTGTTACTAAGGCCTATTGTGTGTTGATGTGCATTATATGCTTTATATGTTATGCATCCTATGTTTATTATTATATTGATTTCATGTGTGGTATGGCGTGGAGTTGAAGTGTGTTCATGTGTTTTTATATGGCATGTGTACTATGTGTATGTGATGAAATATTGTGGTATGTGATGATATATGTTGTGACCCTGTAAGACATGCATGTGAGGCTGTTAATATGGTTTGTGTGGGGGGAAAGGATGAAAAAGGAGAATGGGGAAATAAGTTGACCAAGGGATGTGAGTTGACCTAGGTATTTTAATGATCCATGAGTGGAGGAATAAAATGGGAAATTTAGGGTTTCGTGTGGGAGAATCTAATCTATGATTTTAAGTGGGAGAATCTAATTTATGGTTTTATATGGGAGAATCTAATTTATGGTTTTGTATGGGAGAATCTAATTTATGGTTTTATATGGGGGTATATAATTTGTAGTTTTATATGAGAGAATTTAATCTATGGTGTAACATGGGATAATCTAATCTATGGTTTGTATGGATTGAATTTAGGGTTTTGTATGGAGAAACCTTGGGTTTTGTGTGGATTGAATTTAGGGTTTTGTATGAAGGAATCTTGGGTTTTGCATGAAAGAATTTAGGGTTTTGTATGGACGGACTTAGGATTTTGCATGGCAGATTTTATGGTGTTACATGGGAGAATCTAAACTAGGGTTTGGTATGGATGAATCTTGGGTTATGCATGGAGGAATCTAGGGTTTTGTATGGATGAATCTAGGGTTTGCTTGGGTGATTCTAAGGTTTTTACGTGGGAGTTTTAGGGTTTGTATGAAAAAGTTTGAAGGTTTGCATGAGGAGGTTAGCATTTGCATGTGAGTAAAGTTTATGTATGAAAAGTTGATTTGGGGTGTGAGGAAGGCAACGTAAGTGTTGTTTGGGTGTTTGAACACTTTGGATGAAAAATAGTATGTGGAGCAATATAAGGGTATGTAGGAGACCGAGCTAGGGTTTGTGTGGATAATTAAGGTTTGGTGTGGCTACTTAGGGGTTTTGTGGTATCATATGTATTTGGTGATTAAAGTGTAATTATGAGGGTGGAATTTATGAGTTGTGAAGTGTGGAGTGTTAAAATGATTTGGGTTGTGTGAAGTGGAGTAAGATGGGCCACTGAGGCCTAAATTAGGGTTTCGGGATAAAACCCTAGAGTAAGATGTGGAGTGGATTTGGAAGTGTAAAGTAGTGGGCCTTGACCCATATACTTAGGAGTTGGACTTCTATTGTGAGATAGGATATGGAAGAGAGGACGTTGGGGTAAGTTGGAGATACATAATTCTGATGATGTGGAAAGAGTCCATTGGAGGATAAGTGTAAAGGGAGTGATTCATGCATGTCTAGGGTGAAAGCTTCTGAATAAGATACTTAAGACATTAATCATTTAAAGTGAAAGATTATTGAGTCGGGTCCCACTGATCCACCAGTTAGAAATAGTGGCTAGGACGCGTTGTCCTATGTGTGTCCGATCCACCGGCTATAATAGTGGTTAGGGTATGTTACCCTATGTGTATCTGATCTACCGGCTATAATAGTGGCGGATTCTGAGCTCAATAAACCAAACACCTAAGTTACTAAGACACTTAAAAAACACTAAGTACTTACAGTGGAACACCATGTGAGCCGGGGCCAACCGATCCACCAGTAAGAAATAGTGGTTAGGGTATGATACCCTATGTGTGACCGATCCACCGGCTAAAATAGTGGGCAGGAGCATTGTTCCCTACTTGTCTCCGATCCACCGGCTATAATAGTGGGGGATTCCGTACTCGCATGGATTGGATTAAGAACATGGTGTGAATCGACTTTCGATAAGAGATTAATTAAATAATTAATCTGGACTTTTTGGGCCTTTATGTGTGGGCTTGATCATTTATAAGCTGTATAATACTCTGCATGACTTTATATATTATATGTGTGGGTTTGAATGTGTAAGTTGTATATTATCCTACATGATTTTATGTGCTTGTGTGTTGGCCTTAGTGCTCGGTTACCTTATTCAGTACGTAGCGTACTGATCACCCTTTTCATGGGTGCTGCTCATTCCCATGAGTAATTGGCCCTTCTGACTTTATGTAGGTGGGCGAGAAATCCGGTAGGGCTGAGTGTTGAGCATATTTTGGCTCAAGGTTTGAGAGTGTCATGGCTGTTTTCACTCTTCTTTTTATTTTATTTTCCTTCTGTTATTTCTTTTTGTATCGGATTTATCCTTTTTGACTTATTACTTTGTATTGAATACTTGAGATGAACTCTTTAACCGCTGTACAATTATTTATCTTTTTGGACATGAATTATAATTCTTTTACGCATACTCTGATTTTTGATATTATGATCTTTCTATTTCTTTTATGAAATTTTGGTTTGAGTTTAATGTTAATCTTTTTAGCCTTAGCACTTGGTATTGGAACGGTCGGAGAGAATCGGTTTGCTACTAAGTGTGGCGGTAACATCCCTAGAATTCACGGGTTTCCAATTTTAAATTCTTCCGCTTTTAAAAAAAAGTAGTGAATTTTAGGGTGTTACAGGTGTCCTAGTTGGTAAGGATACTATTCGATGCTTAGGACTTTTAATGATGTTTGCTTGTATGGATAAATGTGTCTTCCATGATATTGTTGTTGTATTATTCATCATATGTTGATATTGACAATTTGTGCTGATAGGAATGTTATGTCGAAAGAAAATAAGAGTTGGTAAGAGATATCATTATGTTATGATTTGAGATGATAATCTCATATTTGTGAGAATGCATCTTACAGCATAGAATATGGTTGAATGATAATGATATCACACTTGTGGAAATATATCTATGGTTGAATGATGATGATATCACACTTGTGGAAGTATATCTATGGTTGAATAATGATAACATCACACTTGTGGAAATATATCTATAGTATGGAGTATGGGTTAAATGATGATAATGTCATATTTGTGAAAATATATTTTAAGGTATGAAATATGGGTTGGATGATGAAAATGTCATATTTGTGAAATTATTTGTTAAGGTATGAAATGTGGGTTGAATAATGATAATGTCATATTGGTGAATTTATAACTTAAGGAATGAAATGTGGGTTGAGTGAGTTGTGGTAAATGGGCTTAAGGTCTCTCATGAAGTATGATGATGAATGAGGACTTGGAAAAATATTATGTATGGAAGGTACAAGATTTTATAAAATAAAGGTGTTAATTATACTTAAAGGGTAACTTGGTCATTATGGTATATTAAGGTAGTTTTGGTAATTTATGTGTTAGGAGACTTAAATTATGATAATAATAACTTGAGTAATTCATGGGAATATTATCATTATTTGGGATTCATAAATATTTAATAGTAAATTTGGGGCAAGCTATCTTGAGATGTTTATACTATTATTCCATCTTCAGGGATTAGAGAATATCTATTGGAATTAGAAATGATGAAAATTTCATGTGAAGTCTTATGACAATTTTATGGGATTTGGACTTGGATACTTCAGTGTTTAACATATATATATATTGGGATGAGATTATTAAAGTAAATTCATGGGAATTAGGTTGTACTTTTTAGGTATGATACTAATGATGGGATTCGGATGATGATATAATATAATGTGAGTAGAACAACCAACATGGGAGAATGAATGCTAAAGGAAGTGTAATTAGGGTTTGATAGGACTTGAGGATTTGGACCTATATTATATATATATATATATATATATATATATATATATATATATATATATATATATATATATATGTTTGACTGTATTCTATGCCCGAGAATCAATCTTAAACAAGATACGAATCACTTAAAATGAAAGAGCACGTAAGTAGGGCCATGGTGATTATTTTTCCTAAATCTATATATATGTATTCCCGTTCCACTGAGTAGAATAGTGGCTTGGGAGCGTTCTGCCCCGATATGATGTTTTTAATCTACGTTCCACCGGAAAGAATAGTGGCTCAGGTCTGTTGTCCTTGAGAAGTTTCAAACCGTTCCAGCGGTTGAGAATAGTGGGATCCCTACTGAACGTGAAATAAAATATACATTCATAACCTATGGGAAAGATATTAATGATTTATAGTGGAAGAATACGTGAGTCAGGACCAGAGTGTTTTATTCTCGTTCCACCGGGTAGAATAGTGGCTCGGGAGCGTTCTGTCTCGAGGAGATGTTTTTAACCTCCGTTCCACCAGAAAGAATAGTGGCTCGGGTGTATTGTCCCCGAGAAGTTTCACACTACTCCACCGGTTTAAGAATAGTGGGGTTCTTGCACTCAACGTATATTAAAGAATGAAAATGGACTATACTTAATAAAAGGATATAGATCGTAATATGCCTTATGAGATGTTCATTTACTTGGTTATATTCCTTTGTTATCTAATGTGGAAGCATGTGCTATTTATATTCCTATTTCGATAGTATTGTTCCATTGCTCAGTACATAGCGTATTGACCACCCATTTTATGGGTGCTACTCATTCCCACAAGTAGACTTGCCCTGTTTTGCAGGTGATTAATGAATGTTAGCTTGATGTGCTTGCCTTAGGTGGGTGCTAAATGTTTTGGTAAAGGGTATGGTTATCCGGATATCTCTATCTCTCTCTTTGGACTCCTAGTCCTTTGTTTTCACTATTTATTTCCTTCTCTCTTCTTCGTATCTTATATCGCGGTGGAATCAAGTGCTTCCCACACCTGATTCCTAGGTATGATGTTACTTTTGCCTTGCACCCTATATGGATTGGGCATAGAGAGTGCCTCTTCTATGCTGGATGCGGTGTGAAATCCCCACATTTTATGTTTTGACTTCCACTATTAACTTTTTAAAATGAAAATTTTAATTTCCAAAATTTGGGGGTATTACATTGAAAGTATGGAAAAACGATCTCTTGTGATTAAGCATGAAATGTACATGGAAAATGATAGGATGAGCATGCTTGGATATAATTATGGAATAATAATCATGGATGTGTACCCCGCCTTTGTTGAAATTTCCATGGTGGTGGTTGGTAGATCTGCTGCTAATAAGCCTCCTACTATGGTACCAACAGTCTCCTCTGCTGGAACTGGCCTCCCTATAGCTGCTAACGATTACTCTAATATAGAAACTCGAATGGTCGATGGCTTGTCTTGTCACAGAGTCGGAAACAAGTAGGTGTTCCCTCATAGTCTCGTCTTGGATAGTCACTGCTACACTGTCACCTAAACTTGGCAAAGTTGACCTAACCTGACCGACTTGACCTGGACCTAAAAATTTAAACACAATCTCAACTCGAAAACCTAAACAACCTGAATCAGTCCGAACTCAACCCAAATTTAATTAACTCAATAGTGACCTGTATCCGAAATGATCCAAACCGAAATAACCCAACCCAAAAAGAATTCGACCCTAACTTGACCCATACCTATAGAGAAACCTGATAATAACCCAGCCTTAACTTATCCAACCCGAAATGACCCAACTCAAACCCGACCCATACCTAGACGTAATTTCAAACTTAATCCAAATTAAAGTCAAATTTCATCCATAAAGGCAATATTTTATTTTATATAAATTGATACATAAATACCAATAAACTATCTTATTAATAAAATTTTACGTAAACAAAAATATGCAACCCATATAATAACAAATGAACCAAAACTAGTAAGACTATGTTATTATCACTTTATTATTATAATATCATATTAGCATTAATCATATTAGATCATAAAATTTTCTATTATTATTATTATTATTATTATTATTATTATTATTATTATTATTGTAACACTCCTATTTTCAAACACATACAATACTTATAAAATAATGCGGAAGCTGAATATAAATGAAGGTATTATTACCACATCTAGTGCAAGTAGGCACTATTGTTTCACTTACGTTGTGCTAAGGCTAAAACTTAAAATTAAAATAAAATTCCACATATAATAGGACACCATAATAAATTCAAATAACAACACCGAAAGTAGTTAACGACATATTAGTAAATTAAATAACTCTACTCTATTTAAAACCCATTGAAATCAAAATACCATCAAAAGATAGAACTCTAGAAGCCAAACTACTCTCTTAACTCATCCCACAAGCATGTATCTATCACCAAGTATGGTCACAATTTACCTACACAAGACTATTTACTCACCATGTACATCATAGATCATCGCAACCCCCATTTAAAACAACAACAAGTTAGTCAGTAACCCATTATTTAGAAGGAAAATATCATAATTTATAGAATCACTATTATACATCAAGTACAACCACATATGAGTCAAATGATAAGGCAAATATTATTTCACCATTTATAAAAGCCTCTTAAATTAGTAACTACATAAACACACAATCCAAAATTATTTATTGAGTGGAAAAAACACAACCAAGAGGGTCACTTGGCGAATAAGTTCGAAGACATCTGATAACAACCAAAACCAACCACAGAAGATCCACCTCTTGGGAATTCCCAGGGTTCCTAGCACCAAAGGGAAAAATCCAACATTAGTTATCCAGTCCTTATGTGTGATACTCTCTAATAGGTCCAACGATCCTAATAGAGTAGACATGGAGCCTTATTGGTTCTTGGTCAGGTAAATAAACTAAGTGACTACACATCATTACAATTCAAGAAAAGGCTATTGCCAGTCCCCAACTCGAGGAGGTTAACCCCAAAAGACATATCACACTCTCATCTTCCACTTTAAATTTTAGTGTCTTATTCAAAGTGACCACATAACACATCCAAAACACACAACCATATCCATTCTTTAATTATCCACCTTTCTAATTCTGGGCACCTTCCATATTTGGTACTTTTTCAAAAATAACATTTTCCATAATTAATAAATCCCATAAATAATACTTTTATAAATAACATTTTTATTAAATAAGGCTTTCCACAATGCCACTTCCCAATTTGACCAATTTCCATAAATAATTGACCACTTGCGTCAGAATCCGATCAACCATCATTGTGATTCAATGCCAATTAGGAAAATAAAGATCATATATTCACAATATTATCATATGACTACAATGTACCATAAATTTCATATGATCACTGGTAATATATAAAATCAAATAAGCACCCTACATACATTCTGAATAAATTAGCAAGAGAAATTTATAAAAATATGTATGAATAAAATTATATTTATGAAGCTCATATTGTTAGATACAATTATGAACCGGGTTGATAAAACACAAAGGTTTGTAAAATAAGGGTTACCTCATATATAAAATTTAAAGCAACTTAAATCATATATCACGAAAATAGTATCACATATATCAAAATATAGCTAGTAATTTACCTACAAGTAACTAGAAAATGAAGTGGGTTACCTGAAATGTGATCCAATCACCAAAGGCTTACTAGTCAGCTAACCTTAAAGTTAACAATAATATATTATTAATGCTAGGTGAAATATATTAAATAAATGTATTATAATTATCTTAGACTCAACTTATCAGAATCTTATATATATATATATATATATATATGACATAAATCAATCAAATTGAAATTCTCAAAACTAAATCCAAAGGCCATAATCGCCTACTACTATATGACATCATTAGTGTAATTGTTACTCTTTATACACACACACACACACACACACACATACATTTATCTATTTGTCTTTATATAGGACTTCTACTACCTGCTACTCTAACTAATGTCATATGTAATAGTTGGATGAGTACCACACACTGCTTAGGAAATACAAAAAGGAGAGATGTGGTGCAAAACACCATCTGATTGCCCCCATCTTTTTTTTTATTCCTGTAAACATTATAAAGCTATTATTAATTGTATCTACAAAAGGTGTCTGACTAACTACAAACCTAGTTCGTTGATAAGGGATAACATCATATACTCCTATAAAGTAATTCCATATTAAAATAAAAAAAAGGATAGTTTGATATAAGTATCGATTAAATACCTATGAATATCGTGTGGTATTATAGTTCTTACATAGTAAATCCTCATCCCTGATCCAAGTACGGCGATGCTAGCTCTTATATTTTATTTTTCTTGGGATATGCTGTAACACCCCAAAATTCACTATTTTTTTAAACGAAAGCAATTAAATTAAAACCCTTAAATTCTGGGGTTGTTACCGCCACACTTAGTACCAAACTGGTTCACTCCAACCATTCCAGTACCAAGTGCTAAGGCTAAAAAGATTATCTTCAAACTTAAACCGAGAGCTCATAAAAAGAATTAAAAAGATCATAACATAGAAATTAGAGTGCAAAATCAAAATTCCTCAGAGAGAATAATGTTTACAAACATTTATATTTAATTAAGGAAAATCCAATACAGGAAAGAAATATAAGAAGGAAATAAAATATCATGGAGATAAAATCCGGCCACGTCACTCCCATCATCGAGCCAAACATAAGCTCAACACTCAGCCCCGCCTGATGCTTTGCCCACCTACACAAGTCAGAAGGGCCTACTACTCGTGACAATGAGTAGCACCCATGAAAAGAGTGATTAGTACACTACGTACTGAGTAAGGTAACCGATGCACTAAGGCCAACACATAAAATCACATAAACCATGTAGAAGAATAAAAAGAGCATATAGTCCAACATAATAACATAAGGCATATGAACATTCAAGTGAAAATACAAAAGTCCAATTATAGTTCATATTAATTACTTAATTAATCTCTTATCGGAATTCTTTTCACACCATGCTCTTTATCAAGCCCACACGAGTACGGGAACCCCACTATTTTAGCCGGTGGATTGGTCTCCAGGGCATTTTGGTGCTTGGCCACTATTCTAGCTGGTGGATCGGTCACTTAGGGTAACATACCTTAACCACTATTTTATGCTGGTGGATCGGTCTGGCCCCTACTCACATGGTGTTCCACTGTAAGTATTAGTGTCTTTTATGTGTCTTAGCAAATTGTAGGGTTTTGTTTATTGAGCTCGGGATCCCCCACTATTATAGCCGATGGATCTGTCACTTAGGGTAACATACCCTACCACTATTATATGCCCGTGGATCGGTCTTCAGGATACCTCGGTACCTAGCCACTATTATGCTGGTGGATCAGTCTGGGTCCGACTCAATACTCTTTCACTTTACATGATTAATATCTTAAGTGTCTTATTCTAAAATTTTTACCCTAGACATGCATGACTAACTCTTTATGTGCTTGTCCTCCAACTGACCTGTACCATATCATGAGAACCATGTACCTCCTAACTTGCCCCAACATCATTTCCTCCATATCCTATATCACACTAGAAGTCCAACTCTTAAGTACATGGGTCAAAGCCCACTACTTTACACTTCCAATTCCACTCCATATCTCACTCTAGGGTTTTATCCCGAAACCCTAATTTTGACCTTTGTGGTCCATCCCACTCCACTTCACATGACCCAAATCATTTTTAACACTCAAGACATCACAACCTTTAGATTCAACTCTCATCATTACACCTCACACCTCAAGCACACGTGTGGTCAAAAAACCCTAAGTAATCACACCAAACCCTAACTGGCCACAACAAACCTTAGCTTCCTTATGTCCACATGTGACCCTTCCATTTCTCACATTCCCCCTATTATTTTTCCATGATAATCATGCTCATCCTTAATTGATAATTTTCATCATTCTCTAGTACTCCACTCACCCTCATTTATTTCTCCCTTTTTACCACCTCCTCAAATTAGGGTTTTTACCCCAAACCCTAGCTCAGCCTCCTCTGTACCCTTATACTGTCCTATGTACTATTTTTCACCCAAAACTTCCAAACACTCAAATAACTCTTTTATTACCTTCCTTACATCCCAAGTCAACTTTTCATACTTAAACTTTACTCCCATACATATGCTAACTTTCCCATGCAAATCTTCAAACTTTCTCATTCATAACCCTAAGCTCCCATGTAAACCCTAAATCCATCCATACAAAACCCTAGATTCCTCCATACCAAACCCCAATATTCTTCCATGAAAAACCCTAGATTCCTCCATACAATACCCTAGATTCAATCCATACAAAACCCTAGATTAGATCCTCCCATGCAACACCATAGAATCTGCCATGCAAAACCCTAAGTCCATCCATATAAAAACCCTAGTTTAGATTCTCCTATGCAACACCATAAAATCTACCATGCAAAACCTTAAGTCCATCCACACAAAACCCTAGTTTAGATTCTCCCATTCCTTCATTTTACGTTCACCCCTTATTCTTCTTCCACTGATGGATCATTAACATTTTTAGGTCAACTCACATCCCTTGGTCAACTCATTTCTTTTTGGTTAACTTACTCCCCGTTGGGTTAACTTATTTTTCATTTTTCTTTTTCAACCTTTTTCCCACATAATACCACTTCTATACATCCTCACATGCATGTCTAAAGGGTCGCAAACCATAACATCATATACCACAATATTCCATCACATACATATAGTACACATGCCATATAATAACATAGAAACATACTTCAACTCTACGTCATACCACATACGAAATAATTATAATGATAAGCATAAGATACAACACATACAAAGCATATAATGCACATCAACACACATAAGGCCTTAGTTACACCCTTACCTAAAACGACACCGGTCTTGGAGCACGCTCCTACGCCTCCTTAGGGCTTTGACTGGTCTCACCTATATGAGGGAAAAGCTAAAAATTAGATTCCCTCCTACCAAAAATACTATTAATTACTAACTTATTCTAAGACTATGTTTTTGATAAAATAATAACATATTAATAATAATGACATTAACTAATTACTAATTTTTCTAAAGATATAAGAATAATAATGATATTGTAAAAGTTGATAATATAAGGTTGAAGACTTTATCCTAATAATAATAATAATGATACTAAAAAAATAATAATAAAGATACTAAAAATAACAAAAATGATAATATTAATAATAGTAAAAAAATAACGATAATAATAATACTAAAAATACTACTAATAATAATAATAATAATAATAATATGATTTGAAACAAAAGGTGGAATAAAGGCTTCGACCCTTCACCATAAAAATACTAATAATAACATTAGTAAAATTAATAATAAAACTTAGTAATAATAATAATGATGAAATAGTAATAATAATAACGATAAAAACCATAATAATGTTGCATAAATAATAATAATAATCATAATGGTAATAATAGTAATGATAATAATTGAAGATAAAATGAAGTAGGGTTTTGACCCTACATTGAATAATAATAAGCTTAATCAGTAATAATAATAATAATAATACTAATAATAATAATAAATGCTAATGATAAAAATATTAATAATATTAATAATAGTAAGACTTGATATTTATAATGCTACTACTAAAATTCAAAATAGGCATAATAGGGTTTTAGCCTTATATAGAATAATAATACTAACATTGATGATAATAATAATAATAATATTAATAGCAACAATAAGAATAATAATATTATAATCAAAATAAAAAATATAATAGGGCTTCAGCCCTGAATAGAAATAATAATAATAATAATAATAATAATAATAATAATAATAATAATAATAATAATAGTATATATGTTCGAATAAATAAAATAAAATAAATTAAAGCTTGTATAAATAGTAAAAAAAGGGTTGAGAGGGTTTAGGATTCAACCTTAGACTGGTGGTGATAGGCGGCACCGGCGGTGGTGTAGGGCGACAGCGACGACCGAAAAAAGAGAAGAAAAGGGAAAAAGTTGAGGGCGGGGAAAAAGCGAAAGAGAAAGAGGGTGGAAGTAAGGGTGGTTATGGTTGTCTAGAAGGAGAGGAACAGAATGAGGGTGGCGGCGTAGCCAAAGGTGGTGGCGCATGGCGGCGGCGGCGGTGTCTCAATGGGGAAGAAGAAGAGAAAGAGAGGAGGAGAGGAAGGAAGGGGAAAAGAAAGGTAGGGGAGATAGAGGAGGGTCTGCATGGGTCTTTTGGAAGATGAATGAGGCAGTGACAGTGGCTGAAGTGGTGGTGGACGACAGCGCAAAGGGTGGTAGAGATGGAAGAAATGGTTGATCGGGGAGGGAACTTTGCACAACCGGGGCGACTTGTGCAGGAAAAATCGAGGAATATGGGTGGTTCAGTTAGTTAGAGGGTGGTGTAAGGATTAGTTGGGTGGGCAAAGAGGGCGGGGGAGTTGGTCAGAGGCGGCGAAAATGGTGTCTGAAGGGGCGACAGTGGCAAGGTCGGAAAATTTTGAGTAGGAATCAAAAGCTCGATACTGGGCTCATTATGGGGTATTTATAGAGCTTAGAGAAGAGGGTAAGTTCTGTGGGTTGGCGAGGGGGTAATGTAGTTAGGGTTTTGGTCACCGGCGGTGATGGTTGGTCGGTGGAAGTCAAATTCATGGCAAGGGAATGCTCAGGAAAAGGAGGAACTACACGAGAAGAGGGAGAAAGTGGTTTGGGTCAGCGTGACTGGCGGAACGATGAGGAAAAGAAGGGAGAAATGGTCGATCAAATGGGCGTGGGTGACGTCGTGATTCTCGGACGGTTGTAGGTCGACGGAAATGGCAGGTGCGAACGGTGAGGGGAGGAGGAAGGAAGAAGAAGGAGATGGACCGGTCGGTTGGGGAAAAGAAAAGAAAAGAAAGGAAAGACGGGCGAATCGGGTTGGCGGAAGAAAAAAAAGGGTGCCAAAACACGGCGTGCCGGGCCGTCGAAGAAGAAGAGAAAAAGAAAAGAGTCTAGGCCACGGGAAAAGGAAAAGAAAAAAGGGGAGAGACGGGCTGCGGGGAGGAGAAAAAGGAAGAAGGGAAATTGGGCCGCCGACAGGCCCAATCAGCAAGGTGAAAGAAAAAGAAAATAAGATGAAAGAAAAAGGAATGAAGAAAAAGAAAAGAAAAGGAAGAAAGAAAAGGAAAAAGGAAAAAGAGAAAAAGAAAAATAGTGAGTTAGGTTAATTAAATTAATTTGGATATTTGGGATATTTTTTATAAAATAATTAGGATACAATAATATTTAAAGTCATTTTTAGGCTAATTTAGGTTTTTTAAAAGGTTTTTCATAAATTTCATTTTAATTAGCAAATCACTCTAATCTTCTCCAATTAAATTATTTATAAAATTCCTATTAATTTAAACCTACTTTCTCCTTCTTATTTTAAATAAAATAATTTATTTAATTAATTTCCAAAATAAAATCCTTAATTAGCTAAAATATCCAAATTTTTCCTAATTAAAATATTTACAAATTTCTTCTTGATTTGCCCTAATTAATTTCCTTTTATTTTAATAAAAAATTATTTAATTAATTATCATAATAAATCCTTAATTAGCTATAATTCTTAAAATTAGGTTTTGGGGTATTTCATATGCTGCTAGTATGCTGATTATGGAGATTTAGGAGGCTATTTATAATAGCTAAGAGTGATAGGGTTACGGTATAACATGCTTAGTAAAGTATAATTTCTAAAACTTACTTATTTACCGAAAGCTAATTAGTTACTAAATATAATTTGAAATGGTAAACGATATATCCATTAACAACATAAATTATTTAATAACTACTTATTTCACTTTCTAGCTAGATTACAATTCTCAGTTTGTTTATCACTTTTATAATTTGTAAAGTGTTAGAATTCTCTTGTAATCACATGAAACTAATTACTTGTATAATTAAATAAATAGACATATGTGCATACCATTATCCTCATATATTACTATTACTATTACTATTACTATTATTATTATTTATGGGCATTAATTATTATAAGCATAAAAATTATAATTGTAAATATAATAATTATAATATATAATATTATAATAACAATAGTAAAATTTATATTTGTATTTGTACTAATAATAATGATTATTATATTTCTAAAGTTGACAACAACAATAACAACAACAACAACAACAACAATAATAATTAACATGGTAATTATAATTATATAATAATATTTATAATTGTATTTATAGAAATAATTATAATAATAATAAAAATAATGGTAATAATTTTTATTATTATTACATATTTTATGATAAAAATTTGTTATATCATTACATATACTATGATAAAAATTACTATGATAATCATACCAATAGTAATAAATCACAAAATTCAATTTATTAATTATATTAAATTGATAACAATTAATGTCTATACAAATTTTAAATTGAACTAACTTATTCCAAACCCGATATGACCCAGAGTTTATAATTAAGTTTATAGACCCGAATCTACCCGACCCAAACCCGATTCGATCTAAAGTTTGTACACCCAAATTGAACCTGAACCAGAAGAAACCTGATGGGTTAAACGTGGACCCTGCCCGATATTTTTCTAACCCAAAATGACCCAACCCAATACAAAACTGACCCGAATCACAGTTACTCGAATTATACCGAAACCCAAACTCGACCTTGATCTGATTGCATAGTAACTCGATTTTATTCTTGCCAAAATTGACCCGACTCAAACCCAACCCATATGACCAGTTCACCACCTCTACCATTAGCATAAAAAATGTTTTGGCTGCTCTTGATATTTGAAAAGACCCCCTGGTTGACCCCTTTGCTAGATGGATTCTGCCTTTAGAATCCTATGTCTCCGTCTTCCTCTTCCTAATGATAGAAGTTTGCTCCTATACTATAGTAGCAGCGATACAAGCCCACTCGTACAAGGTGGCTAAGTCTTGGAAGGCCATTACATCCATCATCTTACAGATGCTAAAATGGATCCCTCGCTCAAACTGAAAGACCATGGTCGACTCATTGGCCACTATGCTAGGTGTGAACCTTCATAGCTCCATGGAACGAGCATGGTATTGTCTCACTTTCATGCATCCCTGAGTTAGATGCATGAATTCTTTTAGCTTGTCCATCTTGAGGCTCTTCGGATAGAACTTGGTATGGATCCTTGTCTTGAAGGCCTCCCAAAACATTGACGACTCTTAATGTGTACGATGACCTACCTACCAAGCATTTGCAGTCCTATAGAGAAAGAATGTTTCTATGTTCGCCTTCTAAAAAAGTAGACAGTCGACCACCTCAAAGGTCCTGTCCATATCCCAAATCCATCCCTCTAGGATGACTAGTTCCTCCTCACAGGCATAGAGTGAAGGGTGGTGGTCAATGACCCTCTAAATCTAGTCTTCTATGATACCCTCTTGTGGGTAATGCAGAGGTGGGGTTGGCAACTGAGGGTGATGTTTATGTTAACACTGGATGAACTCCATTAAGGCCTCAAATGCCTTCTCCAAGTGTCCTAATCTATCGTCCATTGTCGCAACAAGTTAGTTGCAAAATAAAAGACACATTGGGATAAAAAATTTCTATCTTACTAACACTTATTATATATATCATAATTAGAGGCCACCTAGGCTAAGCGTGCTCGATTTCTCATAAGTTAATCCAGATTTTTGTAGAATTGATATTTTTAAAATAATAAATATACCAATATAATCAGATAGAGTATTGTTTAAAACCTAATTTTCTGAAAACAAAACATAGCAATCAAAACCAAAGCTTTGATACCAACTTATAACACCCCCGCATTTACAATTGAAATTTTTTGTTTAAGCGGAAACATAAATCAAACATGAATGAGTGTTACTTATGTAATTGACATGAATCTAGCTTATGTACCGTTCTCACATCAAGTATAAGCAAAAATAATTTAGAATGTTAGACATGATAAACATAGAACAAGGATACTTTCATAAACATAAGTAAGAGTTTTGGAGACTAACTCTGAATACGAATCCAAATACATAAAGTAAATATCACGAGAGGAAATGTGAAAAGGGTTATTCGATTTAAAATAATAACTAGATAACCTAAATCTATGATTTTCCAAAATCCATACATGAGATATAATCACTCTGCCCCAATCAGAGTATCATAAGTAGCATAATCGTCTAGTGGGTCCTCATTAACCTACACAAGCTCAAAAGGGTCATCTACTCGTGAGAATGAGCAACACCTATGAAAATGATGATCAATACGTTATGTACTAAGTAAGTTAACAATAAAGTCAAGAAAGGTCACACCAGTTCATAAGGTCACACAAACTCAAGAGAAAACGTGCATATAGAATAATCTTATTGATGCCAACTTATTTATTCATTTTCAAATCATATAGTAATAGTATTATGATCAATACTCATAATTTTATTTACATTGAGTTTAGGGACCCAATTATTCTCAACCGGTGGAATGGTATAATAAATACAACCCCAAAGCATAATCTCCTGGCCACTATTCTCGTATGGTAGAACGGAAAGGTACAACCGGCCCTAACCCATGTGTTATTTCACTTTAAGTGGTTAATATCTCATCAATGCCTTAGATCATTCAACTAATTCATTTTATTTGAGTTCAGGGACCCCATTATTTTCAACTGGTGGAACAGTATCAAAATTATAACCTTAGGGTATATAGATCTTGACCACTATTCTCAACCAGTGGAACTGTATTAAAAATACAACCCTAGGGCATAAACTCTTGGCCACTATTCTCGTATGGTGGAACAGACAGGTACAACCAATTCTGACTCATGTGATCTTTGACTATAAATGATTAGTATCTTATTCATACTTTATTTATTTAAAGGTCATCACACATCCACATACACATACTCATGCAAGACACCCATCCCAACAAATATTTCCAGAACATGTCCTATTTCCCTTTAAACTCATAATTTCACAAACCTAACATAACCTTTTCTCTGGTATTCATTTAGTTCCTAAATTCCATACCCATGCTTAAAATTTTGTTATTGAAAATATATTTAAAGATCATGGCCTAAATCCCACATCTAAAACATGAAATAATAACCTACCCCTAGGGTTACCATTTATGTCTCCTATAAAATCCTAATTTCATCATTTATTCATAACATTTTCCTTAAAACCCATATGACCACCAAATCTAACATATATTTCCAAAATATTATTGTTGACATCATATCCCAAGATTGAAGTCCAAATCTCCCGTCTTACACATGCAATAATAGGCTACCTTTGGATTTACTATTCATATCTCCTATAAAACCCTAATTTTACCATCTAGTCATAACTTTTTTTCTATAACTCATACAACTCTCATATTTTATATGCGTATCTAAGATACCAACATTAACATCATCCAAATCTTATGGTCAAACTCCAACCTTTCTCACATATGATCACGATTCTACCCCTAGGTTTCATTATTTACACTGAAAGCCTCTTTCCTCATTTATTAGACATAAACCATTCATTTTCAATCCAAGTATTTCATATATTATTCTTAATATATTTTTAACCATTTAAAATCCTAAATTACCCAATATTTCATTTTTAACCATGTTGACCAAAATGCCCTTGAGATCACTAAAATACCCATTTTCTACCCAAATCTCATGATTCCCAACATGAATGATTTTTTGACCTCCCACACATACCAACACCATAAAAATGCATAGCCACGATTATATATTGATATTTCATATTCAACACAAATCATACTTTCATGACATTCTTACATTTTATTCCAACATGCAATACCATATAACATATAGTACCAATGTCAAGATAACATTTTCATACAATAATATCAAGCATATTAACATAGGCTAATATATACATTTTTACACATCAAGGCCCTAACTATGACATGTATATATCCTTACTGAAGTGACTTCGGTTTCTAAGTACGCAGGACCTACACTTCATCCTTCATTCCCACTAGAGTATCACCTATAAATAAGAATATACAAAGTTTATACTTAAGAATTTTTAAACTAAAAGAAGACTAAGGTAAAGGAGATGAAAGAAAATAGAGGTAAGTGATAGTGGAAAACTCGGGCAGGGTAGTGCACGACGACGGTGGTGGCAATCGCAGTGATGATGGCGGTTTAAGGATGGGGTGATGGTTGGTAGCCAGGGTTGAGGTGATGGTGGTGTTGGGACTAGTGGGAGTTGGTGATGGGGAGTGGTGGTGATTGTGGCTGGTGGAAGAGGTGGCGTGGATAGTGGTGATGGCAGCTTAAGGGTGGGTGGTTGGTGGTTAAGGGCGGCTACTAGCAATGGAGTGGTGTGGAGGCGAAGGGGAAAATACAGGGCAATGGTGGTGGCCTGGATATGGCGGTGGAAGCTGGATGCGGTGGTTGATAGCAGTGCAAGTAAGGGTGGTGGCCAAGAGGTGGGGAAAAAGGAGGGAAAAGAGAGGGGTAGGTGTGCTAGTGATGGGTTTTATCAGGATAGCGGTGGCAAGGAGAGGGGAAAGGAGGAGGTTGGTGGCGATGATGTAGCACTAGCAACAACAAGGTATGGCTTGCCAAGGTTGTAGATGCAGGGGAGGAAAGAAGAAAGAAGGCCAAGATAGGGGTTATTGGCGACGTGTAGGAAAGGAAAGGGAAGTGGTAGAGAGGTAGGCTAGGGTGACGGTAGATAGCGAGGATGGTTTGGTCAGTGGAGATGGGGCGGCGGTGTGATGAATTGAAGAAGAAAAGAAGAAAATAAAAATAAAGAAAGAAGGGAAGAGGGATTCGGCTAGCTCATTTACAAGAGGGAAGCGAGAGGAGGGGAAGGAAAGGGGAGAATTGCAAGTGCATATGTAGGTAGCATGGCTAGGAGAGGAAAGATGACAAGGAGGATGCAGGGGAGCCTCGACGTGCAGGGAAGGTAAGGAAAGGGGCAATGGTGTAGGGGTGCAAGATGGTAGAGTAGTGTTGTAGGGTGGTAGGGCGACTAATATAGCAGCTGTATGGCGGCCTGCGGGGGGCTACATGACTGAGAGAAGTAAGGGGGAACATGCACAGGGTGTAGGTAAGTCCCTGTTTGGGACATAAAATGAAAGGAGAAAAGGAGGTGGTGTAGGAGACACAAGTGGGAGAGAAAGAAAAGAGAAAAGAAAAAAGAAAAAGGGGTGGTTTGGGTTGGACATCACCCAAGTTAAAGGAGGGATGAAAAAAAAATTAGACTTGGCTGGGTTAGCAAGTGCAACTCGGGGGAGAAGGAGGGAAAAAGGAAAAGGAAAAAGAAAGAAGAAAGAGAAAAGGAAAAAGAAAAGGAATATCTTTTTGAGTGTAGAATTTGAGTTTAGGTTTAGGTTTAAATTTTTGGATAAGTTAATCTATAATTTTATCTATAAATTTTCTTATTTATTTATTAGGATATTAGGGCTAGGCTAAAATAAAATAAAAATTATAATATTAGAAATTAGTTTAGGTTAAAATTTTGATAAATCAAGATTAAATGTTTATAAGATATTGGGGTATTACAAACAACCTTTATGCCTACTCGTGTTTTGATAGCGGCCTTCGTGCCTACATGTGTTTTGGTAGCAGCCTTGGTGCTTATTTGTGGGTCGGTAGCAACCTTCATTCCTACTTGTGGTTTGGTATCAATCTTCGTGCCTACTTGTGTTTTAATAGTAGCCATTATGCCTACCCATAGTTCGGTAGCAGCCTTCGTGCCTACTCGTGGTTCGGTAGCAGCCTTTGTGCCTACCTATGGTTCGATAGCAGCCTTCGTGGCTACCTATGGTTCGATAGTAGCCTTCATACCTACCTGTGGTTTAGTAGTAGCCTTTGTGTCTACCTGTGGTTTAATAGTAGCCTTCGTGCCTACCCATGGTTTGGTAGCATCCTTCGTGCCTACTTGTGTTTTGGTAGCTTCCTTCGTGCCTGCTTGTGATGCAATGCGTTGTTATTAATCTGTACTTGTGAGCGTACCTGTGTTATGAGATTTATCAGGAGTGATAATGAGGTATGTGGCATGTGGTTATTGTCTTGGTTTGGGTTGACATTGTTTCTAATTATAGTATAAAGAGCATATATTAGATGTTGCATTGGTAAGCTTTAGTTAATTCCAAATGAACAAGCATGAATAGTATATGACCTTGGTGGTATGTGGCTATATGAATGATTCTCGTATTTCAATTGATGCATGTACAATTTGATGTTGTATACCATATATTATTGTGATGCCTTGCATGTGTTCTATGCTGGTTTTTTATTATTATTTTGGTTTAGTATAAATGGTTGCTCGGTACCATTGTACTAAAGGGTTCCGTTCGTGGGCCCTTGCCTATTCAATGGACAATGGTCTTTGTAGGTCATTTTATGAGTTCAGTCGAAAGTTGATAGTTTGGTTTGAGAGCCTAGGGCTATCTAGTGTCTTTTGATATATTTGATTTTGGTTGTATTTGGGCACCCGTGTCATTCTGTATTCTCTCTCTTTGAGTTTTGTAGATCACTTATGTTGCTTTTATATAGCACAATACTTATCTTTTGTCTCCTTTATTATGTTTCTTATAATCATATTATAAATCTAAGTAGAATAATGATTTTAGCCTTATCACTTGGTATGAGAATGGTAAAGGTAACCAGACTTGCACCAAGCGTGGCGGTTACACCTTTCATTTTTATCATTTTAGCTTCCATGCTTACTATGTAAACGAAAATTTCAAGTCCTAAAACTAGGGTGTTACAATAATAGTGGCTCAAGTGTGTTCTTCCCTAAGAGGTGCTTCAAATCGTTCCACTATTTTAAGAATAGTGGTTAGAAGCGTATTGCCTTGGTATATGTTCGGTCTGTTCCACCGGATAATAATAGTGGTTCAGATGTGTTGTCCCCGAGAGCTGCTTCAGTCCTTTCTACTAGATAAAAAATAATAGGATTCCTAAACTCAACATCAATAAAAGAACATAATGTGTTATATCTAATAATGAGATCCGAAATCAATAATTACCTTACATTGTTTTATGTATCAGGTATGTGTGTGTATTTTCGACTGTGACCTCATGTTATTACTTGTATCTCTTGCTCGACTGTAGTGTCACTTTACTCGGTATGTAGTATATTGTTTATCATTTTCATGGGTGAAATTAATTTCCACAAGTAAATATACCTTGTTTTATAGGTGATTGATGATTTCTACTTTTTATGTGTTTGCCTTTAGTGAGCGTTAATCGAATTGGTACAGGGCATGATTATCTAGATATTTCCATTTCTCTATGAACTCTTAGTCATTTGTTTTCACTTGACATATTTCCTTTTCTCTATTTTATATCTTGTATCATAGTGGAATCAAGTGCTTCCCATACCCGATTCCTAGGTGCGAGGTTACTTTTACCTTGCACCCGACATATACCCGACTTGCACCAAGTGTGGCGATTACACTTTGCACCTATTTTGTGTTTTGGTTTCCGCAATCAAATTTTTTAAAGAAATTTTAATTCCCTAAATTTGGGGGTGTTATAACTGTATTCGATATTCCAACAAAAACTATAATACCCCTAAAATTTACTACTAAAAATTTTATTTTAATTAAAAGTTAAGCGGAAGTAAAACGTTAAATTTCGGGGATGCTACCACCACACTTCGTACTAGTCCGGTTTTCTTCTACCATTTCAGTGCTAAGTGCTAAGGTTAAAAAGGAACAGAACGCAATTTACACAAATTCAAATTTTCATTTTTATCACAGTAGCGCGTTAAAGACGTTACAAGAGATAAAAGCTACTATTAGTGGTTACAAGAGTAAAATTATTAAACAAAGAAATAATAAGGTTAATAGAGAAACCCTAAATGCTTTCCAGACAATCCTTACGCTCTTACCCAATAGCAGCTTGAATAGCACATGCAACTAACCTGCAAGGGACACTTCCCATTGAATAGGTAGAGGCCCACAAATAGAACCCTTCAGTACTACAGTACTGAATAACCTTTTATACTAGACTAAAAGGGAGGGCCTGCATGTAATACAACATACTTAAACAAATGTAAAGACAATATCATACACAAGCATATAAATAACCACAACCACATAAGAGCGATTACACATAGCAATCAATAAGAATTGTATAACATGAAGTCCATTTACTTAGCTTTTACATCATTTACCAAGAGTGACAGGCACCAAGGTCGCCCTTATACTATGCCAATAGATCATAAAGGTGAAATTAATACTTCTGGTCTTAAGCCATTAATCAAACATTATTCGACATCATCTCTCGAATTATATCCATGTGAGTGTGGGAACCTCACTATTATAGCTGATGGATCAGAAATACACTCTAGGGCATAACGCACCTGACCACTATTATTCACCGATGGACCGGTCTCCAAGGTTAAATGTTCCTGGCCACTATTCTCACCGGTGGATTAGTCTGGCTCTGACTCACATGGTGTTCCACTATAAGTGATTAGTGTCTTTCCCATGATTTATTATCATCTAAGGTTTGGTTTATTGAACTCGGGATCCCCCACTATTATAGCTGGTGGATCGGAATATACTACAGGGTAACATACGCCTGGCCATTATTATTCACTAGTGGATCAATCTTTAGGGTAAAAAGCTCCTTGTCATTATTATCGCTGGTGGATCGGTCTGGGCCTAGCTCAATAATCTTTCACTTTACATGATTAATGTTTTCCATTTAATTAACACAACAAGTCCATTTATTTAACTCGAGGGGGATATCACGAACCCAAAAACACAAAGGTACACCGATCATACTAGTGCATACAAGTAACACAATACCCTCCAACCATCAACCCAAGGACACAAAGGTACCCTGATCGTACTGGTGCATGAGGACACACAATACCCTACCAACAAAGACATCTAATCCATAAGTATGCATACCCCCTAAATAGGTTGGTAGAATTAGATAAAGTAAGATGTAGGGCTTGGTTGGGGCACTAAGGTACACCAGCAAAAATCCAAAACAATCATGTGCTAAACCACGTCTTTAGGGTAGCGACCCCTAAAGAGCCACCATTCCCGATCTTGAAGTCTTCCACTTTAATTATTAATGTCTTAATTATGGCGACCACAAGAAACACATCAGTCATATACTTAATCATTTCCATTTGTTTCTGTTAATATTAAGTAATCCTTATTTGCATTATTATCCATGTTAACTTAAAAAGTCCACTAAGACCAACCTAGATTCTAATTCTTATACTTAGGCACCTTAGGTCAAAATAACCGAAATGCCCCTAAGGTTAAGGCTTCCTCTTATCCTTTATTTTCATTACAAAATTCATTTCCATTTATTCACATGCCATAATAGGTTATCATATCATAATTATAATATCGGTCATAGAATCAAGTAGTCTACATCGAAAGATCATGGAGCACTTAAACCCTAACATGTACTTCTAATACATCCAACGCACATTTTCATGCATAATTAATAATTAATGCACCTCTTGCATGAATACAAGATAAATATCGTATCATACCCTTAATTATACATTCAACCCTATACCATGCATTATCCTTATAATATTCATTGATTTACCGAAATACCCTTATCCTTATAATATACATGGCTATACTTAAACAAGTGACACTAAGGCCATAAACCATTATTCTATTATTTAATATCCCTTATGTCTTATTATGGAGGCTTCTTAGATCCATTTTCATGTTATATGCAATTTAACGATTTACCCCTTCTTACTTACAAAATTACTAGAGCACCCCTCTTGTTTATAAAGTTACCAAATTACCCATTTTTACTTATAAAATTACCAAATCGCCCTTCATGCTTGTTAAAATTATCAATTTACCATTTCGGCTCATTAAATTACCAATTTACCCTTCGTACTTATTAAATTACCAACTTTGCCCTTTCAGTTTGTTAAATTACCAAATTAGCCTTCATACTTGTTAAAATTATCAAATTACCCTTCATACTTGTTAGAATTACCAAATTACCCATCATATGTGTTAAATTACCGAATTGCCCTCCATAATAATCAATTTACCCCTTTTCATGCTAAATTACCAAAATACCCATCTTACCTACTAAATTATCACTTTACCCATTTTACTCATAAAATTACCAAGTTACCATTCTTTTATACCAAATTACCAAAATACGCTTCTTACTTATTGTTTATTGTTTTACCCCTTATGTTTATAAATTTACCAAGTTATCCCTTTTCATGCCAAATTACCAAAATACCCTTCTCATTTAATAATTTACCAAATTACCTTTTTACTCATAAATTTACCAATTTACCCCATTTTTCATGAAAAATTACTAAAATGCCATTCTTACTTATTAAATTACCATATTACCCCTTTTATTTATATAAATTACCACTTTGCCATTCTTATGCCAAATTTACTAAAATACCCTTACCACATAAAATATTAACACCCATGGTCTATATGCATCATCTAACACCACCAACTATTATTATTTATTATTAAAACCCATTAGCACCTACCATACATACTTATTTAGGCTACACCCTTTGTATAAGAAAATTACTAAAATACCCCTAGGGCTCTATTAACATTATCTCTACTACAAATGGCCGTATTAGCTTATCATGACTTATACATGCATTTAACATTATCATTAACAATAAGGCTCCTTTATTAACCATTATTTCTGCACATAACACATTTCATAATATAACATGCTTTTCATTTCAACTACCAACATATGCTACAAATCATAATATACTTAACATCACATAATATGCACACAACATATTCAAAAATCCTAACGTGCTAGCATACGTATATCCACACATTTTAGTAGGGTATAATGATTACCTTATTTCTAGCAATAATTAAACTTTACTAGTACCCATATGAAAAGTCTAAGCTTTGATTAGTAAAAATTTGTACCTAGAAATAATATCAAAACTAGCTAGCATATTAGTAGTGGAAAATTAAAAGACTAATTTTTTTATCAAAAAGCTTAGTAAATACATATAAATGCTAACCATGTTTATACCTTGAAAATGGGTAGATTTTGCAGCAAAACTCACGCTGTATGCACAAAGGGAAAGGGAAATGAGGGACGAAGAGAAAAGATGGGAGAAGGGGAATGGGTTGGTTCGGGTGAGGGTTTCGGGCTTTAGTTGAGGGCTTGTGGAGGGGAGTGAGGGTGGTGGCTGGGTGTAGGGAGGGTGGCAGAGTATAGGTGGTGGTTGGGGGTCAAAAATTGGTGGCTCAAGGTGGTAGGGATGGTGGCGGTAGGGTTGGAAAGGTGGGGCGAAGGAAGAGAGAAGAAAGAGAAGGAAGGAAAAAGAAGGGGAGAAAGGAGGGGGCTGCATGGGACATTTGGGCAAGGTGAGGTATGGTGGTGGGGGAGGTGTCAGAAGGTCGAGGGGCGGCTTCATCAGCGGCAAAAGAAGGGAGATGGCAGCGCAAGGTGGCATGCAGGGAGGAGGGCCGAGAGGAGAATAAAAGAAAAGGGAAGAGGAAGGTGGCTGCAAGGGCAAGTGGTGGTTGTTGGGTGGTGTACCGAGGGAGTAGAGGAGGCCAGGGGGTTGGTGTGGTGGTTGGTTGGGTGGCAAAGGCGGCAGTTGATGGTGTAACACCCCAAAATTCACTATAATTTTTTTTAAAGCGGAAGCAATTAAATTAGAAACACTGAAAACCTGTGAATTCTGGAAATGTTACCGCCACACTTAGTACCAGACTAGTTCTCTCCGACCATTCCAATACCAAGTGCTAAGGCTAAAGAAAAGATCAACAATCAATTACAAAATTAATACAAACTAAACTTCAAATAATCATTAAACGGTTGTAAAACAAAAACAGAGTACGCATCAAGAAATGTAATTCATTTCCAAAAGAGAATTAAACTTACAACCGATAAAAGGTTCATAAAAAAAACTCAATCGAGTAATGAATCAGAAAATGGTAAATACTATACCAAAGAAATAACAAAATGAATGAAAGCGCGTAAAGAATGAAGACGGCCACGTCACTCTCAAACTTCGAGCCAAACATGCTCAACACTCAGCCCCAACTGATATCTCACCCACCTGCACAAATTCAGAAGGGCATACTACTCGTGGGAATGAGCAGCACCCATGAAAAGGGTGATCAGTACGCTACATACTGAGTAAGGTAACCGAGCACTAAGGCCAACACATAAGCACATAAAATCATGCATAAGAATAAAAGATCATAAAGACCATCATCATATCATCATATCGACCAATCATTTAGGTACATACATAAAGGCCCAATCATAGTCCAGATTAATTACTTACTTAATCTTTTATCGGAATTCGTTACACACCATGCTTTATATCAAATCCATGCGAGTACGGAAGCCCCCACTATTATATCCGGTGGATCAGAGGCACATAGGGTATCATACCCGAACCACTATTATAGCCGATGGATCGGATACACATAGGACTACGCGTCCTAACCACTATTCCTAACCGGTGGATCGGTTGGCTCCGGCACGCATGGTGTTCCACTGTAAGTAATTAGTATCTTTTAGGCATTTTAGCAAAAATTTGGTTTGCGGTTGTTGAGCTCGAGAACCCCCACTATTATAACCAGTGGATCGGTTTACGCATAGAGCATCCTGCTCTAACCACTATTATAACCGGTGGATCGGTCACACATAGGGTAAAAACCCTAACCACTATTCCGAACCGGTGGATCGGTTGGTCCCGTCTCAACGATCTTCCACTTTAAATAATTAGCGTCTTAAGTATCTTATTCAAAGTTTGCCCTGGACATGCATGAATCAACACACATCACAAATCACAATTACACTTTAATCACCAAAAACACCTGATACCGCAAAAACCCTAAGCAGTTGCACCAAACCCTAATTATCCACACGAACCCTAGCTCGGTTTCCTACGTACCCATATAATGCTCCACGCACTATTTTCCCTTCAAATGTTCAATCACCCAAACAACACTTACATTACTTTCCTCAAATCCCAAATCAGCGTTCCATACGTAAACTTCACTCTCATACAAACTTTACACATCCCATGCAATTATTAACTTCCATGCAAACCCTAATACCACCATACAACCATTAACCATTATGCAAAAACCAAAATCTCATCATACAAAACCCTAAATTCAATCCACATAACCCAAAGGTTCATTCATACCAAACCCTAGATTCAAACCATATAAAACCCAAAGATTCATCCATACCAAACTAAGTATCCATCCTTACCAAACCCTAAGTTCAAACCATATACAACCCAAAGATTCATCCATACCAAACCCTAGATTCAAACCATATAAAACCCAAAGATTCATCCATACCAAACTAAGCATCCATCCTTACCAAACCCTAAGTTCAAACCATATACAACCCAAATATTCATTCACACAATACAATTGATTAGATTCTCCCCTTTCATATCCACAATTTAGATTCCACCATACAAGACTATAAGTTAGATTCTCCCACATAAAATCATAAATTAGAATCTCCCAAGCAAAACCATAATTTGGATTAATTGGATTCCCCCAAACAAATCATAAATTAGATTCTCCCAATCAAATCATAAATTAGGTTCTCCCATATAATATCATAAATTACATTCTCCCCAAATAACATCTTAAATTATATTCTCCCTAACAAACCATAAATTCAATTATCCCATATAACGTCATAAATTATATTGTCTCCCACAAAACCCTACATTTCCCATTTTATTCTTCCTCTCATAAATCATTGAAATACTTAGGTCAACTCATACCTCTTGATCAACTTCTTTCTCCATCCTTATTTTTTTCATCCTTTTTCCCCACACAACCACATCGACATTCTCACATGCATGTCTTACAGTATCACAACATATATCATCATACATAAATAATACACATGCCATGCAAAACATTCTTCAACTCCACGTTATATCATCCATGTTATATCACATACATAATGATCATAATAATACATAGGATACATAGCATGTGAGGCACATAATGCATATAAGCACACAAAAGGCCTTAGCACCCCTTACTTAAAATGTCACCGGTCTTGGAGCACGCTCCTACGCCTCCTTAGGGCTTAGACCAAATAATAACCTTAACAAAATTCTAACTTTGCTAAAGACATAAAAATAATAGAGATATTATAAACCTTGATAATATAGGGTTAAAGATTTTACCCTAATGATAATAATGATACTAATATAATAATATCAAGGATAATAAAACTAATATCAATGAGAATATAAATAATAATAATAACAATAATAATAATAATAATAACAATAACAATAACATATAAGTTTTCAAATAACTAATGACTTACCATTTATTTAATATTAATAATAAAATTAATAACATATATAATAATATTAAAATAATAAAGATAATGATAATATTATTATTAATGGTTATAAGAACAGTAGAAATAATAATACTCAAATAAATAAGTGCAAATGTTAATACAAAATTAGGGCCTAAGATTTTCCAGAATAATAATAAAACGTTAATAATACTTATTCTAATAATTATAATATTAATAATAATAATAAGAAGAAGAATGATAATAATCCTTTAATAATTCAATTAATAACTTAAAATTCGAAACTAACAATAAAATTATTTTATTACTATTCTCCACCCTGCAAGTATAATTCAGCATAAATTTTACATCAAATAATAATAAAACATATTAAGAATATAAATATTAAGAATAATAATAATGGTATTTATATGCAAATAATTGAAATAAATTAAATAAAGGCTTATAATAATATGGAAAATGGTTGAGAGGGTCTAGGGTTCAACCTTAAGCTGGTGGGGATAGGTGGCACCGGCAGTGGTTCACGGCGGCGGCGGCGGTGGCCGAAAAAATAGAAGAACATAGAAAAAGATGGATGTTGGGAAAAAGATAGGGAGAATTGAGGTGATATAAGAGGTTTTTATTGTTTCCCAGGAGGAGAGGGACAAAATTATGGTGGTGGTGCAACCAAAGGTGGCGGCGCACGGCGGTGGAAGGCGGTTTAAGGCTTCAGGGTCAAAATTCCGGCGAAACGAGCATCCAACTTTGCATAATTATTGAGGCTCGTACAAGAAGAATCGAGAGGTTAAAATGGTTTAGTTAATTAGATGAAATTTCAGGGAAGAGAATGGAATGTTTCGGTGGCGCTGAGGTTGGCTGACGGCGGCGGAAGAGGCGTATGAAGTTGGGGTGGCTGCAGCTCGGGCCGAGGGTTTTCGGGGAAGAAAAATCTTCAAAACTCCTACAACTAGGCTATTTATAGATGTTGGAATGGATAATGAGGAGCTGGAGGTCGACATAGAAGTGTTAAATGCAAGAATTTGGGTGGCCGGTGGCAGAAAACGGTCTGGCATCGTTTGGTTTGCTCGAAATTTCGCGAGGTTGGGGAGAAGAAACAGGCGAGAGATAACGCCAAATAATTATGCCAATTTATTCCTGGAGTTAAGAGGAAGGCAATGAGACAAGAAACGACCGGTATTATTCACCGTAACCGGAGATGCCATTGACGGGGTCGAAGCTTGCGTCGCAGCGACGGAGGAGGAAGGAGGAAGAAGGAAGAAGGAAGGGAGGCGGACCGGTCGGCCGGGGAAAGAAAAGAAAAGGGGAGAACCGGGCGGTTCGGGCGCGGTCGAGGGTGTGTTTAAGTGAGATGACGCGTTTCGGTGTAATAAGGCATAAAACGCGGCGTGGAGGAGTCAGAGGGAGGAGGCCGCGCAGGCTGGGCCGAAGGAAAGGAAGGTGGGGGAGAAAGATTGGGCCGCGGGAGAGGGCAGCCCAAACGGGGAAAAAGAAGAGGAAAAAGAAAAAGAAGAAAAAGAAAGAAAAAGAAAAGGAAAAAGGAAGAAAGAAAAAGAAAAAGGGAAAAAGGAAAGGAGAAAAATAATTAGATTAGGGCCAATTAAATTAATCTGAATAATTAGGATATTTAAAAATAATAATATTTAAATAAAATAATATTTAAATCCCTTTTTAGGCTAAATTAGGATATTTAAAATATTTTCCATAAATTCCATTTTAATTAGCAAAACACCCTAATTTTCTTCCATTAAATTATTTATAAAACTAATATTAATTTGGAACCATTTTCTCCTTCTTATTTTAAATAAAATAATTTATTTAAATAAATTCCCAAATTAAAATCCTTGATTAGTTAAAATATCCCAAATTCCTCCTAATTAAAATACTTATAAATTTATTCTTGATTTGCCCTAATTAATTTTCTTTTATTTTAATTAAAATAATTTATTTAATTAATCTTTATGATAAAACCTCATTTAAATATAATATTTAGAATTAGGAAATTTTCGGGGCATTTCAGATGGTGGCGACACAAAAACAAGGGAGATGGGAGGAGAAGGAAAGAAAGAAAAAGAGAGGTTCTACAGGGGTAGAAGGGACTCGAGGGGGAAGGAGATAGAGCATAGGAGAAGAAAAGGAAGAGGGAAAGATGGCAGGCATGGCTCGAGCAGGGTGGTTGGAGGCTACAAGGGGTTAAGGAAGATGGCAAGGAGAAGGAGAGGAGGAAAAGGAAAGAAAAGAGGCATGCGAGGGGGGTTGTGCATGGTTGAAAATGGAAGGGAAAGGGATGGGGGAGAGAGGGAGAGAGTAGGGCTGTAGGGGACTAGTTGCAGACATGTGGGAGGGGCGTTTGGTTCGTCGGGTGAAGAAGGAAGGAGAGGGGAAGAAAAAGAAGGGAGGCAAGTGGGGTGGGGAAGAAAGGAAGGCAGGCTGACCTGCGCGCAAGGGAGAAGAAATAAAAAAAAGGAGGGTTGGGCTGGCCCAACTGGGGGAGGAAAGAAGAAGAAAAGAAAGAGGGGGCGTTGGGCTAGACCGCAAAGGGAGGAAAGAAAGAGGGCCAGCAGCCCAGCAGGGGGGAGAAGCAGGCCGGATGGCCTTAGGAGGAAGAAAAAGGAAAAAAGGAAGGGAAAAGAAAGGAAAAAAGGGGGAATAAAAATAAAATAATTTTTAGAATTAGGGTATTTAATTATTTAGATGGATAAATTATTTTAATAAATTAATTTAATTAAAATTTAAGGAATCAATTTAAGAGGATAATTTTAGTAAAATATGGGTTTGAAAAATTATTTAAATAAAAAGAGTATGATAAAATAATAAAATATCTATCTTAATTTATTAAACAATCCTATCCATTTTTATAAATCAAAGGTCCACAAAATAATTAAATTACTCCAAATAAAGGGGTTAATTATTAAATTTTAGGTTTTAAAATTTTGGGATATTACAAAAACTTTCATTATCCTCTTTGAGGTAAATATAAAATTAACTTATATATTATGTATAAAATATTATAATTGTATAAGATGAACTTACATTTTGTGGAGGTAAATATTATGTGGTTGATTCGGGTTAACCCTATATGTTAGGCTATCTTATTTCATTCAAGGACATAAGGTATCATATATATGATTTTCAAAGAGTTGGTGGTTGGCAAGAAAACGAGGAGTTATTTAATCATTTATACTCTTCGGTACGAAATGTGATTGAGTGTTACTTTTATGTTTTGAAGGTTCGTTTTCATATCTTAAAGCAAATGATAAATTATAGTTTGGAACAACAAATGTTCATTGTCATTGCAACAATGTCAATCTATAATTTTATTAGGTTGAATATAAGGGATGATATATTATTTGATTATTTTTACATGAAGAAATAACTAAGAATAGGGATGTTGGATAACATGGAGAAGGTAGAACTACTAGAGAAATAAAAATGGTACGGTATAGAATTGCAAATGATATTTATCATGTTCCTTGTTGAGCTATTTGTTTTTATTATGTTTGTTATGAATGTAAGAATGCTCATTTCATAATATAAATTTTGATTATATCCCTATCTACGTATAAGATGTTAGTAACTTTTATAAAATTTATTTAGTGATTGTCCATTTTTTTTAATAAACGTTTTAGAATATTTTAGAAAATTTCAAGCCTTTTTTTTTTATGTTTTTGGATTTCATAAGATTTTTAAAAATAATTTTAGAAATATTTAATATTTTTTAATTTGTTAATTTTTATATATTTTTAATATTTAATATTAAAAAATTAAATAATAATTATTACAAAAAATATAGGTATAAGAAGATAAAAATGAAAGATGGAAAATAAAAGGCAATTATGTACAAAAATAAAAACTAAATACTAATAAGATACAATAAATATTTTTTTTAGTATTAATCGCTTTTATAAATAAAGTAAAAATAAACATATATTTTTTTAAATAAAATAATTTTATTTTAAAAAGTAACTATTAAAAATAAAAAAAAAATCAAATGAAGATTAAACTATTATAATTTCTTTCAGAGTTTAATAAAGAAGACTTTAGCATTTTTATACGGGAAATTAGGATCGAATTATATCACCTTTTATTTTAAGTGTGAAATAATACTAATTTTTTTAATATAAAATAATTAAAGTAATTCGAATCAGTATAATAATTTAATTTCTATCAGCAAGTAGAGGTGGTAATCGGGTCGGGCGGGTCGGGTTTGGGTCGGGTCATTAACGGGTCGGGTCATAGCGGGTCATTTGACTATTATGGGTCGGGTCGGGTCACTAATGGGTCGGGCCATTTCGGGTCAATCAATTTGGCGGGGTCGGGTCGGGTCATTAACAGGTCGGGTCATTTCGGGTCAATTTGTCGGGTCGGTGCGGGTCGGGTCAGGTCATTAACGGGTCGGGTCATTTTGGGTCAATTTGTCGGGTCGGGTCGGTTGCAGGTCGGGTCATTTCGGGTCAATTTGTCGGGTTGGGTCGGTTTCGGGTCGAGTCATTTCGGTTCCGGGTCATTTCGGGTTAATTTGTCGGGTCGGGTTAGGTCCGGCTATTCGAGTTAAGAAAACTCGGATTCGGATAATTTCGGGTTAACTTGACTGGTGGTAGGGTCGGGTTGGTTTCAGGTCATTTTCTAGTTCACGTGAGTAGGTGGCTTCGGCCGGTTCAGGTCATTTCATATTTTCATGTAATAATATAATATGACGGGTTAGTTATGTCCGAGTTGTTTCGAGTTAAATTGATGGGTGGGGTCATTTGACTCATTTCATACAATTTGACGGGTTGAATTCAATTAGTTACGGGTTAACTTAATGGGTCGAGTTTTGACGGGTTTACTCATATTCGAGCCTAAGTAATTATCATTTCATAAATCATAAATATTAGAGACAGACAATCATAAGATTAATATTGCAGATAAAGAATTAAAAATAATAATATAGTTTGACCAATTTAATATTTATTTAGAGCATCTGGTGTAAAAAAAATATATTCTAAATTTAAATTTAGGGACTTTAAATTTAGAATTGTAATTATGGGAAAAAAATTTACCCACAAATTTTGTGTGCTTAAAAAATTTCAAGTTCTTGATCCATACTTGCGGTACGTGGATTTTTTGATACTTTTTAATATATTTTTAGCTCAATTTATACTGTTAGAATATATATATATATAACACGGTTAATATTAACAGTAAAAAAATTTACCTACAAAAGTATTATTTTTTTATCCAATAATTTTTATATCATTTATTCTATCTTTTTTTTTCATATTAATTTCTCTATATAATTTCTCTTATTAATTTCTCTAGTTGTATTTATTTTATTAACATTATTATATTTATATTTTTATTGTAATATTTTTATTAATTATTATTATTATAGTAAAAAGATATAATAAGTTATTTTAAACATAATTTAAATTAAATAATAATTTTATATATATTCATTAATTATTAATTATTATATATATATTCATATAAATTAAAAATTAAATAATGTAAAATATAAATATTAATATGATAATTAACAAAAATAATTAGATATTGTAAATTTAAAATTGATGAACGTAGAATACTAAATTATATTTAAAGTAAATTAATAATATTAAAAGAAAAAATATAACTAAAACTTTAAATTTAGGGTTGTAACGTGAGATACTCTTGATACGGGGTATAGTTATTATTTGTTGGATTTTGTAGGTGATAAGTGATAAATTGATAACTAATAAATCATACTATTATACTCTTCTATTAAGAGTTTCTTCAAATAGGTGGATTAGTAGATGTAATGAACACGTTTTGAAAATCATTTTATAGGATTATAACTGGATGTTTGTCTTTTTTATTTTGGTTTTTTATTTATTAATAATATATCTTATTAGGATATCATTAATAAATAAGAATGTCTAGGGTAAAATTATGAAAAATAAGTACAATTTATAAAATACTATATTTTTTAAAAGCTTTAAATGAATAATAAAATATATGTAATTTATTATTATTATTATAATATATTTTGATATCTGATCAGGTTAATATTGGGTCAGATCGGGTGATTGTCCGGTCTGATCAACGTTGGGTTGGGTCGGGTTCGGGTCGGGTCAAAGCGGGTCTGGTCAATATCGGGTCGGGTCACTATCGGGTCGGGTCAATGACGGGTCAGGTCGCTATCGGGTCGGGTCAATAACGGGTCGCGGGTTGAAATCGGGTCGGATCGGGTTGATTATTATCAGGTCAGTGCCGGGTCGGATCATTGTCGGGTAGAATCTGAATCGGATCGGATTGCTAAATTTTTCGGATCGTAACGGATCGAATTTCGCTTGGGTCGGATCGGGTTGGGCGGGTCGAGTCGGGTTTTGCCAGCTCTATCAGCAAGTAAAGTCCCTCGCTCGCTCGCTCACTCACTCACTGGTATGTTAAAATACTTCCGGTCTGGTGGCTGATGAGGCAGTCGAAAGCGTTTGATTGCCACACCTGCGGCCTATTCCATTAGAAAAATCTGTAAGATCGCGCTCCCTCGAGCAGCAAAAGTCTATGTCCGAAATATGGCGGCCAGAGTCGGCGGCGACAATACGAACTGCGGCGGCACTGAGAGCAAGTCTGAACCAACAGAGAATCACCATCACATTGTGCTCCCCGACATCATCTCCTCCGTGAACTCTGTTGTCTCCACCACCTACTCCTTCCTCTGCCACTCTGATCTTCTACTCCTCCCATCTCACGCATTAACCCTCGAATCAACCCTCTCCGACACCTCTCGATCTCTCTCGAAACTGGCCTCTCTTCTCCACGCAAAACCAGTTATTCCGCCCTCCATCCCTCCTCCCACCATCACCACCAATTCCGTCACTAACTGCTGGTTCCACCGTTTCCTCTTATCCGCTTCCGCCGATTACGACCCCCGTTGGCTGCACTGCTTCAGAATGTCGAGACCCACTTTCTCCCTCCTCCTCTGTACTCTCTCATCTGGTCTCCACTCCTTTTTTCCTTCCATTCCTCCTAATTATGCCCTCGGTGCAGCCCTTTACCGCCTGGGCCATGCGGCGTCCTATGCAGCCGTCGGCCGCCGCTTTGGCCTTAGTGCACCCGATGCTTGTCGTGCATTTTACGCAGTGTGTAAGTTAATTTGCAATCATCTGGGCCATTTATTCGAGTCCAGATCTGATACGGAGAAAATTGTGCTGGGTTTTGGGTGGATTTCGCTTCCCAATTGTTGTGGTGTTTTAGGAGTTGAGCCATTCCCTGTCGAAGGGGAATTTTTGGGGAAAAATGGGCATTTGATTGTTCAAGCACTAGTTGATTCAGAAGGTAGATTTTTGGATGTCTCTGCTGGTTGGCCTAGTACTATGAAACCAGACACAGTTTTGAGACAGACTAAATTGTTCACAGGTGTGGAAGAATCAAAAGACTTATTGAATGGAGCTTCATTTGAGCTGATTGATGGCAATTTGGTTCCTCAATACATACTAGGTGCTTCGTGTTACCCACTTTTGCCTTGGCTCATTACACCTTATCATAAGATGGGTGATGGGTATGATTTGAGTTCATTGGAAATATCGTTCAATAATGTACATAAGCGTGCGATGGGGTTGCTACGCACGGCATTCATGAGAGTCCGGGCACAATGGCGTCTTCTACGAAGGCCATGTAAGGAAGAATGTGTTGAGCTCTTTCCCTTCATTATTATCACCGGTTGCCTGCTCTATAATTTCTTGATCAAGCATGGGGAGATTATGCTAGATGGCGACATTGTGTGTTTGGAAGAGCAAGAGGTTGCAGTTTATGAGGGAGTAGTAGATGAGAGTGCGCGAAGGATTAGAGATGTACTCGCGCTGCACTTGAGCCGGGTTAGTGAAAGAAGATGACTTTGTTACTTGCTATGATGTTTCAGCTATATATATATAGTAGCAAGTAGCGGCTCATGTCCGCTGGTACTTTGTTAGGGTATCGGGTATCCCGTTTGTATATGAGCTGACGGAGGGTGGGGATGGAACTTACCTTTCATTGTTAGGATGCCGTTGAAAAGGATTCATGTTGTCTTGCTCGTTGTTTGAATGAATATATGAAATATGAACCACTTCTATGATTCTATCTATGCAATCCGACTCTTAGTTACCACATTCAAGACCTGTTACGGTTATTCTATTAGTAGCTAGTACTGAATTCTCCTATAACTACTAGTATAAAACAAGGGATGATGTTGCTTTACCTTTAGTTTAGGTTGAGCCTATTGATGTTTGATTTTAATCTATTGGACTAACATGGTAAGGACATGATTGGCCTCAACCAGAAAGAGGCGGGGAAATATCCAAAAAAGACAAGGAGATTGTTTTTCGTTGTTTCCCCCAAATCTGAATAATCTGAATAAAGAGATGTTTATGGCATGTATGACATGACTACTGATATGTGATCGTTTGACTAGTCTGAAGAAACCTCTCATCTCAAAAGCCATTGAAATTCATCGTTCTACTAGATGAAACCTGTCCTTGTATCTCTTATTTCAGGGTACAATCAATATTTAAAGAGCTGTTTTGCACAAAATCTGTCGCGTCTAGTGTAACTGGTAGGCAGGCAGATTTAACTACCTGGAGCTGTAGAATGAGCCTAGGACGTAAAACCTCTTTAATCCCAAAAGCAAGATAACCACCATCATTATCATCACCCTCCAAGAACCTCTTGTGGTGCTGCTGTAAAACTTGTTAACTTCCATGAGAGTTAAAGTCAGTAAAATCAACTCTGCTGAATCTAACAGGCGTGCTCATCCATTCCACAGCTCAGCAGCAGCATTGTGAGGTCGATAATCATGTGGTTCTTACTGAATATTCTTATATCTTGATCCCATTCATTAGCTCTGTGCAGCATACTATACTTAAAGGATTCACCATTGCCCTTGCTTCAGAGGCCACATGATTCCTCATGATGATTTCTATGCGGTCATCCATGGTTGTAATTGGGGTATGGAATGTTCTGCGTGTGATGTTGAACTTGATGCAGGTTAGGTCATCTCTTGCTGGATGAAAATCTACACCAGACCTATAGGATATGATACGGAAGGTATGCCTATATTTTCTAGAGAATGCGCCCTTGCATTTCATTCCTTTGTTGGCACTAAAGATGTAAATGAGGTAAGCCAGTTCGGTATTCGGATCGGCCTAACTCGTTAAAAGTTCGGTTTGACTCGTTAAAAACTCATTTTGGCTTGTTTGTTTAATTAAATGAGCCGAATCTGAGTCTTACTTTTGGGCTCGTTTATTAAACGAGTCGAGTCCGAGCTAAAAAAAAGTAAGGCTTGGTTTATTTTATGGCTTTAGCTTGTGAATTCGGCTCGGCTCGTTCGTTTGGTTAAATGAGCTGAGCTCAAATATTATTTTAGACTCGTTTAATTAAACGAGTCGAGCTCGAGTCCAAAGGTATTCGGCTTAGTTCGGCTCATTTACAACTCTAGTTGACATCATTTATTGTTGAGAATGAAGACTATGATGTCTTGTCTTCTTCAGGCTTGTTTGGTCAAATTTTCTTCATTCCTTTTGCTATGATGGAAACCATGCTGTTCTTAGTTCTTACTGTCCGGGAGCCTTTTGAGCATGGCGATGATGGTAACTTTATTAGCTGTAGAGTGATCCTCCCTCGATCGACTGCGAATTGGAATACTCTTTCTTCATCCTACCACTGGAATATTTCTTGTCTTCGGAAGGCGATATTGCCCCTGCGGCTCCCAAACTGATCTGGGCACAGAACATCCACCAAGTAGGCATGCTTAATTGCACATCACATCCTCTTCTTCTTGTGTGTACTTCATGGGGAGACACATGCTTGCGGAAGTCCTTCGATATGCTGGGCAAACAATATATATGAAATAGTCATAAAACCGAGGAGAAATCAAGAATATCGTTAAAGTTCAAAGACGGAGAACTGGCTTTCAAGAATCAACTACATACACGATGATAACGTAGATAAAGAGGGTACTTTTCCCAGCATCAATTAATACAAATTGCCAGCATCCCATTATTCCCACAGAATCAACTACATACACGATGATAACGTAGATAAAGAGGGTACTTTTCCCAGCATCAATTAATACAAATTGCCAGCATCCCATTATTCCCACAGAGCAGCCAACACGTAATGCCATGTTAAGCATGAACCAAACATTTTTTTAAAAGGAATAATGCTGCTGTTTTTTGGGGTGATATCAATAGCATAGCTGGTAGCACTATTCAACGTAAGAAAATAGAGGTGCTGGGTAAATTGTGTCTTATAAGTTAAAACCATACGTAGATATGAATCATATGATATTATTGTGTTATGTGTTTTTTATTACTTTCACACTCATTAAAATTACACATATGCACAAAAAGAATATAAATCTTATAAAAATATTTATATATATTTTTTAAATAAAATATACTTCTTTTGAATTATAAATAAACATTTCACATAATATAAACATACATCTTAATATACTATAAAAACACATATTACAAAATGTATATGAATAAACATCTTAAAGAATATATATAAATACATATCTTATAGAAAATATATAAATACATATTTTATATTCTATAAATACACATCTTACATAATATAAATAATTATACATTTTACAATATATATATAAATACACATCTTATAGAATATATATAAATACATATTTTATAAGATATACATAAATACACATCTTAAAAAATATAAGTATACATGTGAATAAAAATACGCATCATAAAAAAGAATACACATCTTTTATTATAAGAATGCACATACTTTATATAACAATAATATACTTTTTAAATATGTTGATTCTTTTACAATTATAATATATGTTTTTTATAAAATAAATGATAAATAAATTTGTATAATATGTATTTTGTCCTTGTTAGATGTGTATTCTTGTAAACAAATATATATAATACACGTATTGAGTATGGTTTTGTATAAGACAAAATAGTATCATATGCATCTTGGTAGGTGCATATGGTTGTATCATGCATGGACTCAACAACATTGTGTTGAGGTAATAATTTTATTTTATTTAATGTTATATTAATAATCCAGTGATAAGTCATTGGGCATATATTTTCACCTCAATCATTTATTTTAGATGATATGATTTATCACTTTTGTAAAAGTTCAAAATTATCATTATTTTTATCAAAATTATCTTTATTTTTATCAAAATTTACTATACAATGTTTTTAGAAAAATAAAAACCTTTTAAAGAACATAACAATACATACATACATACATACATACATACATACATACATGTATGTATGTATATTCTCATATTTTGTTAATTTCTTCATTAATTTACCAATCAAGCTTAATGTCAAAGATAACAAAATTTGACCATCAATTACTTGAAAGATAAATTAATTTCTAATAAAAAGAACACTTTTGCCTAATTTGTGTCAAATAATTTTTTATTGAGATTTCCTTTTCATATTTTTTCACCATAGGAAATTAGTTATAAGGTCAGTTTTTAGGGTTGTCTTCCCTATAAGGCTTTGATGTTTGTTTTTTGTTCATGTTAGGTCATATTTCAAATTAAAATTTCCTATAATACCCTTTACTCCAAATCACTTGTATTTCCATTAATTCTTATGCCTAAGATAAAATTAAATTCTCTGTTAATTAAGATAACAAATTTCAAAGCCCATAAAATATGAAAACTCAACCGATGTTCCTAGTTAACCAAGGAAACAATATTCTATCTAAACATTGATCATTTTGATTCTATAGTTAACTTAATTGCTAATTATATATATATATATATATATATATATATATATATATATATATATATATATAACTAGTGTTTCTAAACTATATTATGATGTTAAATATTATAAAAAAGGTTAATGTAAAAATAATATAAATAATACTCTTATAACTTATCAAATATAATTATGTTATTCAATGAGTATACTTTTGTATGTATTATCTATGGATATTTATGCTAATATATTTAATTGCATATAGTATATTTATCTATTTATAACAATATCATTTTATTCAATACTTAACTCCATATAGTAGTATTTTCAATATGTGTCTTAGGGTGTACTTGTTTTGTTTATATTAGTGTCCTTAGATATGCATTAATATTATATTTATATGCATGTGTACTAAATATAATATCATGTTCACATACATTAACACAATACTAATGAATATAAATAGGATATTGTTTAAATATTCTGAATTTTTATTTTGAATAATTATTTCTTTGTTTTCTTACTATTGTAGCAAGATTTTTCACTGAGGAACTTAGGGAAAGGGGTGTTAAATGGAGAAAATAGAGATAAGTGAGAGAAAGAGATAGAGTGTTAGTATGTGTTGGGAATCAAGGAGATTAAGGTGAATGAGAAGGAAGATGAGGTTGAGTAAAAGAGAGGGTGAAGATAGGAGAGGGAATCCCATGTGATTCACCTATGATAAGGGGCTAGTGTGCATGGTTATCAACTAATTTAAGGCTCACTAAGGTTCCATACTAGGAGTCGGGCTTCGAGAGACTAGTCCCACTAGGCCTATGTGTAATACTCTAAATTGAGTGGAGTGTTATAATGATTGATTTGGTTACTTATATCAACATGGTATACCATTTTTTTGGTAATTCCATCGTAAGAACTCCACAGTTAAGCATGCTAGCAGTGGAGCAATTTTTAGGATGAGTGATCCTCCTGGGAAGTTTCGGAAATTTTTTGAAAATTTATTGGGAAGTGCGTGAGTGAGGATAAAACGCACTGAAAGGACTTGTGTTGATCTGTGGGGCCAACCTATCAATCCAAAAGCGCTCCAAGGTACCCCGCATGGTCGTATCAATTCGAGGTGTTACAAATGGTATCAGAGCGAAACCATGACCGTGAGATGAACTTGGATGAGCCAGTTAGCCACCTGGAGGGATGATTCTTGGCATAAATTGTATTGAGACAGTTATTGGTTGAGGCGCAATGAGGACGTTGCATTCTTTGAGTGGGGGTGAATGTAATACCCTAAATTGAGTGGAGTGTTATAATGATTGATTTGGCTACTTATATCAACATGCTATACCATCCTTTTGGTGATTCTATCCTAAGAACTCTACAGTTAACCTCCAGGGGTGGTTCGTCTACGATTAGCCTTTGGAGTGTGTTTGATGCAAGAGAACCATTGGTGTCAATCTTGCATAAGAACTGTAGAGTGGAGTTGGCTCTCTTACAAAATAATTTATAAGCAAATACTACAAATGGGAGTGCAACTCTCTTTCAATATGATTACGGAGAACAGGGTTAACTTATGGTACAAATCCCTTATAAAACATTTAAAAAACCACTACACATAAATGGAACATGTCTTCTTTACAAAATAATTACAAACAATGGGGTCGACCCATGGTTTGACTCCCTTACAAAATGGCATAATAATGTGAAGTATCTTGTTGATGGTGTTTTTGAGAATTGGATTATCATTCTTGATCATCAAAAAATAAACTAAGAGTGTTAGTGTGTAAATGATGCTCAGCAAAAATCATTACTCATATAAATAATAGTATAATATTTAATTATGATGGCTTATCCTTTAGAGATTATACTAAACCACTTTACTTTGCGCTGACACATCCATGTTGAAGATCTATCAACTTAAAATTGTTAGTAAAATCCATTTTCATCATTTTCAAAAAATATGAGTAGATAAGAGCAAGCCAATAATGTAAGAAGAGTAACCACATCTACACCTTTTGCAATAAACAATTCATGTTATAGAATAACCATTATGCTATTAGAACTTTGATAAATGTACCTAACAAATCTAGATGATCTTAACAGTGATCTTAGTACCATTAAAGGGTACAAGACGAGACTTTTAATCTTTCTATTGAATTATCCCTTTAATGTTCCTAATACACATGCTATTATCATAAACTAATCAAAGGGTAAAAGCGAATCTTGTAAAAGCTAAGTCTTTATTACAACATTTCTAAGGTGAGTTTATGAGTTTTCAATCGATCTGGAATCTCACAAAATCCAAAGCTTTATGGTGTTGAACTGTTGATGCTCATGTTTTGCCCATACTTCAAAAAAAATTTATACTTTGGTGGTGGCTAACCAAAATAAGGTTTGATCTAGAAGCCATTAGTTGATCAGACCAAAGGGACCAACCAACCCCCTCAATATTGTGTTCAATATTGCACATAGATCGAGGAGCACACCATGGGAGCCTAGGATTAATAGATAAAAAGCCGCCAGGGATGCCTGATGTTGGGCTCAATGTTCTCAACCCATTACCTGAGGAACATACCATGGAAGCTTGTCTTAGTAGATGAAAAGCCACTGGGTGTGACTGTCATTTTGCATTTATTTTGTAGTATGGGCTCAGTGACCTCACACATTGGTACAAATGGCGTACCATAAGAGCCTAGGCTTAGTGGCTGAAAGCTCTCCAGTCTTTCAACTCACCAGATGCGCCCGTAGTCTTATTTTTTATCTTTCTTTAAATGCCTCTACATGTAACACCTTAAAATTTCCTAACTCTAATTATTGGATCATTGGTCTCTTAATCCATTCTTTAACCTTCAATTTTTATTTTAACACCTTACCTATACCCTAAAACCCTCATTTTACCATTTTACCCTTAAAACCTTTATTTTTCAACTCAGTTAACATATCAACACTACTCCAATCCCTTTCATCTAGGGCATCTGCCAATCAACCGCCATCATTGTTTGGTTGCTTAGAACTAGGTAGTTTTTACCATTCTTAATTTTTTTTATTTTTTTACTTCAAAGATATTTTTATATATTTGGGTTCCTAGATTAATTCCTCACATTTCCCTAATTTTCATAATTTTTGTGAATTATTTGATTATTTTCACCATCTTTATCCATTTATTAGACATTTTACTTTACCTAAAATATGTCTACTAGTTGTCTAATGACTTTTTTCCTTTCCCCTTTTTCATTCCAACATGAAATTTAGCTACCATATTTATAACGAGGAAGCCAAAAACATAACTAATCAAAATTTCCCTATATTAAATATATATCTTTCCTTATATTCAAAACTCTGTCTATTGGTCTTCCTATAATATTCTTTTCTCGTACTCTCTTACCTTTCCAATGTGATATTTAGTTATCTTATTGATTGTAGATTTTTTTTAAATGAAAATAAAGCTAAAAAATATCTATTCATAGTAAGGGGTGTGTGTAGTCCGTCTCAGCATCACTTTATTAAACTTGCCTTAACCAAGATGAAAAAAGCCCTCGCCTTAGGTGTGAAGACCATATAAGCTTGGTTTAGAAAAGCTCTTATTGTTGGTTATTAGCTTTTACTTATTAATATTTTATTTATTGAAAAATAATATTACTAAAAATATCGATGATATTTTAAATGTAGTTGAAAAGTTACATTTTTAAATCAAATCTATTGTTCACAAATCACCCCTTGACAAAATCTTCTCTTAATATGAATGTAGAGAACAAAGAGCATGTGGGTTAAATAGTTTCTACTATGCTTTCTCATGAGAAAATAATCTATTTGGTACTATGATACTCAACCTAAACTTTTGGTACTACAATCGTAATTTATAGTAGAATCTAGAATTATCTTACTCGTATTATCATCACTATCAAGCCATGCTAACTTTGACCCATGTCATATATATTTGACGATGTACAATTTTCTATCTAATTAGTGCGCATCCTTCTAAAGCTATCTTTGTCAAGCCTTATAATGGTGCGTAGTGGCTAATGATGTTAATACTTTCTTTATCCATGACCATTTAAGCAATTATAAGATGTAAATCTATCTTCACAGCTCGTGACCTACGTTATGGAAATAACAATTTGGAGGTGCTTAAGTGAATTAGGAGCATTTTAGTGTTTTTGAATGAAATATAGAAATATGAGGTTGTATAAATTTTTTTGGGTCACAAAAATTTTAAGTGTGATATATGAAACATTAAGAACAAATAGAAGTATAATAGGTGCAATATTATAAGGATACAACTTAATTTGGGAATAGTAATAAAAATTTAACATCGGTATTTTATGTGTGAAATGTTGGAGGCTATGGTTTTTGGATATGGTATTGTTAATAATATGTTTAAATGATGCGTTAAAGTTGGCCAGTTAGTGAGTTTTATGGAAAAAGTTATGAGGTGAGGGTGAATTAGGGTTTGGTGAAGGCATTGTGGTATTTTTTCTTATGTAATATCATTTTGTTCTTGTTGGCCTCCCTTATGAATTATATTTTTTTCATGTGGTTTTAACATGCTTAATTTGATTAACTTTAGTACATTTTTAAGTATTTTAAATAAATATAATTTTTAGAATAAATTCATGATAACCGAAGATCCTTGTAATAATTTGTTATCCAACTTTTCTCATGGTAAGTCAATGGTAATAAAAGTGGAAGTCTAGTGACATTAAGTAAATCAAGTGATACATTACTATGTACTTGGCTAATGACCCAATAAAATATTGCTACTGAAAATGGGAGACCATATAAAACAGAACCAAAATGATTCCAAATGTTGAAATAATGTGATCATATTAAAAGGTCCTAATGAAACTATATGACCCTAATATACTCTATTTGACTAATCCACCAGCCTGTAGAGGATATGTATGCTTAAGGATTTGAATTTTACTAGTTGCCCAGGCAATTTTAATCCTGAATGTGAGAGTATTAGTGAGGTTGGATACCTTTCTCCCATCTATGAGGGAAATTAGAGAGTAAATGTTATCATATCAATGAGGTTTACTATCTTTCTCCCATTTGTAGGAGAAAGAGGAGATAAGTGATTGTATTACAAGTAGTTTTCTAATCTTAAAGTGACCAAGTAAATGGATTTGTGTGATTACCTAATGATAAACTTTAAATACGGGTTTCTCTTAAATCATCTCGTATCCTAAGCATTTATGCATGTATAATATCTATTTTGTCACTAGGTTTCTTGTGTCATGCATGCCTTTTTTGATGGATGTGTATGAATTTCATTAAGTTTGGTGGAAATTAGTATTTGAGAGTTTTGGTATTACTCTCAGTTATAAAGTACCTAGGTTAAATTATGAGATTTTGTATAAAGTAAGAACGTAATTTTATTCATTGAGGTGTTTGTATAATGTTTGATATGTATTACAATAGGGTTTGACTATGTGTGAATTAATTTAGATAATAAGAAGTTTGAAGGTGTTTAGGTGAATTAAGGTTATTTTGATCATTTTGGGTTAATTTTATAAAATTGTGATTGTTCACTGTTATTGGGTTGAAAATGTGGTAAGTGTATTTTTTTTTTAGGTTACAGTGCCTAACAAGAGTATTAATATTATGCAAAAATGACATGAAATGGGCTTACAAACCCAAGGGGTATTATTATATATCTTATGTATGAAATGTTGGAGTTAAGTTTTAAATTTTGCATATGGTGCTTAGTGTGACATTTTGGGATGTTTTTGCTAAATTTAGTGGATTGGTGAGCCTTATGATATATTTGTGAATTAGGGTTTTACAAGGGCATCTTAGTATTTTCAATTATGTATCATTTCCTTTTTGTGCTTGTTATCTTTCCTTATGCATTATTTTTCATATGTGTAAGTATATCATGTTTGATTTGATTAACCACAATACAATTCTTGGTGTTTAAATAATGCATAGTTGTTGGTATGAATTCAGCAATAACTAATAATTGGCATTTCATATAATAATTGGTTAGTGGAAGTGTTGTTAATGAGAGTAATCAAATCATATTCATTAAGCACAGAGTATGAACCATGTTATTTACCAAGACATTAATTGTAATCCCCAAAAAATTTAGAAAACCTATAATTTAATAAATAGCTTTTATTTGAAATAAATTAGCTTTTAAAATTAATTAGTTTAATTATTTTATGGATTTTTGAGTATATAAATTTGGATAGGAATATTTGATAAATTAAAACAAATATTTTGTTATTTTATCATACTCTTTTTATTTAAATAATTTTTACCAAACCAATATTTTACTAAAATTATCCTTTTTAAGCCTATATATTTAATTATATTAAATTAAATTATTAAACAAATTTATTATTTAAAAATATTAAATCTTATTATTTTATAAATTAAATTATTTTAAGTTCTCCCATTTTCCCATTTTCCTTTTTCTTTTTTTTTCTTCCCTTCTCCTTTTTCCTCCTTTCTTTCTTTTTCCTTTTTTCTCCTCCTTTGGGCCGCCCGCACCCGGCCTGCTTCCTCCTCCCCCTACGCCTGGGCCTTCAGCCCATTCCCTTCCCTCTTCTCCTTCTCCTGCGCACAGCCCAGCCCTAGCCCATCTCTCTTTTCTTTTTTCCCAGACCGGACCTGCCCTATCCTTTTCTTTCCTGCGCCGGTCCGCCACCTCGCACCCCCTCCCCTTCCTTCTTTCTTCTTCCATGCCCGATCACCATCCTCTGCCATGCTCGAGCACGCCGGTCGCACCTGCAATTGCCATGCCCGACCACTACCTACCTCCCTGCTACTCCCTCTCTCTCCCCCGTCATTTTCTTTCCTATTTCAAACCAAACTAACCCCTGCATCCCCAGCCCGCATGCCATGTTCCTTCCCTCTCCCTACCACCCGACCACCTCTGCCACCCTACTGCAGCCCCGACCGGCCACCTACTTCCCCTAGCTCTTCCTCTTCTTTTTCTTCTCCTCACCAGCATTTCTTGCCCCATTTTTCAAGCCTTACTTTCCCTTCCCCGATTCTTTTCTCTCACTTTCTCCTCCTTCCCATTTTTCCCCGGTTTTTGCACCACCACCACCCTTTGTCGCTTTCACTGCCACACTGACCCCCTGTGCCACCTTCTGCCACCACCTGCTACTACCCTACACCATCACACCACCCCCTTGAGCCACCTTGCAGTCCCCTTCTTCCTCCCCTCCTCTTTTCCCTTCCTTTCCCTCCTTTCTCTGCAGCCACCCTGCACCGCCTCTTTCCGCCGCCGTCCCGCCGCCTATTCCGCCATCCAAGCCACCAAGCCACTCCCTACAACCTCCTCTACCAGCCCCATACCCCCTTTGGCCGAAACAAGCCCCCTCACCCCTTCATTTTCCTTCTCAGCCACGCCCACCTCGACAGCCTCCTTGGCCGCCTCCGCCGCCCTTGGCCGCCAACAACCCATCTCAAGCCTCCACCTACACCCCCTCTTCACTCCTGCACCCTTCCCTTGCCTCTAATCCTCCCCCATCTACCTTCTTTCCTAGCCTAAAGACCCCAACCCAAACCATCTCCCCCTCCCTTCTACCTCACCACCCTCGACCCTCTTCTCCCCTTGCAACCTGCATATGACTCACGCTGCTCATGCAGCGTGAGTTCCACATTATTTTGGGATTTTCCTTGTTTAATTTTTGAGGTATATTAGCGGTTAAGTAAAGTATATTATTAATTAAGTTTTTATAAAGTTTTATCCTTTTAATTTCCTACTTCTAATATAATAATTATTGACATTATTTTTAGGTGTTGATTTTGCTATTTAAAGCTTGAATATTTAATCGGGATACCGGTAAGATTCAATTTTTGCGGAAATTAAGGTAATCGTTAAACCCCACTTAAACGCATGAAAAAACGTATGCTAGCACATTAGGGATTTTAGTATGATTTTATGCATGTTATGTGTTGCCTAGTATGATATATGGGGTTGCTTATATTGATTGATAAAAAGAAAAGCATGCTAGCTTTTGTGCCATGTGTAGAGATGATACTTAAGGAAGGAGTTTGATTATTGATGGAAATGTTAAATGCTTGTCTATGATGTATTATGTCATTAATGCATGAATAATGTTATTGTGAGCCTAAGGGTATTTTAGTAATATGCCTATGTAAGTATGTGATCTAATATATATAGTTGCTAATGAGTATTATGTTGAATAATGACAAGTTGGTGGAGTTAGATGATAAGAATGAAGTACTAATATTAGTATTTTATGTAGTGGTGGTAAATTCATAAAAGTGGTGTAATAAAGGGGTAAAATGGTAATTTTATAAGTGAAAGGGTATTTTAGAAAATTTGGAGTAAAAGAGTAAAACGGTAATTTTTGTAAGTAAAATGTCATTTTGGTATTTCTGGAAGAAAAGGACAAAACAGTAATTTTGTAAGTAAAAGGGTATTTTGGTAATTTCGAAAGAAAAGGGTAAAATGGTAATTTTGTAAGTAAAAGGGTATTTTGGTAATTTCGAAAGAAAAGGGTGAAATGATAATTTTATAAGTAAAAGGATAAAATTGTAAGTTGCAAGAAAAAGGGGTATTATGGTAATTTTGGAGGCAAAAGGGCAATATGGTAATTTTATGATTAAATGGCAAAATGGTAATTTTATAAGTAAAGGGGTATTATGGTAATTTTGGGAGTAAAGGGTAAAGTGGTAATTTTGGAAGTAAGAGGTAAAATGGTAATTTTGGAAGAGAAGGGTAAGAATGGAGATTTTGGAAGTAAGGGGTAAATTAGTAATTTTGGATGTAAAAGGGTATTATGATAATTTGCAAGCAAAAGGGTAATATGGTAAATTTGGATGTAAGGGGGTAAAATGGTAGTTTTATAAATAAGAGGATATTATGGTAATTTTGGTAGTATGGGGGTAAAACGGTAATTTGCGAGTAAAAGGGTAAATTAATAATTATAAATACGAAGAAGGGTAAATTGGTAATTATAATTATGGAGAAGGGCAAATTAATAATTATAAATATGGAGAGGGGTAAATTGGTAATTATAATTATGGAGAAGTAGAAATTGGCAATTATAATTATGGAGAAGGGTAAATTAATAATTATAAATATGGAAAAGGTTAAATCGGTAATTATGATAAGGGAGAAGGGTGATTTGGTAATTTAACCGACTAAAGGGTAAATTGGTAATTATTTAACCAACTAAAGGGGAAAATTTGTAATCATGATAATGAAGAAGGGTAATTTGATAATTTATCCAACTTAAGGGTAATTTAGTATATATAACAAAGAAGAAGGGCAATTCGGTAATCTAACCAACCAAATGGGAAATATGATAAGTGTAGAAATTATGAGGGGTGAATGGTGATCTAAAAAGCGTAGGAGATAACTTGGTAACCTAAACCGGGTAAGGGGTAATTTGGTAATTATGCAACCTGAAGGGTAATAAGGTAATTTGTCAAGTAAGGAAGGGATGACTTAGCAATTATATAAGTAAGGGGTAAATAAGTAAATTGTACCTAACATGTCGTTGTGATTGTGGAATTTCATAGTATGATTCAAATAATGCTGATTAGCAAGGTAAGAGTATTTGATAATTAGTAAGTATCACGAGAGCAAATCCTAATTCGGAATTAGATGAGATTATGATGGCCTTAATGGTTTCTCTGTGATATCATGGATAACCGTCTGAATAAGAAATGACTAATGATATCAGAACGATTGAAAGTGAATAAGTATCTGATTATTGTGCTTTTTGTGATCACCTTAATTAAGACACTAATATTTAAAGTGAAAGACTTCGAGATCGGGAATGGTGGCTCTTTAGGGGTCGCTACCCTAAAGACGTGGTTTAGCCCACGATTATTCTAGTATTTGCTGGTGTGCCTTTGTGCCTCAGCCAGGCCCTATATCTTACTCTATCTAGCTCTACGGACCTATTTAGGGGGTATGCATACTTATGGATTAGGTGTCCTTGTCGGTAGGGTACTGAGTAGCTTTATGCACCAGTACGACTAGGGTACCTTTGTGTCCCTGGGTTGATGGTTGAAGGGTACTGAGTAGCTTGTATGCACCAGTACGAACGGTGTACCTTTGTGTCCCAGGTTCTTGACCTCCCGTCTGAGGCAAATAAATAGAATTGTTGTGCTGATTAAAGAAAGGAAAAACACTAATCACGAAAGTGAAAGATTAATGAGCCGGGTCTAGTTGACTTATGATATTGAGTACCGATCCACTGGTTATAATAGTGGCCCAGGAACGTGTTGCCCTGACAGATGATATTGAATACCGGTCCACCGGATATAATAGTGGCCCAGGAGCGTTTTGCCCTGGATGTTGATTACATGTATTCTAGTCCACCAGCTAAAATAGTGGGGGTCCCGATCTCAATAAAACAAGCATTGGATGTGAATAAATTATGGAAAGATATCAATTACTTATAGTGTAATACCTTGTGAGTCGGGGCCAGACCGGTCCACCGGTGAATAATAGTGGCCAGGAGCATTTTGCCCTGGAGACCGATCCACCGGCAATAATAGTAGTCAGAAGCATTCCGCCCTGTATGTATTCTGGTCCACCAGCTATAATAGTGGGGTTCCCGCACTCACTTGGATATAACCAGAGAGATGATTGAATAATGATGGACTAATGACTTAAGGCCCAAAAGTATCGATCGTACCTTATAACTTGTTGATATGTGGTAGCCTTATTATATATGTGATTGTTATGTATGCACCTCTCATTACATATGTATATAGCTTGCATTATGTGTCGCATTGTAGGCCTGTTTTTAAGTGTGGTATTAAAGGGTTACTCAGTACCATAGTGCTGAAGGGTTCCATTCGTGGGGCCCCTGCCTATTCAATGGGCAGTGTCCCTTGCAGGTATTTTCAGATGTTACTCAAGTGGGCAACGGGAAAGAGAGCAAGGAATTATCGAGAACCATTAGGGTTTTTCTCATTCTCTTTTAAATTCCTGGTTTTAATGTTAATATTGTTAATGTAACCACCACCGGTGGATTTTATTCTTGTAAATGATTTGATACGCTACTCTAATTTAAATATGGGTTGTAAATTGTGTTTTACACGTTTAGCCTTAGCACTTAGTACTAGAACGGTAGGAGTGAACTAGTCTGGTACTAAGTGTGGCGGTAATATCCCCAGAATTCACGATTTTATAATTTGCTTCCGCTAACTCTTTCAAATAAAACGAAATTTTTCAGTAGTGAATTTTGGGGGTGTTACTTTAATATTTAAAGTGAAAAATTACGTGAGTTAAGACCAAATTATACCCATTCATTCTATTGGACAATAATAGTAGTTGCGAGTGTTATACTATAGGAGTTATTTTACTATTGATTCTTTTCCACTTGACAATAATAGTGGCCAAGAGAATTATGGAATTTATTTTATGACGTAGTTTGTCATACATGACGATGATGGTGGCCAAGAATGTTATTCCTTGAGAGTTATTTTATGATATAATCCATTCGGCCAGAAGATAATAGTGGCCATAGGTGTTTTGCCCCAAGAGTTGTTGTAGCAACCAAAAATTTACTACTAACAAATTTTATTTTGTGGAAGCAATAATAATTAAATCATGTGTGTTGTGCTACATCCAATGTAGAAAAGGTATTTCTAATACCCAATCTATGTTGGGTGTAATACAATTTTAACTCATACCTAAAGTTTAGGTGTGGGAAGCACTTAATCCCACAACAATACATGATTACAAAATAAAGCAAATAGAACAAATATAAAAGGAAATAGACGACTAAAAGTCAAAAGAGAGAGGGGGATATCCAAATATCCATATGTTATACTACTTCGAATAATCACCTACCATGAGCAATCACATCAAAAGCATTAATTCATCAATTACATGCAAAACAAGGCGAAACCTGCTCATAGAAATAAGCAAAACCCATAAAAAATGATGGTCAATGCATTATGTGCTAAGTAAAGTAACAATATACATCAATATAGTAAGGCATGCATAACAAAGAAGAAACATATGGCAAGATGGATACCATATATGCATAAATGTTCATGATATGACATGACTCAAAAGAAAGCCATATTATGGTTCATTATTAGGGGATCATAATATTTCATTTGCGTAGTCATATTTATATCAGGAAACTATTTGGAATATAACCACTCATCTACTATTTTCCCTCTGGATGGGATAAAGATATTCAACCTCACTGATATGTAATATTTATTCTCCTCTCTTCCTCATATATGGGAAAAATACATTTAACTTTACTGATACTCTCACATCTAGGGTAAACACATACCTGTGCCACTAGTAAATTGCTAATTCTTAAGTACAGTTACCCCTAATAGGCTGATGGATTGGACTAATATATCGTATATTAGGGTTCTTTAGTTTTGAGGAAACCAAGCAATAAGAAATCGAATCATTTCAAATACTTAGAATCCTTAGTTTTGACTCATGATCTTTCACTTTACATATTAATGTCTTATTAACTCAAAAATAAACACTTAACACATAACCAAGCAAAACGTGAGTTTCTCGTCATCATATCACTCTCACTTATATCACCTTTGTTTTATCACACAGATATTGATTATCATTGTTACAGGAAATACTAAGTAATACCGAATTCATTCCAACAATTAGATTCATTTAAGACACTTAGGTGTGCATCATGATTAGCCAAATGAAACATGTTATAATCACATAAAGCAAATATAAGACATAAGGAAAGTAACAAGTACAAAAAAGGAGACAATATACATGTGGACAGACTAAAATGCTCTCACAAAACCCTAATTCACCCTTAACTCGTAACTTCATTCACAAGACTCACCAATCCACCAAATTTAATACATTACCCCAATATATAACTATAAACACCATATCTAAAAATTAGGATTAAACTATAATATTTCACACATATAATATCGATCATACTCCTAAGGTCTCAAATCCCATTTTAATTCATTTCACATAGTATTAATACTTGTATTAAGAATATTGACTCAAACTAATCACATATCACATTCTAAATCCATTAATGTTAATCTACCCTAAAATTTCAAGAGTTAACTGAAAAATGATCAATTTCCCCACAATCCTCTTAAACACCTAAAAAATTCATATCAGCACAGTTTTATCTACACTCAACCAAACCATAACACACACACACACACACATCTATGGTAAAATTCTATTATAAAAAAACTCAAGAAATCCACTAATATACTTATTTTACACAACAATTTACAACTTAACCAAAATGCCCTAGAACTGAGATCGACACCAAAACTCCCAACATATGATTTTCACCAAACTTAACTAAATTCACATATGACTTCCCACATACTGTAATGCACCCCAAACATATACAATTTATTGAAGTTAAGTTAACCTAAATGCTACAAAAACCTTAAGGCCAAAATACGCATAAGCTCAAAATCACCCAAACCTCAACATAATATATTTGCCAAAACATTAAATCTTATGAACTAACACTTAACTACATGATTGGTAAAAATATCCAAAACATATATCATCATGCTCAAGAACTTACCACAAAAACTAGAATGACCTAACATGATTTCCACATAAAAACATAAATTTGCATACTCTTCATGAAACCACAATACTACATAGACATAAGCTTAAAAGTGAAACATGATGTGTAAAAACAAAACATGCTAACACGAGATTGTATAAAAGAGACACATATCAACAAAAAATCCTAATTTTGTTACCCTTACTAAAGGCTACACCAATCTCTTAGCAAATGATACTCCATATTCCAAAACCTTGAGATCACCTCAACGGAATAAGCATGAGGGTTAGGAAAAAATCTAATGAAGATTAGCAATGGATAATTAAGGGATAAAATTAAGTATTAAGGGAGGACAAAGGTGTTGTTTAGTTAAAGGAATCTTGCATGAGAGGTGGAATTTTGGATGTGTTAGCTACATTAATGGTGGATCTTGTGGTGGTGATGGCTGTGTGTTGTGGTCACATAAATGGAGGGCAAGTTTCTTGAGGTTCAAAAGAAGGGAATGATAGTGGCATTGGATGGTGGATTTTGCATTAGTGGTTGAGTGGTTGCATGAGAAGTGAACAAACATAGTAGGTGTGTGGTGTGAACGGGTAGCACAACCATGGGGGTTCAACACGAGGTGGTGATGCAAGGTGTGGTGGTTGTGTGAGGAAACTCTACAAACACAAGCGTAGTATGATAAGAAAAATGGAAAACCAGTGGGATAACGATGAAGAAGAATTAAGGGTTGGTTTGACAAGTGGAGAAACTCAAGAAGGCCAAGGACGAGCGACACAACTAGGTTGCAAGTTAAATGACAAATAGGGACAGGTAAAAGGGGCTGAGTTGTGTAAAGATAAAGGGAAGTGTGACAGATGCTAGAGGCATGGCATAGTCAAGGGTTCGTTCAAAAGGTAGAGAAATCATGTAAAATGAAAATTTTTAAAAATTGAGGGGTTGGTATGAAAATCAAAAGTGGTGTGGATGAGGTTGAGTGTGTAGCTAGGTATAGTTAAGATTCAGTTATGGTAACCAAACTGGGAAAATAAAATTAGGTTGACATGGGAAGAGAGCAGGATAAATGGGTTAGGGGTTAAAATAAGGTGATTAAGCTAGGATTAAGGGTTAGGGAAATATTATGAGTTAAACACCTAAAGAGTAAGGTTGGGAATTTTTGTGGTGTTATAGTTGTATTATGTTGTGATGCCATTCCATCGCTTATGAAAATTGGGGTCCCTAATTTCAACGTGACTAAGTAAATTGAATATTGTTGTAATCCCCCGAAATTTTAAAAGCCTATAATTTAATAAATAAATTTTATTTGGGATAAATTAGCTTTTAAATCTATTTAATTTAATTATTTTATGGATGTTTGAGTATATAAAATTGGATATAAATATTTAATAAATTAAAATAAATATTTTTTCATTTTATCATACTCTTTTTTATTTAAATAATTTTCCAAACCAATATTCTTCCTAAAATTAACTATTAAACCCATATATTTAATTATATTAAATTAAATTATTACCCAAAAATATTGTATTTTATTATTTTATAAATTAAATTAAATTATTTTGTCCCATTTTCCCTTTCCTTTTTCCTTTTTTCTTTTTCCTTCTCCGTTTTCTCCTTTCTTTCTTTTTCCTTTTTCCTTCCCTTGGGCCGCCGGCACCCCGACTTGTCTTCCCCCCTTGCGCCTGGACCGCAAACCCGCTTCTTGTCCTCCCTCTCCTTCTCCCGCGTGAGTTGCCTGACCTGCCTCCCTTCTTTCTTTTCTCCCCCGACCGGGCCGGCCCACTCCTCTCTTCCCTTCGCCGGGCCTGCACGCACGCACCATCCCCTTCTTTCTTTCTTCTTCTTCCTTTTCCCTGATGCCATAACCCGACCATCTCCGCCATCACGGCCACCCTACATGCAACCCTCCCCCCTACGGATCTCCCTATCTCTCTCTCTCACACCATTTTTCCTACCCCATCTCGACCCCACCACCTCTCCCTCTCCTTGCCCATGCCCCTCTTTTCCCCTCCATCTCCTTGCCATTCCTATGCTCCTACCACCCTGTCGTCACCCTACTGAACCCCTATCCCTTCTTTTCTCTCCCTCTTCTTTTTCTTCTTCCCTCCCTGCCTCATTCTGCCATTTTTGAGCCTCCCATGCCCTTCCCCAACCTTCTTTCTCTTCCTTTCTTCTCCTCTCATCTCCCTCCCTATTTTGCTTTGCCGCCCCCATTTCTCCACTGTCGTCGCCGCACTAGCCACCTGCACCACCCCTTTCCACCCTCTACGTCACCCCTGAACCATCATACCGCCTCTCAAGCCACCCCGTAGCCCCCTTCTTCCTCACCTCTTCTTTTTCTCTCCTTTTTCTCCCTTCTCGGCAGCCACCTTGCACTGCCTCTTTCCGCCATTGTTCCGCCATCTCTGCCACCACCTGAGCCGCCAAACCAACCCCTACAACATCCTCTACCACCTCACACCTCCTTTGGTCGAAACAATCACCTACATGCCTTTATTTTCTCCCTCCTTTTTCCTTCCTTCTCAGCCCCATCCACCTTGGCAGCCACCTTCGCAGCCGACCTTGGCCACTGTCAACCCATCCCGACCACCACCTACACCCATCTTCACTCCTGCACCCTTCCCTTGCCCTGAATCCTCCCCTATCCACCTTCTTTCCTAGCCCCAAATCCCTAACCCAAAAACCTCCCTTTCTTGCCATTTCGATCCTCTCCCCCTCATTCCTTTGCATGCAGCTCATGCTGCATGAGTAATATGAGCTGCTGCATGCCTTGGTTTATTTTGTTTAATAATTATTAAGGTATAATAATATTTTAAGTTAAGTATTTCATTAATTAAGTATTATAAAGTATTATGCCTTTGGTTTTCTTATTTCTAATATCATAAATATTTATATTATTTTTAGGTATTAGTTTTGCTAATCAAAGCTTGAACCTTTAACCGGAATATCGGTAATGTTCATTTTTGCGGGAATTAAGGTAATCATTAAACCCCACTTAAACTCATGGATAAACGTATGTTAGCACATTAGGCTTTTTTGTATGTTATTATGCTTGATGTATGTTGTTTAATATAATATATGTAGTTTCTTGTATTTATTGATAAAAAGAAAGCATGTTAGATTATATGCTATGTATGGAATTATTGCTTAAGGTAAGAGTTTGGTTATTAATGAAAATGTTAAGTATTTATCCATGTTGTATTATGCTATTGTGATCTTTAATGCATGGTTAATACTATTGTTAGCCCTAGGGGTATTTTAGTAATATGTCTTGTGTAAGAATGCGGCCTAATATGTATGGGCGTTAATGAGTATTATATTAAATATAATAGTTATGGAGTTGAATAATGAGAATGGGGTATTAATATTAATATTTCATGTGGTGATGATAATTTAATATAAGTGGAGCAATAAGGGACAAAATGGTAATTTGTGAGTGAAAAAGGTAAAATGGTAATTTTGAAAGTAAGGGGTAAAATGGTAATTTTAGAGGCAAGGGCAAAATAGTAAATTGTAAGTAAAAGGGTATTATGGTAATTTTGGAAGTAAGCGGGTAAAATGGTAATTTTGGAGGCAAGGGCAAAATGGTAAATTGTAAGTAAAAGGGTATTATGGTAATTTTGGAAGTAAAGGGTAAAATGGTAATTTTGTAAGCAAAAGGGTAAAATGGTAATTTTGTAAGCAAAAGGGTAAAATGGTAATTTTAATAATAGAGAAAGGTAATTTGGTAATTTAACTAACTAAAGGGTAATTTAGTAATTATGATAATAGAGAAGGGTAATTTGGTAATTTAACTAACTAAAGGGTAATTTGGTAATTATGAGAAGGGCAATTTGGTAATTTAACTAACTAAAGGTTAATTTGGTAATTATAATAATGGAGAAGGGCAATTTGGTAATTTAACCAATTAAAGGGTAAAATGGTAAATATGATGGTAATTTAACCAACTAAAGGGTAATTTGGTAATTATGATAATGAAGAAGGGTAATTTGGTAATTTGACTAACTAATGGGCAATTTGTTAATTATAATAAAGGAAAAGGGTAAGTTGGTAATCTAACCAACTAAATGGAAAATATGTTAAGTGTAACAATTATGATGGGCGATTGGTGACCTAATAAGTGTGGGAGATAGCTTGGTAACCTAAACCGAGTAAGGGTGTAGCTAAGGCCTTACGTGTACTATGTGTCTTACATGCCTTGGATGCCACGTATAATGATATGTTGTGTACCTTGTGCTATTATTTTAATCGTTTTTATGTGTAGCACAGCTTGGAATGGAGGTATGCTCATTTTCTTTCTTATGGCATGTGTTAATATGTATATGCTGTAAGTTGTGATGTGATGTGATGTGGCCCTTTGGGACATGCATGCTAGGATATCTAATGTGGTAATGTGGGATGGAAGGATGAAAAAGGAAAAATGGGAAAGTAAGATAACCAAGGGGAAGTAAGTTGGCTAACGTAGGTAGGAATGACCTAAATAATCCATGATCCATGAGTGGATGAATGAAATGGGACTTAAATAAAATGAAAGAGTGGGAGAATCGAGGGTTGCATGGGATGGTTAGAGTCCGCATGGGGGTGAACTTTACGTATGGAAAGTTACCTTAGGGTGTGAGGAAGGTCATGGGAGAGTTGTTTGGGTGACTAGAGGCTTTGGGTGAAAATAGTATATGGGATAGTATAAGGGTGCATAGGAGACCGAGCTAGGGTTTGGGAAGAAACCCTAATTTGAGAAGGTGGAAAAAGAAAAATAAAATGATAAAAATAAATGAGAATGAGTGGGGTATGAAGTGAGGGTTGAATCTAAGGGTTGTGATGTGTGGGGTGTTAAAATAGTTTGGGTTGTGTGAGGCAGAGAAGGATGGGCCACATAGGCCCAAATTAGAGTTTTTGGAGAAAACCCTAGGGTAAGGCGGTGAGTGGACTTTGGGGTATAAGGTAGTGGGCCTTGACCCACACACTTAGGAGTTGGGCTCCCGGTGTGAGTAAGTGGAATAAGGGAAGGATGTCGGGGCGAGTTAGGAGGTGCATAAGTCTCAAGATATGGGATGGGCCCTCTTAGGAGAATAAGTGTAGATGGAGTTAGTCATGCATGTCTAGGGTGAAATCTGTTGAATAAGATATGGTAAAACACTAATCATGTAATGTGGAAGATTATTGAGCCGAACCCAGACCGATCCTCCAGCATAATAGTGGCCAAGTGTCGGGGTGCCCTAAAGACCGATCCATCGACATATAATAGTGGTTAGGTGCGTTCTGCCCTATAAGTGGCCGATCCACCGACTATAATAGTGGGGGATCCCGCTCAATAAACCAAACCCCTAAGTTTGATAAGACACATAAAAGATACTAAGTACTTACAGTGGAACACCATGAGAGTTGGGGCTAGACCGATCCACCGGCATAATAGTGGCCAGGAGCGTTTTGCCCTTGAGACCGATCCACCGGTATATAATAGTGGTTAGGTGCGTTATGCCCTATAAGTGACCAGTCCACCGGCTATAATAGTAGGGTTCCCGCACTCACCTGGATATTCATAATCCGAGATGATTGATTAATGATGGACTAATGGCTTTAAGGCCCTAAAAGTATCAATTGTTCGTTATAACCTATTAATATGTGATTGACTTGTTAAGTATGTGAATGTACGAAAGTGAATATTATGTATTCACCATTAATATCTTATTGACTTGTTAAATATGTGAATGTATGGATGTGAATATTATGTTTACAACTGTCGTTATGTATGAATATAGTGGTGTATCATGTGTTACATTGTGGGCCTGCTGTTAAGTGTATTTTAAAGGGTTACTCAGTACCGTAGTACTGAAGGGTTCCATTCGTGGGGTCCCTGCCTATTCAATGGGCAGTGTCCCTTGCAGGTCGTTTTCAGGTGCTATTTAAGTGGGCTCTCGGAAAGAGCTTAAGGAACTATCCGGAAATTCCTAGGGTTGTCCTCTTTCTCTTTTAAACTCTTGGTTTCAATATATTTGTTGTTTTGTAACCACCACTAGTGGATTGTATTCTTGTAAATGATTTACTACGCTACTTTGGTTTTAAATATGTTGGAGTTTCTCATAAGTGGTGTTCTTCTCTTTTACCCTTAGCACTTGGTACTGGAATAGTAGGGGTGAACCGGTGTGGTACTAAGTGTGGCGATAATATCCCTAGAATTTACAGTTTTGTTATTTCGCTTCCTCTAATTGTTTTAATAAAAAGAAATTTTTTAGTAGTGAATTTTGGGGGTGTTACAATTGTGGTCACCTAATGTTGAACCCTAATTTAATTTCCTTTTAATTCACCTCATGTCATAAGCATATATGCATGTATAGTATCCATCTCATTAAATGATTTATATGTGTTATGTATGCCTTAATCTATTTATGTGTATTATTACCTTACTTAGTATGTAACATAATGATCATCCTTTTTATGGGTGTTACTCAATCATCAATCCCACGAACAAATCTTGCCCTTTTTTTTTGGTACTAGTAATTGAGTATTTAATGCTTTTGATGTTATTTCCCATGGTAAGCGTTTATTCGAGTTGGTATATCATATGGTTATCCAAATATCCCTCTCTCTCTTTGGACTTTTAGTCCTTTATTTTATATTGTATTTGTTCTCTTCTCTCTATTTTGTAAAATTTTATTATTATGGGATCAAGTATTTTCCATACCTAATCTTTAGGTATGAGTTAATTTTATAACCTTGCACTCGTCATATATTGAGTATAGGGAATAACTTTTATATGTTGGATGCAACATAACATCTATTATTTTATTATTATTACTTCTCCAAAATGATTTTTTTTTGTGGTAAACTTTGGGGTGTTAGATAAAGCTTAATGCTTTGATTAATTGTATGTTGAGTTTTATTCTAACAAAAGTGGTTTGGGGTGATATTGGTTATTTTAGATTTTCTAGAATTTTTAGCATTGTATTTATAAGTTAGAAATATTTATTTGGGTATATATTAGCCTTGGGTTTATTTTCATAAATTTTTGTAAGTTTTTGACATTTTATTTGTGTTTTATAAGTTTTAATGATAATAAGGGTAGAAGGTGAATTTCTGCCTTAAAAGGTTTTTAGTTTGACTTTAGGAGTCATGGTTTATCATTGATCATAACTTTTGCGAATAGTAGCTGATAGGATTAGTAATGAATAGTGAATAGTATTTTTTTTATAATAATTGATTTACAATTTTTATATAAGTGTTTGTGGGTATATTTCAATGTGTGCAAATAGTATTTTGTATGAATAATCACTTTTCCTTGGAGTGCTTGTTTGTTGTATTTTGTATTTATATGAGTAAATATATTTTAAAGCATCAATAATTAAAATCAAAGGTTTAGTTTGGGAATTAGGTAAAGAAGCCTTAATATGAACTTTAAGATAAAGGGTTATGCAATTATATGTTTTCCCTATTATTTAGTTTGTGTTACTTATCTTTGAGCAGCAGTATAATTTGTATGTGTTATTTGACTTTGTGAGTCGATCTCTCTACTACACCTAGGTACATCCAATATGCACCTAGTAAAAGAACACGAGTGATTATCTCGTTCGTACAATACCAATAATTATGTTGTCCTTGTAAGTAATCATCTTAGCTAATAAGTTAATTATTTTTGTAATACCCCAAGTTTTTATCTAATTTTAATCTCAACTAATTAATATTTTAACCTAATTTAAATTCTAATTTCTAGGCTATTATATACTTTTTAGTCTAACCCTAAACTAGATAATTAACTATTTTGCCTTGTATTCAATGTAAGGATAATATGGTAAGATAGATTTATGTTAAGTACGGCGACAATATCCAATTATGATTGTTTTACGCTTTTGCTTAAATAAAAAGTTTCTGTTGCATATTTTGGGATGTTAAAATTTTTATAGAAAATTAATGATGTGATATGTGTTTTGGTCTATGAGGTTCTATGTTAAAAATGAATTTCTTGTTAAATCAAGTTCCATTCTTAAGCGTTTTAAAATACAAGTGATTATTTGAGTAAAAAAAAAAAGATTACCTTGTTTGTGCAACATTGGTGATTATATTATCCTTACAAGTGATTATTTTCAGCAAAAAGAATAATTATGTGCTTCGTGTGTTGGTCTTTGAGGTTCCTTGTCATAAACTATGAAACACTGGCGATTATGCCATCATTTTAAGTAATTGTCTCAATAAAAGAACAATTATCTCAACAAAAAAAGTAATTATGTGCTTTATATTTTAATTTTTCAGGTGTCGTGTATAAAAAATGAATTGTTTATTAAACCATGTTCTAAGTTGCATTCCTAAGCTTTAAAAAAATGTGATCATCTTGGAAAAAAGTGATTATGCCTTCTGTGGAATTCTACTGATTATGTCATCCTTGAAAGTGATTATTTCGGTGAAAAAATAATTATTTAGGTAAAAAAGAAAGTGATTATATGATCCATATTTTGTTGTTCCTTGTTCTATGTCATAAGCAATTTTTTCATTAAACTAAGTTCCATGTTTTGGTCTCCTGGGTGTATCTTGCATGATAGACCTAGGCATATAATATATTTTCCCTGACTTATGAGCTTTATAAGAGTACTAATACCTAATAAATTAAGGTCTCTTCAGTAGGTTTCACTTGTGTTCTTAACCTATGCACTCTGGATTATTTCTAGTCTCTAAATCGTGGTTTCGTTTGTGTCCTTAGCCTTTGTTCTTTAGATGATTTTCAATATCTAAACCGAATATTTTGTTTGTGTCCTTAGCTTTAGTATCAAAGTTTTCATGGTGTTTGTGTGGCCTTTGTGCCCTAGATTTCAACATATGAGTTTTGTTGTGTTTTTGTGGCCTATGTATATTTTAGTATTTCCCCCTCTCATATAGTAAGTAGACATCTATCCCCATATGGAGCATCTTGGGGCATCTTTAAATTTGAGATCCAATATAAGGATCCACTAGTTGAGCGCCTTAGCTTTCATCAAGAACATCAGAAAAATGTTGTTTTCCTAGACTTGGAATCTATCAATACAGTGTTTTCTCACCCAACCGTTAAACAAGTATATTATAAGCATGGATGATTGCAAACAAAACCTACCCTGAGGCTAGAAACTTAACTTACATAGAGTTTCCAATAAATTTTGTTTGGGATTCAAGTTCTAGGGTATGGAAGGAAAGGCAACAAAGATTTTCTATTGGCATAATTTTTTTCGTCCCTCCCAATAGTGGTGAAATGTATTATTTGCATCATATTCTAAATATAGTGTGAGGCCCTACTAGATATGGGAACATAAGATGTATTAATGGAGTCTAATACAAGTTATATCAAGACAATTACTATGCTTTAGGTCTATTTGATGATGACAAAGAGTACATTGAAGGGATCATAAGGCAAGTCATTCGGCTTTAGAACATGCACTATGTCATCTATTTGTAACTTTTTTATTATTTGGTTCTTTAATGAGACTTGAATTGTTTGGGAAAACCGTTGGCAAGTTATGTCAGATGATATTTTATATCAAAATCAACAATTATTTACCCTGGAATTTTAGTCGCTACATATACCACCATTTTCTACTCCATTAAATGAATCATATACCTCGTTTTTTCTTTCATTTTTTTGTTTGTCCTCAGAGTTGGATTTGATTGTTCCTCAAATTCAAAAGTACTCTTTAGCTAAACTTGACAAGTTGCTTTAGAGTTTTGGTAGGCATTTGAGCGACTTCCCTCCAATGCCATTAATGAATTCATGTTTGATTAACCATACTTATGATTCTCTAATCCATGATAAATTACATTATGAAAAATGAATTTTACATGAATCTTCTCTCATAAATGAATAATGATCAATGAGATGTCTATAATACCATTACTGATACCGTTAGATCAAATGTTGGTGGTGTCTTTTTAATATATGGATATGGAGGGACTGGTAAAACATTCATATGGAGAACTTTATCAAAAAATTTACATTCAAAAGGGGAGATTGTCCTTAATGTTGCATTTAGTGGCATTGCATCTACTCTTCTACCAAAGGGAAAGACACCCCATTCACGATTTCTAATTTCAATCCATAAAAATGAGGACTTAACATGCAATATAAAATAAGGTACTCCATTGGCTAAGCTAATTATCAAGTGCAGTCTAGTTATATGGGATGAAGCACTCGTGCTTCACAGACATTACATTGAAGCTTTGGATAAGACAAAGCGAGACATATTATGCTTTACTGATAACTACTATCTAGATAAACCATTTGATGATATTTTGGTGATTTTAGGGAAATAATACCTATAATACCAAAAGGTAGTTAGTAAGATACTGTCAATTTGGCCATCAACTCATCTTATATTTGGCATTATTTTAAGGTGTTAAGTGATACAGAAGCATCCATAGATTCTCAAGATGATAAAGATTTGGCATACTTAGTTGTGGAACCAATCACATTATATGTCTTTGATAATGATATAAATAGTATGACTAACCCTAATGAGTTTACTTTAAATCATTATTGCAGGTATGTAACATAGTTGTAGGAAGAAGATCAAACCACTTTAAGATGTCAAAATATATAAGATTTAGCGAGTTACAAATTATTACAATTCAATGGGAGCTATTATACATGAAAGTCAACTCTACGAGTCAAGAGACCTAGTCAACATCCTAGTCATTATCCTTATTTTGATTAAGGTTCTTGTTAGTTGTTTTCATATACTAAGTAGCTTGCTTTGTTTGTAATAGTCTTAGTTGATTCTTGTATTATATAGGATATAGTTACGTTGCTATTACTAGTTAATGTGCTAGTTAGCCGTGTGTTGTGTGTGTGTGCCATTTAGCTATCTTAGTGTATTAGTTAGCAATGTATGGATTCCTATATAATGCATGTTTCCGATCGTTTTAACACACGATTAAATCATTTGAAATCTAATATAAGTATTGAACTTGGCTATTTTCTCTCTTTTGTGAGTGAATAATCTTAACTTAGAATATTTGGAGTAATCTTAGATAGGGTGCTTTGAATGTATTATAGGAGAAACATTCAAAGTTTAAAATTCTTGTTAAATTCTTTCTCAATTCTTGCTTATCCTCTTTCTCCTTCTTTAATTGCAGCCATCGAACCTTCCATGATCTCCATCCATTTGAATCTCCAATTCCATAAGAAGATTCACACCATTAAGGCTCACACAAAACATGAGTTCGAACATGTTGCTTCACCCTATGAATGTTCTCGATTATAGAAATTTTCATATTAGATTGCAATCATTAAAGATGGTACTATTGGAGGTCATAATTTTGGGATTGCAACAATTGAAATTCCATCTAATTTATTGATTGGATTTTCTTCTTATCCAATACAAGCTATGATTGACAACACTTATCTAGAATTTAGAGCCTAAATAAATAACCTTGATTACTTCAAAGGGATATGTATTTTGGTGCCAACACTTTATGTCATCAAATTGGTGAATGAGAATATGATATCCCTTCTTGATTATGAGGAAAAGACATATTTGAGCTCGGATAGTGCTTGCAAATCAGATTCAAACATTGATTTACTTTATTATTTACAAACACCTAAATTCATAAATAGTTTCCATTACTCTGGTGTGCCAAATCATTTGTTGATATTGAAAGTCAACACTCATGTTATGTTACTAACAAATATTGATCATAAGAAAAGGTTATGTAATGGTACGAGGTTGGTTGCCACTTGACTTGGGAATCATGTTTTGGAAGTAAAAATACTTGATGGGAGCAAATCCAATGATACCGTGTTGAACCCAAGATTATCATTCACACCGTCTGACTCAAGATTGACTTTCAAATTCAATCATAGAAAATTTCCTCTCATTATTTTATATACTATGACAATCAATAAAAGTCAAGGTCAGTCCCTATTTAATGTTAGCCACATTTTGAAAAATCCAATTTTTAGTCATCGTCAACTATATATTACAGTTTCTAGAGTCAAAAATCATAGAGGGCTTAAGATTTTGATTTATGATAATAAAGGGAAACCAAGTATAACCACAAAAAATATTGTTTTCAAGAAGGTTTTTTCGAATGTATAATTTCTCATTATTTAAAAGTTGCGATACTACTTTCTATGTATTATTGATGTTATTTCCTTTCTAATGTTCATTTTTTGGTAGTTCATGGTCATTTCCTGAAACTATCTACTTACCATTGAATATTATATGTTTTTTCTTAACCTAATCATTGGTTCTTTTTCTACTTTCTAAGAATATATGTGAGTGTTATTGTCATCGGTTGTTATTCCCATGTAATGTTTCATGCATCGCACGAGAAAAAAACTAGTGATATATTCAAATATGTGTTTGAAGGGTATCCTAAAATATCATTTATTGTAAAAAAGAGAATATAAAAAGGAGCTAGAGAAAGCTTAAAAAATTATAAATTGTGGAGTATTAAATTTCTTATTATCCTAGAATGAATGTATAGAATATATCTAGCTTGATTTCAAATTACTATTATATAACAAAAATATGGATAATTTTGAATGGTATGCCATTGAGTTACTTTAGTTGAGGTATATATGCATATTAAATACTTTTATTTTTGTAATTAAATTCACACATCGACAAAAAGGATTAACACCAATGATATTAATATCGATGATTATATATCCTTGGTATTAAGACTTAACACCAACAATTATTCATCAATATTAAATCAAAGTATGAATATATTTTTATTTGGAAAAATGACAAGAAATATGTAATACCTATGATATTTATTGTCGGTATTAAGTGGCACTAAATTCCCCCTCCTCACAAACCATTTTTTTTATTAAAATTCCAGAAAATATAGACCATCAAGTTATTCTTAATACCCACAATCATATCACCTATAATAAGGAATACATTTAGTCAAAATACTATAGAGAGAAAAATGTCGTCAATGAACAATGAGTGAAAATGAAGAGCTTAATATTGATGATGGATCGTCGATAATAAGTGATGGTGTGTTTTATGATCAAGACCAAAACAACACCATGTAATTTTATTCCCATTAATACCAATAATTTTACCCATAATACTAATGATTGTGATCGTTCATATTAAGGGCCGACTATATTCCGCCCATGAACCGTAACTCCTCATCTGCTCTACTTTCTTTTACATTTGTATTATTATTATTATTATTATTATTATTATTATTATTATTATTATTATTATTATTATTATTATTATTATTATTATTTTATCGTAGAGTATGTCCACCATCTTTTCTTCTTCCCTTTCAACCTTTTCCTCCATTATTTATCATTTCCACCCTTTTCGGTGTTTGTTTTAATCTAATTTTTATTTCTTATGTATTTTTTGGTACAATATTATCCAATTTTTAATTTGTAGGTGTAACCACAAGTTCTTGGAGCACTACCATTACATCATCTTTTGAAAACTGTGTTGCCGTCCAAGCACCACCACTACCGTCGTTGTTCAAGCACCACCTGCATTATTAATTTGGTATGATTATTATGTATTTGTTTATTTTTATGTTAATTGTTGTGTATTATTTAAATTAAAATACTTTTCTAAATTAGGTTATTGTAACTAGATTTTGTGTAATTGGTTAATTAGATTTTGTATAATTGGGTTATTAGATTATTATAGTTAGGTTATGTTGATAATTAAATTATTTTATGTAGTTGTTACTATGCATGTTATATTAGAATTAATATTAGTATGTTTACGTATAATAATTATTTTAGTTAATTTTTTTATTGATATATATATGAAGTGATATCTTAGTATGTGTGTATGTTTTTAAGGTAGTATGTTAGTACACAATAAATTTGGTGATATATAATTTTAACTTTTTTGGTGAGCTTGTTAGAGTATAATTAATATTTGTTAGATTATGTGTTTAATTTTTATCTTAGTATGTATGCATGTTATACTTGTAACACCCCAAAATTTACACATTTTTTTTAAAAGCAATACTCATAAATTAAAACCGTAAATTCTGGGGATGTTACCGCCACACTTAGTACCAAATTAGTTTACTTCTACCGTTCCGGTACCAAGTGCTAAGGCTAAGAAAACATTATCAGTAATACCATACAAATTCAAATTTATAAAAACAGAAATCAGAGTACGCGTAAGTCTTATATAATTCGAAATACTGGCTATTGTTTTTCCAGATAATAACTAAACAACCTTAGTAAAATTGTTTCGACAATTCAAACATAATAAAAGATAACATGAATCATAAATTTAAAAAGGACAACGGCCACGTCACTCTAAAGATTGATCCAGCCCAGCTATCACTCTACCCTCTTGATGTCCCATAGACATCGATAGCATCAAAGTAGGTATCTCCTACCTGCAACAAATTAGACGGGCCTTCTGCTCGTGGGAATGAGCAGCACCCATAAAACGGGTGATCAGTACGCTACGTACCGAGTAAGGTGACCGAATACTAAGGCCGAAATATAACACATTAATTCATGCAGAATAATGATCAACATACATTTACAACCCACACATATGATACATAGAAGCATAAAATGAAATCACTTGTAATCAACAGTCCACACATAAGGCCCAAAAGGTCCGGATTAATCATTTAATCTTTCTTTTATCAAATGTAGATACACACCATGTTCTTTATCAATCTATGCGAGTACAGGAGCACCCCACTATTGTAACCGGTGGGCCGGTCATACATAGGGTAAAAACCCTAATCACTATTCCTAACCGGTGGATCGGCCTGGTTCCTGTCCACATCAGATCCATGCGAAAATAGGAACACCCCACTATTATAACCGGTGGGCCGGACACACATAGGGTAAAACCCTAACCAGTATTCCTAACCGGTGGATCGGCTTGGCTCCTGCTCGCATGGTGTTCCACTGTAAGTAATTAGTATCTTTTAATAGCATTGACGAACTGGTTATCTTTATTGAGCTCGGGATCCCCCACTATTATAACTGGTGGGCCGGATACACATAGGACCTCATGTCCTAACCACTATTATTACCAGTGGATCGGTCACACATAGGGTAAAACCCTAACCACTATTCCTAACCGGTGGATCGGCTGGTCCCGTCTCAATATCTTCCCCTTTAAGATATTATCTTCCACTTTAAGATATTAGTGTCTTAAATTTTTTATTCAAAAACATTTGACATTCACAAACATTTGCCCAGACATGCGTGACTAAATCCATGAAAACCTTAACTCCCATGCAACCCTACTCCATGCAAACCCTATCTCCACGTAAACCACATTTCCATGCAAATCTTAGCTCCCATGCAAACCCTAACTACACATGACCCACGCTCCCATGCAAACCCTAGCTCCAATGCAAACCCAATCTCCACGTACCACACTCCCATGCAAACCCTAGCTCCCATGCAAACCCTAACTCCACGTACCTCACATGTGCAAACCCTAGCTTCACATATACCACCCTTCCATGCAAACCCTAATTCATATGCAAACCCTAGCTCCACGTAGACATGCTTCCATGCAATCCTAACACCACAGGTCATTTTATGCAAACCCTAACATCATACCATTCCATGCAAACCCTAACGTCATGTCATTTCATGCAAACCCTAACATCATGTCATTTCATGCAAGACCCTAACACCATGCCATTTCATGAACCCTAACAACATGTCTCAAGTCATATCATAGAATAATGACATAAACATACGCATAGTTCTCATGCCACAGTTTATTCACACCAACATACTTCAACTCTACAATCATGCCACATGAGAAATAATTAATAATAACGAACATAAAATACATGGCATATCAAACACATAGTGCATACAAACACATAAATGGCCTTAGTAGACCCTTACCTAAAACGTCACCGGTCTTGGTGCACGCTCCTATTCCACTTGAGGAATTTGATTGGGTTCGCTTATTATATCAAAGCATACTAGAATTAGGCTCCCTTATAAAATTTTATTATTCTCTAACTTATTCTAAGATTTGGTTTTTAATTAACATATTACTACTTAATAATTTAACTATAGAAACTATTACTTAAAAATACAAATGAATTATTATTTTCATTAGAAGAGGGTGGTGATCTAAGGGTTTCTACCCTTCACCAAAATATAATGATAGTATAATAATGATAATAATAATAATAATAATAATAAGGTATAATATTATTAATGATACTTTTATTAGTAGAATATTCATATTATTAATACCAAAATTCTTAAAATTAAAAGGTGGATTTTGAACCACCCTAATTTAATAATAATAATACCATTAGAAATTATAATAATGATATTAACATTATATATACTTATAATATAAATTTAATAAAGATAATAATAATAATATAATTAGAAATAATGTTAAAAATGTTAATAATATTAATGAAAAGTAAAAGTGCGAGGCATAATTAAAAATTTTGGTTTCTGTTCTTCCTGAAATAATTACAACATTAATTAAATAATTACCCTAAACATAATAATATTATTAATATTATTAATAACAACAGTAAACATGTAATAATCCCATTAAATAATAAAAATTCTAGAATAATAATTTATCTTACTCAATAATACTCCCAGACCTGTCAACAAAATTTATAAATTAGAATATAGTTGATAACAATAATAAGAATAATTATAATAATAATAATAATTAAAGTCGAATTAACATTAAAAATTAGGATAAAAACAGAATAATTATCAATAAATCGAAAGTAAGTGTTTAAAAGGTCTAATATTTCACCTTGAGTCGGATGGTATGGGTGGAACCGGCGGTGGTTCCCGGAGGTGGCCGGAAAATGAATCTAAGAGGGGTAAAAAATGAAGAAAAAGAGGTGAGTGGGGAGGAGAAAAATAAAATAATTTTATGGGTCGGTGGAGGAGCCTTAGCAGGAGTTATTGGTTGGCTTGGGAGGTGGTAGAAGCGGCGGATGTGGTGGTGGATGGTGTTTCAAGTCTCGGGGTGAAATTTTCTGGCGAGACCACTAGCTAACTTTGCACGATTATGGAGGCTTGTACAAGGTGAATCGAAGGTCGTGGATGGTTTAGTTAATTAGAGGGTGTTGCAGGGAAGATATTGGAATGAAGAGAAGGCATTAAAGTTAGCCAAAGGTAGAGGAAGAGTCGTCTAAAGAGGCGGTGGCGCACGGGCGATGCTTAGGGTTTCGGGGAAAGAAAATCCCGAACCCAGGCCATAAGAGGGGTATTTATAATGTTGGAGGTTAGGTCCGAGTTGGGGGAGTTATCAGGGGGTCGAAGCTGGTGAGAAACGTGATGGTTATGGTGTCGATCGGGCGACAAAATTTTCAAATTTTGCCCGACCCTTTGCGAGAGATATGGAGCAATCGTGGAGAAGAAAATGGAGAGTGGAGCGTTTAAAATCAAATTTTGCATCGAGAGGGAGAGAATGAGCGGGAGAAAGGCTGGTCACGCCACGTGTGGCTGGCAACGCCATTTTCGGGGAGAAAGAGAGCTGGCGGTTATGGCGTCGGCTGGAGGAGGAAGAAGAAGAAGGTGGGGGTGCTGGACCGGGCGGTTCGCGGGGGAGAAAAGAAAGAAAAAGGGAGGGAGACCGGGCGGTTCGGCGCGAGGGGGAAGGAGTTAAATGAAACGACACGTTTTAGGCGCAAAACGGAATAAAGAACGGCGTTCCGGGCTGTCGGGCGACGGTAAAGAAAATGAAATAAAATGTGGCGTTTAAGTGGGAGAAGAAGTCAAATGCGGTGTGGAGAGAGGGAGGGCGGCCCGCGCCGAAGAAAAAGGAAAGAAGAATAGGAATTGGGCCGCGCAACATGCCCAATTCGGCGAAGAAGAAGAAAAAGAAAAAAAAGGAAAGAAAAAGGAAAAGAAAAGAAAAGAAAAGGATAAAGGGAAAAGGAAAAGAGAACTAATTAGGTTGGGTCAAATTAAATAAATCTGAATATTTAGGATATTTAAAATTAATAATATTTAAATAAAATAAATTTTAAATCCCTTTTTAGGCTAAAATAGGCTTTTTAAAGGATTTTTCCAAAATTTTCATTTTAAATTAATAAATCGCTCACATTTTATTTAATTTAATTATTTATAAAATTAAAATTAATTTGAAACTATTTTATCTTTCTTAATTTGAATAAAATAATTTATTTAAATAATTTTCCAAATTAAAATCTTTAATTAGTTAATATACTCAAATTTCCTTTACCTAACATATTTATAAAATTTCTTATTAATTCGCCCTAATAAATTTTCTTTTATTTTAGTAAAATATTTTATTAAATTAAATTTTCAAATAAAACCTTATTTAAATATAATCTTTAAAATTAGAAAATTTCGGGCATTTCAATACTACGTTAATTCGTATATTAATTTGGAAGGTGAATGATATAAATATATAATGTTGACTCACGATGTGTAGAAAGTAAGTACTAAAAATAAGAAAAGTAATTTTAAGATAAGAGGTAAATCATTAGAAAATTTTATTTTCATTTGTTATTGTATAATAATAAAAATTAATGGTGCCAATACATAAAATATATATATATATATATTAAAATATAGAAACATTAGTAGCTAGTCAAGATAAACAAAATTATTTTTAATTTTTTAATATTAATTAATTCTATATAGTTAGACCCTTGTGAAATCATACAACTAATATAAAGTGAAGGTAAAAAATTTTCATACACAAGTTCATTAGATATAACAAAATTTATTTAGGATGTCTTGACCATAGATAATAATTAATAGGTATGTATAAACTTAGATATTAAAAAATTGAAGGTAAAAAATTTAATATTAATGAATTTCACAATGCACAAATTTATTTAATGATAAGTCTATATTAGTTATTTATTTTAGGTAAAAAATTATTCTTTAACCTTATATAGTAATTAATGAAGATGATATAAAAAAAAACTCAAAGATTTAATATTGCTTAATTTTACGTTGTTAGACACTTATGTAATAATGGAACTCAAATATTTGTTTAGTTTAACAAAAATAAAAAAAATATATATAGGAAAAATTAGAGAGTGATTAATGAAATTAAAGGAAATGAAATAAAGTCATAGCTAACTTAAAAAAGGGTCTTCATATTAAGATTTGTGATTTTGTGTCCTTTTTATAAGTGGTAGGATGTTATTTGATGCATGCTCTCTATCCTACTTTAGGATGTCTCTGGATGGTGATATTAGGCATCATGAGATGGGTATGTGATGTTCTAGATCGATGGTAAAATAGGGTTTGTATTTGGGATCATACAAGTTCAGGTTGTATTATCTTCTACTTACCTTGACTCTTATATAACCTTAGGTAGGATAAATGACTAGATATCTATATTTATTTGTCATCAATGTTCCACACTCTGGATTTTATTGAGGGTGAATATTTTATGAGATACTATGATCATATTGCTAGAGGGTTGAAAGTGATTGATGATGAATGGCGGTTTATGCTTTGGATATTGATAAGTGTATACCCTCATTATCCAAGTGACTCATTCAAGGTAAATGGACCTTCTTCTGAATAAGTGAGAGAGCAAATGATTCTATGAGAATTATGGGATCGTTGGGTAATTGAGACTTGGTCATCATATGTTACCAAGGGCTTTGGTAGGTGATTGAGAACATTAAAATTGTATGCCCTAATGGTTGTACTAGAGTAATAAGGTTCCTTATTAGATGTTGGACCCATGCTTTAATTTTTTGTTGTACATTATATTTATAATTTAGTTAAACTTTGTCTAAAGTATTCGTTTAACTAATATTGAAGTATTGTTGTTTGCTAAATTAAATTATCGATAAAATGGGTGAAAATTATTTACTTGACAAAAAAAAATATAAGGTGATCATCGATAAAAGTTGAATGAAGTTACATAATCGTATATCTGATGAGTTTTGTAGTGGGCTTCAATATTTTGTTAAAATAAACTACAAGTTATTTAAATTCGGATGGGTGTGTTTGTTGTCACTGTAGGAATTGTAATAACTAATTTTGGCACCCTCCTTGTGTAATTGAAAGTGACATACTACACTTTGGGTTTATGATAACTTATGAGAAATGGGTATACTATAGTGAAGTAGAGTCAATGTTAGTCAATGAGGAGAGAGGAGATGAGATGACACATATTTTGGGTGATTTGTTATATGGTACTCATGAGCCTCATACAGTTGACATGGTTGATAATGAAGCCTTATATGGTGAAAATTTTATTAATGAGATGATAAAGAGACTTTAGGTGGTGATTTGGGGAATTATAGAGATTAATATTATGAATAATTATTTCAAGAGATGGAGATTAAATTATATCTTGATCAATAACTTCTCTTTTTTAAATATTTTAGTAAAGTTGATGCATCATAAGGTGTTGAACAAGTGGAGTAATAAGTCAGTTTATGGACCATTAAAGTTGTTGAGATAGGCTTTTCCATAGAGAAATAATTTGCTCAAATCACATTACGATGTTAGGAACATTATGAGCAAGTTAGGTTTAGTGTATGAATTAATTCACGTGTGCAGGTTTGATTGTGCACTTTTTTGGAAGGAAAATGTTGAAAGAAATAGTTATCCAGTACATGGTACTTCTCGATTCATTGATGAAGGTATGAAGAGAAATAAAACATCTTATAAAGTGTTGCGGTACTTTCCTTTAATAGCAAGATTGAAGATATTGTATGCTTGTAGACACACTGCTAAAGACGTGGGATTTAACTGGGTGTTCTAGGGAGCTAGGGATGCTACAATATCCTATTGATGGACATATTTTGATTTGAAGTTTTTATATTTTTCTAACGATCCTTGGAATATCCATTTTTTATTAGCATCTGATGGGTTTAATCCATTTGGTCTAGGTAGGAATTATAGCATGTGGCTAGGAATTATGATAGCCTATAACTTGCCCCTATGGTGGTGCATAGGAAACCCTTTTTAATGTTGACTTTGTCAATTCTCAGTCGTTATAGGCCTAATATGGATATTTATGTGTTTCTTAGACCTTTGGTTAATGAATTAAAATATTCACCAGTGGTAATAGTTGATACATAAGATATTTTTGATAATAAAGTGTTTAAAATGTGCGCAACGTTGTTATGGACTATTAATGATTTTTTTTTGCTTGATCATATCTATCAGGATGGACAGGGTAAGGATATCCCGTGTACCCTATTTGTAATAAAGACACTCCATCTGTCAGATTGACAGGTAAGGTAAGATATGTTGGACATAGAATATTTATTCCAACCAATCATTTGATACAGAAAAGTAACTTATTTAATGGTAAGGTTAAGAAAAGAATTCCTCATCAAAAGTTGTCAGCTATTGATATCTTGATGCAATTTAGCCTTGTACAAGATCACCCATTTGGAACATATTCTTGCAAGAAAAATAGAGGTGTTGATGATTTGAATTGGAAAAATAAAAGCATCTTCTATGATCTACCGTATTGGTCTACACTAATGATAAAACATAATTTAGATGTCATATATATATTGAGAAGAATGTATGTTCTAATTTGATCGAGATGTTACTAAAGGATACTGCTAATGCAAGACATGACTTAGAAGATATGACTATTAGACACAAGCTGCATATTTATTATTATGGGAATAATATAATGAAGCATGATATTGAATACACGCTTTCATCACATGATAAATCAACATCCCTTATCTTCTTAAGGGATGTGAAGCTTTCTGATGGTTTTTTCCTGTAATTTGAGGAAGGCTGATTTAGATAGTAGGTTGAGCGGGTTGAAGTCACATGACCATCATGTCATAATAAAACATCTATTACCGGTGGGTGTGCTTTCTTTTTTGAACAAGAAAATAAGTAGCACCATTATTGATCTGAATAACTTCTTCACTTAGATATGTGCAAAAAACTTTACATGGCCTATTTGAAGAAATTAAAAGAGTGTATTGTTATTATCTTATTTAAGATGGAACATATATTTTCTCCATCCTTTTTTAGTGTCATTGTTCACTTACTAATCCACTTACTTGAAGAAGTAAGATTCGATGGATTAATTCATGGAAGATGGATGTATCAAATTAAGAGGAAATTAAAGGACTTGAAGGAGTACATATGTAATGATGCTCGGCTAGAAGGTTTTATGGTTGAAGGTTTTGTAACCAATGAAGCATTGAGCTTTTGTTCTATACACTTGAAAGGTGTTGATACTAAGTTCAACAATCTAGATAGAATTGTAAATGCGGTTGTAAACAAGCTTCAGCTATCGGTTTTCCAATCTCATGCTCGCTCTGTTGGTAAGAAAAGACGTGAGAATATAATAGATAAAGTTAAGAAAGATGCTCCGTGGTATATTTTGAAAAATTATCCAAAAATATATAAATATTTCGAGCAAGTGTATTATACTATTTTCTACATTTATCATAGTATTATATATAAGTAATTAGTGAAATGCATTGTTTTTATAGCGAACACATGTATGATATTTAATGACGTGGAGTGGTGGTGGTAATTTGAATGAAGTAAAAAAAGAAAGAATGTATGTCTTGGTTATATTCAAAGGTAATTATTTTTAGTAATAACAATTGAAACCTATTATAATTCATCATTAGGGTTTATATATAATTACTTATTTTAAACACACAAACATAAAAGATGTATGAGTTTCATGAAATGAAATCACCTGAATTCACCAATTAGTTGTTCTCCTTAGCATTTGGAGCATTTGATATGGTACTCTCTTTTTCAATTTGCATAATGAATAGAGTTAAATTATCAATGCACGATATAGATATAAAGAGAAAAACACATAATAATGGTGTAAGTATATTAGGCAAGGGTGGTGATAATTTCTATGGATAATTAACCGAGATTATATAATTTTCTTACTTATCTAGGTATTATGTTGTTTTATTAAAATGCAAGTGGTTTGACATTGATCTAAGAAAGAACATAATTGTATGAACAAACTATATTACAAGTGTGTATACTATGTCTGAATAGTACAAAGATGACTAGTATATTATTAGAATTCAGGCAAAGTAAGTCTATTACATGGATGATTTGTATAAAATCCCGAGTTGGAAAGTTGTATAATAGGTTAATCATCACAACATTTAGGATTTAGATAATGTGGTATATGATGTTAAATCTAGTGTCATTGACTTAAATGTTGATATCAAAGACCTTGGTAACTTAACTATTGAACATGTTGGTGCAAGTAGTGTTACAGTCCAAACAGGCAATCAAGATGATATAATAGATTTCATTGTTGAAGATGGCAACGAGGAATAAGAATTTTTAGATGAAGATATTGAAGGAGAATTTATTGATAGTAATAACATTTACAATTTTGATTAGTAATTATTTAATAAGTTTAATTTTTTATTAATTCTAAACCTACTTATAATTTTATTATTAGAGATCAACTTGTCTTATTTCCTATGATTTTGACATGTTTTGCACTTTTTCGTTTATACCTATCATCATAATGTATAATTTATATATATCAAAATGCTTGATAGTTTCTATATGGTTGATGTTATCGCTAAAGGTCATGGTAGATATAGCGATGGACATGATCCATTGCATCCTTGCATACTATGCTCCGAGTGTTAGAACTCAAAATGTATAAAATTTAGTCTATTATGTTTATTTCATCAATATTAATTTTAAAATTTTATTATCTTAATGATATTATTTGTGTATGCATGTTTTAGGTCCTAGGAGGAGGGACAGAGAAAGAAATAGTGATATGATGATGTTAGAGGAATTTGAAAGAAGAGGAAGTAAAAAGTTAGAGGTGGGCTTTAATTTTTTAGGCAAACACCTTAAATACTATTGGTCTATATGGCACATGCTTTATCAGGTGTGTTGGAAATAATATTGGGACAAATATACCGCCATTTTATAAGAGGTGGTCACGTGTCCCTCATAAAGATAGAGTGAAGATCCTCTCAGAACTTGAGATCAAATTTATTTATTATATTTTCTAATTAATTAATCAAATCAAAATTATATAATTTCAAACATATGTTTGTGTATATAAGCAACCATATTTTGATTTAGCTCCATGGAGTAAAATTTTTTCATGGCCTACAATTCAAGTAGGTTTTGATCAAATGATGGTTAACCGATACAAAGATCTTAAATGTGATCATAAAAAGGATTGGCAAGAATACAATAATTATAGACCTTTTTTCAAGGCAGATGTATGATAAAGATCTATCGACCTATGAAATTTAAAGGATGTAATGGTAATATTAAATTTTGATATACAAATTGAATAAAATTGCATATAAATAATATGAACAAATTACCATTTTGTTGGTAAAGGCTTTGGCAGACAAAAATGTTACAAATAAGGTAAAACAGATCACTCATTCTTGCCACTATACATAATTAATGTCACAATATAGCTACAAGATGGTATTTTTGGGGTTTTGATTCTTATTTTATTCATTATTAATGTATTATAATGTATTAACTTTTCTTTTAAATATAGGCCAATCTAGAAATAAAAAAAATTACATGCGGTCGAGATCTACAGAAAAATGTATTTTAAGAATAAAAAATGGGTCAGTCCCCAGCTGAGGAGAATTTTGTAAGTTATTTATATGTAATGAATTATAATATTTTTAACATTTCTTATAATATGTCTAACTTTTAATTACATTTGCAGGACAAAATGCTAAAGAAACGGGAGGATACCTTGTCACAAATGGCTTCCAGTAGTGTTAATGTAGACGATTCTATATCTCTAGAATTTGATGAAGAATCAATACTTGAGAACATCTTAGGTAGTCATCAAGGGCATAGAAAATGTGTGGGATTAAGGCTTGTAGAGGAGGGATCAAGTCGTGTTACTTCTTGCATGAGTTGGATACGCACTAATCTACTACATGAACAATAATGGAAATCTCAAGTAGAGAAAAACCAAAAATAAATGAGCGAGATTATAACACAACAACAAGTAACTTTTGAACATAAGGAGGAAGAATTAAGATATATGAGAGCTTTTATGGCTACATGGGCTCAAAGTCCCCAGTCTCCACAATCCAATCAAGATGAAGATGATGAAAATAATTTTTCTGTTTTATGCTAATATTAACAAGTTAGATGTAATAATTTTTTTTATATTGTAAATTATGTTGTTATAACAACATTCAGCTTTAAAATATTATTAGCATTGGGTAATATTTCCAAAACCTTATTTATTTTATTTTATTTTATATATTTATATTTTATTTAATATTTCCAAAAGGTTATTGAGAAGGATAAATCATCAATAATAAGACTTTCCATAATTTTTTCTCCCTAATAAATCTTCAGTAATAAGCTTATTACCCATGATAAATCATCAGTAATAAGGTTTCCTAGAGTTGCTGATCCTAGGCAAATCCTCGGTAATAAGGTTTTTTGAATTCAAAAGATTCAAACTTAAAAATTTTAATTGTCAGTATTAAGGCTATTATCGATGATTTATTGTCGATAATAAGAGTACTCAAAATTATTATTTTTTAACTTTTTTTAAAAAAATTGGTAATAAACTTAATTTCGATGAACATGTCATTAGTGCTACACATTATTATTGACGAGCATAAAATCATTGATAATAAGTTTATTATCAACCCACTTGTAGTGACAATTTAATATCAATGAACATTTTATTATTACCGATTATTTTTATTATTGCTATTTTCCTTTATTTGTATAGTGTCAAGATTAATTATTATATCTAAATTCCAATAGGACAAAAAAGAAAAGAGGTTATGCCATTATAGGAAGCAAAATTTACCCACAAAACAAACCCCTATCCAACCCTTAATAGTAAAAAAGGTTAACACCCAAAAGCCATGTTTGTACTACAAGCCTATAACCCAAACAAACACCCATCCTCCCTTGTAAACCTATCAAGTAGGAAAATTAGGTCCATGCTACAAAATTAGATATTGTGTTAGTGCCACACTTAGCTAGGTTATTAGTAATAGAATTATGTTATTTGTCATTATACTAAAGCAATAGGCCTTGTTGACTCCTCTTGGTACTTCTGATGAAATTGAGCATAGATATACTCTTCCAATATCCTTATTCTAGATCATTGCACCACTGCACCACATTAGTTGATTCTTATTTTAATTTCGTATGATCAAGCCAAATATTGTATTTATTTGTCACTAACTTAAAAGCGTAGTAAATCACCGCGACCTCTTCTATGTTAATGTCCATAAAAATACAAGGGTAAGAGAAAAACATTTGAAGTTGTCATTCTAGTCCTAGAGGATGAATCCAATGTAATACCTTAGATTTAAGAACCCGAATTTACTTGATTATGTTCTTTAAGATGAGGAACCAACCCTAACTTATGATGTGCTCAATTATAGGTCAGATAGGTTACCTTAGTCTTTGTTTTGGGTAAGTAGTGTTAATAACGAACCAGTTTGGGTGAAACCAGCTAATTGGTAGTGTCTATTTTATTTTTAATCTTTAGAAAAACCAATTGACTGACCTCACCAAACCAATTGACTGCTTCGTTTAGGTTTTAGTATTATGGTTTGTTTTGATACATCAATCTTATCCAATCCTTTTCTCACCTTCTAATCTTGTTGTATTCTTGGTGATAATCATTTTTTGAGTTTGGTGATTATACTCTTGAATTCTAGAATCTTATTTCAATTAATTCACTAAAGATCTATCAATAAGTGTTTTTTTACCTACCACTAATTACCTACCAAATTTAACTTTACCTTAACCCTCTCCTTTGATTTTGTGCAACAACAGTAGAGGGATAACAAGCTATTGACTGATTATCTTGTCTTGCCTTGGTGCTTGCACTCTTCCTCTCTTACACCAGTACCCTACCTAAGTGTCTTTGTTATTCAAGCACTTTGCAAAGATATCCCTCATCTTTCATTGGCATCTAATTTTTGTCCCTTCCTCATATAATTGTCGACCCTTGTTCCCCTTCTTAATTCCTTTAATTATTTGATTTCTCATTATGTTAAGTGGTAAAAGCAATTGATTGGCTAGTAAACCAGTCGACTAACCACCTTCATACAAGTCAATTGATCCCCCTATTTTAGTTTGGGTATTTTTTTGGAGTCCCAAACCCATTAATCAACCCCCCTAGAATGGTTTTTCTTGTTCTTGAGAGTTAATTCCATGGGTTGAATTTAAGTTTGACCTTGTACCTTGATCTTGTCACGTATGATTCACCTTAGATATTCACTTTCTATTTATGCTTTGCCTTGAATAATTGGAATTAAAGGGAAATGGTTAAATGTGGAATTGTTATTTTATGTGTGGTTAGTGGTCACTTCAATGAAATATTAATATTTAAAGTGAAAGACCTTAAGATTTGAGAATAGTTTGTACTTTAGGGTTAGTTACCCTATAAATGAGTTAAGAGTCATCGATTTGGTTTGGTAGCCTTTTTAGATGTCTTAACATTTCAAATAAGGTCCTAATATACTCTAATTAGTTCTTGGAACACCTTATAGGATTTACATACTTAAAAATTAGGTATCCTAGAATGGGAGAGCATTGTGTTGTCTTGGTGAGCCAATATGACCGGTGTGCTTTATACTTCTCTAGGTTTTAAGGTTAAATAGTACTATATTTCCATTTTGTGTTGATATGATTGGTGTACTTTTGTGCATTTTTGGGTTTTTCTTGTATCCCCTTGAATAAATTAAAGTGGGCATAACTCTTGTATTATGACTTTTTGGATCGGTTTTGGTATGTTGCTTTGCTGGCCACCTTAGTATGTTACCATTTTGTAAATTTATATGATTTTGGTGGCTGGTCGATAATTGCTTTAGTGTACTACCTTTATGGTCAAGAGATATGTTGTGGTTGTTATTAGGTACGGTTAAGTATGGTTTGAGTCTTCCCTTAGTGGATCACTATTGGCATGAATTCATTCATTAATTAATTGTAATATAGATAAGTGTAATGGTATGATGACGCATGCATTATAGGATGATTATGTTCGTTAGCTATGTCATGTACTATTTGATGTGTTTACATCATGATTCTTTATGCACGCTTCTATGTGCTCCATGTGACATTTGTATATTTACTATTTTATAGTGGTAGTATTGTTGTACTAATGGATTTCATTTTATGGTCCCTACATATTTCATAAATAGTCTTTACCTTGCAATAATACTTTGAGGATTCAGCTTTAGCATGCTAGTATTTGGAGTTAAGAGTCATGACTATTTGGTGCGCGTTTCATCATCTTTTGGTTTGAATGTCCCCTAGACTCTTATACCCCCTTTTGTATTTCATTTATTTTGGGTCATTATATCTTTTATCTGATTTGTATAATAACGTAGCTTTGGTAATCTTATAATGTAATATATCTTATATGCTTATTATGATTGTTCTTATTAATTTAAGTAGAAAAATGTTTTTAACATAACATTTAATATAAGAAAACTAGATGAGACTAGACTTATGTTAAGTATGGTGATGATACTCTGCATATTAATGTTTTAGCTTATGCAATAACTCTTTTTAAAGAAGTTTTTAAGTGTTAAAAATGGGATTTTACATCAAATTTCACACTTAGTCTCATAAATGGATGAAGCAACAATATTCCATTTAAGCCCACCTTACTGTGGTGCTGACCAATTAGAAGTATTTACCACTCTATTATGTTTCTTACCCAGGATATTCCAAGCAAGGCAGCTGGGATTTTGAACAATAATCACCAATTTATAAGGAAAACCAATAATCCGTCCATCATTCCACTAACCAAGCTTTAAGAGGGTTAGAGAAATGAGATCTCATAGGCTTCGCCTTTTTTTTTTGGCAATACACAGTCATTCCTTTCCTTCCATAATATCTTGATAATAATGATACAGATTGCTTTCCAAACCTTTGAGGAAAAAAATAATATCTCGGGACTCCTTTCCATTGCTTGAAGGCTTAAAAAACAAACCCATGAAATAGTCCTTATATTATATACTTTTTTTTAGTGTATGTTTAATTTAGTATCCTTTTAATATGGTAAGTTTTAGATTACCTAAGTGATTTTCTTTAACCATCATATGTTTTCTTATGATATCTTGAAATTATTTTAATCATTTCTTATTCTATTTTTTTTTTAAATTCTAGGAATTTCTAGAACTTTTTATAATAAAACATGCTTTAAATTTAAAAAATGGAGAAAGGACAAAAAATTGAAGAAATACATTTAAAATAATTTATGTTGTAATAATGAGAAACTTCAATATATATATATAATCCTCATACTTGTTACACCAATTATGTGAAAAAGTTAGTGAATATGAAAGGAAGTGGAAGATACATAAAGTTGAGATGTTATAGTCATAATGGGAAAAAGCAGTTATAATTGATGGAAATGATGGAGGTATTAAGCCTACGATTTAATACAAATACATTCATAACTTGTACATCCAAAATATTTAAATAAGATGTTTACACATCCTCCTTGGATGTACATCTTCTAATATTTACAATACCCCCTTTAGTGTACATGTATAAAATATTGCCTCATTAAAAATTTTGCCAGGAAAACTGAGTGGAAAAAATCACGGCTAAGGAAAAGATGATGGTTATCTCCACTCAACTTAGTATATCTCATTCATATGTGATAATACGTATGATTTGTATGTACAAGCACATTTTAATAGTGCAATCACTTGTCATATTACATATAATTTGTATGTATAAGTACACTTTAATAGTACTTACATTTGAAAACTTCACCATTAAAAATCCTATTAGGGATTAAAAAGTGGCTTTTGTACAAAGACACATGTCACTAAATTGAACTTTAAATTATTTTTTTACGAACACCCACTTAAGCCAATTGGTCTAACATCTTCAAATGTTGAACTTCTTGTACATACAAATCACGTTCATTAAGTGAATATATGTGACTATTCCAACTTAATAATAATTTATCTAACAAAATTCCCAAATAAATATAGAATACATTTTTATCCATTATTACTTGCAACTATTTAGGTAATTATATCACCATCTTCCACTGATATAAGCATAATTAATGGATATTTCATTTACTGGCGGAATTTATTCTTAAATTCTATCCATATAGATATATCTACTCAATATGACAAGTTTTCTATCCTTTTAAAGGGTTATAACTCATCTTTTAATAGTTTAGCTCTTTGGAACCATAGCATATGCTATTAACGTGTTTGTGCCATACTTTCCATTAGATTATTTGAATTCACCACAAAGACTTCTATGTGAGTTGGAACTTTAATCAACATACATATGACTTTCATAATTTCTTGGCCATAACAAACATAACTTGTAGCTAAGCCACATCTAGCAAGCATAAGTATCATTAAGTGTATTTTAATTTTCCTTTAGGTCTGTATCTCATGGAATACATCTTCTAAGTGCTTACCTGCTTTATAATCTCAATCTCCTCTTTTTTCCCCTGAGGGTGAGTAAACAAACATTTCTAGCCTTCTTTTTGACTCAATTTCATATCCATAGGAGAGTACAGGAATACATAAGACTCATCCAATTTTTAAAAAATAAGCATAAAGTTCATTTCAATTGACCTAGCTTAAGAGATAATGTAATATGCTATTGGTACATACCAAAAATATTTATATGCATATTGGAATATCACTTTTAGACCTCACAAATCAAGGGTATACAAATCAAATGCATAATCAACGACTTTAATAGTTTATTATGCTTCCAAATTGAAGCGTTGATTGTATTTTTATCCCAATTGAATGACTATTTACTTTTTGTGCTAATGCAATAATATTAGTTATAAAATATAACATGTTGCCTTACATTGATGCACCATTATGTACCATGGTATATTTAAATGGTCTATATGTGTTAGCATGTCTTCTATCAAGGATATATGATATTTTATGTTTTCTTATATTATCATGATTATAAATTTGCCAAGAATAATATGTCATTCATATGAGATCACCAATTAAAAAGAATCTTTAAGATTCTAAGTGGGTGCTCGTGCAAGCTTCAATGATCTTTCGTATCATTACTACACTAAAGTGATCTCATTTCTAATGCCACAAAGATAATACTTGATGGTCTACTAACTTCTAGTTAGTGACATCTTTTTATTTTTCACATATACCATATGCAAATATTATGCATTTATCTCAGGCTTACTTTTAGCCGATCCTGATGGTAGCAACACCATCAAATACTCATAGACCATAGTAAGTTCTTCAAGAACTTAGCTATAATATCTTGCAAAATTTTTCTATCCCATTGTTTCTTCATAAAACCATTTAATAGGTTTAGCATGTCATATATAATTGTACATTCTTGGCAATTATAAGTTCATAAAATTCTTCGTGCTTAAAATATAATGTACAATGACATTTCAATTAGACAAATCAATCTTCTAGATTTTATTCAAGTCTATGACATGTGAAGCTTTTAGTCTCTATTGTTAAATTACTTACATTGAATGAAAAACTTCATGTTTCAACCATTACACTAATAATTGAATGGAAAGCTTCAAGTTTCAACCATCATACTACTTATTGGATATAAAGCTTCAAGCTTCAACCATTAAAATATCTCTACCCACCAAAACTATAATATAATGGGGTGACTGTTGTAAATACTTTAGCCACTATGGTAGTAGAAGCGACTTGACTATGGTAGCTTTTAACCATAACCAATAATAAATTAGGTGCACAGTCTCATGAATAAGTGTTTGGTAAATTATGCACAAATCCATCATTGCTACTTTGTGATTGAAACAAATAATTTAATTATTGTGAAAATTAAAATTTCATAAATTAAATTTAAAGAATTAAATTTTGTATAAATAGAAAGTGCAAAAATTAAATTAGTGCGGTGGTCTATAGACTGCTAAATTGTTCAATCTTCTGAATCAAAAACCACTTGAGGTATTCAATACCATTAGATCTTCTTGATTCGTACTTCATAATTAGTCTTGAAAGACTTTTAACTATTTGATGTCCTTGATCAAATTGCACATAAGGTATTAATCACTTTTTAATCATTTGATCTTCAGGATCATTTATGCATATGTTCTTCAAGACCATTAATGACTTGTTTGGAGCTACTTATCAAAATTAGTTATCTAAGTTAATTACTTATTTTAAAAATTTTTAAGCTAATTTTTTTTTCAAAATAAGTAGTTATTTTGAATAACTACTTTTGATAAATAGCTCCAAACAAGCATTAAATCATTGGATCAATATTTTAGCTTCTACCTCAATTATGTCAATGTCCTTTTGTACCTTAGATATGTACTTGTAAATAATACACTTTGTAGGGAGCTCTATGCTTCTACCAACACTTATGCAATTACCAATCCATACTTTGGTTATGTAGAAATTTTTTAACTACTTCTAGTGACCCTCCATTTAATTTGGGTAATGGAGTTTAGCACTTTATTCTCCAATCAACTTTAGGTGATGAGATATGTATATAGTGATGGATGATGAGGTTGCATATCCATGACTTTTATGCACATAATAATGGGCGATGAGACCGCTATTCCATCATTCATAAATAGATATAATTTTCTTAACTTTGCCACTTTAGATGTATTCTATCATCTTCAAGTGATGAATACCTACATATAGTGATGGACGATGTGGTAACTAATCTATCACTTTTGATCCTTCAATTGATCGTATTAGATCCAAATTGAGTTTATTGAACGAGAGATTTTTAGTCTTTTACCATTATTTATCTTTACCCTCCATCTCATAATTGGAAGGGAGATCCTCATATATAAAATCAAATTAAATTACATATTTTCAATATATACAATTAAAATTGATAAAAATATCAATTAGCATAAGAATAAAGTAAAAGGTGGAGATAAAAATAAGATTCCATTATTCTAAGCTGATTCTAAAACCATAATACTATATCTTCCTTAAAACACTTAATCAATTCAAATTAAGCGAGGGATGAATATTATATGTCACATATATGACATTTCACATGCATGCAAAAATTGAGATCTCACACAAGAAATAAAAATAAAAATAATTGTAGATTAGTCCTATGTGACACATAAATAGAAAGTGCAAAAATAAAATTCTTTTTAATTTATGGCACATAATAATTATATTCATACAAATGATAGTTAATGAAATATAGAACACTCTCTTGTATCAAGCACCGATAGAACTTGACACCAACTCCATGGCCATTTGCTTATGGGCACCCCAATGTCCCAAACATGATAAACTCCATTGAATATTCATTCGTAGATTAACCTCGAATATTTAATAGAAAGAAGTGAGATGAATATGAACACAAAATAGAATTAATCTTTAAAAGATTATGCTAAGGAAATAGCGAGCAACATATAAGGGAAAGAGGTAAATTAGAGGCTAATTGTGTTGATAACATATTATAATATTTAGAAACTTCAATATAGAGAGGAAGAAATTATGAAATTTCTTATTTTCAATGATACGTATGAATTCTTACTTTATATAATTCATCATATTCTATATATATATATATATATATATATATATATATATATATATAATGCTTATTACATAAATTATGTGGAGTTAGATAATATGTAAGGAGGTGGATGTTATAGTCATAGTGGGAAAAATTGTTACAATTAATGTAAATGATGGAGGCATTAAACCTATAATTTAATACAAAACACATTCATAACTTATACATCCACAATATGTAAATAAGATATTTGCAACAATTTTAAGAGCATGTAATAGTAAAATATTCATTATTTGAGTAATATAATACTCAAAATATTAATAGGATGTCACTGCATGTATTTAATGTTATTTTTACAGTAAACTAATAATATGCCATGTCAATTAATCTTATTTTGACTATAAAACTAATAATATTTCATTGCGGTTAATACTATTTTGATATTTTTAAAAGGACTTTATAATTCATTGATTTAGTTTCATCAAAAAATGAAATATATACCTATATATCCGGCTATATCCTTATAATTGATATAAAAAAATGTTAACTTTATAATTAAAATCTTTACAACATTTTATAACCCTCTCATAAATAGTGGGCCCTACAAATAAAATATTATTCGTAAGATCCACGCTGCATGAACATGTTGCAAAAAAATTATAAGCAAAATATTGCTTCATTGGCTTACTTAGTACCTACTCATATTAAATGAGGGTATATTAGAAAACTAATATATTATTATTTTTTGTATAAAATACAATATGACTATAATATTTTTGTTTTTTCAAGGGCTACTATACATTTCACATTTAACGGGGATCCAACCTTGATCGCCCACAAAAGTCAAAACATTCTATTATTGCTATTAGTTAGGTTAGACAAGCCGTGATCAATAGGAGTATAGGACTATAATTTAAAAAAAAAAAAAGAGCCTGCTTAGGGAGTTGTGTATTGATATAAGTATATCTAATATTGATTAAAAGATGAAATAAAATAGAAGTCAAAACAGATTAGTTCTTATAAACTAAGTACGGGTTATACACAAATTAAATCAAAACTTACTAATCAAGGGTGATCACGACGTATTCTAATCTGGACCGGGTAAGACCGAACGCAACGAGTGACAACAAAGTCAAATTCCAAAACCCAATTGCGTTCCTTTGGCCGTTTGTCTCTCCTTCCCTCCCTATTATTTTGCCACTGTTTGTTCAGAATCTTCGTCGGGACTCGTAAAAGCCATTATGACATGCCTCACTCGATCAACGAAAGCGTCTTCCGTTTTGCTTCTCCTTCTTCTTCCGATATCCCTCTTCCTCTTCTCAACAATTTTACGAACTTCCAATGCCGCCCCTCTCGTTCATATTAATGTTCGAAAGTTCCAACCTTCAGGTCGATATTCCATATTTTTAGTTTTTCTAATCTTCATCTTTTGTTGTTGTAATCTTGGGTATTGAGCTTGTTATGTTGTTGTTGTTGGTATGTGAATGATTGCTGCAGATAAAATTGGAGGGGCATCGCCATGGGAGGAAACGAGAAGGGTAATTGCGGAAATTGGAGATAACTCAACGTCGTTGATATTAGCGGAGTCTAGGACCGACAGAAAGGACCCAACTGATGATTTCAAGCGGTATACCGGTGGTTGGAATATCAGTAATACCCATTACTGGGCTGTTAGTTTCTCCCCTTTATTCTGTCTGATTTCCCACGAATTGCCTTTTTTAATTCCCGAGAATTAGAGACGTTTTGCCAGTTTTTGCATTTTTATTTATTTAATTTTGTTTCTTGAGATACATAATAATCAGTAATTTCCTTTTAGTAATTTTTTATGTTTCCCTTGTTTACCTTTTATACGGACATTTGATTGTTGCTTGTGTGCTGACTTTCGCAACTACCATACCATGTTGTGCCATTGTTTGTTTGTGGTCGAAATGTTGGAGTAAGGAGTTCATTACGTCTTATGGGGTTTGGTTGGCGCGTCATTGTCTTGTTGTATATATAATCATGTTAGGTCAATTCCTCTGTCCTCTTCATTAAGGTCTGCAACCATGTATTGTTTTAAAAGTCAATTAAATGATGTTTCTTAATGTTTCTGGAGCTGAAACTTTTTCATCAAGCTTAATTTCAACAAAACCCTGCACATTTGTTTAATTAATCTAATTTGTTGTTTTTCCCTTTTGTGGTTTGATGAGTGCCATTGTTATGCGGAGTACCTAAATTCGGAGCGTAAGAAGTAATACGCTAAAGACATGTGCCATTTGTACTTGTGGTAGCAGCGTGCACGACTGTATCTTCTCCATACATACATATATTTATATGTGAGAAGGAGATGCACATGCAGTGATTAGACCGCACGACTAATTAAGTTGTTTGCAGTTGACACCGAGAGAAGAAAATATGTCATCAGAACTTTTCAGTTTTTGTAATGTCTGGCTGGTTAAGCATATATAGGAGGGAGAAAGTAATTAATTGATCTTATATCCTTTGACAATGGCATGATATAGTATTAGAAATCGTTGCTTGCTCCAGTTACTAACTTCTTTGCGTTCATACTTTGAATGCAGTCTGTGGGTTTTACAGCTGTCCCATTTCTGGCGACTGCTGCAGCATGGTTTGTGATTTTTGGGCTGACATTGTCCTGCATCTGCATATGCTTCTGCTGTTGTAGAAAGGCGCCATATGGCTATTCGAGAACGTGCTACGCTCTATCTCTCATTTTCCTCATACTCTTCACTGTCGCTGCAATGTAATACTTTCATGTCATGTCATGTCCCTTCCTCCTGTATGTCCGAATCCTGCTGTTTTTTTGCCCGTGTGCTGTCTCATTTTTCATGTCTCTTGCATGTTGACAGCGTTGGTTGTGTGATTCTCTACACCGGTCAAGGGAAGTTCCACAGTAGTACGACAAATACACTAGATTATGTTGTAGATCAGGCTGATATTGTAGTGGACAAACTTCATAATCTATCAGATTACCTTGCTACAGCTAAGTCCATGGGAATAGGCCCGGTTAAATTAAATGAAGATATCCAGAATAAGATTAATGACGTTCAAGTGAAGATTAATTCTACTGCTAACCTTCTTGCTGACAAAACCCAAGAGAATTCGGAACATATTAATAAGGGTCTTGATGCTGTGTAAGTATGATGTTTTTTTTTTTTACTCTTTTTATCAGTAGTAGCTCCAAATTCTTCGTCCGAGTTCTGATCGAGCTGCTGTAGGAGGATTGCACTCATTGTGGTTGCAGCCATTATGCTTTTGGTGGCGTTCATTGGATTTTGTAAGTCAAAGTCTTCTCTCATAACTGAGTTGCATTTAATAGTTATTGCCTGCGTATCTTGTAATTATTGTCTTATTATGATGTGATTTTGGTTGCAGTGCTTTCTATTTGTGGAGTCCAATGCCTTGTGTACACGTAAGTATGATCATGAAATCTATTCAATCTTGTTTTTTGTCATACCATCTACACAACTATTGCTCACAAATATGGAATGGACAACGACTGTTTGCAGTTTGGTGGTTCTTGGTTGGCTTCTGGTCACCGGAACATTCATTCTGTGTGGTGTTTTTCTGGTTGTCCACAAGTAAGTTTCATTACTTTATAGTTCTTTTAACCTCTAATGCTGCCGGAGTTCCCCTTGTGTGCAATTATACATTATTGCAGCATCTTGACGTAGTTGTGGTCATATATGATTTCAGTAGCTAGCTTAGCCGGCACCCCCTTTTGAAATTTACGGAAACACTTTCCTTCTCCATGTTTCAGTTTTCTCCCTGGCTTAATGGGATTCAGTTGATATTGTTATATCTTAGGAAGGCTTGGTTTTCTCATTTGCTTGCTGTGATGCTATTTTATTATATTTCTCATTTTCATTTCAAACTTTTTTTTTTGTACTATATATATGGATGACTTGGATTGCTGGGATTATGTTGATGCTTGTATATCATAGTAAGTCATGGTTTGCACGTTTGCTGGCCTTGGCTGTTGACTGTTGGAGGCACAACAGGAACTGTAATGTAAACCATGTTGTCCGCATTTCCCGTTCTCCCATTGTGGTGATTTTTCTGGTAAACCAAATACTATATATTATAGATGCCTGTAAAGATGCATGCCACAGAAGGGCGTGAATCACCATGCCACATCCAAATACGTCATTTTTACTGGCTTTATTTCCCAGATTGTGTGCCATCTGTGCGTTGTTTTCCCTTTAACATGATTAAAATGACATTCATCCAAACGTGAAATTATAAACTTCCAATAGTTTTTTCCATGTTATGACGGCGAGTGTCACTCTCCATCAGCTAGGGCATTAACCAGTTGTGAGCAGTCATTTTTAATTACCCCTCTCTCTAAATTCCCTATTCTATGGTCATTTCGATACCCACTAAAACTGCTAGCAATTCTCCTGGCCTAGTGAATACCCAAAGATACCTTTTGCCGCTATTTTCTCTGGGCTTCTGATGTAGCTATACTCTCATGGTTTATCACACAAAATCCTCCCTTTTAATAGCCACTCAAATATATATAGACAGATAGATAGAGATATACAAAGAGTTAAAAACACAAAAGCTCTTCTTTGGTTTAGTTGCAGTGGCCCACTTGTGCTAACTGCAGTGGACAGGTTCTAAACTCGTTCACCATGTTTTAATATTTCTGAACATAGGGCCCCGCCCATATACTCAGAGTAAGAGCAAGCGATTTTTGAACATAGGGCCCCAGACATTACTTTTCTTACAAATATATTCACTTATTTATAAATATAAAACTAATTTTAAAGGTCCCTCATAGACGGGAAGGCCGGCCCTCGACTCTTGCCTTCTTCCAATAGTTGAGCAGAGAACTTGGGACAGGGCTTTATGCTGAGGTGGCTCCTAGACCATCGTCCCTAGCATATTCTTTTGTTATGTTGCTGAAAGTGCCATCCACAACTCCACAAGCAACTGTCTCTAGACCACGGACTCAAGTCTGAGGTGCTTTTCTTTTCCGCCTATTCCCTTCACTTTCTCACCTGAATTTTGCCTGACTTGGTAAATAAAAAACGATTTTATACGCATTTTTATCAATACGTTCCAAAAAATTTGCACGGACACCTTGTCAATGATATCAATTTGCACATTTCAAACTGGTGCTGCATATTGAAATTGAATTCCTTCGAGTTTTTTATTTTATGTTATTTTTCATTTTTATTCCGCCAAGACGCCAAAGAATAATGTCATTGAAATGTCTGTATTGAACTCCTTCAATCCTAAATATAAGCGGACTACGAATCTAAATCAGTTAATTGAAATCACAGGAAATCAAGCGATGATCAATTATTTCATCTTTCTCCAAATAGAAGGGACAGATAGGAATGACTTGAACCCCACTGCTATCAAACCATCCCGCATGTACTATCTTATGAACTAGGAAGCTGCAAATATCCAGTAGGACTCTCATAACCAATAGCTCCTTCCATACTTTGCTACTAACCGAATTCATAGAACATGACGCACGACCATCAGTTTCTGACCGTGCTGATTTCACAATGAACATTCCATTATTCCTCAACTCTTCATACTGCCATATGGGCTTATGCCACTTTGCCTCATGGAATTTGTTGAATGATTGATACAAAATAAGAAGGGACCCATTCAAGCACTCTTTCCAAATTCTGTACCGCAAATCCTAATTGTTTATAGAATTAGCCACTTATCGGAAGGAAAATTGGGGGCTCGGTAACTTGGCTTTTTGGCGAGCCTGGGAAAAAATTGGGCCATAGATTCACCAAGAGGTGGGTAGCCTTAACTGGGTGTCTTGTTGATAAGTAAGCCTGAAAGCTTATCCTGGTCCCTCGACAGGGAGTTGCCAACCGTAGAGACATTTACTAGGTTTCTCACTTTTTTCTTGCATGTATAGTGAAAGCAACATGAAAAGTGCACGGCAAGTTACCGCTCATACGTTCACTGTTTCCAGTTCCTACGTTGTAGTCATATCCGTTTCCTAGTGCTAATAACTCTGTTATATATGTGCACCAGTTGATTATTTCACTGGTCATTTATTTTGGTTGTATTAGCTTTTCACGTATAACATGTCGCTGTGTGATCATTTCCATGTGAATGTTGGTCTTCACGAGAAAACAAGGCTTATATTATATATATTCGTAATTATGACGGAGCACTGACCCCAGATGAACTCCCCCTTATAAAATTCTGATATTGGATCTTAGAAGAAGAATTGCATATGACAATCAGGCGTAGAACACTCCGTTATTAGCTACATAACATGATAATGTAAGCTTAGAAAATCATGAAGGAAAAAAAAAACTAAAAAAAAATGTTTTTTGTGGTGAAGAATATATATGATTCAGCGGCAGTTAGTCCGCTGCAGTGATTGAGCTTGTCTTTAAATGCACAGAAGCTCTGTTAACAAGAAAATGTTACTAGCAGTTGATTTTTCCATCCTGTTGCTCACTTTATCCGAAATACAATGCTACTGGTAATACTCTATGTCAAAACTTTAACTCATTTTCATGTTCCTCAGTGTGGTTGGAGACACTTGTGTCGCCATGGATGAATGGGTGGAGAACCCTACTGTCCACACAGCGTTAGACGACATACTTCCATGCGTTGATAAAGCAACATCACAATCAATCTTGGCAGTATCTCAAGAGGTCACATTACAGATCGTAAGTACGGTCAATACGGTGATTACCAATGTCACCAACATAAATCCTCCAGATTCTGGTCCTTTGTATTACAACCAAACGGGCCCTTTAGTCCCTGCTCTTTGCAACCCCTATAACAGTGATCTTACCAATAGAACATGTGCTCCCGGCGAAGTTGACGTCGGCACCGCTACAAAGGTAAATAATGGCCGCTATTGCGTCTCAAATCTACGTGCTAGATAGTAGTAGTGTTTAACTTCGTCTCCCTCCATTAGTCATGTATCTAATCAAAATAGTATCCTTGTTCGTTCATGTGTTTTCCCATAAATATAGGTATGGAAGGGCTATGTCTGTCAGGTATCGTCGTCCGGCGTCTGTACGACTACTGGGAGGCTGACTCCCATGTTTTACAGCCAGATGAGTTCTGCTGTAAATGTAAGCTACGGTTTGTACCACTACGTTCCCTTCCTGGCAGACCTTGCGGACTGTGAATTTGTACGCAGCGCGTTTAGCGACATTAGCAAGGTACACTGCCCCGGTTTGAGGGACTTCAGCAGGAGGATTTATATCGGACTTGTTGTGGTCTCGGCTGCTGTCATGTTGTCGTTGATATTCTGGGTCATCTATGCAAGAGAACGAAGGCATCGGGTTTATACTAAAAGATTAGACAAGGACGGTGGAGGATACCGCCACAGTTAAATCCGCAGTCTGTTGTTAATTACTACTAGGATATATTATAACTAGCAGTGTATGTGATATGATATGATAATCTTTCTTATTTTTTATGCATACCTATAGTCAAGAAATTCGTGGTACGGGTTTTTATATGATATGCTTGTGGCTACCGAATGTTTCTGGTTTGACTAATTGTTCGGATATGCTTATATTGATTTATGTTAATGTTTTTTTTTTTTTTTTTTTTTTGGATACATCGGAGGGAGCATATCCCTAAAAGCAAATGAAGCCAACAAAAAAGTAGCAATGGATACATCTCGAACTCACTCCCATTAAGTCGAACAAAAGTCGGTCGGTAATGGAAGAGGGAGGATCATCATAGAAGGCAACTCCGAGCTGCAAGTCGTACCCCAGCTTAGCAAACCAATCCGCCACTTGATTCGCCTCCCTGTAATTGTGTTGAATTAGTCAGAAATCAAAATCCACAACGAGGTGGCAGGCCCCAATAAGAGCAGCATAAGGGTGGAATTTATTCATTGCCTTTGTTAACTAGACTAAAGTGGCTGAGTTGTTGCAAACAATCGCACAGCAAAAACCTCATTCCTTACCTCCGGTGATCATACCAAATTCCCCAAAGCCCAGGTGCTAAGATAGATCCACGCCTACATTTGTTGCAAAACCAAAGATCCACCTACCCATAGTGTCTCTAGCAACTCCTCCCATCGAAATGAACCTTGGGTTGGAACGGGCACTACCATCCACATTTAATTTAATAACATCCTAAGGTGGCGGAGTCCATCGTAGAAAGCATATAATCCTCCTGGATCCTAGATGTACTAGATCATCAATCTGACTCTATGCCTTAGCTTCTTGTTCTACAAAGTTTAGAATCTACCGTGATGTGCCAACTTGATTTAGGGTCTCCCCCTAGAAAATCTATTTGTTTCTGACTTGCCATAACCGCTAGCAAGCAATAACAAACTTTTGAGCCCAATTTGGCTCCTCATTCATCAACACCTTTTGTTGTCTTAGGTTCTCGCTGAACCAGGTCTAAAATGAAGGCAAAAAGAAGATGCAGGTATCATTAGTTGGAAGAATCATTCTCCACATATGCCTGCTTAGTGAACAATCTCATAATGCATGTATAGTATCTTCCATCGCATCCCTACAAATAGAGCAAAAATTACACTGTGAGAATCCACTTATCATCCATCCCGTGTTAGTAAGTAATTTGTCTCTAACTGCCAACCAGAGGAATGACTTTATTTGTTGTTACACTTGAAGCTTGTTGACGAGAGACTAAATAAGGGAGGCATGCAACTCATCCCCATCAATAAGACTGTACACCGAAGCCACCAAGAAGTTACCATCACTTGTCAAGCCCCAAATCATCTGGTCAACAGTCTCCTTGCTGGGGCTAATGAACATGCCAACAATTTCAGTAACCACCTTACTTGACAAGAAATGTTGGAACAAGTTCAACTACCAAAACCATTTAGATCCACATAATCTCCCACTGTATTATGCATAGCTTCATGTGGGATTCGTACTATGATCATTTCTATCAAAGGACCAAAGCCCACCCACTAATCCAGCCAAAATATAATAGTGGCACCATTTCGAATAATCCAATGAACACTAGGGAACAAAACCAGTGCCATCTTAGATATATCTCGCCAAACTAGTGATCCTGAGGGAGTAAGGAAAGCCTCTCTTATGCATCTGTTTTTTTTTTTTACATATTTTTCGCATAAAACTTGCGCCCACAAGCTAGAAGAGCTAGTGCAAAGTTCCCAAGTGAGCTTCATTACCAAGGCTTGATTCATAGTCTCCAACCTTTTGATACCAATACCTCTTCTATCTTTGGACTTACAGACCAAGTCCTAGCTTACTAGATGAATCTTAAGACCACTTTCATTACCTCCCCACATAAATCTTCTATTTAGTTTGTTAATCTTTGACATAACACTCTTGGGTATAAGGTTTGACTACATTGAATAGAGGGGAATGATGGACGTGATGGAAGATACCAAAGTTGAAGAGCTTGGGTCTCTAGGAAAAAGGTTGCTTCTTGAATTTGGCTACAATATTAGCATAAATTTTTTTGTATTTATGTCCTTCATAAATATTTACCCCCAAGTATTGACCTAAGGAGGACTCCGAGGGTATAACCGAAATGGAAACAATATCATGCATGGCAGTGCATGTCATATTCGGTGAAAAAAATAAGGAAGACTTTTGAATATTTACTTTGAGTCCTGAGGCTTCCTCAAAATTCTTAAGGCACTCCATAATAACATGCATCTGGGAGGTAGAGGATCTACTAAATAGCAGGAGGTTGTTGACCAAAAAGAGATGAGAAAGCTTCACTCCTTCGCGAGAAAGTGATAAAGGAAGCCAATTTTTTCCTCAACTTTCATTTTGATCAAATGATAAAGATGATCCATACACAAAACAAATAAATAAGGAGAAATCGAATCCCCTTGTCGAATCCCCTTGTCGAATACCTCTTGTAGGTCTGAAAGAGAAGGAAATGTTACCATCCCAAATAACACAAATCTCAGGAAAGGAAACACAATACATGATCAGGCGGATAATAGATAATGAAAAGCCCATGAGGAATAAAGTCTCCTCTAGAAACTACCAAAAAATCAGATTGTAAGCCTTCTCCAAATCCACTTTAATGACCGTCACACTTTTAGACCCCTTCTTGCACCTCATTATATGCACCACCTCTTGAACTATCACAATATTATCTCTAATCTGACACCTAGGTAAGAAACTACTTTGTTCCCAACTTATCATCTTCATAAGTAAGGGTTTGAGCCTTGCCGAGAGAATCTTGGTGATGGTCTTATAAATCAAATTACAAAGATCAATAAGGAGAAAATCTTTCACTGATGAAGGGTGGTTAACCTTTGGAATAAACATGAGTAGAGTTTCATTCAATTTCTATGGGAATATATCGATACTAAAAGCCTCATAAACCACTATGAAGATATCAATGTCAGTAGTCGCCCGGCATTTCTGATAGAAACCAGGATTATATCTGTCTGGGCTAGGACGCTTGAAGGGCCCCATAAAAAAATTACATTCTTAACTTCTTCCAAATCAATCATCCCAGTGAGAAAATTAAGGTCTAACCTAGACAGAGGCTGGAACATACACGGGAAAGCAGGGTGTGATGTGTACCTATGGTCACCAGTAAAGAGAGTTTCAAAATAGCTCACTATAGGCTCCTTTAGAAATTATGGCTCTGAAATCCAAATATCCTCCTCATTTTTCAAGTAGGTAACTCGATACTTTCTTGAGCAGTTAGAAGCTACCAAGTGAAAGTACCGAGTGTTTATATCATGCAACGTAGCCATCTCTCCTTTGGCTCTTTAAAACCAAAGCATGTTTTCCTGTAGCAAGAGATCATTGTATTCATCAAATAGATCCTTTTCCAAGCATACCAAATAAGGGGAACAACCATAATCAACTGCATGTTGAATACCGGCCAAACATGCTATAGTTATTTTTTTTGTCTTAAAATATCCCCAAAAGTATCAAACTTCCATTTCGAAAGCCCTTGGGTGCATAGATCAAGGTTGGTAATGAAACCCTAAGAAGGCCTCCAAAGACATTGGATAATGTCTATGAATGTAGGATGTAACGTCCAAGCAACTTTGAATCTAAATCTCATTTATTGAGTCTGAAAGCAAGTTCAACAAGATTGGATGGTGATCTAAATAAGGTTTTGGTAAGTCGGTCACACTGGCCCTTGGATATATAAGCCTCCATTCATCATTTACAACAACCTTGTCAATACGGGAACTGATGTTAAAACCCGTCACCTTGCCATACTAGTGAATTTCAGACCGAATAAGCCCATATCCACCAAGCCATGTTTATGTGATCTGTCACTAAACAAAGCACACCTGTTTTACACATTAGGATTACCCCTATTTTTCTCTAGTGGATTGAAAATATCATTAATATCCCCACCAACTAGCCAAGGAACTATCATATGCTACATGATATTCTCAGCAATAGCGAACATATCATTCCATATTTTCATCCCAAACTGCCATAATGGGGGAGGCGTAGATACAATTGAGGAAAAATTTAGCTCCCAAATAACGAATCAAGGTGGATCAGTTGAGGGAAACCATACAATACATGAACATTAATCAAATCATCTCTCCATAATACCCAAATCCCACCAGAAAAACCTCAAGCCTTAACCCGAGTATTACCATAGAAACGAATGTGATAAATGGCTTTATCTACTTTATCACCACCGATTTTAGTTTCAACAAGCGCCACCAATACAAGGTTATAAACACGAACTAACTCAAAGAAATGATGACAAAACAAGCCATTACCAACCCCCTTAACATTCCAAAAAATAAAATTAAACTTATTACATTTACCATTCAAGAAACTAGTGGTCCCTAGCAAGCTAATGACTCATCCCCAGGATAGTATTTGGATATATTTTAACTTTAGATTTCCCATGTAACTTCAAACGATGACCCACTTTAGTAGCAGTAGATCCATCCCCACTAGTATTCTAAGAAGCACCTATTTGGTATTTCTGATTAAGGATAGAACCCCTCACTCGAAATTAAGATCTCGGGATATCATTATTGGTTGCTAACGGTTCTAGGGGTACATGAAGATCCACCCTGATTTCCTTAACTCTCCAATGCCTTCTTCTAGCCCCAATTCTCCTGTCCCAAATCTACAAACTTAACTTGGATAGTCTTGTGATCTTGGGTCCAGCATGCACTTCTACAAAATTTTCATTATTGATTGAGATCTTGCTATTTTAATGATGGCTAATCAACAATCCTGGCTCATTCTCTTCCTTTTTCTCTATAGGATAAACACTCTTTAAGCCATTACCCATCTCCTCCATAAATGATAAATACTCTAAATCATACTCAAAATCCTATAGTGCCATAAATTTTGAAGAGAAAATTTTGATGAGAAACCAAAGTTTTTTACTCTATTTACATAATTAGGTATGATTCTTGGCTTAGGTTTGGAACCCCCTTTGACTTTGAATGGTCTTTTGTATTGACCCGTCACCATCATCCAGGGTCCATAAGGAGAATCCACTAACCCAAACTCCATTTGTCCTGAGGATTGCTCCTCCATGGTAGAATATCAAGCAGCCTCCTATTCTTCTACTAGCTTCTTCTCCAAAACTACGAGGGGCGATGGGCATTGATCATGCATATGTCCAAATCTACCACAGTGGAAACATATCATACACATTCCATCATATTCAATGTTGTACAAAGTAGTACCAAGCATAAACCTTGGCAATAGTGGCTTTTGTACATCAATCTCTATAGCAAGTCTAGCGAACTTTTCCCTTGACATCTCTAAGTTTCAAGAGTCTATTTCGATGAATTTGCCAATAAGATGACCAATTTTTTTCAACTTGCTTAATTTCCCATAGTATTCGATGCGTAGTTCAGGTATACGAATCCATGCTAGAGTTGAAGAGACAGATGTTATTGATACTTTGAAATCAGAAGTCCATCTTCTGACCGTGAGGTATTGATTTGAAATAACCCAAGGGCCCTTGATAAGAATGAAATCATAATCTATCTTCTTTTGTAACTTCACTACAAAGAAGCTTAAGCCCATATCTATTAGTTCAAAGGTTCCCCGCATACTCCACAAGTCTTTAAGTTTAGTGCTTAGAGTTTTATATCAAATAGATCTACCTAAGGGTTTGATGATCAGACATCTTCTTCATGGTCTTCACATCTCTCTTTTTTCCTCCATCATAAAGCATACTTATGACCAAGGTGTTTTTTCCATGATTGAATCTTTCACAGAGTCAACCTCACCATTCTCCTCTTCTAATTGTTGTCACTCAAGTTTGTCATATTCTTAGTATACAACCTTTGAAACTTGTCCAATGATAACATCGCGGAATGAGTAACCATTGGTCTAAACATTCCCAATTTATTTCGAGTCTTTCAAAACCATAGAGTGGTCAGCAATCTATTCATTTACATCATTGTTATTATTCAAAAATTTTTCATCCATAGCATCCATACTAGTGATGACTTTGCAAACTTCCAAATTGCATTTCGATATCTTGGAACTGCTATAAACGGTCGGTGGATTCATGGAATCAGGGGGATTGGGTGGAGGAAGCATTGAGAATAAGGTGTTATGAAAGGCGTTTGTATCCGATTTGTTCTATAAGATCGTACCTCTGTATCCTTGAGTGCAAAGGAGATAGGAAGCTAAGTCTAGTGGATGAGATAAGACCATCTGACCAGAGCATGATTAATAACCTTGCTTGGTCCTTGGACCACTTTGGGAAGTAGAGGGTCATTTCTAGTTGACCATAGGTTAGGTGGGATGGTATGTTTGTCTGGCAGGCCATCAAATGTTAATGTCATTATTAAACTTATATATCGACTACACTACTACTGATACTTTGATCATCAACGATCTTCCTATGTTTGGGTAGTCCATGTTGACTGATTAGAGCTACCGTTAAATTTGGCTCCAATTATTAGAGGCAAATGGTAGATAATTAAATTATTCTGTAACCAAGCCACATACTTAGTATGAGAGGCTGGATCCAAAATATTATTTTTATTTCAACCTTTATTTTATGTTTTTCAAAAAATAAGTTTGAACGTGTTGTCGACTAGAAGGGTTCTTTATAAAAGGTGGTAACTCTTTTAGGTATATAGTATAATGTTTAAAACCAAACTAGCCAGTGAATTGATTAAGTCCTAGTTTGGAGCTATTTATTAAAAGTAGTTATATAAAATAACTATTTATTTAAAAAAATTAGCCTAAAAATTTATAAAATAAATATTTATTTTAGGTAAGTACTTTTGATAAGTAGCTCCAAACAAGATACTCCTGTTGTGCATCTCTAAGAGCCTAGAACCGACCAAAATCAGCTAAGAATGAGTTGGATTAGAGATAAATGGTGAATTAGTCTTAAAATTATTCAAAAAGCTAACAAAATATTAGTTAGAAGATGATTAGATTTATATATAGTTTAATTTTTATGTATTTTATATACTTTTTTATCTAATATGTGGCATTGGTTCGACCATTCAACTAGTGAATTAGTGATGGTACCGATTCGATGATTGGTTTGACTTTTAAAACTATGGTATATAACATGTATTTAAGCATTCTAGGAAGCTATGAGTGTAAAATATCTTATTAAATACTTCTCGATGATTAAAAAATCTTTAGTGATAATCTATGATAATTAATTACTTGAGTATGAATCTTGTCTAACCTAAAAGGACAAAGTATATGGATGTTAGATTGCCTTTCATTCTCAAGGTAGTAGTGAGAGGAAAGCTCACGTTGGAAAAGTTTAATACTTATATGATCCAACCAGTTGTAAATTATTAGCCTTACAACCGATGATATTTTTTGTTATTATTTTCAACTTTAAATATTTGATTGCCAAAATAGAGTTGAGATCTTGCTGTGAATACAATCAAGTTTGGCTTGTGCTCAATTTGCTATCATTAGATCACCGAGACATTACATTAAGCATAATCCAATCATGATTCTCAATTGTCATGAATTTAGGGTTCGGCTAAAAGGGTAGAAGAATGGAGGTGATAAATGGCAATGTTTGTCCGTTGCTAGGGTGGAGCTTCGGTGCTCTTGGCCAAGCCAAGGATAAGGTTGTGGTGAGGATGGACGAAGCTAGGGGTTTCAATTGAGAAAATGCGCAATGGAGAGATCGTCAACCTTTGCTGAGGGAAGGGGTGGCTACAGTTGGCTCAATTGATGGTGGAGGGTGATGTGCGATGGCTTTTGCCAAAGCAAAAGAGGGTGGGATGGAGAGGATGGTTGATGGTGTGGTGGTGGTTTTGGTGGGAGTATGAGAAGCTAGGGGAAGGGTTATGAGAAGGTGAGCGTTGCTATGGATTGTAGTGGTTTTGGGTGTGTTTAGCGAAGGTGAGAATGAGGGAGAGGGAGATGAGATGATTGTGTTTTGGTGGTGGTGAGTTTTGACGAAAAAAGGAGGAAGGAAAAGGCATTTAATGTGTTGTATGTGTGAGTATATATATATATATATATATATATATATATATATATATATACATATATGTGTGTATGTTGCATGCAGAGAGGGGGAAGGAGATGGGCAATCGGGTAAATTTTTTCAACTCTAACCCACATGCGTAGGAGGAGGAGGAGGAGAAAAATGATCGAGTAGGGAGTAGGGGATGGAGCATGGCAGGGCATGTCTCACGCAGAAGAAAAGGAAGAAGAAAGAAAAAGAGAGAGTTGGCAGGTGAAAGAAAAAAAGAAAGAAAAAGGGAAGGCAAAAAGGATAAAGAAATAATTAGATATAGGTTAAAATAGTTTAGGTTAGAGTATAACTAGGATGAAATTTAATGATTCTATTTATATTGAATTTTAACCTACTTAAATTTATATATAATATATTATAATAATACGCATATTAATAACATATTTAGTACAAAACCTCATAAGATAACTATCATAATCAATTACACATAATTATGATTAGCTTATAATTAGAATTTCTAAAAAATAGGGTATTACAATCTCACCCTCAACAAATCTCAATTATATATCAATGATAAACAACTTTAGAAAACTATATGTAGCCCCTATTTATGGCTTTATCTGAGGCAAGGCAAATAGCAAGTGATACGATCTTAACATATACAGATCAAAGTATGAACCTCTATCCATCAACGAGCCTAGCTCCCTGTATAACCAAATCACATGACTCCTAATATCTGCATAGGGTGACATCCACAAATGTGGAGTAGAGTATGTAAGGGACAAGTGTGCCATCTCATTGCCTACAAAAGAGAAAACCTACTTAATCTAATCATCAAGGTTACTCTCTATCTCTTCTAAATTCCAACATATGTAAATTCCTCAATCAAACTAATCATAAATATATTAAATCATATCTTAACTAACTATGTAGACCTTATAAGGCCAACCATATCAAATTAAAGCAAGTAGCAATAGCTAAGCAATATAACAAGCATCAACAATAGTAGCGAACCAACAATGTGTGCGACTAAAACATCACCAAAAAAATAGCTAACCAACAAAAGAAATCTAAGAAAAAGAGAGCATCACCAAAAGAAAAAAGCACCACCTAAATAGAAAACATTCTCGAAATAGACAACATTCTCGATTCACAAGTGATGGGTAAAACAAGCACTCGATTGGTGTATAACATAGAAAATGAGGTTCCGTAATAATAGCTATCAGAATACACAATTCCAACTAAGAAAAATTTAGCTACCCTGCTCCCATATTCTCAATTCACAATCACATTCAAAAGTAATAAATGAACAAAAAAATACTCTATTTCATTTCAGATTGACATAGTTGATATAGTTTCATAAAATGAAATCAGCTAATTGATTTCAATTAATCAAAGCACACATCTTATATGTAATTTGTAAAGTATAAAATTAAAGAAGTGGGAGATAATTGAGGTGTCTAGAATCAGGGAATGCCATTGAAAGAAATGGAGGAAGATAACACTGGCTGTAAATAGAGGAAGAGGTTTTACACTAGTTTAAGGGAAAGTCAGACGAAGGACTTCAAAATGGAGGAAGAGTGCTAGATGAACCACTTGGAAATGTAGGAAAAGCAGTCAATGAAGCAAGAAAATGAAGAACCAACACCAAACAACAAGAAAATGGAGCAAAGAACAAAAAATTTAAAGTAAAAAATATAAGAAAAATAAAGGAGAATGGTAAATCGGCGAAGGGTTTTCACCAAAGATCACAGAGTTGAGGGTTAAGAGCATGGAGAAGGAAGCAAGAAATGAGTTCAATTGAAATATAGGGTTTAATATGTTTGAGAAAGCAAGAGAGATAGTTCATTTAAAATTTAATGTGGAACATTTGATAATGGTTATTATTAATAACTATTATTAAAATCTAGGTTTAAATAACAATTATTATTAACGGTCGTTAATGCGGTCGGTCTTTAATAATCATTTTTAATAAGAATTATTATCAAAACCATGCTAAAAATTCCACGCTCAAAATTTCTCGTATTTATCATTGGTTTTTTCCAATTTGTTGTCTAATGTGCATTATTAAATCTAGATCATGTAGTAGTGAATGCACATCTAAGAAAGCTAATAGTTGTAACTCATTTCCAGCGAATTCCAATGGTTATAGCTCATTGATCACAAGTAGTCAATGCCATCGGCAGGGGATCAGGGGAGGTGGTACTTGGTAGGGATGGTGTGGGGAGGCTAGAGAGGAGAGCTGAGGGTTGAGATTAATTAAGTGGTTGAAATAAGTTGAATAGGAAGTTTAACATTGCTGAATATCTCACTAATATAGTTAGCACTTGAGTATGAAATTTTACAATTAATGAATATTAAGTTGATAGTTTATGAATACGACAACGATGAATATAAAACTTTTGAGATGAATATAGGTCTTTAAACTGATGAAAAGTTTCCTCTGAACTGATAGATATTTCGCCTTCATGAATATTGTAGTGATGATTATACAACTTTTGAGAATAGAAATATAAGCCTTTTGTGTTAAAAAATGTAGACCTTTGAACCGAAAAGTATTTTATCATTTGAGGTGACGAATACTTGGCATTCGAGTTGTTGAATACTATTCTTTGAATGGTTGAATATTTTACATAATATTTTTTTGTGCTATTAGAAATGTTTCAATTGATATATATTTGTAGAAAAAATTATAACAAAGATGTTGGTATAATTTTTTTTTGTTTTTTTAATGAATCATTTTGAAGATAATTTATTTTAAATCTTTGTGTGTGTGTGTGTGTGTGTGTGTGTGTATGTATATTTAATTTAACCCCATAAAATTTATTTGTTGTATATCCCGGAACATGAATTTTCCCATCACCCCGGCAATTATTTTGCATATAAGAGCACCAGTGAAGCACGGGGATGCTGAATTGCACCCGTTTCGCGTCCCTGGGACGTTTTTGGGGACGAAACCTGAGATGGGACGCTGATTTTGAAAAAAAAAACCCTCCAAAACAACGTCGTTTTGGAGGATTTTTGTCGACTGAAGCTACTCGCATCATCCCCTCTCCTACGACCGTAGGAATGCACGGCTGCACGCATGACGCCCAGCCCAGTTGGCCACTTGCCCTATCCTCCCCCTTCACCCTTCGAATCGATCTTTTCTTTCGATCTAAGGGTTGCGGTTGCCGGCTGCTACTTAGCTTCAATCCAAACGAATTGCAGCAGCAGCAGCATTCTCCCTCCCTACCCAACACTCATCGACGACCATCGACCATTGACCAAAGATCCATCTTCCATTCTCCCTCCCTGCCCAGCACTCACCGGCGACCATTGAAGTGTAGAGTTTTGGTTCTGTTCAGTTGCTTCGCTGCTCCGCCTCTTTGCCGTCGCTGCTGGGCTCTGCAACGCCTCAAGTTCGCTGCTCCCACAACCACGGTAAGACCCTTCTATCCCCTTTCTATCTTATGAGTAGTAAAATGTGCCTATGATTATTGCTGCATTGTGCTGAGCATTGAAATTATTGCTGAGCATGGTGATTTTTGCAACATTGTGCTGTGCCTTTGGGATTTGGATTGGTCATGTGCATCAAAGGCTTTTATATCATAACATATGATCATATCCCAACTTTGGTTTATTTTAACACTATCAAACAACACCTAGCCAAAGGAATTAAAAGATTAGTCTCAATCTGACCATTATAACATCTATAATGTAATTTCACTACTTGATAAAGTTTGGCTAAACTTGAAATGAAAACACTCTTTCTGATTCTTGAAGAATGAGGGGCAATGGCAGCCCATTGAAGGCTTTCAAAAATATGAAGAATGGTTGAAATGAAAGGCTAATTTGGGTTGGTGGTGTTGTGTTGTGATTGTTAATTTTGGTTGTTATTGTTGTGTTGTTGTGTTGTGATTTTCGATTTTGATTTTTTTTTGTTGTGTTGTGATAGTTGATTATGATTTCGGTTTGTATTGTTGTTGTTGTGTTGTGAATGTTGATTTATTGTTGTTGTGTTGTGATTTTTAAATTCGGTTTGTGTTGTGTTGTTGTGTTGCGAATGCTGATTTTGGTTTGTGTTATTGTTGTTGTGTTGTGATTGTTAATTTCGGTTTATAGTGTTGTTGTTGTGATTTAAATAGAGTCACCGATCTTTTGTTATATATTACTTGCAGTGATTTCTGTTATTGGTGTTGTATTACGTTTTGGGCATGTGGCGTTGTGATTGTATCATGACTTCTAGGGGTAGTAATAGTAATATGGGTTCTACGAGTGCTAGTGTATCTTCTACAGACGTAAATGATAATTCTCTTTGGAATTATGTTACTAAATGTGAGAAAACTAGTGGAGGGGGAACTATTTTATGGGCATATAATTTTTATAATCAAACAAAGTAAGGAAGCTATACAAGGGTGAGAGCTCATTTGTTGAATATTCCTGGTAAAGGTATTGCTACTTGTAAGAAAGTGAGGGCGGAGAGACAAGCTTGAAATATTAACTTTAGAAAATGAAGCTTTGAAAAGAGTTGAACAAATGTTGCCAAAAAATGTGCCTTTACCTAATTCAAGCATGGATATATCTTTATTGAAGAAGAGATGAGTGAGTGATATAAATCCTATAGAGAAAGCTTTTAACAATCAATTGCGTTCTCAATTAGATGCAATGATTGCTAGAATGTTTTACACCGGCGGTATTCCATTTAATTTAGCAAGAAATCCTTTATTTATTGTAGCTTTTGCTTTTGCTACTAGCTATACTTTACCTAGTTATGGTCCACCAGGTTATAGTCGTTTGAGAACAATGTTACTTCAACAAGAAAAATCGAACATAGAGAGATTATTAGAACCAATTAAAAAGACATGGAGGGAAAAGGGTGTTACTATTGTGTCTGATGGTTGGAGTGATGCACAAAGAATACCATTAATAAATTTTATTGTAATTTGTGATTTAGGTCCTATGTTTTTAAAGGCAATTGATGCTTCGGGTGAGATCAAAGACAAACACTTCATTTCTAAACTGTTGAAAGAAGTCATTGATGAGGTAGGTTCTCAAAATGTTGTACAAGTTATCACTGATAATGCATCTAATTGTAAAGTGGCCTGTGAGATCATTGAACAATTTATCCTCATATTCATTGGACTCCATGTGTTGTTCATACCCTTAATCTTGCTTTGAAAAATATTTGTGCTGCAAGAAATGTGAACAATAATGTTGAGATATATGAAGAATGTCATTGGATAACTGAGATTCATGGAGATGCTATTCAAATCAAGAATTTTATAATGATGCATTCCATGAGATTAGCCATGTTCAATAGGTTTGCTTCTCTAAAGTTGCTTTTAGTTGCTGATACTCGTTTTGCTCAAGTTGTTGTTATATTGAAGAGAATGAAGCTTATAAAATATAGCCTTCAAGTATGGTAATTAGTGAAGAGTGGTTTTCTTATAAAGCTGATAATATTGAAAAAGCAAGGTTTATGAAGGAAAAATTGCTTGATGATTTATGGTGGGAGAAGGTTGATTATATCCTTGAGTTTACACGGCCTATTTACCATATGATTAGAGAGTGTGATGCTGATAAACCAACCTTTTACCTTATCTATGAAATGTGGGACACAATGATTGATGAAGTGAGAAATGTCATTTATAAGCATGAGTGTAAAGAGGTTAGAGACATGTCTTCTTTTTTTCAAGTGGTATATACTATACTCATAGCCCGTTGGACCAAAAGTAGTATGCCCCTTCATTGTTTGGCATACTCATTGAACCCAAGGTAACCTTATTTTGTTTTTATTAAAGTGTTATCTTCTTATTTCCTTAATTTAACAACTAATAATAGTATCTATAATTTTGTTGATTTCTTCCTTTGAGTGAAGGTATTACATTTATATTTTGTTAGATTCTAAGTCACCTGAAGTTGCTCCTTCTAGAGATGAAGAGGTTTCCATCGAAAGGAACAAGTGTTTTAAAAGGCTTTTCCCTAATCATGAAGATCGCTCCAAAGTTAATATGGAGTTTGCGAATTTTGCACTTAAATACAGTCCATTCGGAGAATTTGATTCTCCTTATGATAGAGACATTCTTGATCCAAAGGCTTAGTGGGGAGTTCATGGCTCAAGTACACCATTACTTCAAGATATTGCCCTCAAATTGCTTGGCCAAGTATCTTCTTCTTCATGCAGTGAATGAAATTGGAGTACATATGGTTTTATTCATTCTATGAAAAGGAATAGATTGTTTCCTAAGCATGACGAAGACTTGGTGTATGTTGATAACAATTATCGTCTCCTAGCAAGGAGACTTCCAAAATATAAGGAGCAAAAATCAATGATGTGGGATATCTACGATAATATTTTCTCGCTGTTTACTAATTTTGTATTACATTATAAATTGTGATAACTATTAAATGACAAATTTATTTATTTTGCATAGGTGATGACTTTGGTTCTTCTGATATTGGATTACTTGATATTGCTTATCTTTCTCTTGATGAACCCGAGTTAGAGTCCATGATTTTTTTTAAAACAAGGGTTGAAGATGAAGAAGTAAAAGTCGTTGATGTTATTGATAAAAATAAACATTTAATTTAATAGTGTTGAGTGTATGATTTTAAGTAATTTAGTATGAATTTGAGAATCAAATTTTAATTATATAAACTTTTAATTTAATATATATTTTTATTTTAATATTTATATATACTTACGTTTTCATTCATTCTCGTTTTCTAATTTTTTAAATCATAGCATTATTTCATTTTATTCCATCCCCATTTTTCCGTCTCCATCCCCGTCTCCGTCCTCGGACATCACCGGAGAGCACTCTGCTACTACGTACTGTTTATGTGCAAGTAGGGATGTAAACGGGGCGGGTTCGGATCGGGTATACCATATCCATACCCGAACCCGATTAAGAAATCCATATCCATATCCGTATCCATACCCGAACGGATATCCATTAATATATCCATATCCGTACCCGACGGATATCCGTTACCCGATGGATAATCCATTTACCCGATAAATTATAAATAACCAATAAAAAATCCGTTATCCAACGGGTAAACCCGTTACCCGTTTAAATTTATTCTTTCACAATAAAGTCTTCTTCTATATTTATTCTAGGCGATAATGGTATAAATGTAATATTAATCTTACATTACATTTTATAATTTATAAAAATATATCAAACACTGTAATTTAATATTTGAAACGACGATTTTGATGTATACAAATATCGTTTTTGGGCGAAGGGCATTTTTATCAAATAATCAAAGCAGTATCATGACCAAACAGCCACCAGCATAATATGCGAAGCCGAAGCCCTCCTGCGACGGACTCAGAATCCCTGGTTTCGGTTGTACGCTTGTACCAAGGAAAAATAATCTAGGGTTTCAGCTTTTACAGCATCCAGCTATATAACAAGCAGAAGTTACTTCCGCCACCGCTGGTCCTCTACTAATTGAGTGAATTTTGCAAACTTTAAATTATAACCATTTGCGATTAACAAATTTAATTAACAAACTTAGTAACTTACAAATGTATAATGACTCAGGACTCAGGCGGTAGGTGGCAAGCGGCAAGCGAAGAGTCAGGGAGACTCGAAGATGGGCGACGGCATTCGCAGAGGAAGAGTCACTGGAGACGGACGGTGGCCGATGGTTGTTGAATGTTGACGGCGACGAAGGGCTCACGGCGTTGCGTGTGGGCTGGCGGCTGTGCCTGCGGGTGTGCGGATGTGCCTGTGCTGTGCGCCTCTGCCCTGTGAAATGTGTTATAGAAATGAACAGATCGAGACGAGAAGAGTAAGAGTTTGAGACAAGACAAACAATAAAAATTTTACTGTAAAATTGTAAACGGGCGGCAAGTTGGCCGGCTGAATGTAAAGAGTGTTTAATTTTAAGTAGGGTTAAATGTAAAATGACAATTTAATTCCTAGTTATAACTTATTCTTATATAAAAAGTTAAGGGTAAAATGGTAAATATATAACGGGTAAATGGATACGGATATAGGTACGGATACGGATATGGATACCCCGTATCCGTATCCGTACCCGAACCCGTCGGATATTTTTAACCGTTACCCGTATCCGTATCCATATCCGTTTATTATTATCCATATCCATATCCGTCGGGTAAAATCCGTCGGATTTCGGATATTACCCGCCCCGTTTACATTCCTATGTGCAAGATATATAATTAACTAAAAGTAGTTACAGATCCAAAGAACGAATCAACCAATAGTACAGAAACCGAAACTAACCCAATAATTTCTCCTCATGAGTTTGACGCGGGCGCGCACACGCAAAAAAATAAAAATAAAAATAAAATAGTCATATTACAAAACCACACCACCTCAAATTCATTCGCTCGATCACGCCGAAAAGTTCCGGAAATGAAACCTCAGATTTGTAGCCCAAATACAAAATCAAAATCACGAAACACCTCATGTTTATGCTCTCCGACAACACATCCAGGCTCCTTTAGGTGTCATTTGCATAGAAATATTAATAATTCTCGTGTAAAATATGGTAATAATAATCATGGAGGGACAGCGCAACATGCATCGGCATTGGGGAAGCATATTAAGAAGGAGAATTCATCGAAGGATTTCGATCTTCGACTTTTTATGAAGCCTCGGTGTCACGAACAAAGGCGGAGGAATTTTCAACCCAAACCTTCTCGGTTTTTCCTCTTGGACTGCCGGGCGGACGGAGTTGCTGTTTCTTGATCTATCGATCGATCCATCGCGTCTTTTAATTGATTCTATTTTGTTTATTTCCCCGCCTTCTTTTCCTGCGTACGTGCTCTTCTTCAATTAGCATGACATATATGGTTTCTTCACTATTCCGCCGCCCTCTGTTTATTTCCCTTCCCTGTAGACCGTAGATGACAACGCCGGAGGCAAACGTTTTCTCTGTCTCCTGCAGGTAATTCGTATATGCTTCATATTTTTCCTTGTTTCCCTCCCCCCCTTCGTTCTTGTGATATATTTATCTTTGCATGGCTTTAGTAGAAAAAACTAAAAATGTGAAAGTGTAGCTATGTTAATTAATACGAGGGGATCGTAAATTTTATTAGATCTCAATGATCAGATTGTCGTTCTCGCTTAGGGTTTTTAGATCTGTTGATTTGCACCGGGTCTATGCTTCATCAGTTAGATCTATCGATCATCATGTTTATAAATTAAGGTCCTTAATTATATGCAGAGGCTAAGCATGTCGTGCATGGGTGGTTCTCCAAAACGGGAAGATTGTATAGATCTCATCGGCCGAGCCTTTAATTGTGTTGTTATTTTCTCTCTAATGAATGGTGCCTTTCTGCCTCCTTAATTATAACTCCTAGCTACTTCGATCCCAAGACAACTATCCATGGGTTGAAATTGAAGGGGTCAGATCATACAACTTTTACGTACTATATTTAACCTCAGACGTAGGGCTGTAAACGAGTCGAGCCGAGCCGAATACCCCTAGACTTGGGTTCGGTTCATTTAACTAAACGAGCCTAAAATATTGTTTGGGCTCGGCTCGTTTAACTAAACGAACGAGCCGAACCGAGCTTTTAACGAGCCGAACCGAGCCGAGCTCACGAGCCAAAGCCAAAAAATGAACCGAGCCGAGCTTTTTTCTGTTTGAGCTCGGCTCGTTTAATAAACGAGCCGAGCCCGAGCCTCATTTTGAGGCTCGTTTAATTAATCGAACGAATCAAACCGAGCTTTTAACGAGTCGAACCGAGCCGAATAACGAACTGGCTCAGCTCATTTACAGCCCTACTCCTACGTACCACCATGGCACCACACATAAGAGGAAGTCCTTAATTAGTTAAGCAAGACATCATTTTTCTCGGTCGCCCAATTTCCCATATTAAATTAATGAGCTACGTACGCATCAAAATGTTTTTAATCATTTTTCCCCCATTTTCTTATAGCACGCTCTTGATAGCTAATTGTTTTGTGTTATTACTAAACATGAGATCGATATGGCATGAATGTACTAACTGGGATTCTTCTTCTCTGCATAAATATGTTGAAGGTTCTCTGCACCATGACGGGAAGGGATCGATCTCTTGGACGATCAAGGGTGTCAAAGAGGAGAGCTTGTAAATAAAGCTATTAATAATGAAGTATATCAGCTAATTGGTTTGCTGCAGTTCTTTATAGCATTTGGATTAACAAGAATCAGGTAGTTGTAGGACGCTAAACATACCTCGGGTATGAGCGCTTGTGGTGCAAGTAGATGAACGGAGTTTTGATCTTCGCTAAGAATGACTCTTCAAAACAAAAGCATAGATCGGACAAGTGAAGGCTAGTGGATATGTCTTGTAAATTCATGTCTGTTTAATTTGCTTGATGTATGCACTTGTTCATGACTTTGGGCCTTTGGTACACGTATTCGAATATCTAAGCTTACTCCCCCAAAAGAAAAGAAGTGAATTTTAATTATCCTCTTATTTTACGTCTCTTACATAATTTATATAATAAATTATTTTAGATTTTAATTTGAACTAAAAATATTTTTTATTGAATATATTTTTTGTTATTTATAAACATTTGATATAAGACGTAAAATAGGAAAAAACATAGCTACCCCTCGTACTCTTATACAGAACAAATTAAAGGTCTTGTTGACCCAATTCAATAACCAACCAACAAAATAAAGGTCCAGACTCCTAAAACAATGGATAATCCAAAGAAACCATGGTTTAGGTCATGGCCGAACCATAAAGATCGCCCAAAGGTTGTGGTCTCTCGTATTGTTCCTAACGCTGGTAAAAGTTAACCTGACCCAAAAAATCCGACGAATACTAACTTGATTTGTTCGAAATCTAATCCGATTTTATCCAAAATATTAGGAGCCCGAAACTTATCCGATTCAATCTGATATATATCCGATATACGATATAACCCGAAAAATCATAAGCCCGAAATAGATCCGACTCGACTCGATACTGACCCGAAACCCAATATAACCCATAAAACTATAAATTAAATTCGAAATTATCCGACCCGGACCATTATGTATCCGAAATATGATATAACCCGAAAAATTATAAATCTATAAATATTCAACCCGATACTATCCGAAAATTAACATTAATCCATTACTCAATTTTTCCAAAACATCATAAAATATAAAATAATATAGATGTGTCACTAGTCTATACTAGTACTTACATCAAAATCTAAAAATGATATTATGGACAACTATTCCATACTAGTACTTACATCAAAATCTAGAAACAAAATACTTTCTTAAAGTTTATATCACTTCTTATGTATATACAAGTACAATATCCATTGATACCAATATTGAAGTATAGAAATAAAAGTAGAGGAAAAAGGAAAAACTCTATTATGTCATCTAAATATTAGTTCACTTCCATGTAGTACTATAAGATAATAATATTGCAAATACATTCAACACCTTAAACTCAAGTTACAAATATAAAAGCTTTAAAAGGCACTATATAAGCATTTAAAAAGCTTCAAAAGATACATTTCCATATCGATAACTCAAAACAAAAATATGTAAGCCTCAAAAGGCATGATATAAGCACTTCAAGTACTTGTTTAACCCAATGCACAAATATGCAAGCCTTAAAAAGTACCATAAGATAATAATAATAATAATAATAATAATAATAATAATAATAATAATAATAATAATAATAATAATAATAATAATAATAATAATAATAATAATAATAATAATAATAATAATAATAATAATAATAATAATGCTAATGAAAATATATCCAACATCTATAAGCAAAAAAAAATCAAAAAGCACTGTATGAGTTTTTGAAAAGCCTCAAAAGGCATACATCCAACACTTAGTTTACTAGACATACCTAAACTAATCAAAAACCTAAGTTTACTACATGTTGGTTGCTTTAGTATCAAAATACTACATAATTGACTTTTCTATCTTTCTAGAATATCAAAATGTATTTGGCTTACCACATGTTGGTAACTCTACTAACAAAACAAAATATGTACAACTAAACCAATTCAACCTAGCTCTAATATCCAAAAGTTTCTACAAAAGATAAGATATGATAGTTAAGGTAACATGGAATGAGTGGATACAATCTAGATTCTACCATTGTATGCAAGATGATCAACCACAATTTGTTTCTGATCCTTTTCCTACTAAGCCTTGAGGGCTAACACTTTCTACAAAACATCAAAACGTAAGCTTCGACATCAAAATATAAGCATCCACATGATGATAACCTACATAAATCACACAACCTAACAACATATTATCCCACATTAAATACTACTCTCACCTCAATAAAGAAAAGACATTAGATGATACAAATATATAATATATAATTGCCACTTTAAAAATACATAGTATAACAAAATCACATGCATTTAAAAGAGTTGTTACTAATTTTCTCACATATTCTCTAAGAATGTCAACATTTATATCAAGAAAGCATAATTTTTCCTCATGAAGGCCTATATTCTAGCTCATTTTACAATAGGAATATAAGAAAATAAAAGATAATGAATTACACCAAGGACAATAAGGGAAGAGCAAAAAAAAGTGTCAAGTTCATTTAATGACTTCAGTAAACCGTCAAAACACCCAGTCAAGTTTCCACAAATTTAAACCACTAAGGGCATGCAATAATCAGCTCAACAACAAAAGTAAGGAACAACTAACTCAGTAAAAAAATACTATAGCTTAAAAAAATTATCTCCAACTTTTCAATAAACCACTAAGGGTTCAGAAAAGTCTATACTATAGCCATCTTTTTCAAGATCTGCACAAATACCAAAAATATATGTTATTTCACAAAAAAAAAATCATAACAAAATATTTAGTTTTACATATTCAAATTACCTCCATATCCAAATAACCAATTATGTGTTGTTACCAACACATCAACATTTTTTTGGCAAAAGAGAATTTATCCACTTATTCAATATCCTACCACCCACACTAAAAGTAGACTCTGAAGCAAATGTGGTGATTAGAATAGCGATAATATCTTTTACCATGGAACTAAGTATCAGAAAACAACTAGATCTATCCATCCAATAAGAAAGCACATCAAGTCTAATCAATAGCTCCATTCTTTGAATTTTATGATATCTCTCCAATTCAGTTTTTCCAATATTGCTAGCTCCAAGATATATTGAAGAGTTAAATTCCTAAATAAAAAGAAACAAACAAATAATAAGACTATGTATATAATAAAAAAAAAAGTAAATAGATAATAGGATGAATATAAAAGATATTAGTAAACTTAATATCTAACAACAATAGTTTACCACTATGTCATTATTTCTTTGACAAGTGTTGGCTTCTCTTTGAGTAGGATTAGATGTGCTTGAAACACAAGAATCTACTTGGCAATTATCCTCATAATACTTTTATAAGTCAAGAAGTTGACCATATACTTCTTTGGCCACCCATTGACCCTTGTTGGTTCCATACAATTTTGTGAAAGCAAATGTCACGAAGTCAAACTTGTAACGTGGATCAAAAACTATAGCAAAAGCTAGAATCATAGAGTAGTATGACCAATATTTCCCAAAATTTTCATATATTTGAGTCGCCATTCTACTAATGTTCATATCATCGCACGCCATTGCCTTCTCTATGCACCTTTGAATGGTCCATACATTAAAAAAGTATAGATTGGATGTCGAACACTCAGTTCTAGAAAACAAATTTGTGATATCATAGAATGGTTATAACAAATCACAAATTTATTTTTTAAACTTGATCTATTCAATACTTGAAACATTCCATTTGAAATTAGGTTCATTTAATGCATAATAATATAAGCATGACTATAATGTAATGCTCTACTTAGCATCAACTATGTAGAATTCCACCTAGTTGCAACATCCAACCAAAACTTTGCTGAAACATATATGTTTAACTGCACAACATATTCATTAAACTTAATTATCCTACCTTCTGATCCATCTATATACTTGATACTTTCTCGAACCTTCACCACACATTCTTCAATGTTTTTCGTTCATTCTTTCCCTGTCAAATTTAAAATATCAGCTTAACAAGGAATATGGAAATTTTTTCGATCACACACCAAGTTTCCAAGCAACTTAGATTTCATATTCATAATCATATTGATCATATTTGATGCATTATCCAAAGTCATGGTAAAAATCTTTTTTTCATTGTCCCAATTCATTATCAATGAATGTAACAGATTATATATCTCTATACCAGTGTGGGGAGAAGGAGAATAGCAAAATCTTAACACCTTAGAGTTTAATTTCCAATTATCATCAACATAATGTGCAATGAGAGTAAGATAACCACGTCCTGTGCATGTTGTCTATATGTCACAAGTTAAACAAATATTACTGAATTTTTTCTTAAGGCCGCTTTAAGAATTTCCTCAAATTCAGCATGCTTCTCCAAACAAATTTTCTTTTGTGGTATTTCTACAAATGGTTTTGACATTTAGATTCAAATATCGATGGAATTTTCTCTCTCCTTCATACTCAATGTGTGAGAACGACAACCCGTATTTCATTATCGGCTCACAAACTAACTGGCTGTATAATTTTTGATCAAATTGAGATGTAGTCATGCAAAACCCAACAAGATTTTTGTACTTTGAATAACTTACTAAGTGTGTCTTAAAATTCGATGTGCCATTTTTTATTCAACTCTATATGATACCTCTTGGCAATACTTACATACACCATGCAAATTCTTCTTAACATCTTCATAACAATCATACTCTTTTCATACCTCGGCCTTTCTCTTTAGATTTATAGGGACCCAGCCATCATCAGTTGCATTGGGGATTGAAGTTGGAGTTGACACTTGATCATTTTTAATATATTCAGAATTAGGGGCTGCAATTTTGAAAAGTGTGAAATTAATAAGAGATAATATTATGAATCAAACAATAATAAGTATCAAATATCACTAATGTTAAAGATTAAAGATAAATCAATACCTCTACTACCAACAGATGAGAAATCATAAGTGTCAAAATGCTCTTCTTATTGTGGAGTTCTAAAATTTTCCTCCATGAACTTTTAATACGGCAATATTATCAAGGTGTGCATGAATTATTAATTATTAACATTCCCCTAATTCCAAGGCATAAAAATTGACACAACATAAGCATAAGTTGCATAACCATTCCCCTAATTCCAATTTGTTTTCTTAATTTGGCAAGTATCATTAAGGATTTGATTCAAAACAAGGGAAATTTTTGGTAAATATTTTACAATGAAACTAGTATGAATATGGTTAAGGTTCAAAAGTAAATATATGCTAGCATTCAATAAAATACTTTGTATAAGTTAACATTACCGCATACTAGACATACTAATTCTAATATTTAAAATATTTGGAACAATTATGTAAAAGTATACGTATAAAAAAATATTGCATCATAAGTAAAATTCAATCAAACAAGGAAAATGTTTTATCAATTCTATTATAAGTATACATAAATAACAATTTGTAGCCTTAAACACTATATGTTAGTATCTATATCTTACAATATAACACCTACAACATCATATGAATGTAGGAAAAATCTAAAGTGATGATGTTAATTATTCATTATAAAAACTGAAGATTAATGTTTTTTATTACATCAATTATGTTAAATAGTAAGAATTCAATATTAGTTGGTCATTTGTCAATAATGGTTATTATTACTTACTTTATCTAATTTTTATTTGATTTAGCTTGATATGATAAAATCAAAATATAGAGAGAAATAAATAATGTGTTGTTATTATTATATCTGCCATAATGATATTCATTAATTACTATTATTACTGTTATCATTATTTTTGTATTATTATTATCATTATATTTATTAAAATTATGTTGATATGATGTGATCAATCTATTTGGAAAATAATATAAGAAGTACAACCTTAGAAGTCTTTATTTGTTATCAATTATCAATGGTTATTGTAAGTTAATATTATGTAAGAAAATTGCAAGATATAAATATAATATACACATTAAATAATATTTGAACTCAATATAATATGACCAAGCTAGTAAGTGAGTTGAATTATAAGTTATACCTTAACATAAAAAAAAAAAAAGTGATCCGATTTGAAAACTTTTAAATTTGAAACATCAAATACATTTCCAAAGATGAAATAATGACAAAAAAATTCTAAAGCCCCGAAACAATCTATATAATAATTTATTTTTAATTGAATAAGATAAATTGAAATAAACGATCTCAAAATAATTAGCCTTTAACAACATATTAGAATAATAAAAGAAATAAAATAGGACAAGCATGAATCAAAATTGAAATGACTCGAATTCGATCTAAACTCGATCAAAAAATATAATAATTCGAACTCATCTAAATCCGATCCTAAATTGAACCAAAATTAGAATAACCTAAATTTAACTGAACCTGAGTCCATCCGATCTTAATCCGATTCGATCTGAGAACTTAAAATGATTTGAGAGTATCAAATATTGAATTAATTCGTATCAAATCTGACTCGATAAAATAATATAAAATTATTTAAAACTGATATAAAATTATCATTCAATCCGATCTAACAGTCATCTGACCCGTACGAATGTCCGCTCTAATTGTTCCTCGTGAGAACCTGACACATTACCATGCACGCAGTCCCTAGGAAAGTGGAGAACGAGGCCGAGGAGGAAGCAGAGTTACAGAACGATGCCCAACGTTCATGCACGGCCCAACTCTCACTTCGGTCAGGCCAGCCTCATCAAAGCGTGCTCCCCTAAAGTAATAGTATTTCTATTGCTTAATTGTTATTCACTCGTTGCTATTCCTAGTCAACTCATTTCCCTCCGGTGTAAGCGTACAATTTAGTGCGCACTTTCACAGTTTCACTAGGGCTCAGGCGATACGCAGTATTAACAGAACGAAGTCAAAGTGTCAAACGTCATATCACTTGAGGAACGAGAGATCGACAATCAGATCGACGATGGACAACCACCTATCTATTTACCCACCGATCCTAGTTATAAATAACTTATAGTGGTGGAACAACTCTGGTGCGAAGATGAGCCGACATGCACATAGAGAACATAGGGAAAAAAAATATTCATGATAGCATAGATAAATTGTTATGTCTTATTCATAGGGTATATATATTTGAGTCATAATTTTATTTTTTAAAATAAGTTTTAAAAAAAAAGTCCTATGGTTTGCGGCTACGGTTGATGACCCAAACATACCCATAGGTATAGTAAGTCACTAATTAGTTGTGTGATTATTCATATTATTTCTAGATGTATTAATTATATTTAAATATTCTCTTTGTACTTTATAAATAAAAGATAATAATTATAGCATATTAAAAAAGAAGTTATTTTATTATTAAAATTTTTATATGAAAATAATATTATTTTAGAAAAGTTAAAATCTACCTTTTTTATCCCCATTTATTTATTATTATCTACACATTAAATACTTTATTATTTTTCAATAAAGATAGAGTAAATAATTTTTTTTAAATGAATAAATTCTTAGAATGACTTTTTTTTATAAAAATAGAGTAAATGACATGTTAAAAGAAAAAAATAATTAACTATCCTTCTTAATGAACATGAAAATCACTAATGTGACTTATTTTCACTTAGGTAACGAGGGAGTAGATTTTAAATGGTATTAAATAATTAGCATCTTTTTAACTAAGAACTGACTAAAAATATGAATTATTATAATGATACAATGAAGTTTAGAGTTAAGTACTTCTGTGTCACCCACTAACGTATTTGGTTTTCTTTTAATGTCTAGAATTCACTTACCCCTCTCAAAGAAGGTTGGCCTTCTTAGGAGAGAGTTGACTATTGAGTTGGTCATCTAACTTCAATTATTTCTCTAAATTGTCTATCACACTTTGATTATATATATATAAAGTTACTCACTAAATTATGTATCTGTCTTATTATTCTGGTCACTGTATTCTTTAAATTTGTCCCATTTTAGTCACCTTAATTGTGGTTAAAAATGAAATATGATATATTAACATTTCAATGACTAACTAAGAAATAGAAAAGTGTAGCGACAAACTCTGGAAAATTGTTGGGAGTAATGAAGTGGAACGACCAACTCAATTAACACTATTAGGCCATGCTTGGAATGACCGTAAAGGCTTCCAAAAAATACGGGGGAAATTATATCCCCTCTTGTATCTGTTTGATATGAGTAAATTTTTTTACTGGTGTAAAATTTTAATGTTGGCTGAGGGAGAATAATCTCCCGTTTTGTTGCGGAAAAAGGACCGGTTGATAGCGGAAGACCTTTTCCTTCCTTGTGTGTGATTAAAATGGGCAAAACAAAGATAGCAGAAATAGAAAAATAAAGACACCAAATTTTACGTGGAAAACCCTTAAAGTTGAAGGGAAAAACCACGAATCTTCCACTATGATGATAATAGGATTACAAGTAATTCTTCTCTAGTATGAACTAGAGGCTCACTCAACTTCTTTATCTAAAAGATGATGGATTATAAAGGATGAACTCTCTCACCGACTAAGTGGTGGAACACTCAAACTTCGCTTGAGAAAATATGAGAACTTTTCCCAAGCACCTCACTTTTGTAGTGGCTCTCTCTTTCTCTCTTTTTGTAGAGGATTGCTTGCTTTGATTGATGCTCTAAGCCTTCCCAAAGACCCTTATTTATAGGAGTAGAAGGGGGTAACCCAAAAGCCATAAGATGACTCTTGAATGCTCTTCTATTAAATTAAGCCAATGAAACTTTGGTAACTTACACATGATAACATGCACTTGCCTTCTCAAATTCCCAAGAGTTACAAAGTATTAACCATCTTTGTAACTCATGCATCATCCCCATTATTTTTATTATTATTATTTTTGGGAAACCCCCTTAATTAAGGAGGGACCCCAACAATCTCCCCCTTCCCGACTTAATTTGGGGGAACCTGCATACCAACGCCTTCACAACAATCTTTAAGCTTCTTGGTTGTTATTGTCTTGGTCATCATGTCCGACCAATTCTTGTCGGTATGAACCTTCTCAAGTTGTAGCTGTTTCTCCTCTAGCACATCCCTTATCCAATGGTATCGAACATCGATATGTTTTGTGCGAGAGTGATAGGCTGAATTTTTGGCCAAGTGAATGGCACTCTGATTATCACAGTACAGAGCATATTTTTCCTGCTCATGACTTAACTCTCGAAGGAAAATTTTCAACCATAACATCTCCTTGCATACTTCTGTAGCTGCAATATATTCGGCCTCTGTAGTAGATAAGGCCACATATTTCTGGAGCTTTGATTGCCAAGAGATAGCTCCCCCTGCAAATGTGGTCACATATCCCGAAGTGGACTTTCTCGAATCAGTATTTCCAGCCATGTCAGCATCTGTGTATCCCTCCAACATAGGTTTCCCATTGCCAAAGCACAGACACCTCTTAGATGTACCCTTGAGGTATCGAAGTATCCACTTGACAGCTTCCCAATGCTCTTTTTCTGGTTTAGCCAAGAATCGACTCACAACTCCAACTGCATGGGCGATATCAGGCCTGGTGCAAACCATGGCATACATAAGACTCCCAACAACAGATGAATAGGGAACATTCATCATTTCTTCCTTCTTTTTCTTGCTTGTTGGACTTTGGCTCTTTCTCAACTTGAAGTGACCAGCTAGTGGAACATTTACTGGCTTTGCCTTATGCATGTTGAACTTCTCAAGCACCTTCTCGATGTAGTGCTCTTGAGACAACCATAACAACTTCTTGGGTCGGTCTCGAATAACCCTCATCCCAAGGATTTGCTTTGCTGGACCCAAGTCCTTCATTGCAAAGGCACCACTCAATGCTTTCTTGAGTGCCACAATCTTCTTCATATCATGCCCAACGATCAACATATCATCAACATAGAGAAGAAGGATAATAAAATCATCACTTGCGTACCTCTTCATGAAAACACAATGGTCGGTGTGAGTCCTTTTGAATTTGTGTTGTGTCATGAAGGTTTCGAACTTCTTATACCACTGCCTTAGTGCTTGTTTGAGTCCATAAAGACTCTTTTTGAGATGACATACCAAGTGCTCTTTACTTGGAACTACAAACCCTTCAGGTTGTTCCATATATATCTCCTCTTCCAAATCTCCATGTAGGAATGTTGTTTTGACATCGAGTTGTTCGATCTCAAGATCGAGACTAGCGGCAAGACCAAGAACTGCTCGAATTGAGGACATCTTAACCACTGGAGCGAAAATTTCTTCGAAATCAATGCCCTTTTTCTGATTGCACCCTTTGACCACGATCCGAGCCTTATATCGAGGCTTCGAGCTATTTTCTTCACTTTTGATCTTGTACACCCATCTATTCTTCAAGGCTTTCCTTCCCTTGGGTATCTTGACTAGATCATAAGTATGGTTCTCATGCAATGAGTCAATCTCCTCTTGCATGGCTTTCATCCATTCTTCCTTCTGGACATCTTCCATGGCCTCGATGTAGCTTTGAGGCTCCTTCTCCGCAGAGAGTATATATTCTCTTGGATCATACTTAGAGGAAGGTTTTCTTACCCGAGTTGATTGTCGTAATTGAGGTTGTACCACAGGCTCTTCTGTTACTAAAGGCTCAACTGATTCAGTTGTTTCTGCATCATTTGACTTAGATGATGACTCCTCTGTTGTACTTCCATTTTGATCTGGTTGAGAACTAGTTTCATCATTGATGCTTGTGTGTTCTCTTGATTCATTATGTACCACTGGAGATGGCTCTTCCTGAGGACGGGTGCAAACCCTAAGCTTGGGTTTTTCTGGCTGCTTGAAGTCTTCTAGTGTCTGGTCCTCAAAGAACACAACATCTCGACTTCTTACAATCTTCTTCTTCAAAGGATCCCACAGCCTGTAGCCGAACTCATCTTGAGGTGATCCAACATAGATGCATTCTTTTGACTTTGAGTCAAGCTTGGATCGTTCGTCCTTAGGAATGTGGACGAATGCTCGACACCCAAACACCTTGAATTGGTCATATGATACTTTCTTTCTTGTCCATGCTCCCTCCGGTATTTCACCATCCAAAGGACCTGAGGGTGAGTGATTTATGATATGGACAGCAGTCTTCACAGCTTCTCCCCAAAAGGACTTAGGTAGCTTGGTATTTGAGAGCATGCATAGAACTCTTTCTTCTATTGTGCGGTTCATTCTTTCAGCCACACCATTTAATTGTGGTGTCTTGGGAGGTGTCTTCTCGAGCCTGATACCATGTTGCTTACAATATGCCTCGAATGGACCACGATATTCTCCACCATTGTCAGCTCGAACACACTTGAGCTTTCTTTCCGTCTCACGCTCCACTCGAGCATGGAACTCCTTAAATGCCTCAAGTACTTGGTCTTTAGTCTTCAACAAAGACACAAATACCTTTCTCGAGTGGTCATCGATGAATGTCACAAAGTATAATGCACCACCCAGTGATCTCTCTGTCATCGAGCATACATCGGTGTGCACTAATTCAAGAACATGCTTTCTTCTACGAGGAACATTGCTTCTAGAAAATGAAACTCTATGTTGTTTGCCAGCCAAACAATGAGTGCAACGGTCGAGGATTTTACCTTTCACATCTGGGAGGAGCTCTTTTCGAGTGAGGATTTGCAATCCCTTCTCGCTCATATGCCCCAACCTCTTGTGCCATAGCTCTAAACACGAATTATCATGGGCAACATTAGTCTCCCCATTGCAAATCTTGGCTTGTGTAACATACAACGAGCCTTCTTTTCTTCCTCGAGCAACAATTATGCTACTTCTTGTGAGTTTCCATTTTCCAGCACCGAAGCTATTCATGTACCCGGCATCATCGAGCTTCCCGGCTGAGATGAGGTTGAGACGCATGTCCGGAACATGTCTCACGTCCTTCAACACGAGTTCACATCCTGTGTTGGTTACCAAAACGATACTTCCCATGCCCACGATCTTGCTTGAAACTTGATTTCCCATCTTCACATTACCAAAATCACCACCTTGGTATGATGAGAAGAATTCTTGATGTGGGGTGATGTGGAAGGAGGCACCTGAGTCAATAATCCATGAGCTATCATCGTCGGCGATGTTAAGATAATTGTCTTCACCAATGAGAAAGATATCATCTAGTTCAGTTGTCGCCACAGCTGTTGTGCTCTTGTCTTCTTTCTTCTTCGTATCGGTTGTATCGGTCTTAACGGTCCCGTTCTTTTGATCTCTCTTAAAACTTCGACATTCGGATTTCTTGTGGCCGGGCTTATTACAATAGTAGCATATGATCCTAGAACGAGATTTAGACCGACCTCTTGAATTTTCATGACCCCTAGTCTTACTCCTTCCTCGAGTCTCACTTCCACTACAAAATAAATGATTTGTGCCAACAGGGCCTTATCTGTGGGTAAAAGCTATTTTTCTGTTGGTAAAAGCTTTTACCAACAGATATTTTTTTTTGTGACAAAACTGTGGGCAAAAACTCCGTGCTTAAAAGTTTTACCCACAGATATGTATCATCTGTTGGGAATAATTGATAATGCCCACAGATATTTATCTGTTAGTAAAACTTATGCCCACACTTATATCTGTGAGTAAAAGTATTAACCACAAAATAATATCTGTGACTAAAAGTATTACCCACAAAACAATATCTGTAACTAAAACTATTACCCACAAAATAATATCTGTGACTAGCAGTATTAGGCACAAAATTATATCTGTGATAAAAAGAAATAACCACACAATTATATCTGTGTGTAAAAGTATTAAATACAATATTATATCTGTTACTAAAACTTATTACCAACATATATATATTGTTGGATATACATATTAACCCTGTATGTGTGTGTGTGTTTGTGTGTGTGTGTGTATATATATATATGTATAGTTAAAACCTGTATCGGCCAAAACGTACAAAATATCAAATATCCAATATCTACCTGTAGTAACAATTTATGCTTATATATATATATATATAATTAACTACACCATATATAATTATCATTGTGTAGTACAAAATAATTAGTTGCTTAGCTCCCAAAGGCATAACAGTCCTTTAAGTACAATACTATATAAACGACTTATAGCATAAGCTATTATACAAAAACATCTTCATACATTGATATACAAAATCATCGGCTATTATACAAAAACATCTTCATATGCTGATATACAAAATCATCGACCATCTTCGTAAGCTTACGAGCAAAAGCACCGATATACAAAATCATCGACCATCTTCGTAAGCTTACGAGCAAAAGCACCGGGCATCTTCATTATCTAACATATATACAAAAACATCGGGCATCTTCATAATTTGATATACAAAAATATCGATCATATTCGTAAGCTAACGAACAAAAGCATCAACCGTCTTCATAAGCCGACTCACAAAAGCGTTTTTATAAAAACGCATCAAACATCATCTTCTTCATTTTCCTCTTCAGTGTCATCCGTTTCATTCTCATCATCCTCCATTTGATAATAATTATCAACATGTTTTCCCTAAAAATATATATACAATTAACTTAATCATATTAATCTAAATTCATATCAAAAAGCTAGATGATGAGAGTTTGTACTCTTTAATTGAGTATATACATATCCAAAGTTTTTTTTTGTTTGGGTTTTTGCAGAAGATTGGTACGGAAACTATCTTCTAGGTTTGGATTGTATAATTTATTTAATATTTAACTATTTATAATAATTTACTAGGATTCCTCGTCTAATAAATATTTTGAGAACCTATAACGAGACATAAACTTAGAACTTTTTAATAGGTCGGCTAAGATAGGTTAACAAGAGTAAGGACAGTGATTAAATAAAGACATTAATCGAAGAAAGAGCGTTGACTAGACAACTAATATAGGTAATAGTTTTATAATTTTTATTTTATTTTTCTCTCTTTATTTTAGTAGATTTGGTCTATTTTTATTAAAATATATATAATATATACGTGCGAGTGTGCGTGCGCGTATAAATATTTTTATCATTTTCTTTTGCACCTACTTTCTAAATTTTTTAAAAATATCATAGGAAATCAATTAGCATACAAAACTTCTTTCAATCGGAGTCGAAGTGGCACATTAGCTGAGATTGAAAAAGAAGAGACGCACATACCATAGTTACCCAATCTAATCACTATATGACCCCTAATATTCTCATATATTCATCTATGCACTATTTTAGAGGTAAAAAAAAATACCCAAAATAAATGTGTTGCATGAGAAATGTAAAAAAAACTGTCAACATTTAGTGAGGAACTTACTTGATTCTCTAATAATGTATGCATTATACCAGTCAGATATCCTACTTGCTCTTTAGTCTCAAGGAGATCCTTTTCTAACTTCTCAACTCTAGACTCGGATTTGATCCTTTTAGCTCGCTCCTCCTCAAAAGCACATCTTCTTTTGTGGGATCGTGGAACTTTTACACCAAGACCAAAGGTTTTTGCATATCCATTCCTATCTTCTCCCACTACCTTTTTGAATATTTCACGTCGAGCATTAGCATCACATCCTTTTGGAAGTGCAGTCATCTCATCCAGAATCGCTTTCTGTAAAGTATAAATCAATGCTATTAATGGGCAGTAGATGAGGTAGATTCGCATATATATATACATATATATATATATGTAACCCTAAAATTAAAATAGATTAAAAACATACTCTTGTTGCAGCAGAAGCATCATTAAGCTTAGAATAACCCTTTTTCGGTTCATGAGTTTTCAACCACATTTCCAATTCATCGGGTTCTTTCCCCATTTTTTCCTAATCAAAACATATATGAAATTGTATATCAAGCATACAAAGTAAATTAAATTTGGTATTGCGTAGATGAATTAATTATATACCTACCTTTTCTTCCGCTCAGATGCGTGCAAAGCTCTTTGAACCAGCATATGAACACATTTTTGACTTTGCACGATTGAGAATCCCTCTTTGACTTCTTTCCTAAGCAATATGAGAAAAACAAAGATTAGTATAAAAAATAAACTTATCAAACTATCATAGCCATAGCCTATTTTTTTAAAATAATTAAATGAGAAATCACTACCTTGCCTTTTGGAGATTCCCAAAATTTTACCATCTCTAACCACATACTCTCGGGTATTTCCTTTGGCCTAGACTGTATTGCTTGATTGTGTGTTTTTCCATCAAAATGAACCACCTTCAACTCAGACTTATGAGCTCTCCAAGCTTCATGGATTTTACCCAATGCCCACTTATATGGCTCTCGATTTTCAGGAAAGTAATAAGAGATCTATAAAGGAAGAAAATGAAATAGAAAACAAAAACTATAAATTACATATAGCAAAAATAAGAAAGTTAACAAAGTAAATGTTATGGTAATGTACCTTTGCTTCCTCCCAAATCGAATCTAGATATGTCCTATCCATCTTTCTCCAATCCCAACAATCAAGTGGCAATCGCCTAGGATCCCGTGCCAAGCAACCTATAAGTGTTGACAATTGCCTAGCTGAATCACTAATTGGTTGAAGATGCTCATTGACATCCACATACTCAGCCTTCTTTAACACTTTAGTCTTGTTACATCCACGACCCTTTTCATTTCTGGGCATTGTACCTCGAAATCTTCTTCTATTCGTGGTAAAATAGCCATCTGAAATTGCATGCTCAGTTTGTGAACCATCATTTACTTCTATTATAGATGACACATTGATGGATTGTATACGGCTAGGACTATGTCGTTTGCCTAATAACAACAAAAAAAGGGTAGCTGAGTTATTCAATTTCAACATGGAGAAGGTGGTAATAAATGCTAAAGTAAAGTTATAACATATAGATTTACATGACTTACAAATGTCAGCATTGGAAATTATCGAAGGATCTTGCTCTATCACTTCATTTAGACTATTAATCTTTGAGCAAGAAAATTCTTGTCCATGACGTTTGCCTTAAAAAATGAGAAACAAATAACAATATATGCAAGCAATAACGAAGTTAAAAGACATACAAATAATTAATTTCTACCATTAGATATTTTTTCTTTAGTCATTTTCATATATTACAAGATTATCTATTACCATACAAACAAGGTTTTAAACTTACCCATGCGACTAAGTAACATGGACCACCTATTAATGGCTGTTTCCTTAGTAGTTTTCATATATTCTATCCATTGCAAGTTAATTTAGTCATTGTCTTTATCCACATGCTTGGAGCAAGACTAAGAATTATCAGATCTTCTGCAACACATGCTTCATTTGGTAGATGCTTGGAGACCTAATAATTAATAACACTCAGTGAATAAAAAGATGTATAACTAATGATATAAACATAATGAGTATAAGTATCAACATACATTCATTGCAAACCATTTAGGAAACTTTCTTCTATGGATGTCATCAATCATATTTGACATCTGTTGGTATTCAGTTCTTATGATATCATAATGCTCTCTGGGAACAAATAATAAAGTTAGAAATATATATAAAATGATTAAAAAAATTATTCAAAGAGAATTAGGACTTACTGTGCAAATACATCAACTTCATCACAATTTGCAAGCACATAACTATGTGCTTCTTCAATCAACATATATTCAGGTTGTACATCTTTTTTCTTAGACATTGCACGAGATTTTAAGGAAAATATAGGCAACCCATTATGCAATTCATTACCATCATCATCATCATTTCGTGTGGACCTATTTTCCTTTGTTGGAACATCAGGCAAATATCTAGAACAAAATGTCAGACATTCTTCCGCAATATATCCTTCTGCAATTGATCCTTCAGGACGACTTTTATTACGAACATACATTTTTAACCTCCTCAAATACCTATAACATTAGTATCATATTACTAACATAAAGGGAGCATAAGCTTGATCTTCCATTAAAAATAATAAATAAAATACTAGAATGTACATACCTTTCCACAGGATACATCCAACGGTAAAATACTGGACCTGCGATGATTGCCTCCTTAGGCAAATGAACAACTAGGTGTACCATGATGTCGAAGAAAGAAGGTAAAAAAATGTGTTCCATATGACATAGTGTGAGAGCGATGCGATCCTCTAATATCTCCAAGTCTTGGGTTGTTGCATCTTTCGAGCAAAGTTCCTTAAAACAATTACTTAGCTCAATCAACACCTTACTCACATCCTTGTTCCACATTTTTCTTAAAGCCAATGGTAATAGTTGTTGCATTATAATGTGATGATCATGACTTTTTAACCCAGAGATTTTTCCATCAACAATTCGCCTTCTGATGTTTGCAGCATACCCATCCGGTACTTTCACAGAACCTAATATGCTTAGTATTTCCTCCTTTTCTTTTTGGGTTAATGTGAAGCATGCTGGAGGTAGATATATTTTATCTTCTATTTCAATTGGATGCAGATCATGCCTTATATCCTTTACCTGCAAGTCAAGTATTGACTGTAAGGTATCCTTAGTTCTCCCTTCGATGCCTAAAAGCGTGCCAAGTAAATTTTCGGAAACATTCTTCTCCACATGCATCATATCTAAGCTGTGGCGTAGTAGAAGATGCTCCCAATATGGAAGTTGGAAGAATATGCTTCTCTTCTTCCAAGGCCTTTTTTTATCCTCCCTTCTCCTTTTATTATGAGTATAAGGGGCTTTTCCAAATATGACATCAATTCCATCCATTTGGTATAACAAGTCTGTCCCAGAAAATGATGTAGGAGGAGGTCTAAGTTCTGTTTTCCCATCAAAGGCCCTTCTACTACGACGAAATCTGTGATTAGAATCCAAGAAGCGGCGATGGCCCATATAACACATTTTTTTGCTTCCCCTCAAATATTCAGAGCAAGTATCTATATTACAATGTGGGCATGCAATTTTTCCTTTAGTTTTCCATCCCGACAAATTGCCATACGCTGGAAAGTCATTGATGGTATTAATCAAGGCACCATGAAGAGAGAACGTTTCATTTTTTGAGGCATCATAAGTCTCTAATCCTACATCCCACAGCTCCTTTAACTTATCAACTAATGGTTCAAGAAAAACATCAATATCATTTCCAGGAGCCTTTGGGTCAGGTATAAGTAGTGAAAGAATAAAATATGATTGTTTCATACATAACCAAGGAGGTAAGTTATAAACCATTAATACAACTGGCCAAATGCTATATTGAGTACTCATCATGCCAAATGGGTTGAACCCATCACTTGTCAAGCCAAGCCTGACATTTCTTGAATCACTAGCAAACTCTGGGTACTTAGAATCAAAATCTTTCCAAAGATAAGAGTCTGCCAGATGCCTGAGCTTACCATCTTTTTTTCGCTCCTCTTCATGCCATCTCATTAAGGGAGCTGTTTTTGATGACATAAACAACCTTTTAAGCCTCGGGATCAAAGGAAAGTGTCGTAATACCTTTAAAGGAACCTTTTTGCCACTAGCTAATTTCACCACAGTTCCATCATCGGCAACTTTCCATCTTAAAGCATTACAAATAGGACAATTATCTAAATCAATCTTTTCCTTCCTAAAAAGTGCGCAATCATTTGGACATGCATCAATTTTCTCATAACCAAGTCCAAGTTTTTTTATAATCCCCTGCATTTGCCTATGAGAATTCGGCAATGTTGATTCTTTTGGAAGAGCTCTTTTAAACAATTTCACTAAGGCATCAAAGGCAACATCGGTCACTCCATATAAACATTTCAGATGATACATTTCAACAATGAAGGAGAGTTTACTAAAAGCTTCACAACCAGGATATAAGGGTTGCCCTGCATCTTCAATCAACTTAAAAAATGCATCAGCTTCTTCATTAGAACCTGGACAACTACTACTTGCCCTATGAAATTCAAAAACATCTCCTACCATCTCAAGAACATCATCACATGAACCATCATGCACATCATCAAACCCCATATCATCATCGAGCCCCAAATCAAAATTTTCATTATCTTCATTGCCCCTTTGCTCCCCATGAAAAATCCAAACACACCTTTGATAGTCTATATCCATTTCTCTCATTATAAGATGACCTCTAACCACATTTCTTTCATGATAAAATCGATTTGCACAAGTCGAACATGGACAAGCAATCTTATTCCCATCAGTGACCGAGGTTGCAAATGCATAGTCAAGGAATGTATCTAAGGTTCTTTTGTAAGTATTTTCTACTCTCCTTAGTTTCACCCAACTCTTGTCCTTAAATACATCCATGACATCAAGTTCCTACATAATTTTCAACAAGTAGAGACATCAAAATAATGAGAAAAATAAGGACAAAGGATAATAATAATAAAGACTAGTTTTTGTAGCACATGATTTGTGTAGCTTTATATATTATAATTATAATTATAATATATCTACAATTTAATTGTAGGCGATGCTACCAATCCACCAATATAACATACAAGCATTAGCTTTGAACACTTGTAGCTCAAAAGCCCTAGAAAAGACCCATAAACCCACAAATCATACAAGCAACCTATCACCAAATCAAATCTTCATCCATATTTGTGCTCATATCTATTTAACAAATTATATCTATATCAACCAAATAAAATTTGTCAAATTTCAGATAGATCTAGTCTACTAGCCGGATAACAACATTTGGGGTGGTGTAGTTGATCTTCCATAGCAATAGGTTAATGGTGTAGGCGACTACAAGGTGCACATTATTTTTTCTCTTTTTGTTTGAGTTAATTTATCTTAAATTAAGATAATTAAAAATATGTATCTTTATATTTCTTTAAATTTTCTCTACGACTAGAGACTCTTATTGATGTGCTTCTAATTTAAAAAATTATTATATGTTTCATGATATTTATAATTATGTTGTTCCATTGTTTTTTATGGTATTTTATTGTATAATTAATTATACCATTAAACTAATAATTTCCCATTTTTAGCATTGATGTTTGACCATTATTACCATTAAAGTTTCACTACTATTACTATTAATATTTTTCCATTATTAATATTGATGTTTTACATTATTACAATTGTTTCACCATCATTACTATAGTTGTTTCCCATTTGCTAATAATTATATAGTTATATTTAACCAAAGTTAGTTGTAATATTTTACCATGATTATCCTTATATTTTAATATAGTTGTCTTTATATTTCACCAAAATTACCTTCTTGTTTTAGTTTAGTTGTTATTATATTTGACCAAATTTAGTTGTGGTGTTTTCTGGAAAAAAAAAAAAAAACTAGTTTGTGATATTTTTCCATAGTTGCATACAACGGTTATCTTCATCTATCACTTGCATTCTATTCATGTTTTACAACAGTCATCTCCATTTATCACTTGTATTGTATTTATGTTTTACAACTCAATTTAATTGATTTCAGAATCTATTCCCAAAAATTAGGGTTTTAAAGTCCAAAATACAAATCCAAATCATTCAAACCAATTAATCCAAATTGAACGTGTTAAAATACAATTAAGGTCATTTTAAATAATTCTATAAAATCAATTTTAGAATAAACTATACAAATGATAATTTACATAATATTATTTGAAAGTTAGGGTTTTAGGACAAAAAATACAACTCAGACAAATTTTATTAACTTATTTAAATTAAATGTTTTGAAATGTAATATGACCTATTTTATAACATATTATATACTCAATAGATTAAAAAAAATAGAAAGAATACCCAATTTAACATAATAAGCGTTTTTGAGCCCGTACTATAAATTCGGTCAAATCTTGCCAAAATATTTAAATTGACGGTTCTGAAATGAAATTAAACATATTCTATTACAAAATGTATAATCAATTTAATAAAATAACTCAATTATATAATTCAATTTAAATCCGCAAGGATTTGACCTAAAAATCAAATTCTGAATAATTTCACACATTTTTCTTAAATTGACAATTCCAATACGAAATTAAGTATATTTTAAAGTATAATGTATAATTAAATCATCCCAAATAGCTTAATCGACCGAATACAACATATCCGGACATAACCGGGTCAATAATCACAAATTCCAGAAATCAACATATATCACATAATTAGCATATCCAATTCAATCATACAATACATATATACTTAATTAAATAACTAATTTAGCTTAATTAAAGAACATTGTTTCATAATTAATCAAAACAAAAAATTAGGGTTTCGGGAAATTATACCAAACGAAATAAGCCAAATCAATGCAGGTAAAGGGCGGCGGAGCTTCGTCGGTGGGAGAGGAGCAGTCGCCGGTGGCCTACAGACGGTGGAGATGTCCGGCCGGTGGCGCGCCGTTGCAGCCTTCTTGCCCTGCTGCTGCGCCGCTGCTGCCCTTCCACTGCTGCTGTTCCGCTGCTGCTGCTCCCCTTATGCAGCCGTGTGTGACGACCGGGAGATGTGGCGGCACGGTCGAGCGGCGGCGAGTTGGTGTGGACGGTCGCTCGACAACGAACCACAGGAACCAAGTTGGGAGGCAGAGGCGTCGAGACTCGAGACAGAAGAATGAGGTAATGTTGTCGAGAAACAAACGGGAAAGGGAATAAGGGGCGGGGAGCAGCGGGAAAGGGAATAAGGGGCGGGGAGCAGAGTTTTTGTTTTTTGTTTTTTTTTCAATTATTTAAAAGAATTTATGTCAAAACTATAATTTTAAATATATTAAATTTAATCAAAATTAATATTTTATAATGTATTATTAAGATAATATTAATCATAATTTATAATAAAATAATAATTATTATTAAAAAATAATTAATAATGGGAAATAAATACAAATATGAATAATATAAATATTAATCATAATTTCCAACAATTAGTAATAATATTTTTTTAAAATAATAATAATAATAATAATAATAATGTCCTAAAATAATTATTCTTAGTAATTATTAATAAAGAATTATATTAATAAGAATAATATGAATCATAATTAAATAAATTAATAATAGTATCTAATATGAATAATTATTAATAATGTGAATGATTATTGATAATATTTATTATTTTTAAGATAATATATATTTGAATGATAATTGGTAGTATTTAATAATAAATTAATTTAATAGTAAATGGTAGTAGATATAATATATATTATTTCATTATAATTGTTAAAAGACACCATTATCAACAATATTAATATTAAAAATTAGAAATAAAATAATATTTAATAATAATATATGTAAACTATTATTTCTAATAATGACTAATGACTTATTTATTATTATTATTATTATTATTAAAAAGACTAGAATTAATCATTATTAAAATTATATAAAAATAAATATTATTGTTGAATTTCATAAATACTAATACCAACAGATGTAAAAGTGGGTATTAGTTCTGTTGGTATAATACTACTAATAACCACAGATATAAGTGATGGTAAAAGATCTGTTGGCATAACATATTAATACCAACAGATAAAAAAATTCTGTGGGAAAAACTACATTATTACCTACAGAAAATTATCTGTTGGTATTAGTTACTTTTACCAACAGAAAAAGAATCTGTGCCTAAGTTTCTGTTGGCAAAAGTCAATTATTTTGTAGTGTTCTTCTTCGATTCTCGATGACATTGGCCTCGGATTGGACAGAGATTCCACGTTCCTTTCTCCTTGATTCTTCATTCAATAGGCTGTCGGTGACGCTATCCATGAAGAGCTTTCCTTCGGGAGCCGAGTTACTCAGGGTGACGACAAGAGTATCCCAACTCTCGGGTAGCGAACTAAGGAGTAACAAAGTCTGTAATTCATCATCGATCTTCATCTCAATCTTTGTTAGTTGATTTACGAGCCCCTTGAAATTGTTCAAATGCTCGATCATACTTTGGCCATCGTTGTACTCCAGCTTGACCAATCTTCTAATAAGATGAGCCTTGTTTCGGGGTGTTTTCTTTTGAATCATTGATTCAAGCTTCTTCCATAACTCATAAGCATTTGTGTAAGTTGACACATGCTCGAATAGGCCTCGATCGATGTACTTACGGATCATAGCAACCGCCTTTCGATTCAAGAGTTCCCATTCTGCGGCATCTTTTTCTTCTGGCATCATCTCCTTTATAATGGGTTCATATAGATCTTTGCAATATAGGTGATCCTCCATCATAGGCTTCCAATATGAATAATTCTCGGCGGTAAGCTTGAACATGTCACCATCACGAGTGATGGTACCCTCCATTTTTAATCACACAAGAGAATATGATAGCTTTATGAACCAAGCTCTGATACCACTGTTGCGGAAAAAGGACCGGTTGATAGCGGAAGACCTTTTCCTTCCTTGTGTGTGATTAAAATGGGAAAAACAAAGATAACAGAAATAGAAAAATAAAGACACCAAATTTTACGTGGAAAACCCTTAAAGTTGAAGGGAAAAACCACGAATCTTCCACTATGATGATAATAGGATTACAAGTAATTCTTCTCTAGTATGAACTAGAGGCTCACTCAACTTCTTTATCTAAAAGATGATGGATTATAAAGGATGAACTCTCTCACCGACTAAGTGGTGGAACACTCAAACTTCGCTTGAGAAAATATGAGAACTTTTCCCAAGCACCTCACTTTTGTAGTGGCTCTCTCTTTCTCTCTTTTTGTAGAGGATTGCTTGCTTTGATTGATGCTCTAAGCCTTCCCAAAGACCCTTATTTATAGGAGTAGAAGGGGGTAACCCAAAAGCCATAAGATGACTCTTGAATGCTCTTCTATTAAATTAAGCCAATGAAACTTTGGTAACTTACACATGATAACATGCACTTGCCTTCTCAAATTCCCAAGAGTTACAAAGTATTAACCATCTTTGTAACTCATGCATCATCCCCATTATTATTTTTATTATTATTTTTGGGAAACCCCCTTAATTAAGGAGGGACCCCAACACGTTTCAACTCACGAGTAAACATTCTTCCTCTTCATCCAATGCTCCTCAGCTCCCCTATTCGCTACCTACCTGTCAAAGCCTGCGAAGCCTGCCTGTCGAAGCTGAAGCCTGCCTCTCCAATGTTGCCTTCAACACACATATCTATAAGTTCTCTAGTGCATTTGCTCCCATGCCTTCAATCTAAAATCAGCTAGTGTGATGGACGAACATGACGAAAGTCAAAGATGCTCGTAAGGCCCGACATACACCCAGGACGATCCTTCTCAAATAACTAAATAGATATCTAGATGTATCAATCGTATTCATACATAGCCGAGGGAGGAGGGATCAGGGATGGTGGGTATACGAAAGCTCGGTTCTGTTGGGAAATCAGAATAGGGAAAGCTTTAATTTTTACGAAGATTTTTATTTGATGGAATGTGTTTTGTGTCCTTGTCTGAGTGTCACAACACTCATGCATACCCAACCGTCCTCCTTCTTCAATCGCCACCGTCGAACAAAAAGCTGGAGGTCGGGTAAACCAAATTTGATGTCAGGATCGACAAGAGAGAGCAGGAGGAGGCGGGAAAAGTAGGAAAGTCCGGGCAAGCTTATACAATAGGGAAAGTGGAGCGGTAAGTGTCAATCAATTTTTTTTAGTTATTGTAATATGTTATTTAGATTTATAAAAATTAAATTAAAAAATATAATATATTAAATTTTGATTTATGTAATAAATAATTGTTTATATCTAATAAAAAATATTACTAATTTTTAATGCAAATAAAGTAAAATAAAATATGATGCTAACATAAGTTATTTCTCTCAAACCAAACATAAGAAAAATATTCCTTGAATAATTTACCCTTATATATCAAACAAGAAAGGTGGATAAATTTTTTCCCTTTATCATTATCTCCTTAATCATTTTCCCTTAATCCATTTTCTTCATGACCACACCTAGTTTTTCACCATGAACAAAAGTCATGGTAACACGAATAATAACAATTAGATTCCACAATCATCACATAAGGTTAGTATAGATCAAAGGAGCTTTCTTTCTGGATACCGAACCCATCAAACATCGTGTGCACCGGCCATAAATTGGAATACCATACCCACTATACATGGTTGAAGTATAACTAGGGTTATTGTAATAGAATACCTCACCCACAATATCTTAAATGTCTCTACTGCAATGGCTAAAAAGTTGGGATATCAGACACGCCTAAGAAATGGATAATATAGCCTTAAGGTTAAATCTCTACGCATGCAGTAGCTAAGTTCCGAAGCCAACGGGCATACATACATATTAGCGATTAGAGCTACCTACAATCATAGTCGACCTTCCAACCCCAAGACTTTGACTGCTCCCAGAGATCGAGAAGGTCTTCCACGGTTCCACCCATGTGCATGGGAAAGAACTCTGAAGTCAGAACGACCCGCACACGGATTTTACAATTCCAGGGCTTTCTTTCTAGAGAAGAGACCTCTGAACCGTCTCCGGCTGGGAAATCAACGACCACAGAAAGCGCAGTAGGATCGGCAGGGCTGACCTCCTGGCTGAAGCTTCCGGTCGTAACTCGTGACCACAATTCTCTACGATTAATAAAGTAGTAGTAATATTTTGAAGAAAAACACAGAAAAAATAAAAGGAAGGACAGTATTTGAATTTTGCAAGGTTTCCCCCCCCCCCCCAAGCCTTTTGCAAAATACTCGCAACGCTTTAATTCATGCGGGGCATATTATAGTATATAATGTTGGTTATTTTAACTAATTCATTTCTTTTTCATCAATGACTTTTCAAGCCCTCCGAAACTATACGAGACGGAGGACATGAATGTTCCTATGAATTTATGAATATATTAAACATCCATATAGGCTTATGTAAAAGTTTGGTTATTTTATTTAGACTAACTACTTTAATAACACTTGAGGTGTCTTATTAGTTGAATGTTTCTTATTTGTTTTGTGGTGGACAAAATGTGATTCCGCGTTAAAAATGAAAGAACAAAAGAGGCCTCTATTTTAATATATATTGTTATAAATAATGGCATGTGCTATTTTTGAGAGAATAAGTTATGATTATATATATATATATATATATATAGAGAGAGAGAGAGAGAGAGAGAGAGAATTTTTCATGTACATTCTAGACTTCTCTTTCTTCTTATAAAGAAAAGGCAATACCCGATGTGTGATGCTCCAATAATATTATATTATTGTTTTCATATCGAAAGTTATTGAATTAAGTTATGACTGTTATAATGAGATATACTTGTATTCCTACATAAAATAAATAAAAAAAGGACTTATTTTATATATATATATATATATATATATATATATATAAAGGAAGAGGAGAAGATAGAAACCAATCGAGAGTAAAAAATAAATAAATAAGTGTCGTGAAAAAATTCATGGCTTTAGATGTCATATTTGGAGTCTTTATTTGATTCTTTGTTCTCTTACATAGCTTTTTGTCGTATAAGATACTAGAAATAAAATATTTCAGATCTCATGAACTTCCACGGCTCGTGGCTGGTAACATATAATGGTGTGTATCTTCCTTGACAAGAAAAAGAAAATCAAATATATGCCATCGAATATATTTTTGTATAGTCATGTAAAAAGAAGAATAATAGACAAAAAGAAAGAAAGATATTTGGGAATTCAGAACCGCACATCATTTGCTTGTGCACGAAGTTGCATTTAATTAAGATATGAAGTAGTACCCCTCCCAGCACCTATGTAAAGTGTCGGGAAGAAAAAAAATTTGTGTTTACATTGACTCCTAGACTTGAAATATATGAGATGACTAATGTGCAAAGTCATCTCAATCATGTCAGAAGTTATGTGCTCGAATTGAAAAATATCCCCCCCCCCAAATTTATAAGATACGTAAATAATGAATGAATTTAATGAAAAAATGGTTGAGATTAATGGATGCCAATAAATGTTGAAATTGGTTTGGAAAGAAAAGGCTGTCGAAGCTGACTAAATCATATTGAATCCAAAAAACTACTTCCCGTATAATTAAAATTGAAGTTCAAATACAAAAGTAAAGTTTTTTTTAATTAATATTTTTTTCACTCTAGTGGGTCCTAAACTTAAGGTTATATATATATATAAAATATGATAGAAAAATACACGATATAACCTTAGGTTTAAAGGATATATTCGATATAATCTCAAGTTTATATAAACAAATGATATAACCTTAAGTTTGGGAGTTACACATAAAATAATCCTTTACTTATAGTAATCACTAATTTTTTGTCAGAATTTAAATAATTTAAATTTAAGTCCTATAATATAATGATTATATCCTTACATGTAATGAACAGCATTCCCTTCATTTTCATTACACTTTTCTCTTTTATCATTTAATGTGAAATCCCTAAAATAAACCCCCCCAATATTTTGTCTTCCAATTAGTACTTTTTTTCTCTAGTCCTGTGAAATTAAATTCCTAAAATATCCTTAACTAAAAAATAGGATACATTCTTCTTCTCCCCCTCCCCTTCTTTCAGAATCTTACAAGAGAAACCATCATCATGCAAGACTTCACATTCTCTTCTTCTCCAGATCCACTATCCTAACATTACAACAACATGTAATTAACAATTCATCTTCTCTTCTCATCACTGTCTACAAGAATCACAACTTCAAATGAATATTTGTCAAAGGAAACACAAAAATGACAAAAAAAAGGATTAGAGATGTTCCACCCAAATTAATGTGTTTCTCCATCTAATTTGGGTTATGTACAATACATTGATTCAGCTCATTAGAGCATAAAATCATTCATATTGAATCACTACCATCAACATATTTAGGATAATTTTTCTCAAAGTTAAAGGAATGTGTCATTAATGGTGAATCCATTTGTCTCATGTGTGAATGTTTTTATGTTCTTAACAATTAGATGGTCCATATCTTAGTTTTTTGGTGATACATCTGTTCTCTCCAAATTTACTCTATTATGGTCTAAATATGAAATTTTGATGAAGTTTCCATTTCAATTTTAGTCGAGTTTCTTAGAAATAAACTTCATTAAGTTGAACGTTTTAAGTTAGGTGTTATTGTCAAGCAATTTTCGTTTGAAGGTCAAAAGTAATGTCGAATAGCAATTTTTGTGATATGGAAGTTTATGTTGTTGTTAGGCCCACTTTTGGTTTTGAAGATTCAAATTTGAAATTTTCAAAATCTACTCTGCCATGAGTTTTAGTTTTCAATTTCGTATTGTTGTTAAGAAATTCTTGTTCAAAGGTGTTCCTCATAATTTAGGGCTCTATAAGCTTCTTTATAGATATTTTTTTCTAGAAAAAGCTTTTGTATAGGATATATTGTGCATTGTTTGGGTAATTAAAGGCCCACTTGTTGAGTTTTAAAAAATTGGGTATGGTATTCAATGCTCCAATTGATGGTGCATTGTTGATACTTGATTACACAATTAATGAAAATGATAAGGGAGGAGGAGAATGAATATAACTAGTGGGGAGGGAAGTGTAGAATTAAATCACACATTTTTTTAATATTTTCTATAAGTTGGTGGCAATTTAGATTTTTTTGCATTAGGAATAGTCGAATAGAGAAAATTGTTAGAACTAGGAAGAAAATAGTTGGGGGTATTTTAGGATTTTAATCAAACAAAATAGAGGGAAAACGTGTGGGGAAAATGGAGGGAATGATGATCATTAGAGTTAAGAGAAAATTTGTTATTTTATAGGGCACAAATTTGAATTTTTAAAAATTCTTACAGTAAGTTAATGTTTATTGTAGCTATAAGGGTATATAATGTATAGCCCCCTAAACTTAATGCTTCATTGTGCATATTTGAAAAATCAAACATCTATCATATGTTTTTCATAAACTTAAAATTATATCGTGCATTTTTTTCTATGATAATAAATACACTAGGTACACTAAATATGTGAGGGCCCTAATTTTCAGGCATTGTGTTAGTGTGTACTTTGCAATTGCTAATAGTTGGCTTTAGTAACATGGAAGATAAATCCTACAAAGAATTAATGATTACAAAGAGTTATTCATGTGATCAACCTCACTGAAGGTAATCCCCTCAAAAATAATCATGACCGTGGCCAGTGACAAATAATAGCTAGTGGCTCAATTGCAATATACCAATCTATGGTAGCATGCAAGATAACCTAGACAGGGGATACAACATATACTTTTCAATGAATTTCAAGGTAAGGAAATTTTTTTTCATATATTTGGGTATTCCAATTGGAGGGAACCTCTCAAGGATTGCGATTTGATAGCTGATGATAAATATAATAGAGAAAAAGGTAGCAGTTTGGAGAGGTAAGACCCTTTTCCTTATGAGGGTGATGTGCCCTATGAAAGTTTATATTGTTAAATCTCCCAATGGACTACATGTCCACTATCAAGATGATAGAAATAATAGTGGATAAAATTGAGAAGATCTTCAGAACTTTTTTTTATTAACTTAAAATTTTCATTTAACTGAAGCATTAGTTATAAAAATAATGGGTGTTACTGCCATACCTAACGTAAATCTGGCATCCTCTACCATTCTTATAATAAGTATTAAGGAAAAAAGTTACTTTGCTTAAATTAACAACAACCATTAAAATAAAAACATATAATGTAATATAGAATAACATTGTTTTAATAGTCTAAAGCATGACACGAAGAGTTACAATCTAATAAGGAAAATAACAACCCGGAGACATAAAATTATACTTATCATACAAGAGCACAAGGATTTACTGTACCCTCCCTACCATCTAACCCAAAGTCATAAAAGCTCTCTTATCATATTGGCGCATAAGGTAATGCAATACCCTCCCAACCTAGGATAAATAATCCTTAAGTATCGATACATCCATTGTTATGTCTTTCACTTTAAGTATTAATATCTTAAGAAGTTGATCATAAGACATTACATATTTCACAATGATCCCAACTCCATACTGAACCATTTTTCCTGTAATTCCAATTATTCAAGTCAACCCTAAGTTCAATTGTCTAAGCTTGACTCAAAGTCAATACTAAGGTTAAATACATTTAGGTATGTCTGATTATTCATATTGGGCGTATTAAATCAAAAATGACAAAAAATGCTCATAGCTACAACATTATCATCCATTTTAAATACTAATTTATTTTATTTATTAATTTATCACAAAAAGGCTAAAGTAGAATAATTAAATTACATAACATGCAAGTAGATTATTATACACGCTAAATGACCATTTTACCCTTATACATGATTTAACACGTAAAACCTTAACATGCATTTCTAGGTCATCAAATCACATACTCCTATGCTCAACAATAAATAACACATTTTAAGCACACTTAGCAGGATAAATATCATGATATGCTTAAAATAAATAAAATATCCCTAGGACATATAATAATAATAATCATGTAAAAACATGTATGTCTAAAATATCAAATCGCATACACCCATACTTAACAATAATTACAACATGTAAGGCATTCTTAACATAAATAAATATTTTGATACTCTTACATTTGCCCTTAGGATACACCATAGTAATGATTATATTAACATTTTCCATAAGAATGGTAAACCTATCATACTAGACATACATGACATATATAATTTCTATTTGGCATAAAACCTATTTAAAAGACCTTTGTACACATAAAAATTTATACAAGTTAACATGATTCATTTTATCAAAATTTGAACAATCATTGTTAGGAAAATGATTACAACGTAACGAATATGCTTAATAAAAATTTTAAATCAAAAACCTTAATGTACTATCATACAAATCTCACATTTTAGGAGAGTATGGGGATTACCTAATTTTCAACAAAAGCACAAAATATAGGTAACCTACTAAAATTTATTAGGCATTGCTAATCAACCTACTATACCCAAAAATAATACCACATTAAACATGTTTTTATTTAACAAATAAAATAATAGTTTTTATTAAAATAATTATTAAATCAAAAATTAACAAAATATCCCTAATGTTGTAATTGGGTAAAAATTAGATTTAACTCTCACATTGCATGAGTAGTGTGAGTTGATGAACGTAGAGAGTTGTGGGTAGGGGGATTGGTTGCTAGAGGTGGTGGTTGGGGGTAAGGTGCATGGTGTGTGGCAGTGAGTGGTGGTGCGGTTGTGTAGGGAGGGGTGATGGTGGAATTGGATGGTGTTGGGTAGCTCAATGAAAGGAGTAAAGGAAAGAGGACAAGTGGTGAGCTTGAGAGAGAATGTGCTTAGTGTTGGTTGGAGATGGGATATGGGAAGATTGTAGTGGTGGCAAGTGGTGGCGATGCTAGTGTTGGGCTGCAAGGAGGGTGAAGTAACTGGGGAGAGGATTGTGTGGATTGGGGATGTAGAGGAGCGGTGGTGTGGTGGTTGAAAATTGGGAAAAGGTCGGAGGAGGAGGGTATGAGAAGGTAAAAGAGAAGGAGAACAAGATGGTTCTCAACTGGAGGTGATGGGTGACAACAAGGTGGTGATGATGGCACCAACGGGAGGTGGGGAGGAGAAAAGAAATAGGGCAAGGGATGGGTTTTATCTTTGATGAGAAAGGAAAGAGGGGAAGGAGTTAGGGCACAAATGCTTGTATGGGTATATGCATGGTTGGGGTGAAGGGGAGAGAAAACTAACTATAAAATTTGGGGAATTAGGCATGTAATGGGTCATGTGGGAGTCGGTGGCTAATCCAGGTGGCTCAATGGGGTGTAGGGATGGCGAAGGAAAAGAAGGTAGGTGCTTGGTGTGCATGATGGGCAGAGAAGGACAATATAGGAGCCAGGATGGGAAGGGGAGTGGGGTATGCATGAGGGAGAGGGCAAGGCTGGTTTGGCAAGAAAAGGAAAGAAGGATAGAAAGGGTGTAGGGGCAAACAAGGGGCGATACGGTGGTTGTTAGTGCATGTTTGGTACAGTGCATAGGGGAGTGGGGCGAGGGAGAAGGAGAAGAAAGTAAAGAGATGGGTTGGGATGGGGGAAAGAAAAAAAACGAAATGGATGGGTTGGGTTGGGTTGGCATGAACGATTGGGAAGAAGAGAAAAAAGAGAAGAGGTGGGCTAGGTGTAGGCGGACAAGGGAAGAGAAAATGAGGAGGAAAAAGAAAACGGAAAAGAAAGAAAAAGGAAAAAGAAAATAACTTTATGTGTAGAATTAGAATTAGATTAAACTTAAGATTAAGATAAAATTTATTTATCTAGATTTAGGGTATCCAATTAGAAAAATAAATGGGCAAAATTATAGATTTTTGGGTGGATTCTAATAAAAGAAATATATATAATAATTAGGATAAATTAATTTAAAATTTTATCAAGGCTTATAGGTTAAATGTTAACAAAATATTTAAGTTAATATTTAATGTTTAAGTTAAAATATAAATTGATCAGGATTAACATTAAATAATATTTAGCATTATTACATTTATAGTGAAAATGATCCATGTGATAAGTTGGGAAATGACAGAACACCTAAAGAAATTAGGGGTACTTGGTGTGAGAAATTAGGATGTTGTCTGGAAACAACTAGTTAGGGAAAAGTGTGGGTAACCCCTAGTGTATAACTTAAAGTTGGGTACAACACCAAGCACAGGCAATTATTCGAGGGCTATATGTTGCACGATTATAAAACCCTAGATTTATGAACAAATTAGAGCAAGATTGCATCTTCAGCTTGGAAATGTTAAAAAAAAATGGTTTTTATCTTGGAGAAAATATGGGGGATGTGCGTATAGTGAAGGAAGGATTTCCAAAAATTAACTTAATTATTGTGAATAAAAAAAGGTAATATTTGTGAGATGGTGGTTTAATAGATGGGTGTGAAACTTGCGTTTGAGGAGGCCAATGTTCTTATGGGAGATTGTTGAGGAGAAAAAATTACAAAAGATATAACAAATTTCCACCATTAAAGATCGGTTGTGCTTAGAGGTGTTCAGCATTTGGTCTGGACTAGAAACTTGAATTGGATCAACCAGTTATTTTGGGTTTTAGCCTAAGGTCAAATCAGTTATACTAGTATCTTACCTTGATGCAAAAAAGAATCAATTAATATAAGGGTTATGTTATGTTCCATTCAACTCAAAAACTCCTCAATATCTTACCCAAAATATTTATTTAATAAAATTATATACAATTTACTAATTTCAATCCTAATAGGTACAAGACTAATTATTCATGCCTGGTCCTGTAATCCCCCTAATTTTTAAAAGCCTATATTTTAATAAAAAAAATTTATTTGGGATAAATTAGCCTTTAAATTATTTTAATTATTGGATTTTGATCATATAAATTTGATATAAATATTTAATAAATTAAAATAAATATTTTATTATTTTATCATACTCTTATTATTTAAATAATTTTCCAAATCATTACTTTACTAAAATTATCTTTTTAAAACCCTTATATTTTAATTATATTAAATTAAATTATTAAATAAATTTATTACCCCAAAATATGGTATTTTATTATTTTATAAATTAAATCATTTTAGTTAAACCCATTTTCCTTTTCTTTTTCCTCTTTTTCTCTTTTTCCCCTCTTTTTCCTTTTCTTTCCTTTCCTTCTCTCGCTTATTATTTCTTTTCCCCGACTTGGGTCGGTCGCTGGCCCAACTCACCCTCTCCCCTATGAGGCCCAGCTCCCGTGCCTCTCCTCTCCTCTCCCCCTCTCCCGGCCGATTCGGCCTTTCCTTTCTTCCTTTTCTTTTCCCCTGGACCGCAGGTCCAGCCCTGCACTTCATCTTCTACCTCCCGCTCGCACCCTACAACCGAAAATCTCTCCGGGAAAAAGCCTGCAACGCCCATGCCACTACACCGGTCATTCCTCCCCTCTCCTCCCCGTTGACTCCCTTGTAATTTCGACCAGACCATTCCTCCCTTCTCCCGCACACCATCCCTCCCTCTCCCCGATAACGCACGGTCTGCACACGGAGACCTACGCTGGCCACTCTCGCTGGACAGAAGCCATAACCCTACCCCCTAATCTCCCACGCATCCTTGTCGTTTTCCCTTCCCGATTGGCCTATAAATAGCCTCAAAGGCTGCCTTAATCGGGTTTGGAATTTGGAGCCTAGAAAACCAAACTGTGTGCCGCCCCTTATTTAGCCAGCCATTCCTCCGCCTTTACCGCCCGTTCCGGCCACCAAAATTCTCCCTGCACTGCCCTCTACACAACCCATCCCCCCAGCCTTCCCTGCCTTGCCCTGCACGAGCCACCCCGGTCGTGCGAAATTGCCTCCCCGATCAGCCCATTCGACCTTGCTCCGCCCTTCATGTCACCTATACCGCTGCCTGCAGCGCCGCCTCTACCCCCCAAAACAATGAGAGGATCCTGCCCTACCACCCCATACCTCCATTTCCCCCTATTTCCCTCTCCCCTAGCCTCCACATCCACCTCTCCAATTCTTGCTTCCTCCGCCACCGCCGCCGCCGGCACCACCACCCAGCCAGGTTGCCCCCAACTCCTTGAACCCTAAACCCTGAATAATAAAAGTGTTAATGATTTTTAATATTATTAACTATTATTATTAGTGTTATTATGATTATTATTAACATTATTATTATTATTACTACTACTATTATTACTACCACTATTATTACTATTAGGTCCTAACATTTATTCCTAAGAACTTCTAATTAATGGTATTAATTAATACTAAAACCTTGTTGTGTTATTATTACTATTATTATTATTATTATTATTATCATGTTTATTACTCTAACTATGACTAACATCGTTATTATCTCTATTATTATTATTATTTTAGTATTCTTACTATTATTATTATTATTATTACTATTATTATTACTATTATTATTATCATTAACGTTATTATTATTATATCATGGTTATGATGGTTATTGTTATTATTACTATTATTGTTCTTACCCTTAGTATTATTATTATTATCAACATTATTATTATTATTATTATTATTATTATTATTATTATTATTATCATCGTTATATTTACTATATTTATTACTTTAACTATTATTACCATCGTTATTATCCTTATTATTATTATTATTTAATATTATTACTTTTAGTATTCTTATTATGATTAGTATTGCCATTATTATTATTATTATTATTATTATTATTACTACTACTACTACTACTACTTTCATTATCACTATCATCATCATCATTATTATTATTATTAGTATTAGTATTATTATGTTTATTATTCTAACTATTATTATCATTGTTATTATCTCTATTATTATTATTATTTTTAGTGGTCTTATTATTATTTGCATTATTACTATTATTATTATTATCATTATTATTGTTGTTATTGTTGTTATTATTATTATTATTATTATTATTATGGTTGTTGTTATTATTATTATTATTACTAATACTACTACGATTTCAATTATTATTATCATCATTATTATCATTATAACCATTATTATTAGTAGTAGTAGTATTCTTATTATTATTATTAGTATTATTAATAATATTGTTATTAGTAATATGGAAACCCTTACTTTAATACTATGGATTTTACTAAGACTTACTTTGATTAGTGGTGATTCCTTTAACTATCTTGAGAATAATAATAATAACCCTATCTTTTATTTATAAACTACTATTATTAATATTAGCCTTAGTATTAGGCCATCATAGGGGTAAGATAGGAAAATTATGGTAATTCTGGTAGAGGGAGATTGACCCATAATATTTCCCTCTTATAGGTGAATCGGGTCAAAACCCCTAGGAGGCGTAGGAGTGTGCTCCAAGCCCGGCGCCGATTTAGGTAAGGACGTAACTAAGGTTGCCTCTGTGTTACGTGTTTTACTTGCCTTGGATGCCTTGTACGATTTATATGTTGTGTTCTATATGTTATCTGTTTTATTGTGTAGCACAACTTGGAACCGAGGTATGTTCTCATGCTCTTATCTGGTATGTGCTAATATGGATATGCTGCAAATATGATGTGATGTGATGTGACCCTTAGAACATGCATGCTAGGTTATTTGATGAGGTGTTGTGGAATGGGGGCATGAAAGAGAAAAATGAGAAATTAAGATAACCAAGGGGAAGTAAGTTGGCTAACATAGGTAAGGATGACCTAGGTAATCTGTGATCCGTGAATGGATGAGAAAAAGGGAAATTAAATAAAATGGAAAAGTGGGAGAAACTAAGGTTACATGGGAGGAACCAGGGTTTGGCATGGTAGAGATCAAGGGGTTTGCATGGGGAGGTTAAGGTACGCATGGGGGCGAACCTTACGTATGGAAGGTTACTTTGGGACGTGGGGAAGGCAATGGAAAGTTTGTTTGGGAGTCTGGAGGCTCGAGGTGAAAAATAGTACGTAGGATAATATAAGGGTACCTAGGGACCAACTAGGGTTTAGGGGGAAACCCTAATTTGAGAAGTTGGAAAAAGAAAAAGAAAATAATAAAAATAAATGAGGAGGAGCGACGCATGAGGGGAGAGTTGAGTCTGTAGGTCATGACACGTGGGGCGTTAAAATAGTGTGGGTTGTGGGAGTCAGAGAAGGAAGGGCCACATAGGCCCAAATTAGGGTTTCTGGTGAAAACCCTAGGGTAAGGTGGTGAATAGACCTTGGGGTATAAGGTGGTGGGCCTTGACCCACACACTTAGAAGTTAGGTTCCCGGTGTGAGAAAATGGGTTAAAGGATGGATGTCGAGGCGAGTTAGGAGGTACAGAAGTCTCAAGATATGGGACAGGCCTTCTTGGGAGGTTAAGTGCGGATATAGTTAACCATGCATGTCAAGGGTGAAAATCTTTTGAATAAGATATGTTAAGACACTAATCACTTACAGAGAAAGATATTGAGCCGGACCTAGACCGGTCCACAGGCAAATAATAGTGGCTAGGGCCAGGGTGCCCTAAATGACCGATCCACCGGCGAATAATAGTGGCAGGGTATGTTACCCTCGTGACCGTTCCACCGGCTATAATAGTGGGGGATTCCGCGCTCAACAAACCAATCATAATAATGATAAGACATGGGAAAGATACGAATAATTACAGTGGAACACCTTGTGAGTCGGGGCCAGACCGGTCCACCGGCAAATAATAGTGGCAGGGTATGTTACCCTCTTGACCGGTCCACCGGCTAAAATAGTGGTAGGGCATGTACCCTCGTGACCGTTCCACCGGCTATAATAGTGGGGTTCCCACACTCATATGGATTGATAAAGATTATGATGTGAATCAACTATTTATCAGAGATTTAATGAAAAAGTTATCTGGTTCATAGCCGATATTGTTTATCTGTGTGATTGCATGCTATCTACGTAATTATGCCATGTCTGCTTTGTCATGTATCTCTATGTATGTTGGCCTTAGTTCGTCTTTTTCCTTACTCAGTGCGTAGCATACTGATCACCCGTTTCATGGATGCTGCTCATTCCCACGAGCAGAAGACCCGTCTGAGTTTGTGCAAGTAAGGGGCAATGTCTTTGATGCCTACGATGCTTACAAGGCATCAGGCAGGGCTGAGAGTTGAGCTTAGACCTAGTTTGGAGATCGAGAGTGATTTGGCCGGAGTTCATCCTCCGTTTTGTTTCTCTGTATTATTGTATTTTGTTTTATTCCACTGTATTATATCATCTGACATTTGGCACTTTAAAACTGTACTTTGGGTTATACTCTTTTGAGTTCTGTATGACTTGTGTTTTGCTAATGACCAGTGTTTATTTAACGATCTGTACTTGACGATCAATCTTATTTAGCCTTAGCACTTAGAATCGGGTTGGTAGGAGTGAACCGATCTGGTACTAAGTGTGGCGGTAATGCCCTTGAGTTTACGGTTTTATCTTTCAGCTTCCGCTAAAACCCTTTTAATTAAACGAAATTTTTTTGTAGTAAATTTGGGGGTGTTACAGGTCCCAATTTGATCTTCAATCTCTACTTTAAAATAATTTGATCCTTAACTAATTCTAGTTTGATCGAGGTCGATCTGAGCCAGTGCGATTTTGGATTGATGTGCACCCCTAGCTATGATAGAGTTATGACAAAGGATAATAGTTCTCTAAAGCATCACTCACTTCAATGCTAGTAGAAAATATATTCCCAATAATCTAAAAACCTCCAACTAATTTTATGATGCATATTGTTTCCAAATGCATCAAAATTTTTTGTGACCTAGCTTCATTAGAAAAATAACTACAAAGGTCTTTCAAAACAAGTGTGGAATCATCAGATTTGATAGTGTTATGTATGTATTTTGTAATGCATATGAAGAGGATGCTCCACACATTCTAATGCAGTGGGAGATGCTATAGAATATTTGGCCATTGATGTAGCCATAGCCAACACACAATTTAAACCCTCTCTTTTATACTATTGCAACACTATTGAATAAGGGTATCAGCCTAAACTAGAAATTGAGAAGGCTTATTTAATATATTTTTTTTCTAACTTTCAACGAAAGAAAATAAAACTAGATAGAAAATATGGATAACTAAAATAGTAATGAAGGTGTTAGGGGAGTCAATATCCACTACTCTATTTTGTTAAGAAACAATAATAAATTCCTATGTTATATTTTAGTCATGAAAAGGAGGATTGATCAAATTACAAGCCACTAGTAGGTCAATATACTTTATATCACTTCCCTAAAGTGATTAATATTAATAAGCACCAATATTAAGTCTTATTGAGGTTTAGAAGTATAGTTAAATTAGAAAATTCTATATTTAACTAATTTTAATACATTAAGAACAAGTGGGAGGTTGGCCGTCTAAGTATTAAAAATAGTACCACCAGCGTGTTTGGTTGTATTCTCTATATTTTACCTATTTGTAACTAAACGTTTTACTATTCTATTTAAAATCACAAAACTATTCGATAAATTATTATTTAACCTAGCTTTTGTTTATACACATAGATTCTTGCATGTTTATATAGCTCCCTACCAAGCATATAATTTTACATATTGCCACTAAAAAAAAGTTAGAACGAGGAATGCACCATATAACTTATACTTAACAAAATCACATTTATAAAAGTTATCACTTAGAGTATAGTTAAAGGACAATCTCATGAAAATTAGGCTTTCAGTCATATCCCTAAGAAAAACTTAATTAGTCACTCATTGTGTAAAAATTAATTATACAAGACATATATAAGTGTAGGAAAATAGAAGACCAAAAACAAGCAAAATAGGGATGGCAAATGAGTCTCAATAGACTTCCTATCGCAAAATTTGTCTCCTTTCTCTTGCTAATAAGTCTTATCCTTAGATTGAATAATCTTCACTATTGATACTCCTTGTTTAATTTTTGGTATAATATTAAAAATTAAGGTTATATGGATATGGAATTAATGATTTCGTGGATCAAATGAAAGAATTAAAAAGATTGATGAAAGTATGAATATGGTGGAACCCTAAATTAAAAATCCTATGAAAAAAGCTACATTGATAGATGAAAATCAAAAATTAGGGGTAAATTATGGATGAACTAAATGGATTTTGAATGAAATGATGGTATGGAAGTAATAATTATGAGAGTTAATACTGATGAATGGGGTTAAAGTTAAAGATAATAAAGAACCCTAACTATTGAAACTCGATAATTGGGCAATGATTCATGAACTAATTGAAGGGATAATTTAATGATATTTTTAAAGGTGTTAAGGTTAGTGTAAAGATAAAAAAAATAAAAAATTAAAAGTTCTAGGGAATATTTATAAATTCCCCGTGTCGAATCTCATATGAACATGATAGTTTTAGGTGCTCTAGATGGGCCCTATTCGACCGATGCTCAATTATCAATCGCAAGGAAAATTCATTGACTTCTTACTGACAACTTTTACTTATAACATTATTTTGAACATGCTCCAGTGTATTTCAGAAAAAAGTGGTAAGTATGAAAGTTGTATATATTTATCTTTGTGAATCACCTCAAATAGAGCTTGTATAAAAATGTGATTCTTAAAATACCGAAGGTTATTTTTGTTATTTTATGTAAATATTTTAGTTGACCTTTTTTCTTGTAAATTTCTTCACGATTTATCCTAAATGATAGCATGTGGTTTAAGAGATGTTGAATTGACTTTGTTTTATAGGAAAGGCAATTCAAAGTGATAAGGTTAACACCATAAAAATAAGGTATTAAATGCACTTATCGGTAGTGGTGGACGGAGTTGAATTTCATGAAGTGGTGCCCTATGAAGTTCTTGACGGGGACCTATGAATAGTGGTCCTCTTTGAGGAAGAATGAATTCCAAAATATGTTATGGAAGGCAACTTTAATTATTATAATGTGGTCATGATGGAAATATCAAAATGTACAAGTTTTTGAGAATGAACTTATGCATGAAGCAAGGATACAAGACATGATTCTTTTCCTTCTGGGTTGGTGGATAAAGGATTTAATATTGTCCTTTATATACACATCATATGAATTGGTACATGATCCTAATTGTTTGTAGGTTTTTCACTTTCACACAGCTATTTCTATTTAAATAAGAGTACCACAACAATGGGAAGCTCTGGGATAAAGGACAATCAAATGGTACACAAATGTGTTAGTGTGCATGGAAATAAGGAATGAGTACTTTAAGATTAGAATGGAAAAATTGTATGCATATTTTCTATTCCAATATATTTTATGGAAGTCAATAGAGTTAAGATATGCAAAATTTAAATGGCCTATATGCTTAGTTTTTTAAAAGATTAGCTATGACATTTAAATGTGCTAATAGAGTCAAGATCATGTAATGTAGTTTTTGGTGCCATGATATAATTTGTACATCATGGGAATTGACATTCCAATTCAATCTCGTTAGTATAATGAAGGTTTTATGGTAGGAAACATAAAACTAGAAGATGAAAAATAGAGAAATGATGCTTTTTAAATAGATGATGTACGTGTATACCATTTGGGGAAAACTAAACATAAATAAATAAAAATAGAAAAACAATAGTTAATGGAGTTTCTATGTAACATTGTTGTAAAAAACTCAATAGGCCACATAGGAGCATACCTAATTAATATAAAGGGTACTATCCGTTTACCAATTCTAACATAAGGAGTTGACTGTTTAACCTAATGAAAAGTTGGTTGAGTATAAAGTTAAAGAGTTCAATTGTTTGTTGAATTAGGAACATTGTGATAGTTAAAAATATTAGATTCTTAATAAAAAAAAATGAGTCGTTATATTAGTAGTGAAGTACCCTAACCAACTACGAACATAAAAAGAAACAATTAAGGGGAATTCATCAATTTGGATGTGATATTGTACATTAAACTCCACCAAAATTGATTAAGAGACATAATTATAATTAAACAAGATCTTACATATGATCATATACACAATTCTTAAGAAGTAAAAATTTGTAACTCTTTTGTTCATAACACACTAAACCAATTTCTTAAGATTTGTTCGCTAATCTTAGACAATGTATGAATGACAAGTAATCTTTTAAGAGACATGGAAAATGGAAACTAAATAAGCCTTCATGGGATCCTCAATCTATAAGTTCCTCTACGAGCCTTCATCATATTATTAAGAGAAGATAGTTGCTTACATATAAGAGTGAACAAAAGATTCGATTTTGACACAATTGAGCATCGTAAGTTAAGCAACTATGAACATGATATTATCTTTCCATTGAGAGAAATTTTTCTAGAATCTTATTAGCTGGAGCCACAAAGCGAACCTAACTTGTCATCCATTCACCTCTAAAATTAATCAAAAAAGCTTCTTCTTTTTTCTCGATCAAAGAAGCTAAAAAATATTTAATATGGTATTACCAAACACTCATTAAGTAATCCTACTACCTAGCTAACTCACATGAAAGCACAAAAGATGAAAATTTAGAAAAGTTCGTCAAACTAGTGTCATCAATCACTAAAGGAAAAAAAATAACTTATTATAATAAGATGTCGTAGCTTTAATTATAAGAGTGGCATATCATCCACATATAAAATATGTGCATGTGTCATTTGCCCTCATGAAGAAGTATTAAGTATAGAAGCCCCATCGTGTTACGCTTTGCTAGAAGTAAACTTAGGACCTGCTTTACAAGGCAAAAGAAAGAAAGAAACAAAGAAAAGTGGCTATAAACAGTTTGGATCGAATTACATTTTACGGGAAGAAGAATGGTTTGAACCTAGGTACTAAAATTCCAACGGAATCAAAATATCACTGAGTTTTCAAACCTATTAAGTATGCCCAACGCCGCCCTAATGGCTAACTTAACAACCATGTTTTCGCTGAAACACTTTTTATTACGACGAGTTACCCTATTCGAAGCAAGAACAATTTAATTATGAATTAGATGCCTATGAATTCAATTTGATTACTGTTTTTACATGGCCTTTCTAGTGAAGAAGCCTAGATTATCTAAGATCATCGTAACAATAATTTTGGAAAGAAAACAAATGGTCTACTATAACCGGTTTATATATATAAACCCTACGGCCGACACCAGAAGAGACAATCTTCATCACTGGTCTTTGTGTCCTTGGAGTGATAAAATAATATAAAATAATTTATGACTCTATCAAACCAATATTAGGCCTGAAAATATCAAGATTCGGCTTGCCTTCTAGTTCTAAGGGGACCGTCACACCTCCAAATGTTTGAAAATATAAAATTTTCAAGAAAGAGGCATGAATTGACTTTTCACTCCCCAATATCAATATGAAGGAAGAAGAGGGTGCCGGTCGAGAACATACAGATGGAGGACTGGCCCGTGGTTTTCTCATCCTTGTTGATTCCTAACCATGTGGATTGTGGAGGGAGGGATGGTTTGAGACTCAAATATTTTGTTAAAATTTAAATTAGGTTGGATAAATTATATTTAAATTAATATCGAATTAAATTAATTTTAAATTAAATTAAAATTGATAAATTTATTAAATTAAATTAGATTATATTTTATAGGGATCGGAAGGAATCGGAAAGATCTTATTATCTTTTGACAACTTTAATTCCTTCGCCGGTAAGATTGTGGAGGAAAAGATGCTTTATTTATATTTCTTTCGACTTTTGCGCGTTGGTCCATTTTTCAAAGTGTTGGCTTAGCGAGACAGCCGTCTTCTTGTATTATGACAACAACGACTGAACAAGTGGCCATAAAAGTCCGACGCAACACTAGAGAGAGTGGGCCCGGCTTTCTAACCAATGCCAAACATACTAGAAGTATTTTTTTTTATTTTTTTTACTAACAAATACTAGTATGGAGGATTTCAAAGGCACAGAATAAAAGTTCAACAGCGAGCTAAGACGGGGTCCCGGATTAATGATATTCGCTACCGTCATCGTTTAAAATAATATTTTGATCGACACGGAATGGAATGTGTCACCGAGCACGAAGAAGTCGATGACCGAGACATGAATAAAATGAAGGAATTGTATGAGTAAATGAATAAAATGGAAGAGGCATGATTCGCTAAAAAATTACGAATAAAAGAAGGAATAATGTATGAATTAAAGATTTAATACACTCGGACGTATATATTTCTTTCATTTTTACCTCAAAAGTTTGACAAATTTGTTGTTAGCTTATTAGCTATTATTGTATCTATTTGTTTTGCTTTAATTTTGAAAAAATAAAATGAAGTCATCAAAGTTAGTATAAATTTTAAAATTTTGAGGTTCACATATTATGATTTAAGACTCAATTACTTTCTCAAATTAAATAGTACAAATATTATAATAGTTATAATGCCTCCTAAAAAAAGAAAAAAAAAAGAGAAAGGGAGCGATACTTATTTCATGTAAAAATTGATCGGATATGAAAATTAAGGTGAGATATTCAACAAGGAACATATTATATTTTCTAATTTTCTTGTGTACCCTTTGAGAAATTTGGAAAGGAAGAAACTTAATTATATTATTACAAGATAATAGACTTAAATTATAACAATCACCCTAGACAAGAATATAAGACATGGGCGATCAAAACCCAATAATAAATTAAATAAATAATAGTGATAGTGACTATGTAGCAAGAATTGTGAAAATTAACATATTATCCATACTGCTCCCCTATCCAGATTAATATTTGGAAGAGTACAAGTTGGTCTCTCATAATAATAATAATAATAATAATAATAATACAAAAGTAAACAAATAATAGAAATGCAAAATGCACTAACCAACCAACTAAATAATATAACTTTATATGTAAATGAAAAGGATAAACATGATAATTAAAGTAAGAATTTGGCACCAGTGGCTAAAGTTAAATAGTATGCTAGGGTGCTGTTTGGAAACCTTACCCAACACTACGATCAATGGTGCTCACCTAGAAGTAAGGAGTTAAGTGGAAAGATTTGAAAAATGGCCTTCTACGTCATTGTGTGGTTAATTTGGAAGGAAAAGAATCATATGATTTTTTAAGGAAATGAGAGCTAACAATTAGAGATTTTGAACCTTATCATGCTATAGTTAGGGTGGTGGGTGAGATCATGGTTGGAAACCTTTCTGTATTTGACCGAAGAGGTGGTGTAGACACCAAGTTGTTTGCTTAATGTTTCTCCACCCCATAATAATAACAAGTCAGTTTCCCCAACAAAAGCAATGGCAGGCACCAGCTCAAGGTTGGCTAAAATGGAATACTGATGCATCTGTATCCAATGACTTGGGTAAAGCTTCAGTCAGAGGTGTGTTAAGAGATTGCCATGATAGGTGGGTTAGCATATTTCCAATACCTATCATGTTTAGGGAGATAAACAAAGATGAAGGTTATGGGATACATGAGGCATGTAACTTGATTGAAATAAAGACATGGATGAGATACTTTAAAGTTGAAATAGAATCAGACTCAATGAATGGTGTTAGATGGTGCAACAACCCAATGGAGGGATCGTGGGATACATCTTTCCAACTTAACTACATCAGTAATCTTAAAGGCTTAAATTTTGAATTGCTTTCAAAAGTGGGGAGGTGAATTATGTTGCTGATACTTTAGCAAAACAAGAACTCGCTAGGCTCCAACCTTTTATTCCTTAGCTATAGGGGTGTATATAGGGGGATTAAGGGAGATGTTTTCATATTTTATGCCTTTTAATTACTACCAATTTATTTTATGTGTGACAAGTTTTTGCAGGAGGACATAGGCTTTGGTTAAGATCTTAAAAACTAACAGGGAGCCTGAAGGAGTGGTAGTTGATGTTAGCATCTCTCACTAGGGACTTGGTTGCTATAACCATCCAAGATGAAGGCTATGATCTAGGAGGCTTTGGTTGACATGGGATAGATTCTAATATGTGACAACAGATGCTAATATGCTCTAACAGATGACATGGGTTCTCTATACAATTTTAGTCGAGACAAGCAAGCAACATAAGCCTTGATTCAATGATGTCATGAGAATCTGATGGTGTGTTTTATCCATCCAACGTACTCTTTGGTTGTCCTTGCTATTCCTATTGTCATTATTGGGCAAGGAGGTCTGGTGTTGTTGGTTTAGAAATAAGGAGTTACCTGTTGTTTATGGATGATATTGTTGGCTCTTTCTACCCTCAAATAATGAGGGGCATTACTATTGATATAGTAGACTAAACTAATTAGGTGGGGGTGTGAGGTTGCTGAGCTTGAAAGGGCAGGCAAAGGTTGAGCCTTTATAGATATGATAGTGTTTGCTTTCACTAGATAGGGGTGTATTTGTACCCTTAAGCTAGTTGCATTTTTATTTTATTTTTGCAGGAGACTTGGTATTGTATTTTATACCGCATGGTCATTGCTTTGCAAGTGATTGGTGGACTATGTAATATCATTTCTAGAAGGTAAGGGCATAGGTTCATAATGATGCTTCTAGCAATGCCTTTTCGAATAAAATCTTATTTACATATTAAAAAAATGTAAGAATAATAAAAAGTAATAATGTCCTAGATAGAGAAGAAGTAATATTGGACTTACGTGAGTTACATAAATCCTCAAGATCCACAACTTTATATCCATGAAGACATGAATAAGTCCTGATCAAGTTTTAGAAACTATTGAGTCATTTCTAATCACTAAAAATAGGGATGACAACGGGACGGGTCGGGGACGGGGACCCCATCCCCATCCCCGAACCCAATAAGAAAAATAATCCTCAAACCCGACCCGATCCCCGCGGGGATCAAATCCCCATACCAGACCCGATTCCCGATCTATTTTCCATACCCGATTTATTCCCCGTTTTTAAAACCCGGCCCGATCCCCGAAACCCGACTTTATACCTGACCCTTGATCCCATCCCCGATCCTCAAACTATTATTTATATTATATTTTTAATTTATATTCTATAAAAAATTTATATTATATTATATATATATATATATAAAGATATATAAAAAAATTTCGGGGCAGGTTCGGGTTGGGGACCCCAAACCCATCCTCGAAAAAATCCCCGTTAAGAATCCCCAAATCGGATCCCTGAATTCTCTCCCCAAACCGGAATGGGAAATCCTCGACGGGGCCCCGAACCCGCGGGAAAAATTGTCATCCCTAACCTCAAACCACCTTGTCTAAGGTCTACCTCTCCAACTTGTATAATCTCGTAAAAAGGTTACTTGCAACTACTCTTTTGTGCATTTGAATGTTTTCTATAAACATGGTTAGAAACTTTGATTCGTATCTTACCTTTAATAGCAATCTCCCCCACCTTCCCACCTATTACATCATTACTATTGATTATTTATCAATTATAGTAGGTTTATTGTGAGTAATTAAATTGAGTGGTCTTTTAATTGATTAATCAAAATTAACAATCAAGATCAAACAATTACAAACACAAAGTGAAAATCACACAAAAAATAAATCAAAAACACAAATTTGTGTGATTCAATTAATCAACCTATACCCACAAATGAGAAGAGTTTGATTGGGTCTTATTACGTATCAGAGATTATACAACTAAGAGGATTGCGAGTGAATTCACCCTTAGACCTCAAAATGGAAATATGCGTGCAAGTTTCTCTCTCTCAACTCTCTTTTGAAAATGAGTAAATGAGAAACGCACAAAAGGAGGAAGCGAATAATTCACCCAATAATTGAGCTAAAAATTTTGCATTCAAACTAAAAAAAAGTTGCGTGTTGTGCTTGTAAACACATATTACCCATGCTTTCTATCAAAAATTTAGATCAACTTCAAGTTTTGTAGAGTGAATATCCCAATGGTAATTGATCATCTGATGCATCATTTTCATCAAAAATGCTTCCAAAACAACATTGATTCATGGAAACAACTTAACGGTTGCACATTTAAGCATCCTTATCTTTACCACATTATCTTACCAATTTTCTTACACCTAACCGACCTATATTTTTTCCGATTATATATAATTGGTTCAAGAGCTATTTGATACAATTTTCTCTTGAGTTTGAGTGTCTCTTAAAATTTCATAAACATCTCCTCATTTCAACCTCTCACCATTAACGCGGTTAAATATTACATCATCAATTTTATTACTATTGGTTTACATGATAAATCTAGTGAACTTAAAATAATGTGTTAAAGAGAAATCCCTACTAATTAAGTATTTATCTCAACCAAATAACTCTTCTTCTAGAGTTCAATCACGAAGAGATTGTTTGCTAGTATTCTGTATTATTCTTTCACCATATCATCTTTTACCTCAAGGTAGGTAACTATTTAGCTTCCAGTCCTCCCAATTATCTAGACCCATTTCATAGTGTTTCATTCTAGAAAATTAGTGGTAAATATACTTAGCACTTGGAGTTTGAGGTTTTAAAGTTATAGATTCATTCAATTTATACAAGGATAAGCATTTTCAACAAAAGGTTAGGCTTATTTACGCCTATGAATTTCATTGCTTAATTATTCATTCAAAAGTTTGAATACAAAAACCTCGCATATTAACTGGGATACAATGTAAACCCACTTTTTAGGTCGTTAATGTGTGTTAATATATGTGCTTAAATATAACTTAAGCGTGTCTATGTAATACCCCGAAACCCGATTTTAGGAATTAAAATAAAATAAGGATTAATATGTGAGATTTAATTAAATATACCATTTTTAATAAAATAATAAAATTATAATAAAAATAATTAAATCCAAAAAGAAGGAAATTAATGTAGAGATCAAATTAGTGGAGGCTAAATAAATTTACTATACTAAAATAAATTTTAAGTAAATTATAATAATAATTTTCAAATTAATAAAAAATTAATTCTTTATTATTACTAATTTTATTATTTCTAAAATTAATTATTTATCACTTTCCATTTTATTTCTTTTTCCTTTTTCTTCTCCTTTTCTTCCTTTTTTTTTCTTTCTCCCCTATCTCGCTTTAATCCCGCTCCCCCTCCTCTCATTTCCTTCTTCCCCAACCCACTTTATTTTTTTTCCTCATGCAACCGAGCGCCATCCACCCCCTTCTTTTCCCTTTTTCCTTTCTTCCTCTTTTACCCCCGTCTTCAACCTCCCCCCTGATCAACATATCGCGCATGGCTACTTTTCAACCATGGAACTCCTTCTCCCCTCACCTTCCCCTCATCCTAACCTACAGGGCGTGTAGTTGGAACTTCCCTGCACTAGGTCCCACCCTTTGCATCCCCAACATTCCCTACCTAACCCCCTGCAACCCTACCAAAAACCTACCATGCTCCTAACTCTCCCCACCTTTTCTCTCCCCACCTGTGTAATGTGGGTAGCTCGAGTTGCTCATTTGCACCCATCATCCCTACTCGCGTCGCCTTGTGCCACCACCACTACAGCAGCCACCACCTATATTGCCTCCCTTCCTACCTAGAAAACCTCCCTCTTCCTTCCTACACCACCAATTCCAGTTTCCTTTCCCTCATTCTATAATACCCCATATTTTTAGAAAACTAATAATTTAATAAATAGCTTTTATTTGAAATATGGATTTTAGAGTATGTAAATTTGGATAAGAGTATTTAATAAATTAAAAATAAATATTTTTCTGTTTATCATATTGTTTTATTTAAATAATTTGCCAAACTAATATTTTACCCACTTTATCCTTTTTAAATTTATATTTTAGATTATAATGAATTAAATTATTAAACTAAATAATCTATCAAGAATATTACATTTTATGATTTTATAAATTAATTTATTTTATTTTCCCCATTTTCCATTCCCTTTTCCCCCTTTTTCCTTTTCCTACCTTTTCTTTCTTTCTCCTTTCCTCTATTTCTTTTCTTTTCCTCCTTCTGGCTTTGGGCCACCAGACCGCCCTGCCTGCTTTCCCCCCCTCCTTGCGCGCTGGGCCTTAGGCCCGTTCCCCCAGCCCCTACTCCTCCTCGCACGCCCGTCCCTCCAGCCTAGCTGCCTTCCTTATTTTTTTTTCTGGACCGGCCGACTCCCTTCTTTTCCTGCACCGGTCCAGCCGCCCAGCACCTCCCCTCCCTTCTTCTTCTCCCACGCCCCGACCTGCTTCCGTCCTCCATGCACGCCCGACCGTCGCCTGCAACTGCCGCCGTCTGCCACCGTACCTGCCCCCTGCTACTCCCTCTCTCTACTCCGTCCTTTTCTTTCCTATTTCGAGCCAAACTAACCCCCCCACACCCTCCATTCCCGCCTAAATTCCTTCCTTTTCTCCCCTCCTTCTCCCTGCCACCCGACCAGTCCTGCCACCACGCTGCATCACCGATCGGCCAGCCGTTACCCCTTCTCTTCTCCCTCTTCTTTTTCTTCATCTCCCTAGCCCTTCATTCCCTCATTTTCAAGCTCTTCTCCTTCCCCGAACTCCCTCTTCTCTCCTTCCTTATCCCTCCATTCTCCTCCCCGTTTTTTTTATCACCGCCACCTGCACCACCGCGCCCAGCCCCTGCGCCACCTTCTGCCACCACCTACTACCATCCTACGCCACCAAGAGGCCCCCCAAGCCACCCTCGAGCCCTACACTTCCTCTCTTCTCCCCTCTTCCTTTTTCCCCCCAGTTTTCCCCTTACCGCCGAGCCACCTCCAACCGCCGTCCGGTAACCTCTGCCGCCACCCAACCCACCATTTGACACCCTGCAACCCCCTCTACAACCGCCATGCATTATTTGGCCTAAAACAGCCCTTGAACCCCTCCATTTTTCCCTCTCCTTTTCCTTCCTTCACAACCCCTTCCCCTCGACCCTTCTTGGCAGCCAACTTCGCCGCCTTGCTGCCGCTGTCTCCGCTGTCCTATGCCACCGTGAAACCACCCTTAGCCTCCACCTACACCCCCTCTTCACTTCTGCACCATTCCCCTACCTCAGAACCTCCCCCATCCACCTTCTTTTCTAGCCTAAAGACCCTAACCCGAAAATAACAAAATTTGCTCCCTTCACCCTCTTTGAGCCCTTTTCCCCCCATGGTTTTGCATGAAACTCACGCTGCATGGGCAGCATGAGCTCCCCCTTGTTTTGGAATTTTTTTGGAAATTTTTTGAGGTATATTGATAATTAATTAAAGTGTTTTATTATTAAATAAATTTTTTTATAAAGTCTTATCCTTTTTATTTCCTTATTTCTAACACAATAATGATGGATATTATTTTTAGGTGTTGAGTTGCTAACTATGCTTGGTAAGATTTGATATTTTACGGGATTAAGGTAACCGTTAATCCTCCCTTAAATATATGGAAAAACGTATGCTAGCACATTAAGGGTTTAGTATGATTTTATGCATGTTTGGTGTGCTTAGCATGATATGTATATGGTTTCTTATTTTGTTTGATAAAAAAAGGCAAAGCATGATAACTTTTGTGCCATATGTAGGTATGTTAATTAAGGAATGAGTTTGATTATTGATGGAAATGTTAAATGCTTGTTTATGATGTATCATGTTGCTAATGCATGAATGATGTTATTGTTTAAGGGTATTTTAGTAATTATACTTATGAGGTGTATGAATCAGTGTATGTAGTTGCTAATGAGTATTATGTTGAATAATGACAAGTTGGTGGACTTAGATGATAAAAATGAAGTATTAATATCATTATTTTATGTAGTGTTAGTAAATTCATAAAAATTGTGAATAAAGGGGTTGAATGGAAATTTTATAAGTGAAAAGGGTATTTTGGTAATTTTGTAAACAAAAGGGTATTTTGGTAATTTCAAAGGGAAGGGGGTGAGATGATAATTTTTTTAAGTAAAGGATAAAATTGTAAGTTGTGAGAAAGAAGGGTATTATGGTAATTTTTGAGATAAAAGAATAATATGGTAATTTTATGATTAAATGGCAAAATGATAATTTTATAAGTAAAGGAGTATCATGGTAATTTTTGGAGAAAAGGATAAAGCGGTAATTTTGGAGTCAAAGGGGCAATATAGTAATTTTATAAGTAAGTGGTAAAAATGGTAATTTTGGAAGTAGGGGTAAAATAGTAATTTTGGATGAAGGAGGGCATTATGGTAATTTTAATAATGGAGAAGGGTAATATAGTAATTATAAATATGGAGAAGGGTAAAATTGGTAATTATAATTATGAAGAAGGGAAAATTTAATTATGAGGAAGGTTAATTTGGAATTTATGATAATTGAAAAGGGTAAATGGCAATTAAAATAATTGAGAGAGGTAAAATGGTAATTATGATAAAGGAGAAGGGCAATTTGGTAATTTAGCCGATAAAAGGGTAAAGTGATAATTGTTTAAGCAACTAAAGGGGCAAAATAGTAATCATGATAATGAAGGAGGGTAATTTAGTAATTTATCCAACTCAAGGGCAATTTAGTAATTATAACAAAGGAGAAGGGCGATTTGGTGATCTAACCAACCATTGGAAAATATGATAAGTGTAGCAATTATGAGGGGTGAATGGTGATCTAAAAAGTGTAGGGGATAACTTGGTAACCTAAACTGTATAAAGGGTAATTTGGTAATTATGTAACCTAAAGGGTAAGATGGTAATTTGGCGAGTAGGGAATGGATACTTAGTAATTGTATAAGTAAAGGGTCAATGAGTAAATTGTACCTAACATGTCGTTATGATTGTGGACCATTATAATATGATTTAAATAATGCTGATTAGCCAAGCAAGAGTACTTGATAATTAGTATGGCCTTAATGGTTTCTCTGTGATATCCTGGATAATCATCTGAATAAGAAACGATTAATGATATCAGAACAATTGAAAGTGAATAATTATTGGATCATTGTGCTTTTCGTGATCACCTTAATTAAAACACTATTACTTAAAGTGAAAGACCTCGAGATCGGGAATGGTGATTCCTTAGGGGTCGCTACTCTAAGGACGTGGTTTAGTCCACGATTATTCTGGTATTTGCTGGTGTGCCTTTGTGCCCCAGCCAAGCCCTATATCTTACTCTTTCTAGCTCTACGGACCTAGTTAGGGGGTATGCATACTTATGGATTAGGTGTCCTTGTCGGTAGGGTACTGAGTTAGCTTTATGCACCAGTACGACCAGGGTACCTTTGTGTCCTTGGGTTCGTGGTTGAAGGGTACTGAGTAGCTGATATGCACCAGTACGACCGGTGTACCTTTGTGTCACGGGTTATCGATCTCCCATTCGAGGCAAATAAATATGATTGATGTGCTGATTAAAGAAAGGAAAGATACTATTATTGAAAGTGGAATATTAATGAGTCGGGCCCAGATGATTATGATATTGAGTACCGGTCCACCGGTTGTAATAGTGGCCAGGAGCGTTGTGCCCTGGATGATGATTCTTATATATCCCGGTCCACCGGTTATAATAGTGGCCAGGAGCGTTGTGCCCTGGATGATGATTCTTTATATATCCTGGTCCACCGGTTATAATAGTGGCCAGGAGAGTTGTGCCCTGGATGATGAGTTATATGTATTCCGGTCCACCGACAATAATAGTGGGGGTCCCGAGCTCAATAAAATCAATTATGTATGTGAATAAGATTATGGAAAAATACTAATCACTTATAGTGGAACACCATGTGAGTCGGGGCCAGACCAGTCCATCGGCAAATAATAGTGGTCAGGTGCGTTCTGCCCTGTGTGTTTACCTTCCGGTCCACCGGCAATAATAGTGGTCAGAGGCGTTCTGCCCTGTGTGTATACTTTCCGGTCCATCGGCTATAATAGTGGGGTTCTCGTACTCACATGGATATAAAATATGATATTGATTGAATGATGATGGAATAATGGCTTAAGGCCTGAATGTATTGATCTTACACTATGACATGGCTTAAGGCCAAAAGTAGCGATCGTGACTTATAATTTATTATGTATGTTATTGTTATGTATGCATCTCTCATTATTCATGTATGTAGCTTGTATTATGTGCCGTATGCAGGCCTGTCTTTAAGTGTGGTATTAAAGGGTTACTCAGTACCGTAGTACTGAAGGGATTCCCTTTATGGGGCCCCTGCCTATTCAATGGGCAGTGCCCTTGTAGGTCTTTTCAGGTGCTACTCAAGTGGGCTACAGGATCAGAGAGTAAGGAATTTTTCGGTACTATTAGGGTTTCCTCTTCTCTTTTAAACTCCTGGTTTTAATGTTAACATTGTTACTGTAACCACCATTGGTGGATTTTATTCTTGTAAAGGATTTGATGCGCTACTCTGATTTATGTTCGTGAACTTCTTTCAAATTGTATTTCATTTTTCTTAGCCTTAGCACTTGGTACTGGAACGGTATGAGTGAACCGGTCTAGTACTAAGTGTGGCGGTAATACTCCCAAAGTTCACGTTTTATTAATTTGCTTCCGCTAATTTCCTTTAATTAACAAAATTTTTCCGTAGTGAATTTTGGGGGTGTTACACATTCCTCCTGCTTTCCTCTCCTTCACTCTTGGCCTCTGTTGCTACCACCGCCTGCGCTACCGCCATGAGACACTACCACCACTACCACGACCCCTTCTAACCTAGAAACTCTACCACCCAAGAAAACCTAACTTCCCTCCCCTTTTCCAACCCCAAAATTCCTCCTTTTCTATCACCACCACCTCTACCACATTGGTTGGTTTAAGGTTTAAGCATGGTGAGAAAGGAGTATTTTGAGTGATTGGAGTCTTTTGGGAAAAAGATAGTATGTGGGTTGGTTGGGAGCTTAATTAGGATTTTTAGAGGAAAAAAAACCTTAAGTAGGGGAGTGTTGTGAGAGGGTTGATAGTGGTTAGTTGGAATTAGAGTTGAGATTAGGAGGGTGTCTTATGAAGGGTGTGAGTCAAGTGGTAAAGAGGGTGGAGTATGTGTGTGATGGGATGGTGTAAAATAAAAGAGGAGTATTAGGGTTTTGGGGTGGCCAACTAGGGTTTCTTTATCATAGGTGGAATATGGAGAGTAAGGTTATGATGCTTGTAGTGGGTTGAGTGGAGTGATGGTGTTGGAATCAAATGGGAGTATGGGTTATATATGAAAAGGAGAGGTTAGGGTCACATAGGCTATACTAGGATTTCCAAGGGAAAACACTAGTAGGCGATGGTGAGCTTAGGTAGAGAAATAAGAAAGTGGGCCTTGACCCACATGTGTTGGGGCTTTTGGATTCATGGTGAGTAGGGTGAAGGTAAGAAAGAAGTCTTAGAGTTTTAGGGAGTATAGAAGTCCCAAGTTATAAGATAGGGTTGTTCAAGGAGTCTGAGGTAGAAGAGTGAGAATGGGAAGTCCATTAGGGCATGCATGTCTGGTAGGGAATTAATTATTGAATAAGATATAAATAAAACACTAACCATTTAAAGTGGAAGATTATTGAGCTAGGCCCAGACCAATCCACCAACGAGAATAGTGGCTAGGAGCATTTTGCACTATATACCAATCCACCAGTGAATAATAGTGGATATGTGTGTTCTGCCCTGGAGTATTTTTTGATCCATCCACTATAATAGTGGGGGAGCCCAACTTCAATAAAATAAACCTTAGATGATAACAAATTATGAGAAAAACACTAATTACTTATAGTGGAATACCAAGTGAGTTGAAGCCAGACCGATCCACCAACAAGAATAGCGGCCAAGAGTATTTTGCCCTAGAGACCGATCCACTAGCGAATAATAATGGCCAGGTGCATTCTACTCTGAGATGTTTTTTAATCTACCGGCTATAATCCAAATTGTAGATCTTGAATTATAGATGAACTTTGATATTGATCATGCTCTGATTTGAGTATGTGATGATTCTCTAAATTATGATTAATGAATGGATGAGTTTAGATGAGTTTGAATGTTCTTGAGAGTACATGATGATTTTACAAATTTTGATTAATTAAATGATAGCATGATAATATTTATAATTAATAGATAAACTTTGAAATATATATATAATATGTTAGCTAATACATATGATTAGTGGTTTTTAATTTTGATCCAAAATTTGAATGCTCTAACCTCTTCTTCATGCTCTTGATGACCTTCAATGTGTTTTCAGTTAATTACCCTCTAATTAATCCAATTAATTACCCTATAATTACTCTAATTAGGGTTTAATTTGATGTTAATCATACTTATGGTAATTATTTTTTTTAAAAGTAAATAATTAGCCCAAAATGAATATTTTAGCATAATTGGCTATGTATGGTTAACCTTTAAACATTTACCATTTAATTTTACCTTTTGAATAGTAAATTAGCATGAATGGTGATTATTAATGAATAAATTTTTTTTAGTTTTTGGATTTATGTTTCTTGATATAAAATAATATTTTATGTTGGTTGATAAATAGTATTATTGTGAATAGTAAATATTTTAAATTTGGTGTAGGATCTTATTTTCACTTGGTTAAGCTATTTATATCTCCATTTTTTGTTGATTTGGGTTGTAATGACAAAAAAAAGAAAAATTTTGTGTTTTTACACTAGTTTTAAGGCATCTGAATTAGTGGATCGAGTTTTAAGGCTTTAAAGTGTGTTTTAGTAATTAAATGACTAAACAGATGAATAAAGAAATTGATTGGACTTTAGGGCCTTTTTTTTACCTAAGTTTGATTTTCAATTAGTTTTTTGGGACTCTTACTTTGTAAGAAGTGCACAGCTTTTACTTACAAAAAAGTATTTCACAAGGCCTCAAACCTTGATTTTGGGGTGTTTCCCTAATCGTTTTGAGGGATCCTATGATTCATTTTGACCCTTTGGATCAATAATTTTCATTGAATGATATGTGGACATTTTTTTAGGTTTTGTGTTAATCACAAAAGATTATGTGTGAAAATGAGTATCTATGTGACATGAGAGATTATGGTAATCCTTTAAAACGGGCAGAGATTATGATAATCTTGTAAAATGGGCAAACATTATGGTTATCCATTAAAATTGGTAAAGGTTACAATAATCTTGTAAAACTAAAAGAGGTTATGTGTTATCCTTTAAAATAGATAGAATTAATGTGGAATCTTGATTCATATTTGTAAAATAATAGGGGCCACTAGTATATTTCTTAGTGTTCAGGTACTTTCTCTACTGTATAGGCTTTCATTAGTCCCTAAAGGTTTTCTGTACACTTAAATTTTAGGTTACCATTTGTGAGATCACCGTGGCAATAGGCCATTGATAGTGAGCATTGGATGTCCTAGCTCCCATGGAATTTAATGTCAAATAAGAGGTGGATGGAGTATCCTTATATTATCCCCTCGGTATAGATGTTCATTTGCAAAGGAGTTAAGCTCTTATTTATTGATTCTTAGTCTCGATGGCTATATGTTGAGATTCCTAGCCAAGATGGCCATGTGTTAATATTCATTGCCAACATGGATATGTGTATTGATTCCTCATTGAGATGGCTATGTTTCTTATTATGCCAAGTGGCTTTTGTCTATTTGTGGTAGGATGGGATGTCCATGTATGAATTTGCCTTTTATGCCTTTATTATTTGTAACATGTGTCCCTATATGTTTTGGCTTTTACCCCTTGTTGTTATTCTTTGTATCCATTGAATTTTGTCAAATTATGTTAGAACGAGATGCCCACATATGAATATTGATATATGTTTGGTGTAAATACTTAAAAATATTTGAGTTACTATCAGTCAAAAGATGGAAAAACATATTTATATGATCACAATATATAAAATAGTAATAATTGGAATGGAACTTCTAGAGATGCATTAAGGCATCACTTTCCTTATCTGCGTGAGTTATACCTGAATGTTAGAATGCAGTCTTATTATTAGACCATGTCCTTAGAATTTTGCAATATTATTATGATGTGATAACGTATTTTGTGTAAAGCATGCTTAAGTGTGTTAATTGGGCCTTACTTTGTATGTTCCTCGTACTGATACCATGCAATTTTAGTATCATGTAGGTTTCTCGTGGTTTGTTTATGTGGAGTTGAGAGTGTCGAATAATTAGGTCAACTCGATAGGTATTTCAACTTAGACCTTCGAGGTCCTATATTATATTTCTTTTCACTCTTCTTGAGCTTTTTTAAATCTTATTAATCTTGTATTTATTTTCTATATAAATTTTATTAGTATTATATATGACTCAGATTGGGTAACATTTATATATAACCCTTGAAATATTAATTTACTTTTTAACAAAGCATTCGACATATACTAGGTAATAATTGTAGATCTTTTATTTTTTATGCTTCAATACCATCCTTCATTTCCTATTTAGCTTTGGCAATTTGTCTTGTAAAAAGAAAGTTGGTTATAAAAATGGGGCATTACACGTAGTCAAAGGAAAAACTAGCGTCATAGAACCTAACAACCTTTACATAATAGTTATACTAGAAAATATCAAATCATATATAACAAGAAAAATTGACATGCACAACAATATACAAAAAAATCAAAAAAAATGATAATAAGGATAATGTAGCATACCTAAAGCTAGAAGGACAATGGTGGAGGAATAATGCAAAAAATAAAATAATAAACAATGGCAGACAACCGTGAGAATGGAGGAAGAAGAAGACATCAGGCAACAATCAATTGGCTCCATTGTTGGTTGCGGTCTATAAATTGTGGGGAAGTGTGTGAAGGAGATGGGTAAATGAATGAAATGGTTCCTAACCTAGGTTAAAGTAAAGTAGAGAAAAGTGGGTGGGGGAGGAATATCTAATTGTTCTCCTTATAAAACCATTGTCTAACTTGGTTTTTAAAAATAAATATATTGATAACAAACAACGATCCTTATTATAAATCATCCCTATAAAGTCTCCCTCTTATCGAACACAGTATACAATCATTCCATTTGAGAACCGCCCTATAAAATCAATTTAAATTTTGAATATATAAGATGGTTTAGTATGGAAAACCATCGTATATAGTTCTCCCCTTTAACAATGACATTATATGATAGTCATTTAAGAAACCACACTGTATAATTTTCTTTGTGCACTATAAATTTCTCTCCTTGTCTTCTTTACTAGGCAACCTAATTCGTGATATGTTAATTTTGAATAGCCTATTTGTTGATTGCCATGTATTCCAATCCATGAAGTAGTGTTATTTTAAAATTCCTATCAAATGGTGCCATAGTGATGAATAATGATAAATTGAGAAGGGTTGCCACTAAGGGTGTTTAAACATGGATAATTATATTCTTTAGGTCATATATCTGACCCTGTCAATTAAACCAAATATTTGAAATTTTGAATATGTACCAATATTGATCAAATATTAACCAAATAAAATAAATACCCATCTTTCATATAAGTGTTTCAATTAATCAATTTGAAAAAGTTTTTTAATGAAATATTTGAAAATAAGGAACAAAAGTTGATAATATTCATGTATATATTTGTATAAGTATCCTATGTTATTTCACAAAAAAAAAAGTATTACAATATTTTGTTGAGTTTTGAACCAAAAAATTTTCAAACTAACCATGAAATTAAACTCTATATTATAATCATCATATAAGTAATAAGTTATTATCAGAGTAATTATATAATCATTAAAAATATATAAATATAATTTTATTATTTTATATGATTACAAAGGTTTAATATTTATAGTCACTTATTAAAAATACATATTTATACAAATTAAATATTCAACTTTTTATAATTTTTTTATTGACGGAATCAATTACTTATTTTTTAAAACCGAATTAAGACAAATACCAAGCTTACATCAATAAATATCATATCACAGAAGCTGTTCCTAACCTCTAACATGCTTGACAGTTGGCAGTTCCGTTTCAATTGGTCATTGACTCATTACAGTGGGAACCTATGTCTCCATACAAGGTTACAAATATCTTGACCTGACCCACCCCATTAGTACGTAGATGCTCTCCTTTTGTTGATAGATCCATCGAATACTGATTATCTGTGTGCTAGTGATTAAATTAACACAATAGCTGGTATAGGTAGATTCTCGATTAGGCAAATCTTGTACTTAACATATACTAACATGCTTTGTCGATTGTATTATTTATTTATGTCTACAACATCAACCGGGCAGGTGGTTCCCAACCTTTGAAGTATAAAGAATCAAATCGTGACCTTCAAGTTAAGGCTGATTGATTTGGTTAGATTAAATCGGCGACACTTCCTTGGAGATTAGTGTTAATTGGATAGTATACGAATGAAGTTAGGTATTGACATTACCAATGTAATTGCAGCTATGTTTGGCTGATAACGTTATTGTGATTGGTTGTTAGCAATTATAATTAAATAGTAATTGTTTCCTATTTCATTTGTTTTAAAAAGAAAAAATTTATTTTACAAGTAATTTTTTATTTTAAAATGAAAGTGTGTTTATAAAAGTTAAAGTCGAACTGTCAGTTTTAGCCTAACTTTTTTCTCTTTTTTAAGCATTTATTACTATATTATTTTCTAACCTAGAGTATAATTAGAATATTAAGAATGAATTTAGCAGCTCCTAAAATAATGTGTAATTTGTTATATATATATAAACTTTCATTTGAAAACATATGACATATTTGTTTAAAAACTGCACTTGCCAATGCATATATAAATTATGAAAATTGCGGTTAAAAATAGCTTTTCATATTTGAATCTTCCTTCCCAAAATTATATATATTTTTCACCGAGGGACGAGTCTATAAGTTTGTTACACCTTACAGGCCGTTAAGTCGTATAAAAAAAATTGGAAAAAAAAATAAAGAAAGAAAGAAAAGAAAAGAATTGGTGACATTAGGTGCATGTAGGTTAGACAAGGGGCACTTATTATTGGCACCAATAATGAAGTTATGTTTCCAATCGGATTAATCCATTATGTTAAGTCACGCCTATTATATAATGCAATTATGCGTAAAGACTAATGCTTGCGTGCTCTTTCTTTTTTTTTTTTGAAAAAAAAAACAGAGAGAGAGAAAAGATAAAGTAGGGACTCCACCGCTTGCATATTATTATAGTTAAACATTAAAGTTCCTTTTATTTTTATTTTTCTTTTTGTTATTTTTTTGGTATTATTGTTTATGTTGGCGACAAAGTATACAAAATAATTGGTTGTGGCTAACAATGTGATCACGGAACAACTTCTGTCATCATCGAATTTCAGATTTCAATCATTTTGATTTATTTATTTATTTATTTTGTTATCTATAGTAATATATAGAGACAAGTACATAATATCATATAGATAACAACGATTACAATAAAAATGTGACAAATATTAGAAGATAGATGAAAGATTCGGACACAAAATCTTTAATATTCATGAAGTCAATTTTAACTACTAAATCGAACCTCATCGGAATTATTTTCAAATTATGTTGATACTTATGTTAAGAATTGTTGGTTTTCATGAATTTTATTAGATAAATACTTAATAAAAAGTTAATATCTCCAATGAATAATTTGTGTGCATGGTACGCCCATATGCATTTAATAAGATGTATATGATCATATTTTATCTTATGTACTACCATATCTAATATGTCTATTATATAAAATAATTTATAAAATTACAGATCTAATAAGGAGAATGCACATTATATTAATTTGTCTATAATATATTTTATAAAAATGTGTATTATTATTTTAAGAGAATCCACATAATTAAAAAAAATTATTCTTATTATAAAATATGTACATTATTATTATATCAGATGTGTATTTTTTAGGATGCATATTTTATTTATATGCATATTTATATATATATATATTATATACAGTGTGTGCGTGCTTGTGTGCGCGTGAGAGAGAGAGATAGAGAGAGAGAGATGTATATTTATATTATGTTAAGATGTGTAAATATATTTTATAATTTGTGTATTTTGTTGGAAAATATAAATATTTTTATAAGATGTATATTTTTTTTATACATATGCATGTTTTTAATGAGCGTAAGAGTAATAAAAAGTACATAAGATAAATAGTACCTTATACACCTTCCTAGGTACATACAATTATAGGATTCAATTTGCCATAAATTATAGTGTTGCTACTAAACAAATGTCCAATTAATAAGAAATAAAAAATACTATTATAATTAAAATTTATAAATTTTTCGCATAAACTATGAAAATGGTGGAAAGATCTAACAGCAAGTTTAAAGGTGGCGGTCAAAGTGAGTAACCTAGGTATTTTTTGTGATAAAAATAAAATGAAATAAAGGTTAAGCTATTCATAGGTTATTTGTGCTTAATAATGGCATTAGCTTATTTTTTATATGTCGCCTCTCCATCCCCCAACAAAATTTATATAATAATAACATTATTTCTCTGTATTAAAAAAAAAGTTGTTAAAATAATTTTTATATTTTTAAAAAAATAATAATAATAGTATTAAAATTATTCTTACACCGTTTATTAAAAATAATAAAATATCTAATCATATATAATTAAAAAATTAAGGATAAAAATAAAAAATAAACTTAAACTTTTCTAAAATAATTTTTTTACATAAAAATTTAATAATAAAAGAACTTTATTTTTTAATATAAACATAGTACATAACAATCGATAATCCTCAAAATTTATTTTATGATAAAGATACGGGTGCACATTTACCTATATCACAAAAGCTTACTTGACGATCCTAATTCCTAATCACTGTTGCTTATTTAAGCTACTTACTAGAACATTTGAAGTTTACTATCCTACTCATAAGCTACACCTTAGAGGACAATTATTCATAGGTCTTAAGAAAGAAGTCATCACAAAAATCTATATATTTATTTAAATATCAATTAAAATAAATTTAAAATCCTGCTCAAAGCATTTATTAAAAAATAACAGAGTATTTAATATGTTAATTATAATAATAATAAAAAACAATAAGAGTGGAAAGTAAATTTTCAAAATTTTAAAATGTTTTTTGGGTAAAAATTTAATATTAGAATAATTTATATATCTATATATATATAGAGAGAGAGAGAGGGTATTATCGTAGATATCGTTGTTTTGGGTACAAAAGCTCCTCCAAAATTGAAAAATGTCCGAATACCTGGACGCAAGTACAAACAATAGAGACAATCAGACGATGGATATAGAAAGGAGAGATCGATAGCCACCTGCCGGCTGCCACTTGTTTGGTGCCGCACTTTGATCCGTTTTTTCGTTTCCAAATATGAAAAGGTTTTTATGGAGCTACGTTGAATATATTCACCCGAAAATAACACAAATTAATGTTATTGAATCTCTCGAGGTACTCATTAAATAAAAATTAATAAAAATAAAAAGTGGTTTCCGATATTATCGTAGTCTCTCAATGTTGTGTTCCCCACTATGATTCATCATACGACTGTCTTTTAAATCAGGTACTTAATAATAATGACCTCCATGAATTTATGTGCGCGAACCACTAATGTCTTCAGCTACAATAGTGTAGGGTCGATCCTAAGTAGTGTAAGGATAATAAGCTTGGGTCTAGAGCTTCTAGATAATTGGACCCCCAAATTTTGTAAAAGTATATACATTATATAAAATAAGATTAAATAATATATACGTCCACTAAAAAATAATATTCCATCTATATTAAAAATACCGTCTTTATAATTTTTTTAAATAAATTTTGATCATTAATAATTTTTAATATATATTAATAATAATATATTATAAAATATTTTTAATATGAATATAACATTTATATTTTTATAACATGATATATTAAACTTTAAAAAAATTAATGATGAAATTTTATTTTTAAAATACAAAGAAGACCTTGAAAGGTATAGCTCAAGAGATATGATTGAATCCAAAATGAGATTCGACTCTACAACATCCGAGGGAGGTGGTTGGAGGGAGATGATGCAGGTACTAAAGATGGAAATACACATTCAGCAGCTGGGGATGGAGATTCAATTCCGGATATTAGGGATTTGGGAATGTTGGCTTAATAAAATCAATAATAACTTTTTTTTTAAATCAGATCATGAAAATTAGACTATGAATGGCGACTTAATGGGGCGGTGGGTTTCTACTTAATGAATTCACGTATAAATATATGTAAATGGATATAAGTATCGTTGGAAGTATATATAAATAATTATAAATAAAGAAAAAAATATCTATCTAATTAAAAAATATATATGAATATAGTTTCCACACATATAAAAATCTTTATTTATATTCACACTCGTATTTTTATACATAATCATTCCTCTGAAATGTTATTATAAGTTTATTCTTCATTTCAAAATATATAAATATAAATGTTAATATACACGAATACCCTAAAATCTTTTAAAAGAGACCTAGCTGCAGCACAAACAAACTAACCGTCTGACACCACTTGCTTACTTTAATTCTAACTAGTAAGCGCCCGTTATGATAGCGGACGTCTTACTTCTCTCAAAAATGTCTGATAAAGCCATAAAAAAAAAAAAAAAAATGCTACTCGGTGGATACTCAGTACTTGGCGGATTCCGGTACAGACAGGCAAATTAATCTCTCTTTTTTATATGAGTAAATGGATTTATTCATTACAAGTACCAATAAAATACTTATACAAATAAAATATGTCAAACATTTAGACACCATTTCCTATGCCACATTCTACTCTAATTACAAAATCTCAACCATGCAACAAATTCTTACAGATTATAAATCATAAGCACCCACTCCACCGGACTCATCTACTTAGGCTAAACTGACACATACCCAACACTGTACATACGCCTGAACATCAAACGTCGAGGAGCACCAACAAACATCCAGCACAACCTATAAAAAAAACCTAGAATGTTGTTCCTTTAAATCAACAAGGGTGCAAATATCAACCAAACAAGGTTGTATTCCTAAAAACTTTGGTGTCAATTACTTATTTGACATTGTTTATGACTATCAAAACAGATTAATTAAGAAGTGATGGATGATAATCATAGACAAATAACATGAAGAAAATGATACCGATCGGTGATTATGAAGTCAATTAATTAAAAATAAACCTAGGATCAAATTTCAGTTGAAATTTCAAAGTAATTTAATAAATCAATTTATTTTGTATCAAATTTTTCAATACATTAAAAATAATTAGTCAAATTTAACCATTAATCTCTTTCAACTATTAAAAGGCATACTTAATTAAATCTAACAACTTATTTTTATGGCTAGAGACCTAAAAAATCAATAAAAACCAACTAATTCAATCGATTTCCTAGAATCACTAATTTACTTTCATAAGTCTCTAATTCCCATTTAATTTTTAAGTTATCATTTTAATTACTATCTTTAAATCCTAATTAACAACATAACTAAATTAAATTAGTCATAAAATTTTCTAATCCTGATTAATTAAATGCTAGCAATTGAATAATGCAATTCAAGTAACTCCAATAATAATTCAATTAGTTCATCAAATCAACAATGAAATCAAACTTAATTCAATCATAAAACATATGATTACTCATGCATAATTAAAATCGTAAAGTACAATAATGAAGTAAAATAAATAAGAGTAGAAGAGAAAAATAAGAGTTCAATAGATAAAATCATAGAGACGGAGTTCAATATGATGTTTTAATTCTTCAGAATTGATATTTACAAATTCAAAGTAATGATTTAATCTAGTGTGTTTTACATCAAATAGAGAATAATACATATAAAAATAGAGCAAAGAAGATGAATGAGAATCCCCTAATAATGCTCTAGGTCGTGCTAATTTAGGTCTGGAAAAGATTACCCCAAATGGAACCATCAATACAATAGATATTGTGCCAGAAAAAAAATTGACACTTAACATAGTTGTGTACCTCAACATAAGCAGACCGTGTTGGAGTTAGAAGCTAAGTATTCATGTTACAGTCTAATACAACCATGTTGATCAACACCAATAGGCCGTGTTGGCTCCAAAACCTTCATTTTTACCATGATTCTTGTTGCACTTCAACACTCCCGTATTGTTGGACACTAGGAGGTCGTGTAGATTCTTCTCATGCTTCTCTTGACTCCCACTTTACTCTAATTCGTTGTTTAGCTCCAACATTTCCTACATAACTTATGAAGAAAGAAATAACACAAACTAATGAGCTAAACTAGGCTAAATGTGATAAAATCACACCAGGCAACATGCAAATGAGGGTAAAAATGATATAAAAAAAATAGAAGTATTTGATTTTATTAGATACCAAAACAAGTACTATAAGTACTGAATAGATTCACAACCAAGCAATAGCTGAGACAAGACCTCATAGCCAAACAATGAGACTTGTAGTTTTAGCAAGGCCTTATTTGGCAGGAGAATCACCCACAACATTTGTTTCTGGTCTATGAAAATGCACCTTAAAATCATGCCACACCAATTTAGCATCAGTGTTATTATTAATACAAAAGGAAGCAAACTAGGGACCAAAGGGTAGGTTATTGCACCAATGAATGACAACTCTAAAGTTGGACTCCACCATGCTTCACAACTCCTTTATTCAATTCTTTTGCAAGGATAACCTCACTACTTCGTGAATTGCCATAGTATCCACCATGTTAATTTCTACCAAATCAATAGAGATGGGGAAAACACACCGAAACCTACCATGCCAATCATGAGCAACAACAACCACTAATGCCTTGGTAATATTAACGATTACATTGGTATTCCATTTAATCCATCCACCATGAGGTGATTGCCATTGATTTGTCATGCTAGAATGGATATTCTAAAGTATAGTGAGACTAGAATGACATTTAATAAAGCACTCAGGAACTCACAAAATTTCCTCTACAAAGTAAGGAAACTCAAGATACCAAACCTTCATCCACCATCCTAGGTGCCATAAGATCATCTGTAAAAGCTGCTTAATAGACTTCAAATTGCCTTAAAAAATTCTAGCATTTATTTCCTGTGAATTCCAATCTAAATATCACCCTCCAAATCAACATGTATTGTAGTTGATTGAATCAGCTTTGGTTATTAGGTTTATGACATTGGGAGTTGAAATATGCTAACATATAAATCGATAATAATTAAGTAAATGTAATTTCCTAGACATTCTCAATAGACATGATCAACCCTCCTAAAGTTGATCTACTTCCCTCGTTTATTAAGAGCATTTCATACATATCTCTCATTTGTTTATTATTATACCATACAGTTTTTCCTGTGTGCATTATTGTCAAGCAAAAAAAAAAACTCAGTTCTTGTTTTGTATGAGGGTAATAAGGGGAAAATTACCCCAATATTTTTCATATATTGTGTAGTATATTTGAAATTAAATAATTCTTTTTCAGACAAATACAAGTTTTAGATATTAATTTGACCGAAAATGGGTATTTCATAAAAAATATTTTTGTTATTTTTTAATACTTGATATAAAAGGTACAAAATAGGGAGATATTTTCCACCCTATTACCTTATACCAAACAAGCCCTTAATATACAGCTCGTACTTATCATAATGTGGTAGATCTCCTCCATCCTTTAGTTTTGGTGGCTGATTTTTAAATCTAGCTTTGTAAATAATATGGTTATGTAACTAAAAGAAATTAGAAACTTGGAGTACATGTTGAGAGATGGGTAATAGAGATCTACCAGGAGGGGCTTCATGTCAACCCTATATGCCAACCATTAAAAACAAGAAGGAAAAATTTTGAAGGTAGAATGGATACAGTTTAGTTTACATGTATACATAGATTTAAAATAAAATACCTCCATTTTTCAAAACCAAACCACAAGAAAAATAAGGAAAAATATATACAAAAACTTAATAGGATGAGGATATTACTGTCTCAAAGCTAAGTAAAATATTAGAAGAGCGTCAAATTTAAAACATAACAAAAATTACGAGTTTTGGTACAATCAGTTGACTAATTTACCATACTATTTGACTAATCTATCAATACCACTATAAATAAATATACAACTTTTCAGTCGACTGATTTGCCATATCAGCCGATTGGTTTTCTAGTTTGAAACATTAACTTCACAATTTTTTTTATTTAAAATATCATATAAAAATACATTTTAAATACAAGCTATTACAATAAGAGCCTCGTTCATTGATTTTGCACCAATTATCGACATTTATAGAGCTAAATTTGATTTTCAATCAAAATTTCTAAGCCGGCCGTTCTCCCAAGGAAGATGAATGGCATGGAATTACAATAACGTTGGGTTCGTTTATTTCTAGAAAATAATACGGCGAGAAAATACATACCTGATCTGGACTTGCCGGTCGCTTAAAACGCCAGTGACATGCAATGGTTCACAACAGTACATAAATGGATCACATCATCAATATGGATGCCACATTAGTCCATGGACTTGAAAAAGTTATGCAATCGAATATTCTAAAGTGTTTATATACACTTAATTCATCCCACTAACGTACTTGTGGGACCTAACACGCTTATAAATATGATAATAGATAATATAATGATAATGTTTTTTTTAATGACAGTACATTTGTCAAGATAAAATAGTAATAACAGTATAACAATAATGTACTTGACCTACATAAAAATCTCTTCCAAATAAATTAAAATACAAAATAAAAAATAAATCTCTCAAATGAATGATGGATCACCGCCCATAATACATGGGGCTATTAATTAATCTAATTAATCGGAATTATTATCATCAGCATGATAGGCCTCTTTAGATTTGACACGACAACGCTGCATAGAGTCATAGACAACTCGTAGACCATGGCTCAACGCCACATGGGCTCTAACGTGTACGTTTTCTCTATCCTTAGATTAAATACTTCTGTCTGGCTTGAATCCACGATCAAAATACGAAAGACTGGAGTCGGCCGCCGGATTCCTTTGAAATTCTGTGTGCACGGCTGCATGCGGAAATATCAAATGCCAAACCGCGGGAACTCATGGCCTGGGGACCGTACGCGCACGCTGAGGTATATATATAAGTAAATTATAAGAAATAACGTCTACTAATAAATATTAGCTTCTGAATACTAAAAATTTTAGATTTAAACACCCCTCTTTTATTTTTTATTAGTGTAATATTTTTATGATGCCACTATTTATAATATAATTTATATTTAGAACCTTTATTAAATAAAAAAATAAGAAATATTTAAAGGTACATAATCACCGATAGACATAAAGTATTCACTAAAAAATATGATGTGAATGTTAGATTAATTAAAAAGTGATTTTTAGTATGAAATCAAACACAGAGTACATAATCAACAATGCAAACATAAATAAAGACAAATAATCATCAATATTATGCGTAGTACATAATCATCTCTCTTGATAAAATAATGATAATTAAATACATCTTATAAGATACATATGAGTATTTATTATATTACAGAATATATATATATATATATTGATATATTGATATTGTAGAAGAATACATATCTATATAGAAATGTGTATCATACTATTAAAATATGTGTACTCTTACCCTAAAAAATGTATATTAATGTTCTGAAATATTTATATTTGTTTTGTTGGAAGAATCCACATTCATAAAAAAAAAATGTGTATATAGTACCAAAAGATATGTATTGTTATACTAGAAAATGTGTATTACATTTTAAGGCATATAGATTTATCCTTACACTTTGTATGGATAAAAATATGTCCATTTATCTAATGAAAGATATACATATATTTATAAAATATGCATTTATATTATAGAATACGTGTATTTTTATTTTTGTCTTTAATACATGTCAGTATGTGTTTCTATTTATAGATAAAAATGTATTTTTTATATAATTATTTTACTTTTTAAAATAACATAAATTAAAGATAACTAATTTTAAAAGCTTGTGAGAATAATGGCATTATCTAGTTGTCTTATTGTTGATGTCCAACTTTCTTTGCTCCTAGAAAGGTGATTTACCCATCATTGGGTGATGATTGTTTGAAAGATTTTCACAAAAATTCAGCTCCAGTCATTAACATTAAATAAGTTTAAACATAAAAATCTTAAGATATAACCTCACATAGTTCGAGAAAAAAAAATACAAATTGAATCTTTACTCGAAAAAGAAAGGTCAAATAACTAATTAAAAAAACTTTCAATAATTTGCAACATTTTTTTCAATCATTGTCTCCTCATTTAATCACAAAGTGAAAGGTTATAGTAGAGAGCATGCCATAAAACTAATAATTACTATCCCCTCTATTTGAAATGAATTGAAATTCTTACTTTGAATTTTTGGTGATATGTCTTTACGGTTAATGCTTGTCAAATTTAAACTTAATGGTGGTCAAACTAGAATTAACCTAAAATACATATCATCAATTTTAAAGTTGTACTCCTTATATATTTATTAAAAATGTATAAAAAACTCTTATTTCATAGTAAGAACATACAAAAATAGTATATATGTATGTGTATATGTATATATATCTTATAAAGAGTAACCTTGTAAAAATTTTAATACGAACTAAAAAGAAATAACATACAAATACGTTGTAACTTACAACCAAATAATTCTTAAAAATTATTTATTCATTGCAATATTAATAAAATCATATATAAATAATAAGATAAGATAGAGGTAATACAGGAGATAGTATCTTATTCATTCATATGTATGATTTCTCTTTCATTTACAATTCAGAGTAAGAACATATAAAAATAATTTAAAAAATTAAAATATCTTATAAATAGTAACCTTGCAAACATTTTAGTGTAGTAAAAGAAAAAATAACATAAAAATATGTCGAAAATTACAGCCTAATAATTTTTCAAAAGTTATTCATCTACTGTAATATTAAGAAACTCAAATATAAATAATAAGACAAGATAGATGGAAGAGCTAAGAGATTCTCTTATTCATTCATACATATTATTTTTCTTTCATTTACAATTTATCATATCCCATATATATAGCATATATACTTATCATATGAATTATAAGAGAAGGTTAAGGAATATAGAAGGAGATGAAGATTTGGGGTTGCAATCATAAAGGAGAAAGTTGTTATAAGTAATGGTAATAATATAAGTATTAAACCAAAGATTTAATACAATACATATTAATAAAATTATATATCCAAATAAGATATTTACAGCATTCCCTCTTAAATATACGTCTTTGTTATATTTACAACACTACCCTTTAAGAGTACATATTTGAAATAATATTTCATTAAACATTACTAGAAAAATCCAGTGGGATAAAACAATAGTTACGAAAAATAGTATAGTGTCTCCCCTCCCTCAACTTAGTACATCTCATTTACATATAATATTGCATATGATTATGTTTTTATATACGAACACACTTTGATAGTGTCAACATTTGAAACTTCACTAATAAAATCTGTCTCAAGGACAAAAATATGGCTTATGTACAAAGACATGGGTCACAAAATTGACTTTTAAATCATTCCGTAAGAATACCCACTTATAGTTAATTGGTATGACACCTTTAAATGTTGGAATTCCTATCCATATAAATCATGTTTATTAAGCAGATACATTTGAATATTTCAACTCATCAATCATTTATCTAGTGACATTTCACATTAAATCAACGATAATTCTCAATTTTATAGGTAAAGATATCAACAATATCTACCTCATACCATCTTACATCGGTGTAAGGATAATTCATTGACAGTTATTTCGTTGGTAGAATCTATTCTCATATTCTATCTATATGGACATGCTAACTCATTGTGGCAAGTTTTATATTTTTGTAAATATTATAACTCTTCTTTCGATGATTCAACCATTTGAACCTATATCATATGCTTTTAGCATTTTGTGTCATACTTGTGATAAACTTATCTGAAGTCACCACATAGACTTCAATATAAGTTGGAACTTTAGTCATTAACACTTACAACTTTCATAATTTCTTTGCTATAATAACTACAAGTTATAGCTAAGATACATCTAGCAGAACAAGTATCATCAAGTGTACCAAATGAGATTGGTATAGTGGTAAAGACCAACTCCAAGGTACCAAAGGTCCTAGGTTCGAATCCCCCTCCCCTATCTCGGTATTTTAACACCTTTATAATGTTGTTACCTATATAGTAATTTGTAATTGCCTTTATGGACCCCTATGAATATTTTAAAAAAAAAGCATCATCAAGTGTATATTGACTATCTCTTTAGGTCCATATTTCATGGAAGAAGTCTTTTGAGTGCTTGCTTGCTTTATAATTTCAATATCCTTTTCTTTTCCCCTGAGGATAAGGAAACTACCATTCCTAATATTCTTTATGGTTAAATTTCATATCCATGGGCGAGTGTAGGCACATATAAGTCACATCCAATTTTTAAAAATAAGAATCAAGTTCATTCCAATTAACATAGCTTAAGGGATGATGTGATATGTGATTGGTACATACCAAAACCTTTACAAGCATATTAATATATCACTTCTATACCTCACTAGAAAGGGGTTATAGATTAAATGCATAATCAATCACTATCTTAGGTCATCTTGTTTCCAACTTAAAGCATTGATTGTATTTTTATCCCAATCGAATAGTTATTTACTTTTGTGCCAATGCAACAATATTATTTGCAAAATATAACCTGTGACCTTGCATTTATGCATAATTATATACCATGGTCTATTTACTTGGTCCACATGTGTCAACTTGAATTCTATCAAGTGAATAAAAGATTTTTTTTCTTTCTTATATTATCATTATTGAAAAATTTGCCAAGATTAATACATTGTGGATATGAGATCATCAATTAAAAAGATTCTTCGCAATTCTAAGTGGTTGCTTGTGTAAATTTTAATGATCTTTCTTGTCATTGATGCACTAGTTTAATCTCATTTCTTATGTCATAAAGATAATAGTTTATGGTCTACGAACATTTGGATAGTGAAATATTTTGATTTTTCATATATACTAGGATTAATTCTAACCAATCTTGATGGTAGCAATACCATCATATAGTCATAGACCATAGAAAGTTCTCCAGGAATTTATCTACAATATCGAGCACAAATTTTCTATCTGATTGTTTCTTCAGAAAATCCTTTTATAAGTTTATCATGTCACATACATGTGTACATTATTTTCAATTATAAGCTCATAAAATACTTTATCCTTAAAATATAATGTATAATGACATTTCAATCAGATAAATTGATCTTCTAGATTGTAATAAGATGAGAAGCCTTTAGCATCTATCATTAAATTAATTATATCAAATGTAAAAATTTATGTTTCAACCATTAAATTAATAACTAAATGGGAAGGCTCAGGCTTCAACCATCAAATTTCTCTACCCATTAAAACTATAATATATTAGGGATACTATTATAAATATTCCAATCATTACAATGGAGGAGGAGAGTTGATTATGGTAGGTTTTAACCACTACCAATGATGAAGTGGGCACATAGTATCATGAATAAATAGCTAACAAATTATGCACAAAGCCATCATCACTACTTCTTGATTAGAAAAAATATTTTAAATATCAAAAAAATTAAAATTACAAAAAAAATGCAAGAATCAAAATTTTATAAATAAACGGGAAAAAATAAAATTAGTATTGGGATCTACAGACTACCAAATAGTTTGATCTTTTGGATTAAAATGTACTTTAGATATTGAATACCATATGATCTTCTTGATTGGTATTACATAAGTTTTAAAAGATTTTCAACTATTTGATTTCCATGATCGAATTACACATAAGATATTCATCAAATTTTGATCATTTGATCTTCGGAATCCAACTGTACATATGGTCTTCAAGTCCATTAAATCATTAGGTAAAGTTTATGGCTTCCACATCAACTTTGCTAATATCATTGGGTCCAAATTTGTAAACAATATAGTTGATTGGGAGCCTAATGCTCTTACCAACACTTGTGTAATCTTACATCCATAATTCAGATATGTGGAAAAAAAATTAGCCATTTATGGTAGACCTACATTAACTTTAGGTAATGGAGGTTTGAACATTATTCTTTAACCAACTTCATATGATGAGATATATATGTAGTGATGGATGATTTACTACTTATCCATTACTTTCATACCATTATTTTTTAACCAACTTTATATGATGAGATATATATGTAGTGATGAATGATTTACTACTTATCCATTACTTTCATACATAAGATGATGAGAGATGAGACTGGCAATCCATTACCTTTAAATTTACATAATTTTTTGAACATTTCCACTTTAGGTGTCTTTCCATTATCTTCAAGTGATGGAGACCTACATATGGTGATGGACAATATGGCCATTATTCCATCATTTTTTATATTTGAATTAATCATATTATATCCAATTCAAGTTTATTAAAAGGGATACTTTTAGCCTTCTACCATTATTTACATCAACTTTTCATCTCATAATTGGAAGTAAAGCCATCATACATCAATGATGTGTATAGAAATTACCAACAATCATAGTATACACATGTGGTGTAATTAGTTTTATGAAACTTCAAAAGTATAAATGAAATATAATAATCATAATTAAGAGAAATTTAATACGTTAGATCTCACCGTGCGTACAAAATAATTAAAATTGGCATCAAATGTAATGATTTCACACAATCCAAATTTAATGCCAATTTACTTTTCTGGCACTACCAATCGTGTCCTCTATACAAAATTCCATTTTGAATATGATCATATTTTCTCATAGAGAAATAATTTGTCTCAAGGATCCATTTTCACTGTGTTTCATCAATGATGAAGAAAGTTAGCACTAATAGGATTTTATAACCATATTAATAATAATATATTTGTACTAATAACATGTTGTAATAATTAGAAGCTCAAATATAGATAATAATACAAGATAGAGGGAAGAGAGGAGATAGTCTCTTATTCATTCATACATATGAGTTCTCTTTAATTTTAATTCATCATATCACATATGTATAGTATCTATACTTATTGCATCAATTTTGAGAGGAGGTTGAGGAATACAGAAGGGGTGGAGGAGATGAAGAGTGGGGCTAGCAATCATAAAGAGGAAGTGTGTTACAATTATTAGCAATAATAGGAGTATTAAATCTTAGATTTAATACAATACACATTCATAAATTGTACATCCGTAATATATAAATAGGATATTTACAACATATAACTAATGACATAAAGGCTATAATAATCAAATTATTTAAATCATAATATGTGCACATTCAATCTATCTTTCATGATCCATAATGGCCAACACTAATTCCATATAAATAGTAGTAATTACAATTATAGCAAAAAAATTAATATGTGTTTATAATTCATAATATTTGGTCAATTGTTCACTTAAACACCATCAAATACTATATGTTTTAGATAATTATATTTAAATTATTACACCCTTATTTTTAGTACTTAAATTTTTTATTTTGAAATGGTTAATTGCAGAAGCTAAAACATTGAGTGTGAAATGTTACTACCACACTTAGTATATATCTAGTTCCTTTACTATTCTTATACCAAGTGTAGAGAAATATTGTTCTGCTTAAATTAATAACAACAATTGTTAGAACATAATCAAGGTTACATTATAGATGAACGTACTTCCAATAATATAATATCAGACAATGATAACAAAAGACGAATGAAAAGAAACACAAAAGGTATACAAGAGTCCAAGGATATCTAGATCGAAAGATTTCAAAGCGAACACCGGATAGTGCTATCTCTTAATCCCAACCCCTAGCCATCAAATAGTACCCTCAAAGCAATCATGCAAAGTCACAACTACCCATTAAATAGGTATGGTACCATGAAATGAAACCAAGTAGTACAATAATATTGATTAAACCCATTACACAACACTAATTATGAAAAGGTCATATAGAGCATATAGAGGTTGTCACAAGTGGATGTGACATAATACATCAAATCATACATACAAGAACATAACATAAATATGTTGAATCATATATATAATGAAAAATAGGATAACATGCCATAACATATACATTACTAAGGGTGTTCCATGAAGAGAAGACACCAAATGAATATTAACTAATTTTCATGACTATTACATTATATCTCATACTTTTAACAACCTTACTATTAAACTCTGAAAGTCCATGGGTAAGGCACAAAGGCAAATACTAACCACAGGTAGGGCCCAAAGGCAACTACCTACCACAGGTAGAGCATGAAGACAACTATCAACCATATTCATCCACTTCAAATCTAATAACAAACAATGGTTGCTTCTATTTTTAATTACTCAAGAGCATATAATAAATAATCTAGAGACATAACAATATACCAATACACGAGGTATCACAATACCCTCCAACCATTCAACTTAGAGACATGACATATAATGCCCTAAATTTTAGCTAATCCTAGTCCCGAGTATTTAATATCATAACCTAATTCTAACTTTGGAAAATTTATTTTTCGATCTTATCCTAACTTTCTAAACCTAAATCTTAGCTTAACCCTAATTTTTATTTCGAGTTTCTTCCATTTTTAATGACTTAAGGGGATACAATAAATAATCTAGAGACATAACAATACATCGATGCACAAGGCATCATAATACCCTCCAACCATTTAACTCGGAGACATGACATGTAATGCCCCAAATTTTAGCTGACCCTAGTCCTGAGTAATTAATATCATAACTTAATTCTAACTTTAGGAAATTTATTTTTTTGTCTTACCCTAACTCCCTAAACCTTAAATTTAAATTAAACCTAATCTTATCTTGCCCTCTATCCCATTAATTCCCCCTCCTCAACTTAAGGATTTGCATTGAAAATTTTGGCAGATCGAACCCTCAACTCTACGTATGTGTGTGTATAAACCAAGCATTTAATGCTACTATCCCCTCTCAACTCTCCCTTTTGAGTCTGCAAACCAACACCATCATCTTCTTACTCCTTCACCTCCTCCTTGCTACCATGAAAACCACCACAAAAAGTCACCTCTAGCAATCCCAATTGAATCACCCCACTCCCATTCGGTCACCCATGTTGAGCCTCACCCCTATCCATTGGCTAAGACTACTGGTGCAACCCCCTCCCCTTCAGCATCCTACACAACAACCCCTTCTTTTTTCTTCCTCCTTAGCTGCGGTAAAAACCACCCCACCACCTTTCTATTATTTGGCAACTTCAACCGCAACCCATCACCTCTATTTTCTATAGCCTACACCAGTGCCCCTCCCTCTATTTTTGGCATCCATCTACCGTAGCAACACCTCCTCCATCCTCGACCATTCCAGCTGGTGCACCCCTCCATTCTTCGACGGCATGCGCTAAAAACATCATCACCAACTTTGGCTACTTTCTACTGAAACAATCACACCACCTTTGGCCATTTCCACCAAAGCTGCCCTTTTTTGGTAGCAACAACTGAACACATCAGCCTTCCTTCGACCAACATAACTAAAACCTCTCCTTTTTACACCATTTTGGCTAAAACTCCCTTGGTTTGGTTGTTTTCTTTTCCTTCACCCTCCCATTCTACACAGTGAGGTGTTGGATCTATTCCACCAGATGATAATAATGGCTTGAGTGTGTTGTCCCTAAGAGGTGATTCAAATCATTCCACCTATTTAAAAATAGTGGGGGTCCCCAAACTCAACGTAAATAAAAGAATAAAAATGATTATATATAATAAAGAGGCACGGGTCAATATTTACCTTACAAGGCTTTATGTGTTTTGTACGCGTACTTATGATCTGCTATGAATGTATATTTTTATCTGAATCCCCATCTTGAAATTATTCTTATCTAGCTTAGTTTATAACGTACTGACCACCTTTTCATGGGTGCTCCTCATTCCTACAAGTATATGAGCCTGATGCTTTTGTGTAGGCCTTTGAGGACCAGTTGGATGATTTTGCTGCTTTTAATCCATTCTATAGGGAGGAGTGACTTTTATCTGTACTAGATATTTGGGGGGAAAGTCATGTATCCAGATGATGTTTTACTCGGATGCCTTTGGGACTCCTCAATCCATTTTATCCCTTTTGTTATATTTTGTTGTTGTATTATAAAATTAACCTCCAAACTAATATTTGTATTTATAAAGTTTCTCCCATTTCGAATTACTTTGTTTTACTATGAACGATTTTAGCCTTGTGATTAATGTAAAAATGGTATTATAAATAGGAATTAAGTTAATTACGATGGTAACAACCAATATTTTGATTATATGCTTTCATTGTAAATAAAAAAATTTTAGTAGTAAAATTTGGGGTGTTACAAGTTGGTACCAGAGCTTTGGTTTTGATTATTTTATTTTGAATTTAGTTTTAAAATGATCCCTCATCTGATTTTATTGATCTATTTCTTATTTTTAGAAAAACTCAATTCTTCTAAAATCATGATTAACTTGCGAGGAATAAAAAACAAGTAGCCTAGGTGGCCCTTGAATGTAATTATATGTTAGTAAGATAGGATTATTTTTCCTAACGCGCCTCTTGTTTTGAAGTTAGTTCAACACACTTAATGATCGTGTTGGTTGTTTAGAGGAGACCTTTGAGGCATTTATTTAGTTCATCCGACACTTGCCTCAGCCTCAGGTGCCACCACCACCTCCTCATTACCCACATGAGGGTATCATAGAAGACTGGCTTCGAAGGGTAACGAAACATCATCCCCGACCACTTTTTGAAATGAGGACTCGATTATCATGGAGGGATAGACTCGAGACATGGATAGGACGTATGAGGTAGTTGACTATCCACCTGCTTGGAGGGCAAGCATTATAGATTTCTTCTTGCAAGGAGTCGCTGACACTTGGTGGGTAGGTTATCGTGCTCTAAGGGGACTACCAATTTTTTGGGAGGACTTCAAGATGGTGATTAGCACTAAATTTTATCCCAAGATTCTTAAGAGGGATAAGCTGAAGGAGTTCATATAACTGACTTAGGAAAGCATGACTGCCAGGCAATATCACGCCCGGTTGATTGAGTTTTTTATGTTCACACCAGGGATAGAAGCTAGTGAGTCCACAATGGTCTATTGGTTTGAGGAGAAGGAGATCCATTTTAGCATTTGGAGGATGACCTATACCATAGCTTCCTAAGATTTGGCCATATTATTCGAGCGGATGTGTGTCACCGCTACACTAGTTCAAGTGCAAACTTCCATATTAGGTAAGAGAAAGATAAAGACATAGGGTTCTTGAGGCAAAATCAAGTTTTGGGGAGGCGGACCTCCAAGATTTCAACAGTGGGATCAGAGCCAGCTTTAGGGAGGTCAACTCCAACACTAGGGTCAGACAAGTAGTTAGAGTAGATTTTCAGGTCACCCGAGGCACTTCTTGTGATAATCTATGGTCGGGATCATCTAGGAAGAGACTGTCGGGACACTCTTATTCAATGTAGGACATGTGGTCAACTGGATCACTAGACATTTGAGTGCTAGCATTAGTAGGGTACGTACCGACAGTAGGGACCGTTGGTACCACAATAGCAGACATACCAACATCTGTCCTACCAGCCATAGCAGCAGCAACAGAGGGTACTTTCCTTACCCACCGGTCAGTCTAGGGAGGCTAAGGGGAGATCATAGGGGTCTTGTCCATTTCCTCAAGGAGGAGGATAAACTCAGGGTTTTAGAGGGTATCATGGAGGATACTAGGGAGTACAGCTAGGCGGGCACCAAAATGTAATTAACCAAACAAAGGCTAACCAATAGTTAGATGCGGTCATTGGTACGTTTTCCATCCTCTAGCTACCATCTTATGTATTGTTTGATTTGGGGGATTCTTTGTCATTTGTATCTTCTACTTTTATTACTAGAGCTATTTTGTCTCTATCTTCTACTGTATATATTTTTGTGATGTTTCCTTCTAGGGATAGACTGGATTGTACTAGGTTTTACTAGGACATGGACTTATAGATAGGCGTGATAGGCTTCCTATTAGACCTGGTTGAGATGAACCTTTAGGATTTTGATATTTTCTTTGGGATGGATATGTTAGGGTGGTATAAGACAGTGATAGATTGTTCACAGGAGCGAGTTATGTTACGGGGATATTAGTGTGCTAGGGTATTTTATTAGAGATGCAATCCTAGGCCTATGACAAAGTTTGTATCTACCCATAAGTTGTATTCATTGGAGTAGAAGGGTTATCCCATATATTTGTGTGGGGTTCAAGAGCTAAAAAAAGACGTGTTATCATTTGGGGATATTTTGATTTCTTAAGAGTTTCCATACGTGTTTCTAGAGTAGATTTCAAGCATGCCATCAGTACGTAAGATTGACTTCACGATTAAGTTAGTATTGGGGTCCAAGCCTATCTCGAGGGCACCCTATCGGATGGCATGGGTAGAGTTGAGGGAGTTGAAGGCTTAGCTGGAGGACTTGTTAGCTCATAGGTATATTCATCTGAGTGTGTCCCAATGGGGAGCACCAATTCTATTTGTAAAGAAGAAAGACTAGACCCTTCATTTGTGTATCGACTATCGGGGTTTAAACCAGCTAACAGTGAATAACCGCTCTCTGCTAAAAGGGATTGATGGCTTATTTGACTAGCATCGGGGCACTTTGATCATCTCAAAGATTGACTTAAGGAATTGATATCAGCAATGGCGTATCACCAAGGCTCATCATGAAGATGGTCTTTAGAACATAGTACAAGCAATATAAATTTACGGTGATGCTATTTGGGCTCATCAATGCTCCCGCCATCTTTATATACTTGATGATGAGGATTTTTCAGATAATATTTTGGTTTACTCTCAGAGTAGAGAGGAGCATGAGCAATACTTGTGTACAATATTGTCACTCTTAGAGAGCATAGATTGTATGTAAAACTCTCTAAGTGCAAGTTTTTGCTTTGGATAGTTGTATTTTTGGGTCACGTGGTGTCAGTAGGAGAAATAGTCATGGATTCAACAAATATTTTGGTAGTGACTGAGTGGAAGGCACCCACTAGCGTCCATGAGGTTCAGCGTTTCTTGGGTTTAGCTGGATACTACACACACTTTGTTCAGGTCTTCTTAAAGGTATCTCATCTCTTGACAAATCTTCTAAAGAAGACGACAATGTTTTAGTAGGATGATATGTGTGAGGGAGTGTTCTAGGAGTTAACGAGGCACTTTACTACAACACTGGTTTTTACTCTACCATTGGGATCATATAGGTTTGAGGTCAACCATGATACGTCGAAGAACTCACTAGGTTGTGTATTGATGCAGCATGGTAAAGTAGTAGCTTACTCTTCTCATCAGTTAAAACAACATGAGCAGAACTACTCGATGTATGATTTAGAGTTGGCAGCCACTGTTTTTGCGCTAGAGGCATTATTTATGTGGGACTTAGAATATATTCTACACTGACCATATGAGCCTCAAGTATATATTTACTTAGAAAGAGTTGAATATGAGATGGAGGAGATAATTAGAGTTGGTGAAGGACTATGATGTCGAGTTGACCTACCACAAGGGTAAGGCCAACATTGTTACTGATGCTTTAAGTAGGAAGACCACACTTTTTGAGTACTTTTGATGTGGCTTGATGGTCCACCATGGTAATCTTAAGGCAAGGATGTGTGTTTTAATGATTACACCGATGATTTTTAATGAGATCCTAGTGGGACAACCTGGGGATGTTAAGCTCGAGATGATTTAGCCAAAGATTCAATATAGTTGAGCTGAGGGATTTTGGAGTCACGAGGGTAGCAGTATTCACTACAAAGGTCGATGGTGTATACCACATAGTTGCGCTGATATGAAGCACCAGATATTAGAGGAGGGTCATTGTACCTCGTGTGCCATCCACCTAGGAAGGTATAAGTTGTATAAAGATCTCAAGAGAATCTACTAGTGACCTCGTATGAAGCAAAAGGTAGTAGAGTTTGTGTCAATATGTTTAACCCATTGGGTTAAAAATAGTGGGACCCCATACTCATTATGAATAATAATATAATTTGAGATAAGTAACCTGATAGATAGGATACTAATAAATAAGTGGAAGAGTATGTGAGTCAGGACCAAGGTGTTGGATCCATTCTACCATATGATAATAGTGACTCGAGTGTGTTATCCTTGAGAAGTGCTTCAAACCGTTCCACCGATTTAAGAATAGTGGCTTAGGAGCGTTCTACACTGAGAAGTATTGGTTATGTTCCACCAGATGATAATCGTGGCTCGAATGTGTTATCTCTGAAGGGTGTTTCAGACCGTTTCACCTGTTTAAAATAGTGGGGGTCCTTAAACTCACTGTAAATAAAAGAATAAAAATGATTATAAATAATAAAGAGGCCTGGATTAGTATTTACCTTACAAGGCTTTATGTGTTTTGTATGTGTACTTATTATCTGCTATAAATATATGTTTTTATCTATATCCCTATCTCGACAGTATTGTCACCTTACTTAGTATGTAGCATACTGACCACCCTTTCATAGGTGTTCATTCCCATGGGTAGAGGAACCTAATGCTTTTGTGCATGCCTTTGAGGACCAACTGGATGATTTTGTTGCTTTTGATGTATTGTATGAGGAGGAGTGAATTTTATCTGTACTGCATGTTTGGGTAAAGATTCATGTTATTCGGGTTATTTTTACCCGGATAACTTTTGGAATCTTTAATCCATAGTATCCCTTTTGTTATATTTTGTTATTGTATTCCAGAGTTAACCTCCAAATTAATTTTTATTTATTTATAAAGCTTCTTTCATTTCTAATTACTTTATTTTACTATTAATGGTTTTAGCCTTATGATTCATGTAAGGATGGTATGGTAAATAGGACTTACGTCAATTATGGCGGTAAAATCTCATATTTTTATTATATGCTTTCGCTGTAAATTAAAAAAAATTGAGTAGTAAAATTTAGGGTATTACATGGCAACACATTAGTCATGTTAGCATACTAATAAAAACATAATACCCTCCAACCTAGGACACTTAATCATTAAGTATCGATGCCCCCTATAAGACTTATAAATCACCTATAGGATAAACTAGGGCCTTACTGGGGTACTACAACACACTAATGAAACCAAACCAATTCAAGGACTCCTACCTCATGTCTAAGTAGCTCATGCCTTTTACTTTAAATATTGATATTTTTTAGTGATAATACAATATCCCTTAATACACAACAAATATAATCCCACACTTAACCTTTTTTTCCTTTATTTTCAATAATTCAAGTTAACTCTAAAGCCAAATTTCCAATTCAAAGTCAAAGCCAGCACCAAGGTTAACCTAGGATTCCATTAAAGCAATCATAATTCAAGTATTTACATTTAGGCACATTAGATTATAAATGGTCAAAATGTCCCTATAAGTGATTTACTTACCAAATTCTCTCTTTAATACCATTTATTGTTAGAACTAATTAAAATTCATGGCATGGTTAATAGCATTAAAATAACCACTTTAGCGTAAACTTACAATTACAGAAAATTTCGTAAATGACAAAAATACCCTTTTACCCTTAAGGCACATTTAAAACTATTTAACACATAAAACCCTAATCATGCATATCTAAAATATGATATTTCACATACAACTCATGCTCAACATAATACAACACTTATTAGGCATACATGTTAGAAATTATAGATATCATGTAAAAAAAACTAAAATACTCCTAGAATATGCAAAACTTTAATCCCTTATAACTTTACCTAAACATACTCAAATATCAACATATTATATAATGAACTTTACTTTAAACATATGGGGAATGATATAGTAAACTCAAAAATAAAAAAGAAGGTCTCATCTAGGACAAACTAGCCTTTGGCCGAGCTATCCCTACAACACATGCATAATTATCTTCTCACAAACAACCTTATTATAGCATGTTATCATACACATATTAAAGTACATGATTATAACATTTTCATACACAAATTGACATGGTCACATACTTGAAGAAAATAATAACCATAACATGTGATTGCATATTTTCATGGAATTATAAAGGAATATAGATTTCACTTAATCATAACATAGAAACCCTAAAAAAAATACTATCACCTAATTTTTATACAATCATTATGAGCATATGAGTTACCTATTTCTAAGAAAGAAATGCAAAAGGAGAAAAGGAGTACCATAAGCCCTAGCTCCTAACTATACATTTTCCTCCTTAAAAAATTATAATAAAATATCCAACAATATAATTAAAATCTACCATAACAAAAATAATGAGACCATAACAAAATAATAAGACAACAATAATAATCATAAAAAACATGGGGAAAAGAGTCATACCCAAAAATGGATGGTGCAAGAAGAGGAGAAATATAAGAAAACAACTTTATCTAATTTTCTTCCAAATCTGACACTCATATCTTTAAGAAAGAGATAATAAGACTCGATCAAGGATCAAGAGAAAAATAGCCGACAAAGAAAATGAAAGGAGAGAGCAAGAAACAATAATTGTTTGGATGAATGAAGAATTAAGGCGTAAAGGCAAAAGGATAAGGCATGGGGCTCAAAAGTTGGCTAGGAGGAGAGAAAAGAGGTTAATCCAAAGTTGTTTCACCAACACTTAAATGAAATGTTGAGTTTAAGTTCAAAGTTGGGTAAAATGTGAGGTGAAGTGAAGTGATTATAACTAAGATCTTGGATAATGTCAAATGAACAAGAAATATTAGATGATCCAAGGTGATGGAAGGTCAATCGAAAGTCAATGAGAACTAAAGAAAGGGCTAGCAAAATCAATGCAACATAAAAAAAAATATACACAAAAATTTTGCAACTCGGTGCTTTGATGAACCTCGGTCAACCGCCCTGGAACCCCTAGTACTACCGGATCTTCCTCAACGCCTGGTCGTATGGCCTACAAGCTCTGATTTTTTAAAAACTAAATTGAAAAATCATGAATATCATGAATTATTTTGAATGTTTTTTGGGATTTTTTTAAAAAATAAATAACATTATAAGCTTATGAATTTTCTTTTTATTTTAAAAAAGCTAGAAAATTACAGAAAAAAGAAGAAGATAAAATATAAATACTTTTCAATTCATTTTATAAATATAGCCGATATCTAAAACTTTACTATCTTAGTAATTTAAGATTAAAGATATAGAAGAATGTTAGAATAAAATTTCGAAAATTATTCGTAACATTCGGTGCTTTTTTTCCCGATGATTTGTAACATAATACGATGGTTAAGTAAAATATCACGACATGTTAGGAAATTCAAGTGAAATTTATCCTCATATTGAACGTTAGATTTTCCATAGGGAAGAAAATTAGTAATACCAAATGAAATGGGGCCTCGGTGTCTCCATTTGCTGGTAAGTAACTGGATAAATTACTTCTTGACTCTGACAAATCACGAAGCTACATAATTTACTACCTCTGACATATCTTTCTTTCTGGTGCTTCCGGATGCACCTTCCACACGTGTCAGTACAGTAGATCCATATGCCTCATCTTACTGGTAAATTCGTTTGCTGTGCTCTCAGACTAAACGGCTGTTTTATCGGTCGTTTCCAGCCCACAGCTTTCTTTTGCTACCCACGTCGGTATCATATCCCCGTCGGCTCCCCCACCGCAACTGCATCCTGCTCCTGGGTCCCCTTGCTTTAACCCAATCCACTTTCCCCTTAGGCTTTAACCCAACTCCCACCATTCGTCAACCTAACTCTGGTTGAGTTAAAAGGTTCTGTTCAAGTTTTAGGTTCATCCACTTTAATTTTAAAATACCACCAAAATTATCGTCATTAAAATATTTCGCGATTCTTTCTCGCTGCCTTCATTCACTCACCGTTCCTAATTTACTATAAATACAGGGCTCGAGTTTAGCTAGGTTTGCCGAATTCACTAGCCAAACCCGGCTTATAAGGATAACTACAGATATCCCTCTCTCCCTTCATCTCTCTAAACGGAAAAAATGGCGGCTTCTGCTTCCTCTAGAAGATCAAGCGGACCAGTACTCCGCTCTCTCTCACCATCCGGAAGATTCCACAATCCTCATCACCACCATCATTCCGTCTCCTCCTCATATCCTCGCTCCTCATCCGGCTCCCCGTTCGCTTCGTCAACTTCCAGTTTTTCTTCCCGTTCGGCCACCTTCTTTCACAGATCAGCCTCTCCTACGCGCGTGAATCTGTACGGCGGTGGTCCGTCTTCATCAACATCTACCTCAATCCGGTTCTCCATAGACCGTCCGATCTCTCCCAATCGATCGATTTCCGCCTCCTCTCCTCGTAGTCACGTGGTACAGCGGCGAGGAGCCCGGACTCCGGCGGGAGGAGCTCAAAAAAAGACGTGTATGTGTTCCCCGACGAATCATCCTGGTTCTTTCCGGTGTAATCTACACAAGCATAGTAATAATCATCAACAGCAGGCGCCGTATCAGTCTCGACTGAATGCGAGGAGGTCAGCCATGACGAATTCGCTAGTCAGAATTGGTACTGTTGAAGGTGATTTGGTTAAACGTGCTTTGGCGGCGTTGATACGGCCTTCCTCCCATCAGCAGAAAAGGAGAGAGGCATTCCAGCCTGGGCCGAGTCGGCTCTCGGCTATGTCCAGAGCCGAGGATTAGGAGTAAATTTTAAATTTGGCAAAGTAAGTAATGGAATTTTCTTCTTTTTTTTTGGCGGATTTCGCTGCTTTGAGTATGCGATGACGGCGGTTATCGTGGAGGTGGAGGCGTCAGATTCCGGCGAAGTCGGTGGCGTTAATTACTTCCCGGCTGGATCGCACACCGACGGATGAGGTGGTAGAGGATGTTCGGAATCGGGACCTTTTTTTTTTATATAATCTGGTGACCGAAGACTTTTTTGATTTGAGGGCAAAGTTTGTATATACAATCTCCGGAAAAAAAAAATGAAGGTTATGGAAAATTATCATCAGTGGTGAATTTTCATTTCTCGGACATTTCAGACCTAATAATTTAATTTTTTATCATTGATTCTGAACTGACACAGATCTAAACTTAGATTCCATCTAAATCAGATGGCAGTGGTGATGAATTCAGGATTATTCCATTAACCTCGATCATTCCTGACGCCGTTTACGTATCGTCGTCCTGTTTATCGTTACGTTCTCCGTTCCGTTTGCAGTCATCCGTATGCGTCGTATCGTATGTCTGTGGTATGTATATGCCGTATGTATGTATCATCTGTTTTATTCGTATTTCTTTCTTATTTTTCATTTATTTAATTTTTGTTTGCCTTTTGTTTTTGATATTTAACCGTTCTGTTCAAGTTTTTGGCTTTTTGCAGAGTAGGCCCGAGTAGCAGTGATGCTGTTTGTTATCCTGTTTAGACCCGAAACTATGGACTGGACTGAAACTGATTCTTTTTGGACAACGATACAATGGACTCTGTATTACGAATATTGAATTATTAAAAGGAATGAAACGCGTATTTACCTTGACGATGAAGGAATGGAAAGATATGGTACTACTAATTAATTAATGGATTGAGGGCAACTAATTAATGAATTAATTAGCAATTAGTGATTGGAACGAACAAAGTTAATGATGGGGATGCGGAACCAGTTGCGTGATGCAAAGTGGAATGCTGATGACAGTAACGTACCACTACAGCTGGGCTTGGGTAAGCAAGCAATTAAATGAATCATTGCTGAGGTTAAAAGAGTACAAAACAGGAATATATAATGGACTAATAGTTTAATACACTCCCGAGTAAAGAAAAGAGGAATCGGAGGAGGGTCAAAACTGCCATTCTAAATACTTGATGGGTGAAGGATGATTGGATTCTTGCGATTGAGAGGGATGGGAACGGGTTGGAGTGGACTGTTGCTTTAAAGTAGGGGATGTCAATTACTCGAATTTTTAGCCCTTTTGGGCGGCTTCTTCTCGAAGATTTCGGGTCTGGTTGTGTCATGTGTGTGCGTGTTTTTTTTTATTATTATAAAAAAATATCTTAATAATTTTATTTTATTTTTTATGACGTGATTATTTTTTAAAAAGAAAATGGAATATTTATAGAACGTACCTTAACTTTTCGATTAGCATTTTGACTGATGAAGAATTTCGAGATAAAATTGGTTAGCTTATAGTTAAAATTGCTTTATACTCTCTCCCTTTTTAAATAAGTGTTATTTTATATTTATGAGATAAATTTTGAATATTTTTTTTTCTTGTTTTATCCTTTAACCTTAATTATTTTATACATACATTAATTACTATTATTATTTTTTATGACACTTTTGAGTAGAAATAATTTAGTAATTTAATTATTTTTTTAATTTAAAATGAAATTTATTTGTACACTAGAAGTTTGAAGAAGATAATAAAGAAAATAAAGAAGCAATGAGATGTTACAGAAAAGAATGCACAATTGTGATCACTAATATACAATGGATGTTAATGATCAATGATGCTATTATAACATCTCAAAAATCCTTTCGGTTAACATATTGATGTTAAATAGCAATATTATTGGAGTTAGTTAACATATTATAGACGCATACAATAATATTTATTATAGCTTACCAAAATTACTTATCTTATTTGATTAGTATAGTCATCTATGTGTTGTCTACAAAAAGAATATTAGGATTTTTATAATAGTATGATTAATTGTAAGTAGTGGTATATTTTTATATTTATAATAATATAATAATGCTGTCTATTCATCTTAATATAATTATATTTTCTATTTATCTTAATATTCTAGTGTCTTTACAATATTTTCCAAGGTGTAGTTGTCTTATCTAAAGTAATGTATTTAGATATTTGTAATATATCCAAATTTACATTGATTGGTGTTACTTAATATCAATGACATAGTATATGAATATATTAAGTTTTAATGTTTTTTTTTTATAATCGAATTGACTTAATTCGTATATAAAACATCATGAATCTAAATTGATATATACCTTTAGAAAATGGCTTAAACTAAAAATTTGCTCAATATAAATCTCTTAGATGGCAACTTAAGGAATTGCTAGGATTATATTATACTATTTACTTTTAGTAAATAGTAATAGTTAAATTAACCATAATATTTCTCATTAATATGATAGAAGTGCAGACATTCACATCCAATACGTAATTTGGTACACTAAAACAATTAATTGAGTTCAAATAGGTATATATGTGGAGACATCTACTAAAAGGTCAACATTTAAAGCTGATATGTAGATCATATTTGAATTCAAATAGGTATTGTCTTCTATCTCATCGAGAGAGATCATATTCATTCACATATTCAACTACGTCAAGTACCAGGGCTAGAATAGATCTTCCTTGCAAATAATTACTTACCATTATCAATTGTGCTTCTGTATGATTAGTACGTATTATGAGCAATATGTTATAGGCTGCATCATGAGGCCTGCAATGAGGGTCCACGGGCCCCGGAATAATCTAGAATATCATTGTATAGTCTAGATAAGTATAGAGAAAAGTACAGGGTTCTATACTCTCCTAGATGATTCTAGATGGTTGTAGAGGATGATGTCTCTAGATCCTTCTACATTTATATAGATAAGTATAAAAAATTCTAAAAATCCTAAAAGAGCACTCTAGAAACCCTAATGGACCACTTATCCACTCTAGAGAGATTCATTAGTCCCGTCTCTAGAATATTCCTAGAGGAGAGGAGGGAGTGGAACCTCACTTATAAATAGAGGAGGTAGAGGCATTTGGAAATCATCCAACAAGAGTTGTATTTAGAGCTTCTCTCTCTGCCATATAATCTTATTTCTCTCTCTAAAAGTTCTCTCTTGAGTTCTCTTGTGAAGGGTTCGAAGTGGTGGTCTCAGATGCATCTTTTGCTTAAGTGTTGAGTACACTTGAGGAGGAAGGCTGACTTAGTCTCTCAAGGAGTGAGAAAAGACTAAGATCGCACATATCTAGGCTCTATGAAGAAGTCGGTGCGTGACAATCAACTTAAATGGGATTAGCATTACACTTGAGCAAAATGTCTTTTGGAATATAAATTGCGGTGTGACCACATCTCGACCTCTTGTCAGTGCACCAACAACCCACCATACACCTCGGAATGCAAATGCTTCCAATGTGTTTGGATATTAGCAAGCAAGTGTTCCCACAACCATAGTGTATACATCTAGATCTAACAATTGAAATAATTTCCTTTTTATGAGAAAGTATCGTGGCTCACATTTCGATTCATGCAATACTTTTTTTTTAGATAAATAGAGAATTTATTCATTATCGTAGATTTTGCTAAGTGAGCATCATCATAAGCTGCTTTTTCTACCTTTTAGAAAGGGTTTGGAAGGATAGTTAAATACTTTTTCTAAAAGAAACAAGGTACATCATTAATTTATGACCATCCAAAAAAAACCAACATCAAAATGTCAAATACCAAGCCAAAAAAAATACTATACAACATACGAACCGTGACTCTACTCACCTGTCTTACAACTTCTACGAATTCCCCGTCGGTCCTTCCTTGCAAAGCTACATTGTTTTCTTTTTGTACTCCATCTTGAAGTTGTTTGATTTGCACATAAAAATCCTATGGCACTAGAACTTCAGTTTTATAGCCATGCAATGAACGATTGATCACATTGGAGCCCCTAATTTGCAAGTGAATTAGCCACTACATTTGTCTCACACTGCAACACCCTAATTTTTACTACAAAAAAAAATTCTATTTAAGCGTATGCGTTATATCAACATAAATGGGTGCTACCACCATATTCGATATAAGTCTTTCTTACTGTACCATCATTTAATTGAATATAAGCTATATTATTTAGAATTTAAAATAAGATAATTAGAGAACAAAGGAATTTTTCATATAATTTAAATAAGCATTTGGACATTAACTTCGAGTATAGAATAACCAAAATACAATAAAAAAAGGAATCCAATGGAACTAAGAGTCCAAAAGGTATCTGGACAAAAACTAACTATCTGATAATATTAACTCTACATCCATACCTCATCCCACACATCAAAGCTTGGGTCGTATGCTCTTGGGAACAAGCAACACAGATGAAAAAAATGATATGTACACTACGTATTGAGTAAGGTAACAATACAGTTATAAGAAATGACATACATAAAACATAAGTTCACGTTGAAGGACTAATCATGTACATTAATTAAAACATGATAGGGCTCTCAGTAGGAGTCAAAGATTTTGATAAATTATTATATGTTTCCATTTATTTAAATTCATGAGTTTAGATACCCCACTATTCATTATTGGTGCAATGATATCAACAATGTACAACCCCAGGGCACAATGCTTTAACCCACTATTCTCGTCTGGTGAAACATATTGGTACAACACCAAGGCATGACACTCCTAGGCATTATTCACGTCCAGGGGAACAAATTAGTACAACCCTTCTTGCCATTATTCTTGTCTAGTGGAAGAGATTAGTATAACCCTAAGACGCAACGCTCTTGACTACTATTCTCATTCAGTGGAACGAATCAGTACAACTGCACTTGACTCATGTGATCTTCTACTTTAAGTATCTATATCTTAGTAGGCTATTTATTATATTTATAATGTCACATATGATTATCATAAATACAAAAGGCACATAAAACAAAATCAAAGGATATTTGGGTCATTTCTTAGGGGAAATGGCCACGACACCACTACAAGATCCTAATTTCATAAGATAAGTGCAACTTATTCCATAAAACTTTTTTAACTTCTAAATTTAGTACACCTTCCTAATATATCATTATTGAACACATATCAAAAAATTGAGGATTAAATCTAATGTTTTACATATGCTATAATGAGTCTGCCTCTAAGGATTATTATTTTCAATTTAAGCCATCTTCTCCTTTACTAGACTTGTGTTGCTCATAATTAACCCAAGCATTTCATATAACACATTTAGCATATTTTAATTTAACATCACTTTTGAAATACCAAAATTTCATATTTATCCCAAACTGACTAAAATACTCCTATATTACTTAAATGCCTTAAAGCCTCTCTTAGGATAATTTGTACCTTACTCAACCTACACTTAAATCATACTACACAAGAAATTAATTATAAAATCCTCAACTATTTCCACGCCAAATATATTTCCCCAAAAATTATGAAATATCACAAATACCCTTAAGATAGTTAAAACATCCAAACTTTTACAAAAACCTAATGGGTCACATATTATTGACTTTTAACTTCCAATATATATATTATAATGATAAAACATATCCATATTTACAATCCATTCTCTTAAAAAAATTAAGATAATGGACCATACCAACAAACTAGGGTTTTAACATAACGCTTTACCTAACAATAACACACAAACACATACTTTTACAATATGTTCACTTTTCCATAACACAAAAGAACAATATCATATTATGACATCAACAACATGAGTTATGATTTATAACGATACTAGAATGAAAATTACATATAATCCAGACACATCAATAAATTCCTATACTAATATGTGTATCCTTACAAAAAACTATCACCAGTCTCTAAACAAGTAAAAGCCTATAAGGCTCATCCTCTAAGGTCGTTGGGGAAACAACTAAAAACCAAGAATAGCCTAAGGTGAGAATTTAGGGAAAAAGATAAGGAAAAATAAGGTAATAAGAGAAAGAGACGAGCAAGAGAGAAATTGAGGGTGTTAACAAAGAATAACAAAAGGAACCAATGCTTAGTGAGTTAAACCTGCTCAAAAAGACTATCCTCGAATAAAAGGAATGCTAAAACCTAACCAAGAGGGAGGAAACACACAATGCTTGAGGCGGAAGAGCCAAAATGGTGGTAGAGGTTGCGATTGATAAATAACAAACAATGAAGTGGAGATAGAGGAGGTTAGGTGAGGCTTGGTTGGGTAAGATATTAAAGTAAGGGCGGTAATATAGAAAATAATGTTGATGATTGTGGAGGCGAAGACAACCGATAGGAAGATGATAGAGAAGAGGGTCGATCAAACAAAAATCTTCAGAGAAGAAGGAATGAGTTGTAGTTGGTTTGCAATAAATGGCTACTAGGAAGAAAGATGGGGCTTATAAGGCTATTTGCATAGGAATCAAGGGGATTAGAAGTGGGGATGGGATAGAGGTGAAGCGTGAAGTGCTAATCAGCATGGTGCAAGGCAGAGAATGGGGGATTGGAAGAGAAAAAAATATTATGAAACATCCTTGGAATGGAGGGATGTGACAATGGTGATGATGAAATTAGACTTGTGCTGGCTTGTGGTTGGGGCTAAACTGAAGGAAAATCAATCAAGGAATAAAGAAGTAATGTGGGGAAGGAGTGAACTAGAGAAGAAGAAAAGAGAAAAACGAAAATAAAGAAAAAGGAAAAGTGGAAAAGGGAAAAGGAAGAAGAAGTTTAGGATTAGGGTTAAAGTTAGGGTGAGATTAAAAATACAAATTATCTGGGACTAAGGCCACATCTGAGAACAACCGACAACATTCCATCTTATCACCTAATGGGAGCATCACAAACAATTCTATTCTAGCAGATGGTGACAACTCAGCCTTAACTGCAAAAGCAAATGAAACAAAAGACATGATAGCACCCGAATCAAAGAGGACATACACCGACAGAGAATGGATGGTGAACATACCCGTGACAACGTTGAGCTGGCGGTCATCTTCTACCTGATTGATCACATTCAGGCGTCCACCTGACTGGCCTCCCCTGTAAGGGAAGGGTTTGGATCCTTTAGGCCTTCCCTTGACCTCCCGAACTGGGGCACTGGCCGGGGCAGGTGCTCGCTGGTAGTACTGCGAGGGTGCGGTCTCTAGATGCTACTGGTACGCCTACTGTTGGGACACCAGGGCTCCTCCCTGCTGAGTCGGTCGAGTCTCATTTTACTGAGATCACAACGGCCTCCAACACTCAATCGATCTATGGTGACCTGCCTCCACAGTTCCTACCCGGGTGGCTCCGACTACACAATCTACATGGGGCCCCCCTTGGGGATCCCCGGCCCCTACTGCGATCTCTCGGCGGGGGTCTCATCGGTCCTCCTGACTATGGATGGGTCCTACTCCCAGAACTCTGACCCTCGGGTTTCCTCTTCCCGAGGATGGTGGCCTACTCCTTGACCAAGGTGGCGATGATGTAGGGGCGCTCGTACAGAGAAGCTAAATCGATGAAGGATGCTGCACCCATAATTCGGTGAATGCGAAGTTCAGCCCTTGCTCTAACTGGAACACCACCATGGACTCGTTGATAGCAATCCTTGGGGAAAATTTGAGCAGCTCAGTGAAGCGAGCATGATACTGGCGGACCATCATTGATCCATGGGTGAGTTACATGAACTCCCAAAGCTTATCCCTCTTCAGGCTCTTGGGGTAAAATCTGGAGTGAAGGGCGATCTTGAAAGCCTCCTAAGTCATCAGAGGACTTCCTCGGGCATGATACTCCACCCACTAGGCATCTGCTACGCCCCTAAAAAAGAAAGCTATGATGTTGGGCAGCTGGGCTGGCGGGCTGTCTACTGCTTCTAAGGTGCGATCCATATCCTGAATCCACCCCTTGAGGACCACCGGGTCCTCTTCGTGGGAGTAGGTCAGAGGGTGATGTCCAGTGACTCTCTAGAGCCAGTCCTCACCAGTGCCCTCAACAGGATGGGGTGCGGGGAAAGCACCAGGGGCTGGCACTGGAAAAAATCCATGAAGGCTTCAAAGGCCTCCTCCAGGCGCCTACTCGGCCGTTCATCATTAATGGAAGCTGCAACAGAAAGAGTAATGTTAGGAGCAAACCTACCGGTTCAAAGCAGTCATTTCACACTATTTCCATTTTTTGGGAAAAACCCCTAATCTACCTTTACGTTCCTCACTGTGGGCCCGTGCTCGGAACATAAAAAATGGGAAGGCCTTTTTGGGTTCGAAAATATTTCAAAATCCAGGGGAAAAACTTTGTAAATCAAAATTTGCTTAAAAATAAGCGCGGTTACTAAAACCAATGCTATGATACCAACTTGTAACACCCCCAAAATTTACTATAGAAAAATTTTATTTTATTAAGAGATTCAACGGAAGCAAATAAATCCAAACTTGTTAATTTCAGGGATATTACCGCCGTGATCAATACAAGCTCAACCCCCGGCTGGTCTCGTACTCACCACAAGGTTAAAGAAAGATTACCAACCATCATTAATCAAACTTAAATCAAGATTTCATAAAAGCATTGAAACGTTCATAAGATGGAAATTAGATTACATAGAAAAAAGTTTACAATCCAAGGGTACATAATTAAAATTGCTCAAATGGGGTAAAAGCTATAGTACGATAAAATAAGTTTGAATAAACCGATACAAAATAAAGGAACATAAAAAAGAAATCCGGCCACGTCGCTCTTGGTCCCCAAACCAAGTCCAAGCTCAACTCTAAGCCCCACCCGATGCCTCATAAGCATCGAAGGCATCGAAAACAACATCACCTACCTGCACAAACTCAGGAGGGACCTCTGCTCATGGAAATGAGCAGCACCCATGAAACAGGTGGTCAATACGCTACGTATCGAGAAAGGTAATCATGCATCTAGGACCAAGCATACAAGAACATATAACACAAGCATGATCACATAAACAGTGTACAACCAATACAAATAAGGAAGGCCAAGCGATAATACGGATAATTATATTCTTTAATCTATGATGAATACTCATTTTACACTATGCTTATTACATATAACTAAGGTTTGATTTCCTTCTTACCAAAATTACTATTATTTCCTATTTTATTCTAATATTAGGGTTACTATTATTAAAAGAAACTTTACAAGTAAAAATAGAATTTTTATTCTCAAGTTAGCCTACTAGGTTATTACTAGTCAAAATAGATTCATGCTAAGGTATATATAGCCATATTTAAATTATTAAAGCTAATAGCTTTAATACTACTACTAATAGTAATAATAATAGTTGTAGCAAAAATAGTACTAATAATAATAATAATAATAATAATAATAGTTATAATATTAAAAATAATACTTAAAGAGGTTCTAATAATCATAATAATAGAACCCTAGTGATAATAAGGTTAAGGCTAATAATAGGGTTAGTAATAATAACAAAATAATAATATTGTTAATGATAATACTAATAATAATAATAATCGAAATAATGATATTTATATAGGTAAGGGTTCGAATATTTACAAAAGTAATAATAGTAATTATATGCTAAGGCTAGCACTAACAATAATAATAATAAAAGTAATAATGATATTAATAAAAATAAGGATAATTATAATAATAGTTAAAATAGGGTTTCGACCCCTTTAATAATAATGGGATAAATATCCCGAGGCTATATTTAGTAATACTAATGATAAAAATAATAGTCATGATATCATAATAATAATAATATAATAATGAAGATAATAACATAAATAAAAAAATAAAGGGATAATGATATCATAACTAAGATTTGAAGGGTTAGGGTACCACCTAGGGTAGGTGGTGACCGGCGACGGCGCACACCGGAGGGGAAAAAGGGAAGAAGGATGGAAAGTAGGTGGTTTAGGATAGGAAAGGGGGAATGAGAGAGGGATTTGAAGTGGTGGAGGATGCCTAGGTTGAGACGACTGGAATGGTGGTGGCGGCACAGGCGGCAGCGGTGTGGTAGGTAAGAGTGGTGGAGAGGGAGGAAGGGAGGAGGAGAGGGAGGAAGGGGAAAAGGAAGGAGGGGGAGGTAGGGGAAGGTCTGCTGGTGGTTTTGGGGGATAGAGGGAGTGGTGATTGTGGTGAGAGTGGCAGCGGACGGCGGCGCAAAGGGCAACGGTGGGTGAATTGAGGTTAGTCGAATGGCCAACTTTGCACAACCAAGGCGGCTCATGCAGGGAGGTTTGAGGGTGGTGAGGGGTGTAGCTCGATGGAGGGTTGTGTTGGGAGTACTTTTGGTGGTGGTTTGGGCGGCAGCTGAATAGGCGGTAGCACACAAGAGGGAGCAGATTTATAGGTTGAGAAAAAAGGGGTGAATGGGGCGGGAAAGGGGGAAAGGAAGGGGGAGAGAGGCATGCATGAGGAGAGAGAAAGGGCATGACTGGGTGGGGAAAGAGAGGGAATGACGGGGAAGAGGTTAGGGTGGTAGGCCGGTGTGCGGTGGTGCAGAGGTTGTGTGCCTGCACCGGGAAGTGGAGAGGTCGAGAGTTGGGGAGAGGGAAGGTCGAGGGAGAAGAAAGGAATATGGGAGGCCGATCGGTCCAAGGAGAAAAGAAAGAAAAAGAAAGAAGTCGGACCAGGCCTGGGCCACGGGAAGGAAGGAGGGGTCTGGGCCGTGAGGGTGGGCTGGCCCAGATTGGGGAAATGAAAGGAAGAAAGAAAAGGAGAAAGGAGAGGAATGAAAGAAAAGAGGGAAGAAAAAGAAAAAGGAAAAAAAGGAAATTAAGTTAGTTAGGGTATTTAAAATATTTTGGTATTTTGAGATATTTAAAAATAATAATATTTTAATAAAATAATTAAATTCCCTTTTTAGGTTAATTTAGGATTTTTGAAGATTTTTCTAAATTCTATTTTAATTAGCAAAACATCCTAATTTTTTCCATTTATTAATTTCCTCTTGATTTTTTCTTAATTACTTCCTCTTATTTTAATAAAATAATTTATTTAATTAATTTTCCTAATAAATTCTTAATTTGCCATAATTCTCTAAATTAAGTTTTGGGGTATTTCATATATACCCTTTTAGGTTGCTCATAACTAACTTTGCAGATGAGGACTCTAATAATTTCATCTACACAATAGAGAAATGAGATTTCCTAGGCCCTTATCCACCATTTTATTCGTAAGAGTATCATTTTAAAGAATTTTCAGGGCCTTGAGCCAGTATGATAAAAAATTTCGACTAATGTGATCCTTCCATTGATACCATAAAATAACAAATAAAAAATAGCCCACACATTATTTTGAAACTTTCCTATAGCTAGATATTTTTATTGAGTTAGGTATTCAGCTACTATTCATGGTAACACCCATTGCACTGACCACATTCGTAGCAACCTATACCAAATCTAATGTACATATAAGAAATGGATGAATAAATGGTCAAACTCGTCTACTTCTTTGTCACAAAGGAAAAATTGAGCCTCCAAAATGTAGAGAAACCCCCCAAAAGACTGGATTTTTGCAAGACAATATTCTATCTAACATTGTCTACCACCATCTAGTGTACCGAGTTGGGGTCTGGATCTTGGTGTCACACGACCAATCATAACCACGATATTTCTAACTATGAACATACCCTCACTATCATGAGCCCAAATGAATCTGTCTCTTTTTCATGGATGTAGACTTGCTTTATTCAACATATTCATTTGTTGTTGAAACATATCCCATTCCCATTCAAATAACACTCGCCTCCATATCAAATTTCACCGCCACCTATTATTATTATATAGTCCAACATCTGCTGCCTTATAATGTTGTTGCCACTAAAGCCAAGCTAGGAACATTATCCTTGATAGGTTTCTCCTCGATCCATAAATCTAACAAAAGCCAATGGTTTGAGCCTATGCCAAGCTTCACTTGAAAGCTATTGCAAAAGATGGATCAAATGATAAGATCACTAACTATATATTCACATCTCTGAGAGCAAACCCCTTATTGCTTTGGTAGTTTCTAGTAGGGAAAGTAGGAAGAATATAAGAACATGTATTTTGCACGTACCATTTCATACCATAATGTGTCACTATTGTTAAGGTACCTCCAAATCCAGCTTAGCGACATAGCTTGATTTTTGTACCTCAAATTTATCACCCCCAAACCATCATCAAATTTTATAGCTTCCATTATATGTCATCTCACTAGGTGCAACTTCCGCCTTCAGTTATCATCGTTACCCCCACAAAAAAAACACGCATAAGCTTCTCAATATGTTAAGCTCTAGTTACAGGCATGTACAGAATGGACAGATAATACTCTAGTATACTAAATATAACTACTCTAATAAGATTAAGTTGTCCACCAACCGATAACAACTTCACTTTCCACCCAGTGATTTATTTGCATGTTTTTTGGATTATCGGTTCCCGTAAAGAAGTCCTAGACATGTTACCTCCTAAAAAAAATAATAAGGTAACTGAATTGTAAGACACCCACTTTACACCAAATTCTCCCTGAAACTTCTTCCAGCCACCATTCCTACCATGTTAATACTAATAAATTAACTTTTGTGAAAATTAACATGATGATTAGAAGTAATGTGAAATGCAATCAATGCCCCTTTTTATTATTATTATTTTTTTGTATATAGCTCTCCTTAGTTGGGTAAAAGAACATTTTATCTTCCACATATTGTAGGTGTGTTACATTAAACCCATTACATCCCACATCTATGCTATTCCATGAATCAAGACCAACACCCTTCGGGAGTAGTAAAATAAGGGTCGCCTCTACTAAGTTGAATGAGAAGGGAAAAAGTGGATCCCCTTGCTAGGTTCCTTGATGGAATCTAAAAGGCAATGTGGGAGATCCATTCACAAGAACTGAGTCTAAAGCGGTGTTAATGTAAGTCCAAACCCAAAACCTCCATTTTTGTGGAAATCCCGTCTAACCCATTGTCTAATATAGAAACCTCTAGTTGATACAATCATATATTTTAATAATACATCTTTAGAATCATTGACCCTTCTCTCATCCTCTTGCAATAATACAATGCTTTACTTGTAATTAGAATACTATATATAACATATCTATTTTAAGTAAAATTATATTGAAATGGTTCAATGAGTTTTTTCATCAACATTTTCAAACACCTTGCTAACACCTCTGTGATAATTTTTTAGAGTCACCCACCATGCTAATAGTTATAAAATCCTTCAAGTGGTATGGCTTTGGTACCTTGGGTATGATACTTATGAAGGTGGATTTTACTTGTTGGGGAAGCTAATTCAAAATCCAAAACTCTTTAATGGTATTTATGACATCCTTATTTATAAATGACCAAGTTGATTTCATAAACTTGAAGTTATAGTTGTTTAATCCCGAGGCTTTGGAATTTCCATAACCTATAATTATATTATTAATTTTTTGATTAGAGAATGGAGAAATGATTTTGGTTGTCTTTACTATCCCAGGCTTGCTAAAATTCAAGTTAGCAAAATATGGCCTCTATGATATTTCCTCCTAGAAAAGGTTGTTGTAGTACGACTCAACTTGTTCTTTAGCATCCTTGGGAACTGTATAACACCTCTCCCCAATTACAATATTCTTAATGGATTTTTTATGGTTCCAGTCATATGAGTAGTAATGAAAAATTTTGGCATTCCAGTCTCCCTCTTTGATCTAGTTGCATTTTAAGTTATGCGCCCACTAAATTCAAGTTGATTTATTCTACACCCACAATTCTAAATGTAGTTTATTTTTCAAATTGACTCCAACTTCACTTATAATTGAGGAGTAAGCTTTTCCATCCAATTATCTAATCCTTTCTTCGATGCAATTTACCTAGTACTGGATATTGCTAAAAAAACTTCTTTGTTCCACCCTTTTAGTTCTTCTTTTAGTCATCTTAGATTTTCAGATATTAGCTAAAGGTCGAGAAGAAACCGCCATTTTTGCTTAATGAAACTCAAACAACTAGGGTTAAAGATCTAACAATTTATAAAACTAAAAGGCTAAGGTCCCCATTCCACCCTCTCATACCCATTTATCATAGAATTTGATAAAATAGCATCATTGGTAAAACCATCATCACCATCACTGATGTAAGGAAAATCTATTTGACCCGTCGTCCTCATCCCAAAAATGTTTTATCATTTATATTTCTCTACATTTAACACAAATTTACTTTATAATATAAAAAATTATCATTTCCTCATTCCCATTTTTTCATTCTCATTCATGTACATATACGATAGTTGTAACACCCCAAAATTTTCTAACCCTAATTTTTGAGTGATTAGTCTCCTAATTCCTTCCTTAAACCTAAAACCTTATTTGGACACTTTACCTTTACCCCTCAAACCCTCATTTTTTTTAATACTTTTCTACACTACAAACCCTTATTTTTAAATCCAGTTGATCGACAAACATCATTCCAAATATTTCATCTAGGACATCTAGTTGTTAATTGCCAACCTCTTCTAGTCTATTGGTGCTGAGTGATTTTTACCATTCTTAATTTTATTAATTCTTTTTTACCTCAAATAAATTTTTGTGCCCATTATTTTTATATATTTGGGCTCTTAGATTAAGTCCTCACCTTTCCCTCATTTTTTCATGATTTTTGAGAATTGTTATATTAATTTTCCCAACTTTAGTCATTTATATGACAATATGCCTTACCTAAACTATTTTAAATCTTTTTTTCACTTTTTTGGGATAGTATAATTCAAAATTATGACCTTCTTGCACCCCCATGATCAGATCCCATGTGTCCTTACTCATTCAACAAAAAATATAACTATAATCTTATCAATCATCTTCCACCAACTCTCTTACATTCTCACCCATGTCAATCACTCCCATCACTCTTCTTACTCGCAAGCAACCATCCATCTAATTTCTTTCTCTTAAAATATCCAAATGGCCATTTATTTTCTATATTCAGATAAATTTGTAAAGAATAGCTCCTCCAAGGTTTTAGATGTTTAGATATTGAATATCTGGAGTATTGGATTTTTGGATATCCAGTCTAATATAGTTATTTTTGTTGGTCATTCTATACTTAACTAGATTTCCTACACTTTAACTTTGCTCTCTCCTCTAACGTATTCCTTTGTTCTTGAAGTGTTCATCTTGGTGGTTCTTGATCCTTGGTGCCAAGCCCTCCCTTTTCTTTACCCCTTCATTCTTTCACTTCTTACTTCTAAAATATTAAGTCTTAACTCTTTAGTGCTTGTTTTTAAGCAAAAGAGAGATAATGTTATAGATTGGTGAAAGTTTCTCAAGCTTATTCAAGCCTCCATTTTCAAAAATTTGAGAGTTCATTCTACTCTCTTTTAATTTTCTTTTTCTATTCAACCCCTATATTATTCTTTTATCTAATTATTTTTTTAGGTGATCAAAGCGTAGAAGGAAGTTTTTAGGAGTATTCTTTGCTTAGAGACCTAGTGTAGCCTTTGTTAAGGATGCATGTCTCTATTTTAGGGTTAAATTATTTCTATGTGTTAATCTCATGAATTTCCATTATTACTATGTTTTGCCCTATGAATCATGATTAGGCTTTCATTTTATTTATGTTCATGTATTACATTAATAAAATCATGATTTTTGAAATTGTATGATTTTATGTGAAATGTCGATTTTATGCCTTACTAAGCTTTGCCATAAAATCTCAAGCATGATGGTATATTTTGTAATATTAATGCCATTGGATGAGTAAAATTAATTATGTTTAAGTATTTGCAAGATTTGGGTTTTTAGGTTGTGGAGGTTTCAGCCATGAGATCATTTTGAATTTTGAGGTTTTTTAATTAAATATAATTATATGGTTAAATTTCTATCAATATAAGTATGTTTATGTGTAAATTTGGTAAATTTTAGAAGATTGTAGAATTTTGTGGTTTATATGTGTGTTTCAGGCTTAAGAATAGATTTTTTTTGTGAGTTTTTTGTGGAAAATAAGTATGCCATTGTATTCATTAAAGTCTTTAAAATAAATTTGATATATAATATGTTAGGATTTGCATTAGTATGCCCTGAGTTAGTGGGAATAAATTTGGAGATGTTTGGGTGAATTAGGAGCATTTTGATCTTTTTAGATGAAATCTTGAAATATGAGGTTATATAAGCATTTTTAGGTCATAAAAATTTTAAGTGTGATGTGTGAAACATTAAGGAAAGGTAGGAGTAACATAGGTACAATATTATAAGAAAATAATTTAATTTGAGAATAGTAACAAATGTATAATATTAGTATTTTATGTGTGAAATATCGGAGTTAGATTATGATTTTTTTATATGGTATTGTTATTGGTATATTAGGATATTATGTTAAATTTGGTGATTTGGTGAGCTATATGAATGATGTTATGAGTTAGTTGTGAATTAGGGTTTTAATGAGGGCATGATTGTAGTTTTCCCCGATAATATCATTTTGTGCTTGTTAGCTTGCCTTATGTATTATCTATTCTTTACATTTCTAAGTATTTTAAATAAATACAATTGTTGGAATGAACTCATAATAATCAGAGGTCCTTATAATTAGCTGATAAAAACTTTCCTCGTGGTAAGTTAATGGCATTAAAAGTGAAAGTCTCATGATATTTAGTAAATCAAGTGTTCTATTATTATGTGCTAAGTATTAGCCAATAATATAGTAAAACATTACTATATAAAGTGGAAGAACATATGAGACGGGACCAAAATGATTTCATGTGTTGAAATTATTTGATTATATTGTTTGGTCCTAACTAAACTAGAGAACTCTAGTTTACTCTATTCAACCAATACACTGACTTATATGGGTATGCATACTTAAGGATTAGATGCTTACTAATAGTTAATGCGTGTTTTACTCTAGAAGTGTGTGTGTCTGTGAGGTTGACTATCATTCTCCTATTTGTTAGAAAAAAGGAGAGAGTACATGTTACATATTGCAGGGGGAAGAGGAGATGATTGACTATATTACAAGGGAGGTTCCCGATCTCAATGTAACTAAGTAAATAGATTTGTGTAATCACATAATGATAAACTTAAAATAAGAATTTCTCTTTGATCATCTTGCATCTTAAATACTATACATGTTAGCTTTTTTCTATGTGTCCTTGTATGTTATGCATGTCTTAATCTAGTAATATGTATTGTTACGTATCTTACTGGTATACTAATTATCTTTTTTATTTGTGATATTCATTCGTACGGGTAGATACTTCCTTATTTTGCAGACATTTGTTGTTATAATGCTTTCATTGTGCCTGATTGTTATAAGTGTTTTATGGATTTGTTTAAGTATAAGATTCTTTGAATGCCCTCTATCTCTTTAGACTTTAGTTCTATATTTGCTATCATACTTGTTCTATCATCTTTATTTTATAATATTATATTATTATTGGATCAAATGCTTCTCACGCTTATTATTAAGGGTCGTCGTTGATGATGCACGAAAAATTTGTTTGATAACCGTTTTTATTCTAAACATGTTTATATTTTTTTTATTCTCATTTGTAAATATATTTTATAATTTTTTCCCCCTCGTTCTGGTACCCTTATCAGTGAAATACTGGTCCTCACAGCAGGGTTGTCTTTTCTTGTCTCGTTTAGGTCCCAACTCAGTTACTCAGGTAAGTTTAGTTCGATCGGTCATCATTATGGTTTTTATTTTGCCCGTTCCATGAACAAAACTCTCGAAGAAAAATTGCGAGTTGCACTTTACAGCTGTACATCGGGCCCATAAAATTATGGTGAGAAGAGAACTCGTTAGGCAGGGGTAGCTCTGCATCAACCTCAGGTCTCCCTACATACCCATTCCATAGCCTGAAGAGCCTTTGGCTGCCCCCCAAAAGTGCACGACACTTTAATTAATACATTCCGTCCCTACATAATTATTGATGTCATTCAACTTCAACCACCTTTAGCAATGGGGATGAAGTCGTACCTCGTCCTATTACAAATTTACCCTTCTCTAGTAATATTTTTCTCATAAAGATTTTTTTTAGAAAATGTATGAACATATATGTAATTTAGATCCTTGTTAGAGCCTTATAAAACCTTCTATGTAATATTATTAATGTCAAATATATGCGCAAGCATTGGACATATTTTTTCCCATTTGGATACTAACGAATATTTTATCGTAATATTCTTTAGGATAATTAATAAATTTTCCACCATAGCTTCAATATCGGTTATTTTTGAATGAGGTACAGTAGTATAAAATTTTATTTAACTAGTAATATAAAGATTGCGGAGTAAGTATGGACATAAAAATAAAAGAGAGATTATAACTTTTTATTTTATATTAATTTATTTGGTTTTTTTTTCCTATTAGAAAGTAAGTAAATTGGAGTTTCCAATGTTAGCTGAACTGAACATATCTCTTGTACTATTTTGGTGATAAAGCTAGTGGCTTCCTCTTGTGTCAAAAGGCGATAACCCTCGCCCTCAGGGGTCCAACCGCCGGCCCGACAGCTGTTGAACGGTAAACTACGGTGACTCAGCAACCAAGGACAAGGTGGTCCACTCCACGGTGCCCACAAGGAGCCACCCCCACATTGGAGGGTTGAAACTCCCACACTGCGGCTGCCGCGTATCGAACCTTGAACCTCTTGTGTCAATTTGCCTTGCCTTAGCCACTGAGCTACGCCCGCACGGGCAAGCTAGTGGCTTCCTCCCCACCCCCACTAGTGAATATCAAAAATAGAAAAAGAATATAATTAACCCAAATAATGTGTAAATCATATATTTTGGCCTAATCATTTGCTCACTATATCTTGCGCTCCTCAGACTCCATAAAATTGTATATTTTCCATATCTTAGCCACATAGAATAACCTTGTATCGTATGGTGATCTGCACTCGGTACACCTTGATCTTTGATCTAGTTTAAACACTGTCATACAGTACTGTATAGATGCGAAAATAATAATAAAATTTAAGTTATAAAATTTATTTATGTATAGTTTAAAATGACAGAGATTTAAAAAATTTCATGCCTGAATATTGTCGGAGAGAATTACTAGAAGTGGCGTGTAGATAGGTTTTTCAACTTTCAAAATCGACATTATTCATGGGTCCATACTTCAACCTATCCATCAAAGGGATAAGGTGAGGAAACGAGGACTCCCTTCCAGCTGTATATGTTACAGAAATTCCCCGCGCCGTCGCAGTCTCAGATAATCAATCGCCTCAAAGTAAGTACCAGTACCGTGGATAGGGTTGCCATTCTTATATGACTGACAGTCGATAAATGTAAAACCGAAGGCATATCGGATTTGGATAAGCTTACTACTTTAATTTACGGATTTTTTTTTTCATTTAATTACCATTCTATATAATTCAATTCTACTTATATCATCTAAATATCATGCGTGCTCCGTTTATTTTGGTTTTGATGCTATTTTATTGACATTTTTTTTTTAGTTTTAAAGTATCCGCAAATGATAAGAGAAATAGCATTTGGTTGATATTATTAATTTAAAAAAAATATTGTAGTCAAATTGATATAAATTGTATTATAATTGTAAACATTAAGATGGATTAGAAAACAATCCTCCATTAGCAAAGGATTTTGGTTTAGGAAGTGACATTGTAGTCAAATTGATTTGAGAGAAAGGAGGAAAAAATTGGCCCCCTCTTCCTCGCATACTATAATATCTCTCTCGTGATGTAAATTTGGACCCTCTCCTAAAACCGAAGGCTGTCTGTCGAAAACCGCCGTAGCCGTTTGCCCGTCCCAAAAACTCTGCATCTTTCATTATCATGGAACCAAACCTTATCCTGTGACTAGCTCCATTATTACGTTACGTTATCGTTTTGTAGGATAGTCTTTTTAGTATGCAGGGTTGATAAAACCTAACATGATCTATCCGAAGCTCAATCAAATTTGAACACGAGAGGATAGAATTCTGAAATCTGAGATCTAAAGTTTTAAACTTTGAAATGGATCAGACCCCGCCTATCTTAATGGTGACGCAGGCAGACTTTAAAATTCAAAACAATATTAAAAAATTAAACACAAAATCATTATGTTCCCATTAGTTATGTGTGATCCGTCGTAATCCAAAATTTTTAAAATATAAATTTGACTAGCTCATTAATGATATGATCCCTTTATTTTTAAAAGAAAATCTTTTAACTTAAAATTCTTATTTCAAACTAAATGGTTTTTTTTTTTTTAGAAAAGTTAGTGTTTATTTTTTATTTTTACTCCTACCTCTTATCTTTCTTCTTCTATGCATTGAATGTCTTATTATTTTTCAATAAAAGATATAATTTTTATATTATAACTATATCTATTATCTTCTAAAATAGAATATAAATTATTTAAAAAACTTTACTCTAGAAACAGATAAAGTATTAAATTTGGTCGCATCTTTTGGGGCCGAGGGTTATTCGCTTAGAATAGAAATGATCCACCTCTTTGTTTCCTATGAACAAATATGGATGAAGCAATGTCTTTATGTGAAATATTCATCCGAGCGATTGAATTCCTTCTTCTTCTTTTTTTTTTTTTTTTTTTTTTTTTTTTTTGCGCCCGCGCGCGTACGAGCGTTTTGTTTTTTGTACAGCAAAACAAACCAAATCAATATGTCCATGTTTAGTTGAGTAATTTTCAGCCAACACCCGGCAGATTATACATCCCTTGCCAACGCAGTCACACTACCAACATAATGGTTTATGATAGAAATATTTGAAAATTTGTGCTAATTCTTTATGATAGAACTAAATATTTGAAATTTTGTGCTTATGCAACCCTAAGTATGTTAAACAATGTATAAGTAAAATATTTAGATATAAAAAAGCAATGACTTTATTATTATTATATTTCTTTTCTTTGATTTGATAAAAAAAAATTGATTCATGAGAAGGCAATAAAGAGAGGGCGTGAATCTTTTTGAAAAATTCGGTAGTGGTTGAGCCTTTTTGCGAATCTTTATACTCGGTGGACAAAATTGTGGGGGGGGGGGGATTAAGGAACATAATAGGGCAACAACATAAATAATTGGAAATTAGCATCAAAAAGTTGTCGCAATAAAACCTACCGCACCAAGGATAAAAGCCGCATACATTCCCCTCTAATGGTTGAGTTAGGAAGATTCTATGCAACAAAATATCACGACTTCAGTCTCGCTAGAGGAATACTAATCAAATCGATATTTTGAGTCTATGATGATAGATATTGATAGAAGGATTTAACATAAATCTTATGGACATCATATTTTATGATTTGTATTTAGTTTAGTGTGGTTCTACTGATATTTTTAATGAATTAGATTAAATGTGTTAGTAAAACAGTATCTTCATATTTGATCTAATTTTATTTAAAATATTATCTGTACATACAGATTCTATTTGACTACCATATGGTTTATGATTTGTATTTAGTTTACTGTGGTTCTACTGATATTTTTAGTTTTACATCCTATCAGTATAACTTCTTTTTTAATATCTTAAATTTTTAAATACGAATAAAAGAATTCTATGTATTTTCAATACTCCCTATTTTTTTTTTAAATTTTCTATAAATTTTATAAAAAAATAAAAACATGGAAATCTTACAAAGTAAAAAATAAAAAATAATAATATTTTGAATAATTAGAATTTTCCACTTTATAGTATAAAAAAATTGACAGTTTCAAACTGTGAGATATTGATTTTTTTTTCTAGTAATTTAAAACTAAAATTATTGGTGGGATAGTACTAAAGGAATAAAAGAAATCTTGAACCACAGAGTGATAAAAAAATATGCATGAGATATTTTTTTATATTACAGATATGAATATTGCGATGGTTGTCCATGAAAAAAAAAAAAAAAAACCTTCAAAATATCCTAATCTCGTTGTAATTAAGATAGCATCGATGCGCGGACAAGGACACCTTTAAGAAGTCTACGATAAGAACATGACGTAATGTGAATTATCATCTGACGCAAAAGAAATACTCACTCTTAATTATCAAGGCACCAACTAGATGCCATCTTCGATCGGTAAGTTACCAACAAGACGCCACTATCAATAGTCTATGCATTACAAATGATTCGACATATATTATAAGGGTTAATATTGATTCTATATATATATTTTTTTAATAAAAAATAAAGATGTTGTGTGATCTACTAATGAACTAACCTATTTAAATATACATTAATGCTTTTAGATATATTCAATTTATACCCACTATATTTATTTTTAGAAAAACAATATTTTATCTAATACATTTTTTATGCCAAGAGTATATTAATATAATATCTATTTGTAGGGAAAAGAAGGAGATTATTTTAGTTCGATTATTTCATTATTTAATAACTTTAATGAAAAAAAATGTAATCTAAAAGAAAAAAACTAAACATTTTTTTTCCACTTTTCATTTTCCCAAACGTTCCCTTTCTTTTGCCTCCCTTGCTCATCGACTCTACCCTAGTCACCGGTTCGATCCCCTTCCCGGTTCCCACAGCTTTCCTTTGCTTTTCTCATCCAAATTTTTTTTGAATCGGTTCTGGGCCTCTGGCAGCAGAGTCGAGGGCCTGTGGCCTTAAATTTTTTAGGAACATGGAATCTCAAGAATTATAGGTTTGCGGCTCCTATTAGGAATCGCAAATATAAATGGTTTAAGGAAAACTTTATTTTTTTGGGGTAAGAGAAGGAAGGGTGGTAAACCACCGGTACAGTACTAAAGAAAGAAATTTAGATGATGATATACAAAAAAAAGAAAGATAATTATTGTATAAGCTACAACCGTCTATATTGTAGATAATTATTTAAAACACAACTGTTTATACTGAAATTAAAAATGAAAAAGGCACTTACAAAAATTATAGGAAAAAGTAGACAATAGTTAAGGCTAAAATAGTGGTATATTATTAACTATATATGACAAATATAACCCATAAGTGTTACCTAATCTTCTTTTACTTTTAGGAAAAAAAATTAGACGTCGGTTTTAAGCAAAAATTGCCATCTGCGACAATAATTTTATCCCATAATCATTGTCTAATCATTACCCCATTTTTTTTTGTTTCTAATGTAGATGGTGTTTTTAACTTAAAACCACCACCAAGCCTATTAGTAAAGAAATAAGATGAAGAATTCGGATAAAAGAATCTGTAAGAATGCAATTCATATGCTAATAAAAAGCCCTAGAATGCAAAACTTAAGCAATAAATGTTCATGAATGAAGTGATATATAGGATAATAGTAATAAATTAATATTCATTGATGTCCATTGTAAGAGCATAATATGTATTTTTTATTTCGTAGATGCCTTTGTTATCCATATTGGCATCTTCATTTATCATGCGCTTGACCTCGTGGTAGAGCTTCTGCAAGCACCCATAAGAAATGAAAATATCAAGATAGATAACAAATATATATCTTTTAACAAAAAAAAACATATTGTGCTCTTTCAATAGATAATAAAAAATATTTATCATTATTGTCATTTATATCACTTCCTCCATGTACAATAAGACTGTTAAAGCATTCATTGCTTAAATTTTGCATTTCAGAATATTTTGCGGGCATATAAATTGCATTCTTACTAAAAATAAATAAATATTATTTATACTCTTCATCTCTTTTCTTTACATTTCTCCCTAAAATCTTCGTCATAATCATCAGATGTCATAAATGTATAAAATCGACAAATATTAAATAGGGGTGCATTTTAATTAAAAAAAATGATCACAAATATATGTCATTCATAAACAATATATAATTTCAACAACCATGACATACATAAATCATTTGTGTTACTGTAAGTCTCTCCATCCCTCCCTCCCTCCCTCCCTCTCTCTCTCTCTCTCTCTCTCTCTCTCTCTCTCTCTCTCTCTCTCTATATATATATATATATATATATATATATATATATATATATATATATATATATATATATATATATATATATATATAAACATACTATGACATTCTATCCAACTATAATAAAATATTCCTATAAATATATTTCACTATCATTAGTCATTTTACATAAAAATTATTTAAATCAACTACTTATATCAATAACAAAAATTGAGCAAACAAGTGAAACATTCAAACAAGATAGAAATAGACATACATTTTAGTATAAGGCTTAGAAAGAGATTTACTATGTGAACTGAATATATCAATAAAGATAACAAAAACTCTTCTTATAGATTGTTGGGGTGGTCATCTTTATCATGACCATCAAATGTCATAGCCACATAAAACTATCAAACTAATAATTAGGCATACATTTTAAAAAGGCATTGATCACGAATATATGCCATTCAAAAATTTAAAATAAAATTTTAACAAGACATAATACTTTCCAAAATTCACAAAGTTGAAATGATTTATGTTATATTTAAATACATCATTCATCTACATTATTTTATGTTGTGGTGTATACATTCCTTCTTAAGCATAAAGTTTGATTTATGCACATAAAATCCTTCTTTATGATTATTCCACACATATATATGGATTAAAAAAATCTTATAATGAGGTCATCTCTTAATACAAGGTTCCCTACACTTTTTTTTTTCAAAATGATCAATATAACATTAATTTGCTTAGCCTCTATTAAGATCAAGACTCCTCAATAATCTACTATTACATCTAGTTTTGAAAGCTTCAATTTTCTTTTTGTTATTATTATTAGAATGTCTTGGGAGTGTGTAAACTAGGGAACTAGTGTTGGGCCATTGAGAAAGCTATTAAGACAACCAAACTATCATGTTGCTATGAGAAATATCACTAGAAATAATGAATGAGTTATAGTGAAACTTGTTTGTGTGAAGGTATATGTTTATTCATCGTTTCCATGGCCATTTCTAGATTGTTACTTATGTGGCTCACCATGTAGTCTCTCACAACACACAAATAATGAAGCATTCATATTTTGTGATCATATTCTATTACAACGCCATGTTCTTTGTTCATGTAAATCCAACAAACGAATTCTTGGTTCTATAGGAATAGAGAGAGGGTGTTCTTTTTATCTTGAATACAGGTTACAAACTATCATTTTGCTATGGGAATGGAAAAATAATTTACACCAACAAGGGGTGTATCATTCAATTTCCCTTTTAAGGCGTTCCTCTCCACACATTTAACTGATCATTTGTAATCTATAAGGGAAATTATGTGAAGCATAATGCCTTAAAAAGGAAATTGAATGATACCCCTCCAATTGATGTAGATCATTTTTCAAGTCACCATCATGAGAATGGATTTTTATCTAATATTGGGCAAAGCAATTCGAACTTAGGTCTCCAACATGGGAATGAAGCCTTCTACCACTAGACCAAAGGTAAGATCCCAATTTTTTTTAAATATATGTTGACTTTCAAAAATCTTGAATTAAAGATATACTTTCAATCATAATATATATTTGATGTAAAATAACATTTAATTAATATTAACTTTGTGATATTTAACATAACAATGATACTGCCTTAGTTTTTCATTTAAAACTCCCACTTTTTACACACCATCTTATATTTCTTCGCACCCATATATCCCATAACTTTTCCCTCATTCCAAAATAGTCCCTCTCATTTCATTTCCCCCCAGCACCCCATTTAGTCCCCCTTCTCTTTCATTCTTCAATTTAAAAAAAAAGAAGAAAAATTGCGTTAATATGTGTAAAAATTATAATTAAAAAATAATCTTATTTATTTAATTTATAATAATATTAAAAATATTAATACTGATATTTTTAATATTTTTTATTTCAATAAAATTATATTTTATCTATTTTATTAATAGAGAAAAAAATTATTATGATAAAAATATAACTTAATGAATAAAAAATTATTTTACAAAATTTTTTTAAATATATAAATATGGATAAAAAATAATATTGGGCTTGTGCTTGCGGGTGGATGACCCATTAGAGATAAGGGGAATACGATCAAGTGACCTGTAAAGAGTAGGGACTTCTGGGTGAATTACTCCTTGGAAGTGGGTGGGTCTATGGATGAATTGCCATGTGTTAAGGATGTGACACATATAGTTTACCCAAAGTTTCTAAATTTACACAAACTAAAGTCATGTATCAAGTTTTGTGTGTTTTCTTTATTATTGAATTTGATGTTGAAAAATATGTTTTGAAGATTAAAAGGTTGAATATTTAATATTGAAGGAGGAAAAGAAATAAAAGAGAATAAGTAGATATGTGAAATGATAGAGGCAATCATGTTAATTAGAAAATTCCCATTTGAAAGATTTGAACTCAATAAAGGGTGGTGTAAAACATAGCTCCAACTTATTCTAAGTTAGCACTATTTGAATATTTTTTATTTGAACTTTTAGAACTACATGGGAAATAACGTGAAGCAAGTGATGAATTCAAACTATGATCTACCATGGAATTTAGAGTCACTCCTTGTTGACCTAAACAAACACATTAAGGTCCATTTGTTCATAACAAGGTAAAGAGCGTAGATAAGGCTTGGTGTCTTTTTAATCTTACCAAGGGGTTGAGAGCCCAACAAATCAACCATGTCTACTAGTGTTTACCTTCGGATGGTATAATGAAAATTAATGTTGATAGAGGATCTTACATTAAGGGTTATCATGCTATGGAGGTGGATTGATTCGAGAGAGTGAAGATCAATGGCTCCATGGTTATGTAAACAACATGGGGAGGAGAATCATACTAGGCCATATTGCATGGCCAGAGACTCCCACTATACATGGGTATTGACAATTTGTTGCTTGAAGCTTATTCCAAGCTTGTTATGGGTTAATCTTGAGTGATGTTGAATGAAAGGAGTGTATATTATCAATGTTGTAGGGATGTAGAAGCATGCTTGTAGAAGGTTGCAACATCGACCTCCAACATATTTATAAGGAGGGGAATAAGTGTGTTGACTACCTTGTGGACATGAATAAGGAGTATCCTCTAGGAGCTCATAGGTTACACAAACCCTTAGATGACCTCAAGATATATTTATGTAATGATGCCTTGAGTCTCTATATTCCTCGTCAAATAATAATATAATTGAATAATATGTCCTTTTATTATTAAAACAAAATTTGGTGTGTAAGTTACATAACCACTATTTCCTAAAGGTTTGAATTAGAATCATGTCTTCAATTAGGGTTGTAAATGATACAAGCTACTTATAAGTTAGCTCGAGATAGTCTAATTTTTTTAGGTGGTGGAGAGATAGTGGAGATGATGGTTGTGCAGGCTGGGAAGGAGGAATGGGCACAATAGGGGCGATGGAAGAGAATCCAGAGCCGAAAAATACATATATATGTTGATATATATGCTAGAATATATTAATAGTTCAATTTTAATTTAAAAATACATATTGATATGTTGTGAAGCACAAAAACAACTCATCGTTTCTTTTCCTGTTCTGAAAACGTTTGAAGAACAAAATTGGAGCCGAAAATATCCAATCTAAATGGAAACGACGTTGCTCCATCATTGTTGCAAGTAGTGGATCGATGTACCAATGTGTTGTGGTGATTTTGTTGATAGAGGATTAATGCATTGGGATGATCAGATGGACAAGAAGAGGAGTTGAGGAGGAAGGGAGGAAGATGAAGGAGATGAGCTTGTGCATTATTCTTAGTCATCATCCCATTCAAATTGGGACAACCAGGGGACAAAAATTAATAAGAAAGATGAAGGAAGAGATCAAAAAAAGAATGAGAATGAGAGTATAGAAGAGGAATATGTGATTAGGAAGATGTTTAGAGAAGATGGTTTGTTTGGTGGCCAAGAGTAGTTTTAGAGTTGCATAATTTAGACTTCAAATTATGTTATATTTTGGGCCATAAATTTAATAAATGTATATATTTATATATGTAATTAGTACGTGTATATATAATAATAATAATAATAGTAATATTTCTCCGTTTATTAATTTCTAACAACGTTTTCGTTTTTGCGCCTCGGTCCTAATGGTTATATGTATTTTGAGGGAGTATTGCTTTTCATTTCCAGCGTATCCGTTTTCGGTCCCAATCCCAATAGCATGCAAGCTTGTAGGAAAAAGTCAGGAAGTGCCGTCGGCCTCGCCATCGTGGAAGGCGCGGCGCTTTCCACAGGTGCAGCATGCCTACATCATTTTGGCAGGAAAAGTGGAAAACACTTGACAATTAATCAAAGTACAAGTACCGAATTTCACGCTGCCTAGTGAATCTTAGATTTCAGTTTGCCGCAGCGGTCGTAGCTGTAGTTTACTAAGATTATGATGCATATAGCAGCATCAGTGGGTGTTTTGAACAGTGAACAATCCCGTCTGTACGGCATTAACAAATCCAAGTACACTGATTATATTTAAGTGAGCGTCATCTGTTCAAGTTGTTGTCTGTACAGATCTCAGAGGCTGTGAACTGGAACTCCAATTATATTATATATTTGAGTAAGGGTATTATTATATAGAAAACAAATTTTTAAAAATAATTTTAATATCAGTAATTTTTGTGGTAGTCACTCACTTAGCATCGGTAAAATTTACCGAACAACACAGTATACTCGGCGATTTTAGCCGAAAGGAAGCATGCCATTCGGCAATTATTACCGAATCTGGCTAAGGTCATCGACAATAATTGCCGATTCTCTTTTTTTTTTTTTTTTTTTTTTTACGATTTCGGCCGAAAAGTTTGTAAATAATTTTTATATTTAATTAACCTTAATATTGGTCATTTTTACGGACTATACCGATCCAACATCGACAATATTTGCCGTTACCTCTTGGCTCGTATAGACGAGATCTGACGCAGCAATTGCCATACCATCGACAAGATGTGTCAAAGCATAGCAATGCTATCGGTAAAATCTGCCGAAGTATGGCCTACTACTTAATTTCATTTGCCACGCAGTAGTGGATTGAAAGTTGAGCAAATGACGGTAAAGCCATGATATCCAACGCTGCTGATATTGAAGTTTACATCAATGAAGAGGCTTACCAATTGTTATGAACATCCCCTCAACTCTCACGTACCGCATAGGCTCTAATAGATAATTAATAATGATTAGTAGATTATATTAATGATTAGTTGATTTAACAAACGGATGATATTAGTTGTTTGTGTGAAAATATTTGGTAATATTTACTAAAAATGATAAACTATAATTAATATATATAACTTTACATCTTAATAATAACTAAAACCCTATAATAGAAAGATAATTTATTAAATCCTAGATTTAATTAAAATATAAAAGTATAATTAACAGAGTATAATAAATCTAAAAATATATTTTATAAAATTAATCAATTAACCATAATAAAAAATATAATTAACAAACAATTATTATTAAACATAATTATAATTATAATTAAGATAAAATATAATTAACAAACAATTATTATTAAACATAATTATAATTATAATTAAGATAAAACCCCGATTTAGCCGGAGCATTGGCATATATGGCCGAAGCTGATGCATATGCATCGGCATTTTTGGCCGAAGTGGAGCATTGACATCGGCACAAATTGCCGAAGTAAGCCTCAATCATTGGCAGTTTTTGCCGATCTTTCCCCAATCCATCGGTACTCTCAGGCGAAACTAGGACCGGCTTTTCATGCCACACATCGGCAAATTTTGCTGAACTTGATGAGAACCATCTGCATATTTTGCCGATCATCAACAGATAAAGTAAATAATTATAAGGGTAACTTTGTCAATTCATACGACAAAGTTTTCTACGGAGTAAATTTTTGATTTCCATATAACAGCTATGTTTGAGTAATACACAAAAAAATCCCACACGAAGTCATGGAGTACGAATGAAACTAGTTTAAAGTTTAAATCGTCGGCCAAATAGGGCTGATCCCAAAATTTATTATTGGTTTACATACGCCACCATGTGTTCGAAAAGTCAATAATCTTGTCTTATATGCGATCCCCTAAATTTTTATTGAGCCGATACAATAAAAGTAAATTATAGTATGATAATTAGGAGAATAAGAAATATATGTTTGAAATTACGGGATCCCTATAAGATATTGAGCATTAATAAGTGACTAAATTGATTGGTAGAAAATGAATATTTATATTGTAGCTGTCTATATTATTATAATAATTTTTTTAAAAATATATTTACATGTATTTTTATATTTGAGATACACATAAAGGACGGTATGATTCAATCTCAAATCATTATTTAAAAGATAATAAACTTTATTTAGATATCACTGTCAACTTTACATTAAGCCAATGTAACGGATATAAAATACATCATATGATTTAAGAGTGCATAAATCACATATTTAAAATTATAGGGTGTTCATAAAAGGACAACCCTCAAACAACGACTAAAATTACTAACAAAAATTACATTCATATACTACGACCATTTATATTGCCACAGTCATTCTCTCTTAATAGAATCACGTCTTTTTTATGCCTAAGGTATGTATCAGAGGTGACATAATTTAATTCTAGATACTCATAAAAAATGAGTCAAAATCCTTTCCCCTAAGCCACATAAAGAACTGTATTATTGATTTATACGCATGTATCATATAAAATCAGCTGGCAAGTGTCAATAAGATTGTTTCGCATACGTGGCGTAGGCACATAGTGACATTGACAACATATTTTAATTAATGAAAAAAATTAACATTATTTTAAAGTTAAACTTATTGTTATATAAATAAAGAAATTATTACTTGTTTATTAAAGTAATTCATAATATAAACTCAAACGTTGTACTTCTGATTTTAAACATTTAAATTTTAAATAATTTTGTCAAGTATATTTATTAAATATTTCAAAATTTTTTTAAATTTTTTTTAACCTTTTAATAAATATTGAGTCGGCATCTGAGCGAGGGGCCCATTTAATATATTAGCCTAACGCTTCAAAAATGTAAGACCGGCCTACTACCAACTACCAAGTTGGGTTCCATAGGCAAAGTGATGCCTCGTATAAAACAAATCTGCCTTCCAACAACTACAACAGTAGTACGATTATAGAGATCAGCCCACTCTCTACTCATAAATATAATAGTACCCCCGGACGGCACAAGAGCATCCACAATGCTACCGTCAAATTTAAGACCCCAATTATATTATTTTTTTTTCTTTTCTACTTTTATTAATTTACCTCAAATTTAATTCAATACTCTACAATCACCAACCTTAAATTTACAACACCCAATTACTTTTATCAATCACATCATCATTAATTATTTACATTTATATTATTTAATATCTAAAATATACTAAAAAATATCAAAAATTAACTATGCACAAAAACCTAGGAACTACTTTTCAGAAATTGAGAGCCCTAAATATTTGAGGTTACACCAAATTTAAGGATAAATTTTTTTTTTCCACAATCACAACCTCAAATTTAAGGTCTTCAAATTTGAGATTGGGATACCATTTTTTTACGCCATTGCAGACGCTCTAAGAGAATGGATCGGCGTAGCAGCCTCAAAGACCGAGGAAGTAACTACAAATTATATTCCCTCCCTCCGTCCTATTATTTATTTTGATTTGTTTCGTTATATAGGCTTATTTTCATATTTGTTTTATTTATTCTTTATAATATTCTTAATTAATTTAAAATGAAAATATAATATTTTAAAGATTTTTATTTATAATAATTTTTAATATGAGAGTAAATATAGAAATAATAATAATAATAACAACTATAAATATGTCATTAGTTATATTTTCTTAATAAGCGTGCAAATCTATATACATGTATTATTAGCTTACTTCATATGATTAGCTTATTTTAAGCATTCTAGAATTGACACTTAGGATAGGTTTATTGGAGTTAGCTGAAAAATTAATTTAAAGTTCAAAAACTATATATATATTCTTTTAACTTGCAAAATCTACGTTCATATTAAATATTACTTTAATAAAGTTCTTTTTATTCAAAATGAGTGTCCATTTAGAACTTAAATGCAAAAAAAGTGAGCTATTTTCTTCAAATTATCTATGCTATTTAAATAATTTCTACTGCAAATATCATTTAATAATGTATATTTAATAAGCACATAATTCTTAATTTATATAATTTTTTAATGAGTGTGTAGAAGCCTAAAACTAAACATATTTAGAGTCGAGGAAAGTAAAAGTTAGTAAAAAAAAGACTGATATTCCCCCTAAAAAAACCGTATCCTATTGTCTATATCAATAAAGTAAAATCTACATTACAAGCTATCTTAATAACACTTACGGCCCGTTTGGTAAATGGGAATGAGAGTTTGGGAATTAAAGAGTGGGAATGGGAATGTGAATTAAGAAGTGAGAATTAGTTTATTTAGTCACATTCCCATGTTTAGTATTTGATGGGATTAACTTGGGAATAACTTGGATATAAAAGTTTCTTGTATTTGGTACGTGGGAATGAGATTGGAAATATTATTATAAATTTACAAAAATATCCTTCTTATATTTATAATATTTATAGTTTTGTGTATATATATATAACCAATTGTTATTATATTTTTCCATTATTCGACCTTGTTTTTCTCATAATAGATCATATAACATCATATCAAATTTGATCAGGTTAGATCAAATCCAATCCGATCAGATTAGATAATAGTAATTATTATTATTATTATTATATCAAATAATATTTACAATAATAATTATTATTATAATTATGATTATATTTATTATAATATTTATTATTATATTTTTAATTATAATTAATTATTATACTAATTAGAATTATAATAAAGATAATAATTATAATATAGTTATAACTGTCCGTTTGGTAAATGTGAATGAGAGAATTTTAAAATTAAAATTATTATAAAGATAATAATAATCATCATCATCATAATTAATATTATTAATATAATTTTATATATACTAATATAAGGTCATTTTGGTAATTTTGTCTTCTATTCCCATTCCCATCCTTTTAATACTACCTCCCCCTAGGAATAAATTGATGGAAATTGGCACCTCTAAATCCCATTTCCAATCTCATTTTAATTCCCACTCCCTCAAAATAAACAATAGAATATTTAAATCCCTCCTCTAATTCTCATTCCCACAATTTTATTCCCTCCAACCAAACATGCTATTAAGAACTCCTAAATTCTTATTCACTCATATTATTTATTTATTTATCCACATAGAGTAGTTGTGACTTGTGAGCGATTACAAATTATAATATGAGTGCAGCATCTATGATATAAAGGTTTATAAATATCAAAGTAGGTAGATTTAAGAAACGGGATTAAAGCTCTAATCTCAACCACTATGCAAATGGGCCATATGGCCTCACTCGTCCTACGCAACTCCTGTGGATTGGGATTAGTAACTTAAATATTGCACCGAGACTTTCGAGGGCAATACGCCATTGGCTCTTTCTTTGAGGCAAGTTGTCTTTGGAATTCGGATCATGTGGGGGGTCTTACTTAGGGCAGGGGGAACCTCAAATGATAAATAATCTTATCCGGTAGTTGGTTACTTGGTTGCAGCATAGGCCCACATATAGTGTCCGTCTATAAACGCAAGTTGATCTGTTGATGAATGATTCGCTACCTCTATTTTTCTTTTTCTTTTTCTGGCCCACTCCTATTAATACGTTTGTCCATCGTTAAGGAATACAAAAGTATTGTTTTATATTATAGAAAAGAAAAAAATTATTAACTTAATAACTAGTATTTATTTATTCCATCTATATCAATATTTATGTATAATAATTTAAATATTTTAATAATAATAATAATAATAATGTTTTTAAAATTATACTTACATTCTTCTTTAAAAAACAATAAAATATTTAATGTATATATAATATAATAAAAAATAGGATAAAAGTGAAAAGTAAAATTTATTTATTTTGAAATAATTTTAATTTTTATACAAATATTTAGATTTTTTTTGTATATGAACATAGTATAATTTCACAAATCTTCTATAAACTGTGGGCTCCATATATATATATATAATGATGGAGTAGTAAACTTATTTTTGAAAAACATTGTTTTTAAAATTTTCACTATTGTTGATAAAAATATTAAATAAAATATATATTTTTAATTTCACCACTTACATTTTTATTTTTTCAAGTAGAGAGAGTAGAGCAAAATTTTATTATATGTTAGAGAAATAAAAAATTCAAGGGCAAAGATAATATTAATATTAGACTATTTAAATATAATCATACTTTTTTTAGGGAAAATGCATTAAATTACTGAGAGTTTAGACAAAATATATAGAATAATCCTAAATTTTTAAAAATTCACCGGATAACTCTAAGTTTACAATTTTTCATACAAGATAATCACTCATCAATATGTATAAGAAATTAATGGCGTTCATTTTTTTATGTAATAACTCTTTTAATTTTACATTTACCTAGTTAATTTTGGACCTCCTTCCCTTTTATCTAGGGCTGTACAAAAAATCCAATACCCAAAAATATAATCATCTATTTTAAAAATTTTGATTTGATATTTATAATATTCGATTTTTGAATAGATTATCCATTCTAGGAAAATATATGATATTTTGTTAATTATTTCAATAATACATTCTAATATTATATTTTTGTAGTTTTATGTTTTATGTATTTTATATTTTAAACTTTTATAATTATATTTTAACTATTTTTTTAAATAAAATAAGACACTTATATAAATATATAAATATAGATATGAATATTAACTGATGTTGAGTCTTTATTTTTAAAAATTTTCTTACAAAAGTTATTAAAATTAATAAAATAATATTTTCTCATACGAATATAGGTTATATACGAACACAATCTATATTCAACTCGTATTTTTTGAATATTTAATATCGAATATTCAATTTAATATACCTAGAGTAAAAAAAAAAGAACAAGAAGATATCAGAATGAATATAGATATCTAGTTTTATCTGCCCCTATTTTAATCTATTTTTATGAAAAAAAAGAGAGAAACTTTTATTAAAAAAACAAACCCATAACTCTCCCTCCCCTTCCTCTGCACCCAACCCAAACGCGTCGTTCGTTCTTTTCTTCTCTCTCATTCTTTGCTCCTGCTTCCCACGCTCGACCAAGGAGCTCGATTCCTCCACTGCCTTTCTTCCCTCCAATCCTGAAAGAGAATAATCCCTTGATTATTTTCATAGGCATACTTAGCTTATATACAAGAGTGTATAACCTGAAGTTAGGCTAAGAATCAGGAACTAATCAGCTATGATTAGGGAACTAATTGGCTATGATTAGGGAACTAAATATATGCCTAACAATATACAAAGATAATATTCCCATATATTCTAACACACCCCTGCAGTCATAGCGGGAGGCGGCCAAACGCTGAGACTGTCCCTGAAATCTTCAAACAGAACCAATGGAAGACCCTTGGTAAAAATATCTACAATTTGATGACGTGAGGGGATATGGAGGACACGAACTTGTCCTCGAGCAACTTGTTCTCTAACAAAGTGTATATCCATCTCAATGTGCTTAGTGCGCTAATATTGAACAGGATTGCCAGCAAGATATATCGCACTAACATTATCACAATATACCAATGTAGCCTTCTTAATAGGACAATGAAGCTCTAATAATAGGTTGCGCAACCAACATGACTCAGAAATGACATTGGCAACCCCTCGATATTCCGCCTCGGCACTAGAACGTGACAATGTAGGTTGTTGCTTAGCAGACCACGAGGGTAAGTTGTCACCAAGAAACACGCAGTAGCCGGACGTAGAGCGTCTGGTATCTGGACATCCTCCCCAATCTGCATCTGTATAAGAAATGAGAGTAGATGTAGAGGAGGGATACAAGTGTAGACCATGATCAAGAGTACCCTGAATGTAGTGCACAATGCGCTTGAGAGCATGCATATGTTCTTCTTTCGGATCATGCATGAATAAGCAGAATTGTTGCACTGCATAAGTAATATCAGGTCTCGTGAAGGTGAGATACTGAAGAGCCCCTACAAGGCAACTATAAAGAGACGGATCCTCATATGGGGTGCTGGAAGTAGTACCAAGCTTCGGTTTAGTGTCAACTGGAGTGGGAGAGGGCTTACAAGAAGACATGTCTGCACGCTCGATAATCTCTGCTGCATATTTCTTCTGAGAAGAAATAGACCCCCTGCATGACGAGTCACAGCAATGCCTAGGAAGTAGCTCAAAGGCCCCAGGTCCTTCATAGCAAATTCTGAGCTAAGAAGATTAATAATAGACTTGCGAAGCTAGACTAAGGAAGTAGTCAATATAATGTCATCCACATACAACAAAATATAAGCCATAGCGGTACCTCGCCGATAGATGAAGAGTGAATGATCAGATGTACTGTGAGCAAACCCGAGGCGATGTACATAGTCAGCAAATCTCTTATACCAAGATCGTGGGGCCTGTTTAAGCCCATATAGAGATTTCTTCAACATACATACATGGTGAGGACGATCCGGGTCCCTAAACCCCATAGGCTGATGCATGTATACAATCTCTTTGAGGTCTCCATGTAAGAACGCATTTTTGACGTCCAGTTGATGAATGGGCCATTCTTTAGGCAGAGCTAAACTGAGAACCGTGCGGATAGTGGCCGATTTGACCACCGGGCTAAAAGTCTCTCCACAATCAATGCCAACCTGTGGAGTTTTGTCGTCACCTACAAGACGAGCCTTATGCCTCTCCAAAGAAACATCAGAATTTTCTTTATGAGCAAAAATCCACATAGACCTTATTACATTAACATTAGGAGGACGGGGCACCAACTCCCACGCCTTATTTTTAATAAGAGCATCATATTCATCATCCATAGCCTTTTTCCAATTCAGGTCACTAAGGGCAGACACTGGGTTACGGGGTAGCGGAGATGTATTAACCATAGTGTGGAGATTAAATGTTTTCTTAGGTTTAAAAATCTCGTGCTGGCTGCGAGTAATAGGTCTAGGTGGTGGGCTAGTAGAGATGTTGGGAGTTGGGCTGATCTGAGGAGGAGGTGAAGCGGGTTGACTCGTGTCTGGGCCTGAGGGTGAGGTGGACTGAGTAGTGGGCGCTGTATTAGGGGAGATGGGCTGAATGGGTGGCCCATCATGGATAGAATTTGGAACCTGTTTATGAGAGGGAACATTGGACATTAAGTGGTGGATCATATAAGGAGATGGGTCATCAGCAAAAACATCATACGTATGAAGAGAAGAGGTATGAAGTTTGGCAATCAGAAATTGGGCTTCATCAAAGAGAACATGGCAACTGATAATGATTTTTCTTGAGGATAAATCATAGCATTTGTAACCACGGTGATGAGATGGGTAACCCAAAAATACACATGGGGTAGAACGGGGTTGGAGTTTGTTGATGGTAGTAGAAGGAAAAAGGGGATAGCATAAACACCCAAAAACCCGAAGATGTGAATAAGCGGGATCCTTTTGATATAGTATGTGGAGAGGAGAGTGATGATCCAATAGCTTATTTGGAAGAATGTTAAGGAGGTAGATAGCCATTTGCAAAGCATGGTGCCAAAGTGAAGGGGGTAGGGAGGCGTGAGCAAGAATGGAGCGAAGAATGTTGTTAATAGTACATATTTTTCTCCCGGCTTTCCCATTTTGTGGAGATGTATGAGGGCAAGAGAAACGAAAGGATATACCATTAACTAGACAAAATTCCCACAAAGACCCATTCTTAAACTCGGTGCCATTATCACATTGTATAGTTTTGATGTCCCGTTCAAATTGAGTGCGGATGAAATTTTGAAAGTTAATAATGGTGGCAGAAGTGTGAGATTTATGTGACAAAGGGAATGTCCACAAAAAATTAGAATAATCATCCAATAGCAACAAATAGTATCGGTGGCCCGAAGAACTCAAAACAGGTGATGTCCAAAGATCACAATGTAGAAGATCAAATGGCATAGCAGTAGAAGATGTAGAAGAAACAAATGACATTTTAATATGTTTCCCAAGCAGACAAGAATGACAAACATATGAAGATTTTGTCTTATTACAATCTATGAATTTATTTTTCCTAATAAAATAAAAAAACAGGTGCTCCTGGGTGACCCAAACGATTATGCCATACGGAATGAGCTAAAGCAGCAAAAGGAGAAGATGACTTGGCTTGGCTTATTGAAGTAGTGATTGGATAAAGATCTCCCCGACTCTCACACCTCATTAGAGGAATCCCCGTCTGATAGTCCTTCACAGAAAACCAAAAGGATCAAATTCAATAGATACGAAATTATCAGTTGTAAATTTTCGAACAGACACTAAATTTTTAATAAGGTTAGGAGCATGAAGGACATTTGTTAAAGTAAAGGGTGGATTGGGGGGAGCTAGGTGAGTGTGACCATAACCACGAATTGGAATAGACTAACCATTACCAATGGTAATACCACGATTATTGCTCAAATTAAAATAAGACATGAGATTACCTGGTGCGGATGTCATGTGGGAAGTGGCCCCGGTATCCATGTACCAATTTGCATCCGGAGGAGTAATGCCAAGAGTGTACATCGCAGCCTCAATGTCCATTGGACTGGGTACTGCTGCTGTGTAGGCTTGCTGAGGTCTGGGCCCAAGAATGCTGGGCTGGCGTGGTTGCGCATTGGGCCTGACCTAGGGAGACAAGGGGTATAGGCAAGGAGGGATGTTCCACGGCATCCATTGCCAAGGCCACTGTTGACCTGCTGCTGGCCACCGGTTGTGGGTCTGACCCGTCGTCTGTGGCTGACCACCTCCACCATGATGACTGCTGCCGCCACGAGCACTGTCGCGACCTCCACTACGACCTCCACCGCGATTCCTACCCCCACTGTTGTTCCGATTGTGGCGGTTTTTGCCCCCAGTATTGTTCCGGTTGTGACGATTAGTATCAGGGAGTGAAACATTATCCCCCTGTTCTCGAGCCACTAGTGCAGAGTCTGTGTCTGGAGAAAATTTCTTCGCGAGGCCCGATTCTTCCAGGATAAGCATTGAACGGGCTTGGTAGAAGGGAGGAACCGGATCACTTTGGCGAATAAGAGTAGCGATGCCATTGTAAGCTTCAGTCAGACCTTGCACCATCTAAAGAACGAGGCGAGTGTTCGTGACCGGAGAGCCGACATTCTTTAATTCATCCGACAAGGTCTTGAGCCTTTGACAATACGCTGAGGCATTAGGAAAATCCGCCATGTCGGTGTGAGAGAACTCATGCTCAAGAGTGACAGCGCGGGAGTGCTTGTTGTCCTGGAAGATGTCACGCAGCCTATTCCAGGGCTTCATGGCCGTTGCGTCCGTTTCCAGAACGGTGTGGAGGAGGTCTTGATGAATTGTGGCATAAATCCACTGTAACACCGTAGCATCCAATGTCGACCACAAGTCCTGCTCTTCATCGGTGGTAAGTTCCTTTTCGGTACCTTTCGCCGGAGGAATAATATGCTGGAGAACCCGGTGGGAACGAGCATGGATTTTAAAGAGCTCTGCCTACGTTGCATATTGGACATTCTCGAGCTCAAGGGTGATGGGGACATGATTCTTGATATTAGAGACAACAAGTGCAGGGTGAAATGAAGACTTTGAGTCAGTCATGGTGGCTGACGGGATGAGGGAGAAGGATGGCGCTTGCGGAAGGAGAAGAAGGATCGTGCGCCCTAGGGAAACTGATACCATGAAAGAGGATAATCCCTTGATTATTTTCATAAGCATACTTAGCTTATATACAAGAGTGTATAACCTGAAGTTAGGCTAAGAATCAGGAACTAATTAGCTATGATTAGGGAACTAATTGGATATGATTAGGGAACTAAATATATGCCTAACAATATACAAAGATAATATTCCCATATATTCTAACAAATCCCTTGCCTTGCTACGCACTCCAGTCCACCACCACAATAACAGAGCAGCTCGCCTCCAAGTACACCACCACGACTTGGCGCAGCTCCTCGAACAAGCAGCAGCGATGCAGCGCCCTTTATAGCTTCCATCAGCAGTTCTGACTTCCGCCCTACTCAACCACCTTCATCCTCCCTTCTCCTCCTCCACTTCGTGCTCCATCCACATTGGCCATCGCCAAGGACAACAAACATCAAATCTGCAACAACCAACGACAGCGTAGCCATCGTCCAGCAATGAATCCAAAGCACACCACCACACCACCATAGCAAACGCTACCTCCACTTTGCACCGCCAACCACCAGCGAGTGAATGCAAGAACTACAACAATAGCCATTTGACGACTCCACTTTCCACCGGTCACTCTAGTAGAAGTCATATTCGGCTCTAATTCGGTCATCCAAACTACAAATCAAATATGAAAGCAATTCAATCCCAGTGGATGTAAAAAAAATAAAATCAAATATTCTGAGATCCTCTAGTGAAGATGCAGTAACTATACTAGTATAGTAATTTTTGAACAGTACTTTAACTTCTAATGACTTAATCGAATAGTTGATTTTAGAAATTCTCTATTTATTTATGTCATTTTATGATGATAAATAAATAATGATATCTAAATTAAGGATACCAGAGAAGTATGATATAAAGTAATTTTTAGACTAGTTATGAAAATTTCACATAGATAACTATCAAATAATTTTTAATGAACAAATATATAATAAACTTTACTAAATAGCTCTATATAATCCTACATAAAAAAATACAGAATTTCTAAATTATTATTCTTATAAAATTAATAAAGTAGGAATGACTTAGAATGCATTTTATTAAAAATAAAACTCCACCATCATAATGAGAAAATAATATGAGTTTACATAATATATTTATATGCTTACATTTACCTCATCATATAACATTATTAATAATAAGATAAAATAAATCTAAATAACATAAACACTTTAATTGAAATCACTATTTACCTTACTATTCATATAAAATAGTACTCATCATGAATAGTAACTCAATTAATTCTATGATAATAATAATTAAATCCTAATAAAATATTCATAAAATAAAATATATCATAAAAAAAAGATAAATCTTATCAAACTTTTTAATAATTAAGGTAAATAATTAAATAACCAACATCTTAATAAACTTATTGACTAAGTCAATAACGCCCTAATTAATAAATGTGAAAAGTTAATGGCTTCAATATCATACTAATCACGACACACTTTCCGTTTAAGCATAAAAATTTAAATCGACTCACGTACAGTAAAATAGTTATAACTTTGTGTAAAAAAAAACTCAGATTTGATATCTAAAAAATGTGTTGCATTCCTAATTCAATATGTGTTCTAATGAAATCAATATTGTAGAGTAAAATAATTTTCTTCAGAATTTGACCCTTGCTTATTTGTAACATGATTTATAAGTCAATTTTTAAAGTCTTGGAATGCTTTTGCATCAAAAATAAGTTTTGTCCATGGTTTTGTGAAATGAGGTAGTTTGCAAACAGTTTTATTTTGTTGGAGGAGAAAAAGTTGACAACGTCCTTTCATGCCCATGTAGCCTAACAAATCACATGTTTGAGGAATGATTTTAACACCATATATTTTGATCTTCTTTGAGTCTATAAAAGAAAATTTTGACATTGAATTGATAGTATGAATGTATGTCGACAATAAACATTTAATTACTAGTTTTTGTCTTTGACTACTGGTTGAACATATGTGTATAAATGTATCTACAACTCAGAATAATAAATACACTCTATTTCTCTCTGTCAGTCAGTTTTGTTACTTTACTCGATACTTTCTACATGGTATCAAAGCATAACATCAATTTTGAACTCTAATTATTTTTTCCCCAATATAAATAATCTAATCCTTACTCTTCTTCGTTACAATGATGACATAAGTTGCAATTCAATCTGAGATCTCCTAAGCCACTTATTCCCTTTCAAATCCTTCAGATCCTCTCTATCTTCATGCTTTGGATAATCCTAAAGCAATCTTCGTCTCAAAAAGCTTTGATGGCACTAGGTATCATGCACGAAAGAGATCCATGATGATAGCACTCGGAGCTAACAACAAGATAGATCTAATTAATGGGAAATTAAAGGAACTCCATCCATCTTCTTCTTCTCAAGGTCATTGGGATAGTAATTCCATGGTGAAGAAGTAAAGAAATTTTCTAGAGTGTGATATACACTATTTAAGGCATGAAATCTGGTTAGATTCGGAAGAAAAGTTTTACACGTCAAATGGAGTCCAATTATACCATATCTACAAAGAAATCTCGCCTATTTCACAAGGAACATTTAGCATTGTTTTTCTCCTTACCAAGGTAAAAAAATTATGGGACAAGTTGTAGCATTGTGAAGATTCTAATGAAGCATTGTGATGATAAAAAAATGGTAAAATTCTTAATGAGTGTAATTAGTTATAAGAGGGATCGTTTTATTAATGAACCCCTTTCGAGCATTAGTGCTACTTATGCTATGGTTATCAATGAAGAAAGGCGGTGAGAAATTAGCTCTTTTGGTGCCCTGCCTTCAAAGGGAGCCCTCATTCAATGTGGGATCAACAAGGAAGGAAAATTCTTATGGATCAAGATCTAAAAATAAGAAACTTATTTGTAGCTATTGCAAAAAGTCCGGTCATTCTAAAGAGAAGTGATATAGGTTAGCGGGCTTCCATACTGATTTTAAATTCATAAAAATTAAGAGGTTTTCAAGTGCAACTTCTATGGGTACCAACCAAACTGAACAGATGTAGCATGCTAGAGGACTAAGAGTAGGTCAATAAAATCACTTGGTTGCTTTATTAAGTTAATGTAAAGTACCCTACAAAAATGTGCAAGTTAACTCCAATAGTTTAAATCAAGGGACATCAACAACTCACCCATCTACCAATGTAGGGGGCACTAATTTTGCAAGCAAACAACTCACCTCTTATACTTTTGTTGCATCAATTTTTTCATTTCATGCATCCTTGATTTACACTGATGTGTTGATTTTAGACTTTAGCACCATAGATCACATGAGGGGGAACTAGAAAATATTTTTGAACCTTGAAACCATAACCAATCCCATTTCCATCATCTTACCCAATGACCATATTACATTGGTACATTCCATAGGTTCTATAAGCCTAAATGATTAATAGAATTTGAGAGAAGTATTCTATATACCTTATTTCAATTGCCAAACACATTAAAAAAAACTTTTTCCACTATTTATTTCCTTAATTGTGAATGCTTAATGCATCACCCTTAAATGAGGAATGCCCTTCCTATGGGTAAATTGAGTTGAGGCCTATATCTTTTCTACCCTTCAATTTCTACAACTAAATCTTTTTACCAAACCATCCCTCAAGCTAATATCTCAAGTTTAGACTAAGGCGTGAACAAGTCAGAAATCAAAGATACATCATCTTTATGCTCTTCTTCCAACAATTTAAACAAAGATAACCCGTGGCACCTCATATTAGGACATTTATGTTTCTATAAACTCAAGAAATGTTTGTTTTTCTAAATTCCATTAATAAGATTTATGATTTTCCTTGTGATGCTTATTTCAAGGCTAGGTAACATAAGTTATCTTTTCCTTCCAACAATACTCATGTGACTCCCCCCTTGATATCATACATGTGGATATATGGGGACCTCATAAGGCTTAAAATATTTTATTTAACTATAGTGGATGATTAATCTAGAGCCACTTGCAACCATTTTTTTATTACTAAGGGGAGTCAATTCACTATTCTTAAAGCATTTATCACTCTAATAAAAATATAATTTCACAAAACCATCAACGTCATCAAATTTGATAATGTTTATGAGTTGGGATCTAACATAGAGGCTAAATAATTTCTCTCTCAATATTCACCAAACTAGCTACCCATGCACTCCCCAACAAAATGAGTTAGTTGAAAGAAAACACAATCATCTCTTAGAAGTGGCTTGAGGGTTTATGTTTGAATCAAATATGCCTAAAAAATATTGGTGTGAGAGATTCTTAAAAACTACTCACGCAATTAATAGAATTCCCACAAAGGCTCTCAACAACCATACCCCTCATATACTATTATTTGACACTAAACCTCATTACCATCATCGAAGATCATTCAACTACCTTTATAATGTAGGCACACCTAAAACCTCAAGAGGCATATTTATGCCCAGATCCACGCCTTGTGTTTTCTTGGAATATCCACATGGGAGGAAGGCATATCAGGTTATCAATATTTAAACAACTAAGTCTTTAACAACAAAGATATTATTTTTAGAGATTCCATTTTCCCTTTCACTAATTATAAGTCCATTGACATGACATCTTGTGATTCCGACCTTATGTCATTGCCGATACCTGACTCATCTATAAATGATGAGCCTCCTCTTATTCAAATGGAGCATGAAGTCCAACTTGAAAATTTATTCATGATAACTTCATCCATTTCTCCACCCACACAAGCTCCCTCATTTTCTCAACCGCTAACCAACATAACCCCTCTACCACCTCTATGAAGGTTCGGAAGAATAGTTCATGCAGACCCCATATTTTTGTAAAATATATTTTATTAAAAAAATTAAATATTCTAGAACATAAAAAATAAAGTAATAAAACTAGAATTTCATGAAAATAAAAAACACTCACAAAATCTTACATTTAATATTTTTATTTTTTTTTACAAAAAAAAAACTTTATAAGATATTTGGTTTTTAATGAATATATGAAATTTTAGTATAAAGAATGTAATTTTTTAATATTTAGATTGTTAATAAAAATATACTAATCAAAATGTAATTTATCTCATTAATACTCAATGACATTGAAATAATATTATTACAATATTTAAATATACTTTTTATATTACTCTTTAAATAAAATAATTGATTACAAAAAAAATGAATGAAAAGCAACTTTTTATATCACCGTAAACGATAAAATTCGATCACTATGCTTAGATTGAACAATTTACATATGTTTGTGCATCAAATAAAAACTTTTATAACATTATTCCTCAATTAAAAAAATGCAAATGTTTATATCTTACTTATTATTTTTTCCACCTCTAAATACTCTCTCTGCTCTTTTCCCTAATCATTGACATTGTTACTAAGTTCATCCGAGTTAGAATTTCTTCTATAGTCGATTGAGGGTGATCAAAGTTAGATCCTAGAATTGGATTACAGTGTATGTTATCAAGTATCGTAGTTGAAGTTTGATGAACATAAAGTTTCAATTAGCCTCACACATTTGGGATTTTAGTAATCTTATCGAGGTTGCCAAATACTTCATTTCATTACGATAAAAGGTACTTTATATTTTAATAGAAAAATAAGAAATATTACCAACTATTTGTTAAATTAAAATAATTGTCTAGCTATGAAAAAACTTATAAAAAAGGTATAAATTTTTTTATCATCTAGAAACTTAAAGAAATTTGAGAATTAGGGTTTTAATTTTTTTTTGGAATTTTCTTGCATTTTTTTGTGAGGTTTTTAATTAATTTTTATATTTTGTTGCATTTTTTATATATTTTCTATATTATTTTGATTTTATAATTTTTCAAAATTTTTAAATATTTCTAGATTTTTTTTATAATTTTACTAATTTTAGATTATTTTCAAAGTCTTCATTTTTTTTAGATTATTTTAGATTCAAATTTTCAAAAAAAAAATGTTTTTCCCTATATAATTCTTGTAGACTTGTACAATTTTTTTTTGTATTTTTAAATAAGAGTATGTTTGGAGAAGTGTTTACATTTCTAAGGGTTGCTTTCTAAAGCTAAATTTTAGAAAATTAGATAAAATGTAATAAGTTAATGTTTCACATAAAATAAAATAAAAAATCAATTGTAACTAACTGCTACAGCCTCACCCAAACATATTTTGAGAGATATGATAATTAGATATAAGACTTTTTGAATAATATATCTTTTGTTCAGGTATATATTTTTTGTTATACAAGGTTGTTAGGATTGGATCTTTGGTAAGGTGTGTATGTGTATGTGTGTATGTAAGTATGTATATATTCATTAGGTCCGCTTAAAAATCAAATCGGACTATTGGCCTTAGCTAAATTATTAACTTATATTTGTCCCAAAATAATATTTTTATATGTTAGTAATTTCCACCGTAAAACTATAGTAATAATCTAAACCATTAACCTACCCTTGTCATGGATTGCCTACAAAACGATGTAACAGCTTCAGTTCTCTTCCCTTTCTTCATCACTCATCATCTTCAACATATGCAGGCTCATAACAAGATAATCATCCATTCATTAAGGGAGAATTATTTTGGGTTTGTTTTAATTACTGGACAAATGTTTTCGAGTTTTTAATTATAACATAATCGTGTAAGGAAATTCTGGCAAGCTCCAACTCACCGGAGATTACTGGAATTCAATAGATAAATTATTTCTTTATGCTTTACAATATAGAACACGATTAGTATTATACAACTCATATATTATACATGTTAGTTTTACCCTGTAAGATGCACATGATCTAATGCAATATATGTTTATCAAATGTTGGTAGTTGACCGACAAAAAATGGATGTCATTGAATGAGATATGAAGTATATGTAAAAATAATAAAGTTAGGTAACATCTCGAGTCTCTAATAAGAGAAATAGTGCCGGTATGTAAGTGCTATAACATTAGAAAACAATTTAAGACACACACGCACACTCTCTATCTCTATAAATATAGTATTCAGTTTAAATTTTCAAAGATATAAATAAATGAATATTCAATTAAGTCTATATTTTAATAGAGCCGTAGCAATTTTTTATCGTCATAAATATAACTTACAAGTTACAACGACTACTAATATGTAATGGATTAGTAAATAACAATAATAATATTATGTTACACTAAATTGGCATTTATTTATGGTCAATGTTTATGAAACTATTAGAGAAAACTTTCCATGATTGTTTGGAAAGTCATCCTCGAATCAGATGGCGTAATAAATAGTCTTGGTGTCAACATGTGACGCATACCGTTGCATAATCAAACTTTATATTCTGTAGTTCTCAACATAACGTGGAATGTCATTTCTTTTACTCGCACAATTGTTTATTTAAAAATAGAGTATAAGCCTTATTTAAAATTTCTCTCTCCTCACCATGAAGTAATAACGATAGAAGCCATGCATACGTTGCAGGGAAAACAGGTGCATCATCGGCACGACCCATAATATATAAACTAAATTTCCACTCGTAAGATGTAAGGAGTTATTTAAAATATAGTTATACTTAATATTTTAGTAATTGAAATATTTAATAAAATTCAATATTAAATGACAAGTACTCATCAGAATATATGTATATATATATATAAATATAATTGAATTAGAAAAAAAGTAAATGTAACAATATAAAATGAAATATAAAAAGGATATTGATGCATCGACATGATGATTTTCTATCTCGGTTTTGAACCATAACTTACATTTTTAAGATATTATAAAATTTTGTTCCATGGTAAAGTACTATTCACTATCTCTAAGCAATGATAATAATTAATAGTTGGTTTATGTTTTTCTTACATTTTTACCCTAATAATGTGATTTTTTAAGGATGCATGAAAGGATTTGTTAAAATATTTTGATACCTCTCTCTCTCTCCCCCTCTCTCTCCCCCTCTCTCTTGTCTATAATATTACTCCTTTATGGATCTCTCCTAATTTTCTATATATTCTCCTCTCTCTCTCTCTCTCTATGTGTGTGTGTGTACCTTTTCTTTTTTATAAAAATGTAGCGATAACACTTGTACATTTAAGCTAACTTTCACATTTAAAATAAAAAAATTGTTCTAAAAATTGGGGTGCTACAAGTTAGCATCATAGCTTTGGTTTTAAATTTTAAGTTTTTTAATGTTAGTTCTGCTTCTATTTTAAATCTAAAAATTTGCAAAACGTGGAATACTCATGTGAGTGAGCGTAGATTGGGGTAGCTAGGTGACCTTGTGTTGATATGTGTGTTTCGTATCAGTAAATTAAGATATTTTTCCTAATTATTTTCTATCTTAGAGGACACCATGGTAGGCCCTAGTGTAGCTTGGCCAACTCATTTAGAGGACACTTTTGTATTACTTGTCGAGCTTGCATAACAACATGCCCAACAATAATAGGCTTCGCAACATCCCACTCCACCACCATCTATACTGCAAGCCTGCAATAGTATGTCGAGGGACACGGATCAAGTGATTCATAGATGACCATCTACCTACGTATACTAGAAACAAGGATCTGGTTAAGTTGGAGGCTTGGATCCCAGATTTTGATCATACGTTTGAGGACGTGGACTACCTAAAGCATAAAAGGGTCAGTATAACAGTGTACCATCTACGTGTACTCGTAGATAACTGGCGGATCAGTTGTAGGGAATAGGGAGCTTCAGGTCTTACTTGGGATGGATTCAAGGAAACCTTAAGAGCACTTTTCTACTAGATAACCCGAAGAAGGGCACACTCGAGGGATTTTTGTACTCCTCACAGGGTATTATGACAGTATGGGAGTACCATGGTAGATTTATGGATTTTTTGAGCTTTGCACAGGATGTGAGAGCTAGCTAATCCCAGGCCCTCTTTTACTTTCAGAGGAGTTTATAATTTGTAGTGCGAAGGATGATGAGAGCTAATACATTTCATGATTTAACACCCTCATAAGACCTAGCTTGCACAACCACTACAAAAAAATCCACTTTTAGCAACGATGCTTTTTGTTGCTAAAGATAGAAAGTAGTTGCAAAAAATATATATCGCAACAATATTTTTTGTTGTGAGATCGTTGTGCATCATGGCGTTGCAAAAAAATAAAAATAAAGTAACAACAATGGTCGTTGTAAAAAAAGTAATTAAATGCAACATAAATTGTCATTGCTAAATAAATGTCGTTGCAATACATCACTTTAGTTAACTACATGAGTTTCTTTATTGCAACGACTTTTGTGGTTGCGAAATATTTATCATACTTTGGCAACAATTTATGTTGTTACAAAAATCTATGATTAACAATGACTTTTGTCGTTGAAAAAAATTGGTTGTAGTTTGGTAACAAATTATGTCGTTGCTAAAGCTTCTTATTTGCAACAACAAAAGTTGTTGAAAAAAAATTAGCATATTACAGCAATAATATTTGTCGTTGCAAAAAATTGAATATAATTTAGGGAAAAAAAATTGTAAAATACCCCAAGTTAATACAACTACATAGGGGCCACCTGATAGCACACATCACCCACAAATTTTTAACACCCCAAGTCGAGACGACCATGTGGTGCCACTTGGTAGCCACCTAGGCCCACAAGAACTGCAAGGGCTATTGTGGAGCACTTTTGGATTGATCAACTAACCCCACGGATCAACACGAGTCCTTTTCAAAACTTTCCAACAGGATCACCCATCTTAAAAATTGTTCCATGGCAAGCACACTTAACTGTGGAGTTCTTAAAATAGAATCACCAATAGGATAGTATAATATGTTGATATAAGTATTCATATCAATCATTATAACATTTCACTCAATTTGGGATATTACACTTTATCATTGCAAAAAATATATAATTGCAACATTAAATTCTTTGCCAAAATTTGAACTTAAAACTTCAACAACTATCTTTGTCGTTGCAAAAACATACAATTGCAACGACACGATAACTTGTTTATACATCGTTGCAATAAATGACCTGTGAAACCTCTAATCGATGTCCATAAATTATGCCATATACAAACGTCCCACTTAAATCAATATAACCAAAATATATAAGAATAATTCATAACATATATATCAAGAAAAAATTATCAAATTGAATGAAAACTTTATGGAATTCTGCTTGGCTATTAGGGATTTTATTGAGCTGATGGACACTGAGGCAAATTAGTGTGTCCCATCGATATAACTAGATGAGGCTAACACAATGGAGGTAAGATTGGGAGTTGGAGAAGGTAGTGGCAATAAAGTATAGACGTTGCAAGAAAATTGTTGATAATTTTTTTTTGCAACAACTTGTTATTGCGTTAAAATAATTTAAATATTTGCAACAAGTATACTCTTTGCAATAAATTGAATCAATATTTTGCAACAAAAAAGTTGTCGCAAAAATGTTTTGTATATTGCAATAAATAAGTGTCGTTGCAAATAAACCATTGCATATATTGCAACGAATAATGCTGTTGCAAAACATATAAATGTCATTGCATTAAAATAATTTAAATATTTACAACAAGTATAATCATTGCAATAAATTCAATTAAAATTTTATAACAAAAAAGTCGTTGCAAAATATTTTGTATATTACAATATATAAATGTCGTTGCAAATAAACCATCACATATATTGTAAAGACAAATGTCATTGCAAAACATATAAATGTTATTGCATTAAAATAATCTAAATATTTGCAACAAGTATAGTCGTTGTAATAAATTTAATCAACATTTTGCAACAAAAAAAAAGTTGTTGCAAAAATATTTTGTATATTGCAACATATAAATGTCGTTGCAAATAAACTATCACACATATTGCAACGGCATTTGTTGTTGCAAAACATATGAATGTCATTACATTAAAATAATCTAAATATTTGCAACTAGTATAATCATAGCAATAAATTCAATCAATATTTTTTAACAAAAAAAAAGTCATTGCAAGAATATTTTGTATATTGCAACATATAAATGTCGTTGCAAATAAACTATTACACATATTGCAATGACAAATGTCGTTGCAAAACATTTCCTAATGATCACCATATAAATGAATTATTTTTGGCAATAATTTTTTGTAATGCCATAAAATTGTTGTTGCTAAAAGATATTTTTCGCAACAACAAAGTGTTGTCTGTGTAAAAGTATTGTTGCTATAAAAGAGTTTTTTTTTTTTTATAGTGAACAATCAAGATTTTATAGGAGTGGTTTGAGGTTCTATTAGGGAGGAAGAAGGGTAGAAGCTCGAGACTTTGTATAGACTATAAAGAGTTTAAACAATTAACAATGAAGAACTGTTACGCGTTGTCATGCATCTATAATTTATTTGACTAGCTTATGGGGTTTGGAATTTTCTCCAAATCGACTTGAGGTGGGGATAACACTAATTGAGGGCAGAATAAATACATATTTTGAAGATTGTTTCTTTAGGTGAGGTATGGTCATTTTGAGTTTATGATGATGCCTTTTGGGTTCACCAATACACCTATTGTGTTGATAGATCTCACGAACATGAAATTCCGATTAGGGCTGTTAACGAGTCGAGCTAGAGTATGCTTGGGCTCGGCTTGTTTAATGAATGAACCTAAAAATGAAACTTGAACTTGGATTATTTATAAACTAACCGAGCCGAGCTCACGAGCTTTTGCACTTAAATGAGCTTGAGCCTAAATTTATTGTGCACAAGCTTGGCTCATTTAATAATGAAGCTAAGCTCGAGCCTAATTTTTAAGCTCATTTACCTAAACAAGCAAGTCGAGCTGAGCCTTTAAAGAGCTAAGATCAAAAAGCTCGCGAGTCAGCTTGGTTCATTAATAGCCCTAATTCCGACATTATCTAGATTAATTTGTAGTGTTATTTATTAATGACATCCTTATTTTCTCTAAGCGTAGGGAGGGACATGAGCATCACTTGAGAATCATTATATCACTTCTTAGGGAACATCAGTTGTATGCTAAGCTCTCTAAGTATAAGTTTTAGCTCACCAAGGTCCCATTTCTTGGGAATATTATATTAGCTGGTGGTGTCGCCATGGATTCGGAAATGATCAATGTAGTAGTAGATTGGAGCACACCAATCACTATACTAGAGGTTTGCAATTTCCTTACTTTGACAGTGTACTACTGCAGATTTGTTTGGGACTTCTCATGGGTTGTGTAATACCTTATTTTCTCAAAAATAATTATTATATGTTATTAGGCTTGTCACACACCTAAAAAAAATGTGTATGTATGTGTGTGTGTATTCTATTATCAAATTTCATCCATTTTGTTCCTTTATGTTTCATCCATTTCTTTTGAATCATTAAACCATGTAAAATTTTGTTTATGTCATTAAGAGATTTAATATATTTTGCCATTTTTAATTGGTCAAGCTTAAAAACAATTCTGATACCCAATATTTTTATATATATGAATTTCTAAAATTATTACACACCTTCCATAATTTTTTATGATTTTTGGAATTCAATTGATCTCTTTCCAAATAAATGTCAATTATTGGACTTTCTTGCAATTTAATTAATCAAAATAAATTTTAATCAATCCTCTAGCCAGTCTTTTACTCCTAGCTAGTCTCTTAACCAAAACAAATCTGATTTGTAACTTGGTTGCCTTTTACCCAACCAAAAAGTGCACAAAGTACCATAATCATAATTTTTTGATATTTCTCTTGCACACTCAACCATATTCTAACCTCTCTCTTACACTCCTAATCTTAACACTCAACCATATTCTAACCTCTCTCTTACACTCCTACCTATTAGGTACCACTATGTTTTTTTTCTTCAAATCGTGCATTTTATTAAGAAACACACATAAAATCACAAATTTTCAGTAGAGTTCAAAGTTGATTTTTTTCCATATTGTAACAACTCATTCTCTCTCTGGGGATGTTCTTTCCCTCTTGTTTTTGTTTCATTTAATATATTATATTGAATAATAGAACTCCATACCATTAACATGCCTGAAATCGAGCCTCTTCAAGCATTTCTTAACCAAACTTTCACTTCCTAACTAATTGCACAACTACAACAAACTAATTTATTTGGGAATTCTAGTAGCTACAATGCCTTGACAATTTTTTCTTTGCTATATATTATTGTTTAATATTGTTCCTTGCATGTTATAACTCATCTAAAAACCCTTCTACCTAGAAATTTGTGCCCCTCTTCTTTTTTCTCTCATTTCTATCTTGCCAAACAACCTTGAAATTTTTCCATAGTTATTACCTGTGTTGTAGTGGAGGTTTCATGCCTTTACTTCCTTATTTTATCCACGTTTTTATTTTCATTAACCATCTAATACCTTTACCTCTCATTAGTTAGTGATTGTTGGTGGTTTCCAATCCTCTATATTCAAGAGTAATCTTGCCATTTCATTTCCTCTCTTTTCATTTTACCTAATTATTAATCTTATTTTATCTAACTCTTTAATCTTATATTATTGAAGGATTCTGAGTGTTTTAGAGAAGGAGTTGCTTGGTTGCTTATTTTATCTTTACTAGAAATAGGATTTTGTACTAGGTATATTATATGTTATTTTATGTATGGTTATCTTTATTTAATTATAAACATGAAATAATATCTTGAAAAATCTTATATGACATGTGTATGTTTCCATCTTACATGAAAATTTAATGAGAGGATGATTTGTGTGATTTTCACATGTTATTATGTATTCTGGAAATGTAATGAATATTTACTGGAGTTGTAATGAACGACTAGCAGAGTTCTATTAAATTTTTAGTATAATGGTGATGAATATGTTTAGATTTGAGTAGTTTAGTTCTCATCCTTGTTATTTCCACGAGTGTTGGTTGTTTTACATTTATCAAAGTATTCCATTGCATGTATAATAGGGTATAGAAGATAGGTTATGAATCTTTGATCATTTAGAGTTGAAATGAATTTTTTTAAAAGGTTTGGATATATTTGACCATAGGTATATTGGGCATTATAGTTTTTTTTATCTTTTTTTTTTGGTGAAATATTTAAGTGTAACATTGTCTTCATTAGGTATTTTACATAAAATTCGGTATATTAAATGTGAGGGTTTGATGTTGCTTAGAGTAAGTTGTGAATTTTAGAAATTTAAGGTAATTTTAGGTGAATAAGGGCATTTTGGCCATTACATATAAATTCTAAAATTTTGAGACCTAAGTGAATATTATGTTAACAAAATAAGTTCAAATGGATAAGTTTGACACTTGGGGTGAAATTTGATTAGCATACGTAGAGACGTTAATCAAAATAATTAATCAAGCAAGAAAAAGAAATGGAGAAAGATACACTTTTTGTACATCGAGTAATCTTGGTATTTTTATCTTGGTTTCCTAATTATATTTCATCTAAGAAAATAATTGATTATGCATAATAATTTTAGCATGAAATACAGCTCTCTTAATATTAAGATAAACTCGTTGACTTTAAATATATTTTAGTAATTTTCATGTGTGTTTATAATAGTTATTTAATTTGACCTTATAAGTGAACCCTTAACTGACTTAAATGTTAGCTATTGAACCTTGTCTCGAATAATTGGAGTAAATTTACATTGAGATATAATTTTATTGGGTCTTTCATGCATGGAACTTGGACTTTAATATCTTAATAATCTTTCTTGGGCTTTAGTGCCTCAATAATCTTCCTTAAGCTTTAATGCCCCATATATATTCAATTCGGACTTTGTGGTGAAAATGGTTTGAGCCTTGATTCATGTGTGGATCAAGTGCATGGATAATATCATAATTAAATGAAATAATTGGTTTCCGTTCATAGAAGTGATTAAGTATTATTTTGTAAGCCTTAGTTATTGTTTAGTGTAAATCTTGGATAAAGTATTAATCACTTAAAATGAAAGATCTTGAGTTAGGACTATATCACTCGGGATATTTATCCAAGTCAAGTTTGGTATTCACTTTGTACCATTTTTTTTATTTGTGATCCCAAGTGCCTTACATGGTCTGAAGAGGCCCTCTTCTAATCTATATGTACCTTGATATATTTTGGCCTTATAGAGGGTATGCATACTTAAGTGACTAGATATCCTATTATTTGGTGGTCTTGATACATTTATGGGCGAGACAGCTAAGGCTACCACCATTTGCATACTAGATTTGTTTTTATGGTTTATTTAAGTCTCCTTCCTCATGTTAATATCATATATTGGTTGTAATCACAATAATAAAATATAATAATCAATGAAGCTCATCTATTTGTGCATTTGGTCAAGTTTTATTCTTCTCAACTAACATTTGTATGTAAGCATGTTATTATCTTGTTAATATATGTTCTATTGCTTTCTTTGCACGCGCCTCATGCAAAATGCTAACTCCTTAAGATAGTTGTGTTATTCAATACAAGATGCATACTGATACTACAAAGTCATAGACAATGTATCACATGTATTTGATGATGATTCTGCTAACTTTGACAAGGTTCCTCAAGCGGAGTGGTATAGGTTCATAGCCCAAGATTAGGGCATAGAGTTATATCTATCGGAGGTCTGACATTTTATGTACATTAGATTTTGGATATCCCTTTGAAACTTTTCATTCCTTTTGTCCATCTTATCTCTTTTTACTTATTGTATTATTTGGAGCATGTACTCCATACTTTGCTCTAACTTTTAATTTATTTAAATCATATGCTATTTCTATAAGTTTTGATTTATTTATCGTAATATTTTATCCTTACACTTAGTACAATAAATGTATAGACTATACTTGTACAAAGTGTGGTAGTAACACCCACTATACTATATTAATGCTTTTGCTTAAAATCTAAAAATTTTATAGTAAAATTTGGGGTATTATAGTTTGTTTGTCCATTGACAAACCTATTGAAGAAGTTTACGTGGTTTTGGTGGAACAATGACTATGAGTAGGTATTTCAAGAGTTAAAGCAATGTCTTACTACAACGTCGTTGTTGACATTGCTAGAGGGGATTGATGGTTTCGAGGTATACAATAATACCTCAAAGCATGACTTGGTTTGTGTTTTGATTCAGCAGGGTAGGATGATTGTTGATGAACACATATTTTTATATTTTTTATATTATTTGAATCTTAATGTTTGGTTTTTTATTTGAACAATATATAAAAATAATTATAGTTTTGTGCCTAGTGATAATCATCTTATATATTTAATTATTTAAACTAAAATAATATAAAATGATGGACATAAATTATAAGATGATTTATGAATTTATTTAATTTAATTTTATAGATATTATATATATATATATAAATAAAGATGTTGTCAAAGGGCCTGGTCCAACGGACCGAACGCCCAAAAGACCGAAAGGTCGTACAACCAGAACAATCGAGGCCTAAGAGAAAAAGGGGCAGCCTGAGGCCCTGAGGGTCTGAGGAGATTGGAACAAAAGAAAGAAAGCAGGGGGAAAAAAAGGACGCTGTACGCGCCGCTGAAGTGAAAGACGAGAAGAAAGGTGTCTCGCGGGGAGACTGAGGGCATGAAAACGAAGAGGGACAGAGACTGACAAGTGACGGCGAACAAAGAAAGAGAAGAGACGAAGGAGAGAGGAGGGGGGACTGAAGGTCAGGCGGCAGACGAGCAGTAGGACGAAATGACGACGCAGAGAGAAGGGACAGACGAGACGGCCAGCAGGAGAAGAGAGGGGAGGAAGAGAGGGACAGAGGGTGCGTCGGGAGAGAAGAGAGAGAAAAAAAACATCCGAAATAGTTTATTTTAGATAAAATTAATTAAATAATTATATGAATAAATTACTAAATTTTTGTTTATTTTGATTATTTTTTCTCTATTTTAATATATATTTGTGTGTAAGTTATTTATTAATTATAATTTGTTAATTAATTTTTATTAAGGAATATATTGAAACTCTAAACTATAATTTGAGATATAATAACAATTTTTTTATTTTATGATATTATTTTTTTACTCTAATTTATATTTATGATTCTGATTTAATTTGTTCATATGCTTTACTATGACTTCTTTATAGTGATAGTATGTATAATTATATGCTTGCTAAGTATCTATATGAACATGTTATAATTTATATATATAAATTATAGTTAGGTTAGATAATAATTCACATAATATTTTTATAATTCTAACTAGAATAGTAAAAAGTTTAGATATGTATAGGTCAAAGGAATGAAATACAACCAGATACTCTTGAGCTAGTAGTTTGGTTACTTAGACTGATATCTTTCGAATTGTGCTTAATCCTTTAAATCTAGTTAATATAAGAGTTGTTTGTTGTGACTATACTACTAGAATTTAATAGAACTTAATATTGACATTTTGTCATATTGATATATTTCTATCTAGTCTATGGGTGGATTTTAACTTTCCGAGTACATTTGTTATATTGATATTCACCCATATTTATTTTCTTATTTGATTTTATTTAGTTTTTATTATTCTCTATTTTACCCCCATAATTATATTTTTTTCATTATTCATTTTGTGTGATTTTGATACTTTTATTTTATTATTTGTGATCTAAATAAATTTAGCCGAGTCCTCTCAATTCCCCGACTAGAATGATACCCTTATTTACTAACACTACAATATGACGACAAAAGGGATTAAATTGTGTGTTGACTAAAACCACACTAGTTGCTTATATTTCTTGATAGTTGAGTTCACGTGAGCACAATTACCTCACTTATGATTTGAAGTTAGTTGAAGTAGTCTTTGCCCTAAAGATTTGGAGGTACTACCTTTGTGGAACCCGGTGTAGGTTCTACACCAACAATTAGAGTTTGAAGTACATCTTCACGTAGCGATAGCTGAATATGCATAAGAGGAGATAACTAGAGTTGGTTAAATACTATAATCTTGAGTTGACCTACTATAATAGTAAGGCCAACGTTGTTGTTGTTGATGCTTTGATTAGAAAGACTTCTCATTCAATAAGTCTATTGATCATAGCAAGGAGATTTCATGAGGAGCTTCAAGACATAGGTATTGAGTTTATCTTTAGAGTTATCTTTGAGGCTACGATAAGTATACTCACCATCCCACCTTCTATTTTTGATTACATTCGAGTTAGATAGGCCATAGATACCTAGCTTGAGGGTATCCAACATAGGATTGGTGGGGGTATATTTGAGAGGTTTCAAATCCACAATGATGGCAGCGTCAGATTTAGAGTTTGATAGTGTGTGCCACCTAGGTGTATTGATCTAATGTAACACTACCAAAATTACAAACTAATTTTTTATTTAAATAATTAATTACGAAAACTAAAATAATTAAACCAAGGGTGTTACCACCACACTTGGTACAAATTTAGTTTCCTCTACTATTCTTATACCGAGTGTTAAGGCTAAAAATATTACTCCACTTACAATAATAAAGATCAGAGTAGAGAGAGCGTCAAAGAAAATTAGCACCATTTCAAATAAATTAACTATTAATGGTTACAAAATTCAGTGAAAAGAAATACAAAGGAATCATAAGAGTACAGAATCCTCTGGATCAAAAGATAACGAGCAAAATAGTAGATAACCCTAACTCTTAAACCAAGTAATAGCCTTCAACAGATCTTGCATACTAACCTACAAAGACACTTTCCATAGAAGAAGTAGGGGCCCGTGAAAATTAACCCTTCAATGTAATGGTATTGAGTAATCAATTATATAAAACTAATATGAAAAGCTTGCATAGAATATATAAGAGACATCACAAAAATACATGGTATAAAACATTGAAGTATATGTGAGATGATTCAAAATATGATAATTATATTAAATGAACATATATTAATAAAGCCAAATACTACTCATACTTGTTCATTTGGAGTGTAATAAAAATTACCCACCAAGTATACAAGAGATAATCTTTAAACTAATGATTAGAACCAATTAGTGATTATGATGATTTTCATTTAGTTCATGGACCTTACTATTCTTAATCTAGTAGAACTGACTAAAGCACCTCTTAGAGAAAAACACATCTAAGCCACTATTATTATTTTGTGGAACGGTCTAAAGCACTTCTCAAGGAAAAATACATCGAAGCCACTATTATTGTCTAGTAGAATGGATACAACACCTCGATCCTAACTCACGTGGTCTTTCACTTTAATTGATTAATATTTAATTCATCATTGCTTATCTCATGATCATATTCTAGTATATGTTGAGCTCGAGAGCCTTATTATTCTTAAATCAGTGGAACAATATGAAACACTTCTCATGGACAATATACTTAAGCCCCTATTATTATCTAATGGAAAATGCCCAATACCTTTTAGGAAAAAAATACACTAGACTACTATTATTAAATCATTGGAACAATCTAAAGTACCTCTCAGGGACAAAACACCTAAGCCACTATTATTACCCGGTGAAATGGACTCAACTTGAGCCTCAACTCATGTACTATTTCTCTTTAAATGATTATTATCATATTTAAAGTGGTATTTCTTATGGTTCTAATATATATGCATGTATAGACATGTAAGGAACATAATATATCTTAAGATAATTATTTGAAACACATATAACACAATAAACATGAACTATTAGTGCACTTCTCTAAGGAAAAGGCCGTACCCCTTCTAAGAAACCCTAATTCCATCAGTTAACCATAACTTCTTCCGTGATTATTATTTTATCACCAAATTTCAAACCTATACTTAAATTATTATTAATGATAACATACCCAAAAATTAAGGTTTAACTCCAACATATTACACATGCAATAATAGACTATATTTATAGTTACTATTTACATTTCTCACAAAATCCTAATTTCACAAATCAACCATAACTTTTTCCTTAAAAGTCATATATCAACCAAACTCAATATAAATTACCAAAATATTATTATTGTAATCATATATGAAAATCAAGGTCCAAATCTAATGTATTACACTTGCAAAAATAGCCTATCTTTAGGGTTACTATTCATATTCCCTACAAAACCCTAATTCCATAATTAAATCATAACTTTTCTCATGAGACCCATATAACTCCCAAATTAAATATTCATCCTTGAAACACCAATATAATCAACATATCCAAGAATCAATATCAAAATCAAACAATTCCCACATGTGATAATAATTTCGCACCTAGGGTTATTATTCCCACTTAAAGCCACCTTTTTCATGTAATGGACTTGGACATGTCATATTTACTCCAAACTTCTCACATAATATACTTAAAGTAGTTTGAACCACTTATCATATTAAAATACCCAATATTCTATCTTTAATTCATATTGACCAAAAGACCCCTAAGGAAACTAAAATATCCATTTTCCACAAAAATCTTTTGAGTCCCAATATGAATGGTTTTTAAACCTCTAATACATTCTATCATCATAAAACATCCATAATTATATATAGATACTTAACCGTGACATGTATCCTTACACACGGTTTAGTATTTAAAACCTTGACATGCGTTTCTAAAACTTTAAAACACATACTTCCACACTTAATAATAATTAAAGCTTACTTATTAGATTAAATATCATGATATGCTTAAAATGACTAAATTTCATTGCCCATGTGGCACAAAATAATAGTAATAATCATGCTAACACTTTTAGAAAAACAATTACAACATAACAACATACTTGATAAAATTTATACATAAAACCCCTGTTATCATACAATATCTCACATTTTAGTAGAGTATAATAATTACTTGCTTTCCAACAAAAGTATAAATTTTATCGGTAACCTACTAAAATTATTAGGTTTTGCAAATCAAATTTTTGTACCTAAAAATAATATCACATTAACCAAATTAATATTTAACCAATAAAATTATAGTTTTTATTAAAATATTTATTATATATAAAATTATCAAAATACCCCTAAAATGAAAAATAAGCAAGAATTATAAGGACATCTCATGTTACCCCATTCAACATGAGTTTTGGGAGAAATTGTGGGAAGGCATAGAAGGATAAGGGTTGAGAAGAATTGGTTGCTAGAGGTGATGGCTAAGGTGGGTGGAGTTGGTGGCAACATGGGAGGTCAACGTTGGCTGGTGGTGGTGATGCTACTGGATGGTGCAAGGATGAGGAAGAGGGTAATGGATAGTGGCTGGAGCTGCTAGTTTGGATGGGCAAGAGATGAAAAGGGTGGCATTGGATGGTGCTATAAGGAGGAGGATGAGGCTGGTGGTACTAAGGTGATGGCAGGAAGGCATGCAAGAGGAGGCAGAGGTGGTTGGGTGGAGGTGGTTAGTAAGGCGAAACACGGACAAAGAAAGAAGAAGAGGGGGGGGGGGGAAGGAAGGTAAGGGTTATAGTGAGGAGGGAAATGGAGGTAAAGGAAGGGTGAGGTGGTGTTTGTTGGTGTGAGGTGCAGGTGGTGAGCTTTTTTAGTGGTGGTGTTAGTTTATGCGAAAAGGATGAAGGAGAAGGTGGTAGGAGGGCACGTTACATAGCAAAGGGATACGTTGAAGAGGTTGGTGGTGTGTGGGTTGTGGGTTCGGTTGTAGGGAAGGGTGGTGTGGTGGTGGTGATGTTTCGATGGTGGCGGTGAGGAAAAAGAAAATAGAGGTGGAGAATAGAGACAGAGAAAGGAGAAGGAAAAAGTGGAAAGAGCAATCCAGGGATGAACCAAAATGGAGGGGGGATGATTGTGTATATACATGTAGAGGTGATGGTTGAGGGAGTTAGAGGCGATGGATGGGATGGTAGGGGTGGGTTGTAGAGGAAGGTCATAATAGGGGTGATGGATGTAGAAGAGTTGGTGGTTGTGGGACTTAGTGTAGGATGAGTAGAGGAGGTGTAGAAGGGGAAAGAATGAGGTATGCATGAGGGAGAGAGTAGGGATGGTTTGGCTAGGAAAGGAAATGATGGCGTAGATAGGGATGTAGAGGCACTATAAAAGGGTGTGCTTGGGGTGCATTTTGTGTGTAGATGAGTGCAAGTAGGGTCTGGTTAAGGGAGAAGGAGAAGAAGAGAAAAAAAAAGAAAATGAGTTGAGTAGGCAGGCCAAGGAGGAGAGAGAAAAAAATATGTGGACTGCGCTAGGTAGGCTGGGGAAGAGTAGAAGAAATAAGAAAGAAAATGGGTTGAGCGCGGGTAAGAAGAAAGGATAATGAAAAAGAAAAAGGGAAAATATATAAAAAGAGAAAAATGAAAATGAGAAAAAGGAAAACGAAAATAATTTTAGAGTTAAAATTAGAATTAAAATTAGATTTAGGATTAAAGTATAATTAATTTATCCGAGTTTAGGGTACCCGATAAAAAAAAAATAATATGGAGCAAATTCATAGATTTAGGGTGGATGAAAATAAAAATAAAAGGTAAAATAATTAGGATAACTTAATTTAAGTTTTTTTCTAGGTTGGTGGGTTAAATCTTAATAAAATAATTAAGCTAATATTTTAAGGGTTATGTTTTGGATAAAATGCTAAATATTCAAAATTTAGGCTACGAAATTTTGGGGTGTTACATCTAAAGACCAAGATACTTGATATGGTCCATTGTAACTCTATTCTATCCATCATAGAGGATATAAGTTGTATAAGGAGTTCAAGATGATGTATTGGTGGCTGAGTACTAGGAGAGAGTTAGTAGAGTTTGCTTTGAGATGCTTGACATGCTAGAAGGTCAAGGTTGATATGGTGTGTTTGGTAATTTATTTTCATGTTATGTAATTATATTATTGTGTTTTAGTCTTTTCATGATAAATTAATAAATAAAATAAAATTAGTATTTAAAATGGATGATATTGTGGTAATAATGGCCTTAGGGGCATTTTAGTCACTTTTGACCTAATGCACCTAATATGAATAATTAGACATAGGATGAACTTAGTGTATTGATAGGTTGACCTTTGTGTAAACTTTACCTATGATGTGAACCATTGACCTTAGGATTGACTCGAATAATTGAAAATAAATAAAACAGGGTTAAGTATGGAATTATAATCATTATACAATATGTGATTTTTTTGTGATCATCTTATTAAGATATCAATACTTAAAGCGGAATACCTTGAGTTTGGAAATGGTTTCTCTCTATGGTTAGCTGGTTGTTTGGTAGGGGCCCTCAGTTTGTTTGGTTCGCTGGTGTGTTGTTGTGCCTCAGTAAAGCCTTATAGGGAGTATTGATACTTAAGGATCAGGTGTCCTAGGTTGGGAGGATACTATTTTACCTTGTGCACCAGTATAATTGGAGTACTTTTATGCCTCTAAGTTAGATGGTTGGGAGGATACTGTGATGCCTTGTGCGTTGATATGACCAATGTAGTTTTATGTCTCCGAATTATTATTGTATCCTCTTAAGTAAATAAAAAATGGAAATGATTATTATATGATCAAAATGGTTATTGGATTTATTAGTGGTAGCTATTAAGCGTTACTTGTGGTATTATGGATATTATTGGTTTGATATTGAGATAGGAGATATATTGTGAAAGTTATACTTATTATGTTGAGATTGATTCTAATTATTATATTACAGAACATATGTTGTATGCTTGGTTGGTAGGTTTTATTATGTTCTAAACGAACGAGTATGAATGTCTTTTATGTGTTCCATACATGCTTTTCGTATTAGTTTTGTATAATAGATTAATTAATACCATAGTATTAATGGGTTTTGTTTCATGCTCCCTTGTTCATTCAATGGGCATTCTTTATCTTGCAGGAGTACTTTGAGGGTTTGATTTGATGGCTTCTATTAGGGGTTTAGAGTTAGGACTATCCGGGGTTTGCCTAAGATCTTTTGATCCGGATTTTTCTTGGACTCTTATGCCCCCTTCTGTATTTTTTTTCTCATTAGATTGTAACTATTTACCTAATGTTTTGGTTTATCAACACAATATTATTCTGTATTGAAATCCATCTTTTTGTTTTATGGTTGTTCTTGATTTGAGCAAAGTAATGTTTAGCCTTAGCACTTAGTATCATAGTAGTAAAAGATGTTAGACTTATGATATGTGTGATGGTAACACTCATTATTTTTGTAACTACCATTTTTGTAAAACGATATTTTTTAATAGTAAATTTGGGGGGTGATACAAATGCCTTAATATACTCTAATTGATTTAAAGAGGTGGCTATGATATGGTTAAGCATGATAGTATGACAAGTATGCGATTTATGTTGACATATGTGTGATGACATGATTATCATATTTAGTTAACACATGTGTTTCATTATTGTGATTATGTTATTCTTACCAAGTGTTACCTTTCATGTTCTCCATGTGATATTTACATCTTTAGTATTGTATAGTAATTTACTGAATACCATTGTACTTATGGATTCCATTTTATGATCCCTTGAATTGGTATAGAAATAACCTCAGATATCGGTGGCAAAAAAAGAAGAAGAAAAGATGGAGGTAAAAAACCTTTGTATAGGCTACAAATGTTTAATCTTAATATAAACATTGGTTCAAAACACGAATGTCTATAACAAAAAAAAAGACACTTCAAAAAAATTAGGTGAAGAATTAAATGACAATTGTAGGCTAAAACAATCATCTATTATTAACTATAGATGATAAATTTAGTCCAAAATCGTTGTCAATTATTTCTCCATTTTTTTTGAGAAGGATTAGATGATAAATTTTGTCTAAAATGGTTGTATCACCCTCCTACATTTTTTTATTAAGTTAAGATGGTGTTTTTGACTTAAAACAATCATCTATATACTTTTTTTAGGAAAAAAAGTTATTCTTGCTACCTGTACGATACACAATTCTCTGCACGATACACAATTCTCTGCACATAAAAACCTACATTAATGGTGTGTATTCCAACTTAGAATATTTTTTTTGCACTATACCATCAATTAATTTACATTAAAATTAACTCTCAAAGCATTTTTACAAGGTATTGATCACATATAAGAAGGAAAAGTTATTAAATAAATTAAGCCACAATATTAGACATCTTAATGAGTTCGATCAGCTATTTTTTTTATTATCTATTTATGACATCTTTATTTCTCACGCGCTGAGAAAAAAACTCTATCGCAATCACACACATGAGAAATGAAGATGCTAATATAGATAAGAAACACATCTCTTAAAAAAAAATACATATTATGTCCTTTCAACGGACACTAAATTTTTTTTATCACTATTATTCTCTATATCACTTCCTCTAATTAAAATAGGATTGTTAGAGCATCCATTGTCTAAGCTTTGCATTCCACATCTTTTAATCAACATATGAATTGTATTATTACATATTCTTTCATTTGAACTCTTCATCTCTTTTCTCTATCTTTCTCCCCAAATTTGTATCATGATCGTTAGATGTCATACCGACTTGAAATCATCAAAAAAATAAATAGACATACATTTTAACAAAAAATGATCATAAATATATGTCATTCACACATAATATACAATTTCAATAACCATAGCATACATCATTAATCTAAATTACATTAAGACTACTATAAAAAAATTCCATTACCACAATATTATATCCATCTATAACACAAGTTTATTATAAATACATCTAACACTTGTGATTTATTTTCTTAAAGAAGAATATACTACTTTTATATACTTGTACATCTACACATATTGTACTATCAAATAGGTATCACTAAAATAGGTTTTTAGAACCCAAAATATAAACAAAACTCATTTTGAAGGTCAAAAAAGTGTTTGTTTGCTTATTATTATTATTATTATTATTATTATTATTATTATTATTATTATTATTATTATTATTATTATTTATTCAAAAGTGTTGAAACCCCATTGGGCAATTTCAATATGCAAATCTCAAAAAATGCCTGAAATAAAAAAATTTCATCCAAAATGGATGATCGAGCCTAAAGTTATGCTCATTAGAGGACTGTCAAAAAATTACAACAATAATATATATAACAGTGATAACAAATAACTTCTAATGGTATATAAAACATATACCATCTCAAAATCAAGGAAACACATTCAAGTTTGTGTGTTCATGTGAATGTGAGGAGAAATATCAACAATATATAGGAAGTATTTATGAAAAAAGAAGATAAAAATTCACATCTATTAAGGAAACAACAGAGAAAATAGAAGAATAAGAAGTATGGCTAGCGGTGGCAATGAAGGTGATCGGTGGAAACGAAGAAGGAGAACATGGAGGAAATAACAATGGTGAAAGGCTTTGGAGAAGAAGCAATTCATGCGATAGGTTTCTGCGTTTTCGTAAAAATGTGAGAAGTGAAAAAATACTCACTAAGATAAAAGTGAATAATGCAAAATGAAAAAAAAAATCCATAAGGGTATAGAAGGAAAAAAATTGTGCTAAGGTATAAATGGTGATTATACCCTAGAATTGCCATCTATACCTTAAAAAATTGGGAAAAAATCTCATCAAGGTATAAATAATGATTTTGGATTATAACTGACATCTATACCCTCCTCTATTGTGCTTGCACTATAGACATTAGTTATAATTCTCCAATGATAGTCTATATCTTTTGCCTTTTTCCATCCTACTAGTCATTTTACTATATAACTTATCAGTGACTGTCCTTATTAAAACAATCATAAATGTGTTGTCATTTATATTTATTTTGTAGTAGTGGTGCTTATTTAATGGACAATCATGACCTTAAAGGAGTCCTTTGAGAGCCAATTTGAGGTGTATAGGGTTGAGTTGGAGATTTAAGACTATTTAGTGTATACTCTGCCATCTTTTGATCTTAATACCTTTTGAACTCTTATGTCTATCCCTTACATTTGTTATCTTTTAATTGTGTTATATCTTTTGGCTGACCTTTTGTAATATTGGAGCGGTGTGAACTTAATGTTATATCTTTTATATGCTTCTTACTAACATTCTTCTTAATTTAAGTTGAGTAATATTTTAACATTAACACCTAGTTTAAGAATGGCAGAGAAGATTGAATTTATGTTAAATGTGGTGATGATACCCTGTATTTTAAATATTTAACCTAGCTTCTATAATAATTCTTTTAAATAAATTTTTTCTAGTGCTAAAAATGGGTATGTTACAAAACAATACTTTCTGACAATGCACACATCAATAATTGGCTCTCATAACCAACTTTTGGCTCCCCATTTCAAATTATAGGATTGGAGATAATTAATTAATTGATTTATTGACTTAATTATATCTTTTAACCCATTTTCATGTGTTAAGCACATGCTTATACATATATATAATTAATTCTAATTCTACCATCAAGAATTACGCTAACTTATTAGTATATGATCATGATAATTAATTTTATGATTAAATTTTATGTTTTATTTCATATGGACTATACTACGAGTTACTATATTTATAAGACATAAAACACTTTATATGTATACATATAGATTTTGGGTGATATATCAACTTCTATATATGTACATGCCTCAGAACAATTATAGGCCAAATGATTAAAACAATAAAATGCCAATATTTATTATTGAACAATAACTATACAAGTGACACGGTGGCATTTTGGTCATAAAGGGAAAACCATAATAAATGATAATGAGAGTGCTTGTTCTCGTGAGATGCATTTCTACCTAAATAATTATAGGTCTCACATCATTTTTTTTAATCTTTTCCCTTGTCATTGCACATGTGAATTAGTATTAAATTTATTGTGATTTTTTAGATTAATATCTAATTTTAGGTTTTGTAATTAAGTTAATTTAAAATTTGTTCTCTAATGATCTTTGATTCATCTTGATTTAGGTTTTATAATTTAGGCTTTTCAAGTTTACCTAAGTTTATGTTTTTATATTAATGTGTGGTTAAATTTAATATGTTTCATTTGATATAGGTTTACATTCATTTTGTAAGGTTTATGTTTTAATATTTTTAGATTTATTTTATTATATATTAGTAGATTATTTTGTGGTAAAGTGTAGTTTTTTCTAGGTTTTTGTTTAATTATATTTGTATATAAGGTTTAGGATCTTAAAAATATTTGTGTTTAGGCTTTTAGATTAATTTGGGATTATATTTCATTTTTATTATTTTTATGTTTCAATTTTTATGGAACAAAATTTTAAGGCTTTTAGATTTATTTTAATTTAGGGCTTAAAAAAATAGTTCTAGGGCTTTGGGTTTTTAGATTTGTTATAGTCTAGGTTTTAGGTTTTAATCTATTTATTTTATGTCTATTATATTTGCTTAGGGTATAGGGTTTTAGGTTTAAAGTTTAGGATTTATAGTTTAACGTTTAAGGTTTAGTATAGTCGAGGAAATAAGCATGCTAACTGTTAGAATATATATTTAATATATTCTATTTATAGTGTATATCATTAGTTAGAATGTATATGATTTGTTTCCTAGTTTACAGCTAGTTTGTTTCCTCATTTGTAGCCTAACTGATCTTGTACTCATGTATATATTCCACGGTTAAGCAATGAGAAAAGGCGACGATCAATCTCTTTCATGGTATCAGTTTAGGGTTTTCTCATCCTGGTTTTCTTCCCTTCCATTCAGCCCCTATCTTCTTCTTCTTCCCTCTCTTCCGCTGCGCCTCCATTTCCATGGCTGAAACCCCAAAATTTCATCCGGCTTTGACCATCACTAACGTGAAATCTCTTGTTCCCATCACGTTGGACGCCGACCATGGACTGTATCATTCTTGGGCTGCTCTCTTCAAGGTCCTTGTTAGATTTCACGATCTCCATAATCACATCATCCCTCCTACGGAGGCGAAGGAGAAGGTTGCATACGACGCCTCCAAAGCTGTCGACCCTGCTCTTTGGAAGCGATTGGACGCTGCGGTTCTTCAATGGATATACAACACCATCTCAACAGACCTTCTCCATGCTATTCTTCTCAAGGACGACACCACCGGTGCCGCTTGGACTCGCCTTGAGTCCATGTTTCAGGATAACAAAGCTTCACGAGCCTCTCATCTCGAACAAGAACTTGCTGACCTTGCTTTCGAAAATTTATCGTCCATTGATGGCTACTGCAATCACATCAAATCACTTTCTGATCGCCTCTATAACACCCCCAAATTTACTACTGAAAAAATTTCGTTTAAATCGAAAGGTTTAGCGGAAGCGAAAGAATTAAAACCATAAACTTGGGGGTATTACCGCCACACTTAGTACCAGACCGGTTCACTCCTACCGTTCCGATACTAAGTGCTAAGGCTAAACTAAACAATCTTTAAGTAGGAATCATCAAAACATAGGTTCATAGTTAACATAGGTCATTCACGAAAACACGAGTCAACAACAGTTAGAATATCGTTTAGGAATGCAACTTAAGAGTACTGTTTCAAAGCAAGAAGCGTAGTACAAACTATAGCTAAATAAAACAGATCCCAAGGGACCAATATATGGATCGCCTACTCACTCAAGTCAAGCCTTCCACCCCAAATTAGTAATCGATCAAACCTGCATAGGAGGTCTGCTCCCCACCATTGGTGGATCATCACAGGACCCAGTCAATCAAGGCAGTATTGGTACGGGTCCAATACTGAGTAAGGGCGCAGGTGCGCTAAGGCCAAGCATACAATCTTACAACATAACACGCATAGCACAATCACATAGGCAACATGCGATAATACACAAGATAAGGCCTGAATACTTTCCCGGTGACTTATTCTTTATTCTCATTAATAATATATCCATTCCACACATATTCTTTAGTAGTCCATGTGAGTGTGGGAACCCCACTATTATAGCTGGTGGACCGGAAAGTATACACTCAGGGCAGAACACTCCTGACCACTATTATTTGCCGGTGGACCGGTCTCCAGGGCAGAACGCTCCTGGCCACTATTATTTGTCGGTGGACCGGTCTGGCTCCGACTCACATGGTGTTTCACTGTAAGTACTTAGTGTATTTTCCATGACTTATTCTTTATTCTCATTAATAGCATGTTCATTCCACACATACTCTTTAATAGTCCATGTGACTACGGGAACCCCACTATTATAGCCGATGGACCGGAAAGTATACACTCAGGGCAGAATGCTCCTGACCACTATTATTTGCCGGTGGACCGGTCTCCAGGGCAAAATGCTCCTGGCCACTATTATTTGCCGGTGGACCGGTTTGGCCCCGAATCACATGGTGTTTCGCTGTAAGTACTTAGTGTATTTCCCATGGTTTAACTTACTTACTTTGGTTTGTCGAGCACGAAATTCCCCACTATTATAGCCGGTGGACCGAAAAGTATACACTCAGGGCAGAATGCTCCTGACCACTATTATTTGCCGGTGGACCGGTCTGGGCTCGGCTCAACAATCTTTCACTTTACATGATTAGTGTTTTATCCGTATCTTATTAGATAGCATTCCACCCTTGACATGCATGTCATCGATGTTCTACTACTATTCTCCCAAGAGGGCCCGTCCCATATTTTGAGACTCCGGCGCCTCTTATCAAGACCCGACATCCATTCCTCCTTATGCTCACACATAATGAAAGACCAACTCCTGAAAGTGTAGATTAAGCCCAACACCCCTATGATATCGGTCTCGCCTATTCTCAACCTCTAGGGTTTTCCCTTTGGAAACCCTAGTTGGGCCTATGTGGCCTAACCTCTTTTCACTTACCTTACCATTACTTATTCTTCACCCCACATCTCACCCTTATTAGGTCAAACCCCAAGGCATATCACTTTACTCCTCGATCTCGCATGTGGCCGGCAAAACCCTAGTTGGCCACCTCAAACCCTAGCACCTTACTTCTTCCACAAGTAACCTCTCTCTTTAATCCCCAAGTCTCTTCTTTCACATGGAAACCCATACTCATCTTTTATATAATAGAATTCTCACTCTTAACCTATACTCCACCCTTCCTTAATCATTCTTACTTTTGTACTTCCCAAATTTCCACTTTCTCCCCAAAAACCCTAATCGGGTCCCTTATACACCTTTGCACCAACCTACGTACTATTTTTCACCCAAATTCTCCAATCACTCCACAGTTCTCCCATTCTCTTATTTACACCCAAATTCAACTTTTCTCACGTAAGATTCACCCCCATGCAAGATTTAGCCATCCCATGCAAACACCCCAAGTCACCATGCAAATTTAAGACTCCCATGCATGGTTCCCAACTCTCATTTATTTTGGACATTCCTCCCACTTAAATCTTCTCTCATGGATCATGAGGTACTTAGGTCAACCCCATATCCCCCTTAGTGAACTCACTTCCCATTCCTTTCTTGTTATCCTTTTATTCCCAAGTTATATTACCAATTACCCTAACATGCATGTCCTAGAGGGTCGTAACATAACACATCCAAAACATCATACGTATACATGTCATGCTCATGTCATAGAAAGCACATACAACATACCTCAATCTCCAAGCTGCGCTACACATAAGACAAGTTATCCACAAATCATATAATACATGGCATAGCATGACATACACACCATTCAACACATCCATGTCACACATAGCACAAGGCCATAGCTTCGTTCTTACCTAAGGCGACGCCGGGCTTGGAGCACGCTCCTATAACTCCTTAGGGCTTTGGTTAGGATTACCTATAAAAGGGAAAAAATACTAAGTATTAGTTTCCCTTGAAAGTACCATCAACCCTTACTCTAGTTTAGGATTAGGGTTCTTATTACTAAAGAGGGTATTATACAAAAACTAGGGTTTTTACCTTAGAATTAGTATACTAAATATTAGTAGTCAAAATATATTTATTTTTGATACTTATTGTTACACTTATTTTATTAAACCCATTAGTTCTAATCTTGTAGTAATAGGGTTTATGCTAGCTATAGGAAAATAGTGTTAGTATTAATAAAATAGTGACACTAATGTCTAGTGATAGAAACCCTAGCGTTTTAAGGCCAAGTCTATTAATGGTGTTAGGGTTGAAATAATAATAATACAAAAATCACAATACTACAAGTAAAATATCCCTAAAGGTGATAATGATAATAGTTGTATATTCTTGAATAATATAAGGGTTCAAATGCTTTTAGTTACAATAATAAAGTAGTGATAGTGGTAATAATAGTAATAGCTAATAATGGTACCATAGCAATGAGGTTAGGGTCAATGTTAAGTGGTATGGTAATAAGGTTCAAGTACTCTCCCTAGTTAACAACCACATGCTATTTACTAGCTTGAGTTAAGTAACATGGATAAGAACAAAAGTAGTATTATTGTTAACAAAATGATAAGGGTGTTAAGTATAATAATAATAATAATAATAATAATAATAATAATAATAATAATAATAATAATAATAATAACAATAATAATAATAATAATCCTATTAGTAATAATAATAACAATAATACAACCAAGTAAGGTTAATCAACCACAATAATAACCGTAGTAAGGATAATAGAAGTAATAATAATAATAATAATAATAATAATAATAATAATAATAATAATAATAAGGTTAATACTAATAATTATAAAAATTAAGATTAAAGTTAAGTATAAAAAAAGTTAGGGTTCAAAAGTGATGTTAGTATTAGTAAGAAAATAAGAACATTAATAATAGAGACAATAATAATGGTAATAATGATAATAATAATAATAATAATAGTAATAATAATAAAAGTAATAATAATAATAAGTACATTATTATTAATATTAGTAGAAAATAGTAGCAGTTATATAAAAGGGGTATTAGGGTTTGGATGAGTGGAGAACCACCTAGGGTCGGTGGTGGTCCGGCGGCGGCGCGTGGCGGCGACGGTGGCGGCAGTGGAGGAGGAGAAGAGGGGGAAAATGGAGGTGGAGGTTAGATGGGAGGAGGAAAATAAAAGTGTGGGGTGGGGGAAGAAACATTAGATGAAGGGGAGTGGAATGAGGGGTCTAGCGAGACAAAGGAGGCGGTGTGCGGTGGTTGACGCGGCGACCGAAAGAGGAGGTAGGTGGTGGAAGATGGTGGAGGTTAGTGGAGAAGGAAGCAGGGGGTAAGGAGGGTATGGGCAGGTAGGGGAGGTCCTGCAGGTTACTTTAAGAGGTGGAAGGAGGGTGGATCGCGGCGGAGATGGCAGCTACGGGCGGCGTAAGGGGCAGCGGTGGCTGGAAGAAAGGTTTTCCAGCAGTGAACTTCGCACGACTAGGGCGGCACGTGTGGGGTAGGAAAGGGAGTAGCGACGGTTTGGTTGCGTGGAGGGTGGTGCAAGGAAGGTTTTGGTGTGTGGCGGTGGTTGCGGCGGTTGTTGGAGGCGGCGGAAAGGGCGTCTGTTCTGGCGGCGACGAAGCAGGGTTTCGCCAAGGTCCAAAGGGGAGGACTTGCCTTGGCCGTTTGGGAGGGGGTATTTATAGGAAATTGAGGAGGGGAAAACGACAAAGGGGAGAAGGATGGCACGCGGGGGTAGGTGAGGTAGGCTGCCGTCCGGTGCTGGCAGCCGGTCGCAGGTCTGTGGTTTGGCAGGCTTGTTTGGCGGTGTGCGGGAAAAGGAAAGGAAATCAAGATGCGTGAAGGGCATGACGATTGTGTTGGGTTGAATTGGGAAAGAAAGGGACGGGAATGGCAGGGGAAGGACGGTCGGACGACAGGTGGCAGGCGGCAGGTTGCAGGCCTGCGCGGGAGGGGGGAAGAAGACGACCCCTGGACCACGCGGTCCAGGAGGAAAAGAAAACAGGGGGAAACCGGCCGGTTTGGCAACGATTATAGGGTATGTAAGTAAAACGCGGCGTATTGGGGGTTATGGGAGGAAAACGCAGTGCCGCGTCGAAGGCTGGCAACGGCTATCTCGTTACTTAGCGCGACGCGGCGTCTCAGCAAATTGAGGGGCGAAACGCTGCGTCGCGATTATGGGAAGAGGGCCGAACGGCGCTGGGCCGCGTGGAAGGGGAAGGAAGGAGGGAAGGAGTTGGGCCGGGCGAGGCCCAATTCCGGCGGAAGAAGAAAAAGAAGAAAAAGGAAGGGAAAGAAAAAGGAAAAAGGGAGAAAAAGGGTTTCTTTAGGGTTTTGGATTTTTGCCCAATTTATTTAGAATGTTTTTGGGTTATTATAAAATTACATATATATATATATATATATATATATATATATTCTGGAATATTTAAAAATTATTTAAATAATAATTTAATTCTCTTTTTAGATTAAGTTTGGCTATTTTGGGTAATTTTCCTCCACTTTCATTTTAATTAGTAAAATGTCCAAAATTTTCTAAATAACTTATTTATTATTTTTTGATTATTTTCCTCTTTATTTAATAAAGTAATTTATTTTCTTAATTTTCCCTAATAAATCATTATTTTGCCATAATTCCTAATTTAGGATTTTTGAGGTATTACAGCCTCGTTGATGTTGATGCTCCGATTCTGAAGAGCCGTCTAATGCTCAAACTCACGGCTGGCCTTCCCGAAGCTTATGCTGGGACGGTGGAATTCATACAAAATCAAGAACCTCTACCTTCTTTTGAGAGCTGTCGCTCTCGACTCAAACTTGCCGAGCGCACCATCAAGCATCGCCTCGCCAAAGAAGGAGGTTCCACCAACCGCTCCCAGGCTGCGCTTGTCACAACTTCTGGTCCTCAGCAAAGCATGGACAACGCCTCGGTGTTTTCCCCTACTCCACGGCCAAATCCTAGAAATAATAAGAAAAAAAAGTCCAGCTCCAAAACTTCTGGCAAAGGCCGCAATTCCAATGGACCCACTCAACCCCACTCTGGTCCACAGTCTGGTCAGCAGTGGCAGCTACAAGGCCCATTCTCTTGGTCCTCCTCTTGGAACCCGTGGCACGCTCAATGGCCTCACCCACCTCCCTGTCCATATCCTGCTATGTCGTGGGCTCCCAGACCAACGCCCCCATCCAGCGCTAGACCTGCTGGGCCTGGAATATTGGGCCAACGTCCTCAGGCCTACAATGCCGTGGCCTCCTCTTACACTCCAACTGATATAGAAGCGGCTATGCATGCTCTATCTATTTCCCAACCAGATGGAAATTATTATATGGACACCGACGCCACATCTCATATGACAGCATATTAAGGTATTCTCTCCTCTTATGTCAATTCGAGCATTAAAAAAGATAACATTGTTGTTGGAAGTGGTCATTTAATTCCAATTGTTGGTCACGGTAGTGCTACTTTACCTACCCCATATCCCCCGTTTACCTTGAACAATGTACTACATGCTCCCCATCTAATTAAAAATTTAATCTCTGTCCGTTAGTTTACCTCTGATAATTCTGTTTCCATTGAATTTGATCCCTTTGGATTTTATGTGAATGATTTACAGACGGGAGCTAGACTAATGAGATGTGACAGCACCGGTGACTAGAGCTGGCAATCGGACGGGTCGGGCTAGGTCGGGTTTGATTCGGATCAACTCAATATCGAATAATCTCGGGTCATTCTAAGCTCTCGGGTCGGGTCTGGTTGAGATCGGATGGACTTGGATTCGGGTAAATTTGGGTTGTTCTAATTTCGGTTCGGGTTCGGATCGGGCTCGGTTGAGTTTGAATTATTATATTTTCGGGTCAAATTTAGATTGGATTTAGGTCATTTCATATTTGAGCCATGCTTGTGTCATTTTCTTTCTTTCTTTTTATTCCAAGATATTATTAAAAGTTAATTATTTTGAGATCATTTATTTTAATTTATCTTATTCAATTAAAAGTGAATTATTATATTAATTGTTTTGGGGCCTTAGAAGTTTTTGTCATTATTTTATCTTTGGAGATGTATCTGACGTTTCAAATTTAAAAGTTTTCAAATCGTATCACTTTTCTTTTTATGTTAAGGTATAACTTACATGATATTAACTTATAATAGTCATTGATAATTGATAACAAATGAAGACTTCTAAGGTTGTACTTCTCATATTATTTTTAAAAGAGATTGATCACATCATATCAATATAATTTTAATAAATATAATAATAATAATAATAATAATAATAGTAATACAAAAATAATGATAACAATAATAATAGTAATCAATGAATATCAATTATGGAAAAAATAATAATAACAACATATTAGTTTTTTATTATATATTTTGATTAGATCATATCAAGCTAAATAAGATAAAAATTAGATAAAGTAAGTAATAATGACTATTATTGACAAAAGACCAACTAATATTGACTTCTTACTATTTAACACTGTTGATGTAATAAAAAATATTAATCTTTAATTTTTATAATGAATAACTAACATTCTCACTCCAAATTTTTCCTACTTTCCTATGATGTTGTAGGTGCTATATTATAAGGTATGGCCATATAGATACTAACATATAGTGTTCAAGGCTGCACTGTTATTATCTTATGTTACTAAATGGAATAATGGAAGTGAACTAATATTTAAATGGCATAGTAGTGTTTTTCTTTTTCTTTTTTCTCTACTTTTATTTCTATTGGTATCAATGGATATTGTATTTTTATATACATAAGTGATATAAATTTTATGAAAGTATATTGTTTCTAGATTTTGATTTAAGTGCTAGTATGGATTAGTTGCACATCTACATTATTTCATGTTTTATGAAGTTTAAAAAATTTTGAGTTATGTGTTAATGTTAATTTTTGGGTAGTACCAAGTTGAATCTTTATAGGTTTATAATTTTTTAAATAATATAAGATTTCGGATAAATAATGGATCGGGTTGGGTCATTTCGGATTTATAGTTTTTTGGGTTATATCGGGTTTCGGGTGAATAGCAGGTCGGGTCGGGTTTATTTCGGGCTTATGATTTCTCGGGTTGGATCGGATATCGGATATGTATCGGATCGGGTCTGATAGGTTTCGGGCTTTTTATTACTCGGATAAAATCGGATCGAATTTCGGGCGGATCGAGTCGGTATTCGTTGGATTTTTCGGGTCGGGTCAACTTTTGCTAGCTCTACCGGTGACCTTTATCCTCTCTTTCCAAATTCTCAAGCCATTCCGCCAATCAATAATTCTGCCTTTACTGCTATGTCTTTAGATCTTTGGCATACTCGATTAGGTCATCCTGGTGCTGCTATTCTTAGATCTCTCTGTAGTAACAATTTTATTGATAATAATAAGGCTTGTAGATTTTTTTATTCCTCGTGTCCTCTCGGAAAACACTCAAAATTGCCTTTTTATGCTTCTATGACGTCTACTGTTCTTCCTTTTGACATTATTCATAGTGATCTTTGGACCTCTCCAGTTGTTAGTTCTTTTGGCTAATGTTATTATGTTTTATTTCTTGATGATTACAGCAAATTCTTATGGACGTTTCTTATTGCTAACAAATCCCAAGTCAAACACTTATTTTTGTCGTTTCACAGACTCGTCCAAACTCAATTTGAATGTAACATTAAGACCTTTCAATGTGACAATGGCACGGAATATGTCAATGGCACCCTTAAGACGTTCTTTGATCAAAATGGCATGATTTTTCGGCTCTCTTGTCCCCACTCATCTCCTCAAAATGGCAAAGTTGAAAGACACATTAAATCCATTAATAACATCATCCGGACCTTACTTGCTCATGCTTCCATGCCACTCTCGTTTTGACATCATGCTCTAGACATGGCCACATATCTTTTGAACATACTCCCAACCAAAGTTCTAGGTTTCAAATCTCCAACTCAAATTTTATACCAATGTGATCCCATCTACTCGGATTTACGTGTCTTTGGTTGTCTATGTTTTCCTCTTTTTCCCTCTAGTTCCATCCACAAATTGCAAGAACGATCCACCCCTTGTGTTTATCTTGGTCCCGCGAAAAATCATCGGGGTTCTAAATGCTATGATATGTCAACTTGTAAAATCATCTTATGTTGTCATGTGAAGTTTGTTGAAAATGAATTCCCATTCTCTAAAATCCACAAACCACAAAATCATGATTATGATGTTTTGACATCAAATCCCTTAACTCCTCATTTACACCAGTTGCACAACCCAACTTCCCCCGTGTCTCATTCGCAGCCCAACGCTCCTCACGAGCCCACTGCCCCCTCATCTTCTTCTGGGCCTAACTCTCCTCGTGGCTCATCTACGTCCAGGCCTTTCTTCTCTCCTAGCCCTCACCCAATCCCAACCGATGCTGTCACACCTTTGACCGAAGGCTCCTAGCAACCCAGCCCACCCCCTCGCCTTTCTAGCCAATATCTCAACCCACCCCACTGCTGCCCACTCCTGAGCCCAGCCATCACTCACCACAGCCCGCCACTTCTTCCCACCATATGACTACACGAGCAAAAAATGGAATCATCAAACCTAACACTAAGTACTTTCACAATCTAAACACGATGACCTCACCTAACATCTCTCCTATCCCAAAGGACCCTGTTAGTGCTATTCGTGACCCTAATTGGAAAAGTGAAATGTTAGATGGATTTAATGCTCTTCTTGCTAATCATACATGGGATTTAGTGCCGCGACCCCCTAACGTGAATGTCATCAGATCTATGTGGATTTTTGTCATAAACATAATTCTGATGGTTCTTTTGAGCGGCATAAGGCCCGTCTTGTCTGTGACGGCAAAACTCAGGAGTAGGGTGTTGATTGTTATGAGACCTTTAGTCCGGTTGTGAAGCCGGCAACTATTCGTCTGGTTCTTAGCATCGCTCTCTATCGTTCCTGGCCCATTCACCAGTTGGATGTTAAAAATGCTTTCCTACATGGCTATCTTAACAAAATAGTGTATATGCATCAACCCATGGGTTTTCACGACAAACGTCGCCTTGATCATGTGTGTTTACTATGGAAATCTCTCTATGGTCTTAAACAGGCCCCTCGCGCCTGGTATTAGCGTTTTGCAGATTTTGTTGCTACTATTGGTTTCCATCACAGTCAATCTGATCACTCATTATTTGTTTATAAACAGGGCCTTGATATTGCTTATATTCTATTTTATGTTGACGATATACTTCTTACAGCATCTTCAGATAGCTTACGGAGACATTTTATGGATCAATTAGGTTCCGAATTTGCTATGAAGGACTTAGGTCCCCTAAGCTATTTCTTGGGCATTGCAGTCACTCGTCATGCTCATGGCATGTTCTTATCTCAAAAACAGTATACTGCAGACATCATTGAGAGGGCCGGTATGGCTAATTGAGGGTCTTGTCCTACGCCTGTAGACACTAAGTCCAAACTTAGTGCTTCTCCTGATGCTCCATATGAGGATCCTACTAAGTATCGGAGTCTTGCAGGGGCTCTGCAGTACCTCACATTTACAAGACCTAACATATCCTATGCCGTGCAACAGGTCTGCCTTCACATTCATGACCCGTGCAATGCGCATATGAATGCTCTTAAGCGTATATTACGCTACTTGCATGGTACTTTATCATATGGGTTGCATCTCTATAAATCATCCATTGGTCAATTTGTCTCTTATACTGATGCTGATTGGGGTGGGTGCCCAGACACCAGAAGATCCACCTCGGGTTATTGTGTCTTTCTTGGCGATAACCTCATATCATGGTCTTCCAAAAGATAGCCGACACTATCCCGTTCTAGTGTCGAGGCTGAGTATCGCGGCGTTGCTAACGTCGTCTCTGATTCTTGTTGGATCCGAAACTTGTTGCTTGAGCTACATTGTCCCATTCGGAAAGCTACCCTCGTCTATTGTGAGAATGTGAGTGCCATTTACCTATCCGGCAATCTGGTGCAACATCAGCGCACCAAACACATTGAGATGGACATTCACCTTGTTCGTAAAAAAGGCGAAGTACGAGTTCTTCATGTTCCTTCCCGTTATCAAATTGCTGATATCTTTACAAAGGGTCTTCCGCAAGTATTATTTGATAATTTTCGGGACAGTCTCAACGTTCGTGATCCTCCCGCTACGATTGCGGGGGAGTGTTAGAATATATATTTAATATATTCTATTTATAGTGTATATCATTAGTTAGAATGTATACGATTTGTTTCCTAGTTTACAACTAGTTTGTTTCCTCATTTGTAGCCTAACTGATCTTGTACTCGTGTATATATTCCACGGTTAAGCAATGAGAAAAGACGACGATCAATCTCTTTCACTAACGTTGAGCATCACAAAATGATGGTATGACCGTATGAGCAGTGAACATGACTTTGTCAATACTTAGGGTGTGTACCCGGAAGAAGTTCTTCCACAAGTACGACATACTTTAAACATTCTCACGTAAATATAAAATTATAAGCAAGTTTTGTAAACATTTTGACGTAAATAAAATTATAAACAAGTATTATACGTACGTTGGCTTTAAAAAAATCCCTATCGTCATCGGTTCAAAGCCGATTTACCGAGGATCGGCGGCTTATTATGGTCCGGCAGTTGGAGACTGATATTTACTTAGGTTATCCCCCCGGCCGTATGTACCCCTGTCGGAAAGAGGGAAAAAAAAAGAAAAAGAAAAAGAAAGAAAGAAAGAAAGCCGATCTACTAATCCGTCGATGCAGGCCCACGTGGCCAACCGTGTCACTTTCCTAAGTGCGGCGAGCATAGTGATGACCACATGCCCGGGCCCGTGCCGTGTACTTGTTGTCGGTTTGACGAGAGTCAAGAAATCGTCTCAGGTGCTCCGCATCTGATGAAGAAGGGGACCTCCAAAGCGCCAGCTTTTCTTTCGTTCATACTGAGAGAGTGCATTGAGTCAACTTAGTTATTCTTATTATTCGATCCCTTTAAAATCTAAAACTCAGATAACTTACGACCGATCAAACAGAGAACAGTTAAAACCAACTAAGAGTGACCCGATCTAAATAATGCAGCCCTCAACTGACATGATCTAAATCCAGCTCGACCGCCACTTCCGCCTAAATTTCCTAAATGACACGAACTTTTGGTGTTTTCTCGTGCAATAGTGAGAGACAAACTGCAGTGTTTCGTTTGATCATCATCAATGCACTCGTATACGACAAAAGATAAGACAAGGTCGGCATTACCGACGCACGATATGGTTTTACAAAACAAACATCACCTAGGAATAAAGTTTATTATCCATTTATCTATTAATATAAATCTGCATTTTTATGTTATTTTAGATTCTTCACCAACTTCAATCGCTATTTTTTGTCAATAGCTTCTTACAATGTTGATTCACTTGCCATTTTCGATCATCTTTGGCTATAGATTTTCATCGAAAAATTACGTAGCAATACTAGTATTTGCGGGGGTTTGAAAACAATCAATTTATCATTAAATGCAATAATAACACATCGTCGATCTTTTTTTGTTTTTCCTTCAAGTTCTATTCCTTATTTATCGGCCTTGCTGCTATTGTTTTCATTAGAAATAAGTAAATAAAAAAATCCCTTAATTTATAAGTCCACAATAAGAAAGTTAAAAAGGTTAATGTTTTGAAAGTATACAAACATATTTGGAAGATTTAAAACGAAAAAAATGTACGAATAGAGTAATATGGTGGAATTAACTTCTTAATTTCGGCAGGACAAATGGGCGAGAATCTTGTATATGAAACTAGTTATGCTAAAAAAAAAGAAGTTAGTAATGCTGTAGGGTCAAATCTAGTCTAATATAAATCTTAAAAATCTTACACTGTAAATCAAGATCAATTTGTGCACCAAGTTATCAGCATAGGACCAGCATTTAGCAACGAGAAAAGGGGTCGTCCATCTCATCATGTGTCTTCTTGCCGCTTGACTCGCACTAATGTGTACGGTGCCAGCAAACCAGATCTCCCTAAATGCAGTGCACGGTGGCCCCGACAAACGGCTTCTCCAACTTTAAGGCGCACGAATCATCACCTCCAGCGCCGCACTCGTACCTCCTCTGTCTCTACCTTCCCCCCGACCTCTGTCACTCCCCCACCCCACTCAGAATGAACTAATACCTTATCCCAAGCTTCCCTCACCCACCCCAAAACCACCGCGCAACAGGTTCGCGAAAGAGAAAAAAAAAACAAAGATTTCCAACAATGTTAACTCAAAAATCAGGCACAAGACCGCCATGGGTGGGCTTAGGAGCAGCAGTATGGGTTCTAATCGCATCGGGAAATGCTTATAATTTCCCACTATATTCTCACTCACTGAAATCCGTACTCGGTATCAACCAACGCCAGCTCACAATGCTTGGCGTTGCATGTGATATCGGTGAGAATGTTGGCTTGATTCCTGGGCTTATTTGTAATAAGTTTCCGCCATGGATTGTGCTTTCTATTGGTGGGTTTGCTTGCTTCACGGGTTATGGTGTTATTTGGTCCGCTGTTAGTCGAACTGTTGGAGGTTTGCCTTACTGGCTGGTAAGTAAGAACCTCGCTATACTTTTGATTCTTTTCGCACTGGCTCAATTCATGCTCGGCATCAATTTGTTTGTTTGATTTGCTTTCTGCAACAATCTGTTTCCTGCAAACCGGGGCATGTAAGGCCGGGCTGTCGATGTTGAATTTGTGATATTAATTAGTAGAAAGCGAAGTGCTTTGGGTCGGGCTACTGTTAATGATTGATATTGGCAAAGCTGACTTGATCCATTATTATTATTATTATTATTTTCCTCCATTTCCTTCACTTCTTGGGTGAGCGTGCTGCAAAAGGAATGTAATTCATTCCTTATCTTTACATACGTATTTGTGTTATGTGTTTTTAATGATGCACTAATGGTCAGGCCTACTGTAAGGCGCTGTTTCAAAAAATCTTAGGGACAACAATTGATTGGGCCTCTCACCAGTTTAATAATATGCAGCGCAAGTTAGTTCTTCCGAACATTGTACTGACATGTATCGAGTAATTAGTCCTCAAGTTATAGAATTAATCTTGGGGATACTCTCTACTTCTGGCTACTTACACTTCAACTGGTACATGCAGCTATGGGTTGCTTTATGTGTGGCTACAAACAGCGGTGCATGGTTATGCACTGCAGTACTTGTAACCAACATGAGGAACTTCCCACTAAATCGAGGCACGGTTGCAGGAATCCTAAAGGGATATGGAGGCCTTAGTGCTGCTGTTTACACAGAAGTATACATTCTTCTGCTTCATAAATCGTCCTCAAGACTCCTACTGTTCCTCGCACTTGGTGTCCCTACTATATGTTTCCTTGTTATGTACTTCGTACGGCCTTGTACTCCGTCTTGTCGTGAAAACTCAGCTGAAAGCAGCCATTTGGTTTTCATTCAAGTTGCTAGCGTCCTACTCGGCATTTATCTTCTCTCAACCACAGTAGTAGACCATGTGTGTTCTCTAAGCACTTCTGTCTCCTATGCTATTCTTATTGTCATGGTGCTTTTCCTCATGACACCTCTTGCAATTCCTATAAAGATGACATTGTGCCCTACCAAAGCAGGTTCATCTGAAAAGAATGGTTCCGTTGAAGGTGGGAGTAAATCAGACAATACAGAACCACTTCTGACTCCCTCTTTGTCGGCTACAAATATAGGGAGTTTTTATGAGAATGATGATATGTCAGATGTGGATTTGCTTCTTGCAGAGGGAGAGGGGGCGGTGATGAGGAAGAAAAGGAGACCAAAGCGTGGGGAAGATTTTAAGTTTAAGGAAGCAATTGTGAAAGCTGATTTTTGGCTTCTGTTCCTGGTGTACTTTGTTGGAGTTGGTTCTGGTGTTACTGTTCTTAATAACCTTGCCCAGATTGGAATTGCTCATGGTATAGATGATGCTACCATCCTCTTGTCTACCTTCAGCTTCTTCAATTTCATGGGTCGGCTCGGTGGCGGCTCTGTTTCTGAGTACTTTCTCAGGTTTGTACCATGATACCGCTTGTCTTTCTCTGGCCTTGTCCTTGATGCCCATTGTAGGCGTCGCTGTATGAAATTAATGGATTACGTGCAGAATCTGATTGTAATTTGTAATCACAGGTGGAAGACACTTCCGCGAACTATCTGGTTAACATTTACACAAGTCATCATGATTATCACTTACCTTCTTTTTGCATCTGGAATCGACGGCACGCTCTACGCTGCGACAGCGATGCTCGGTCTTTGCTATGGAACGCAATTTTCAATAATGATACCGACTGCTTCGGAGCTGTTCGGATTAAAGCATTTTGGAATTATTTATAACTTCATGTCTCTCGGCAACCCTCTTGGTGCATTCCTCTTCTCAGGATTACTTGCTGGGTACTTGTATGATAAGGAGGTGGCCAAGCAATACAGTGGAGGTTTAAATGTGATTCTTGATTCAGGACATGCTTGCTTGGGTCCTAACTGTTTTAGGATTACCTTCTTGGTTTTAGCTGGTGTCTCTTGCATTGGCTCCATACTGAGCATCGTTCTAACTGTCAGGATAAAACCTGTTTATCAAATGCTTTATGCTGGAGGATCCTTCAGGCAACCTCAGATGGTCATTAAGTAGGATAAACAAAGTCGGTGCAGCTTTGGAGAGAGTACTTTTGCCTTTTTTTGACTTTGGTTTGATCTTCACAATGGCAGTTAGACACGAAACTCAACATGGAGCAGAGTCGTAAGCTTCTACATTGCAGTGAGGCACAGTGTACTCATGTTGTCTGTCCCATTCTCAACGCCAGGATCAAACTGCTGTTGGTTGTAAGGAATGGTGCCTCGAGTCAAGCAAGAAGGATTTACATGAATCGTTATTGGTTGAGATAAGTTTAGACGGATTCAAATTAGTCCGTGCTAACAACCCCGCACCATAACTTTTCTTTTCTCCGGAGCCCACCGAAGCCTTAAGCTGCTCTGCACATTAGTAATACCAATGCCAATCGTTAGATGGGGTACCAATGATGGATGGAAACTCATTTTTGATCAGTAGTCTCTATCTTAAAAACCTTTTTCCATTTTCGTTTCTCCGCCTTTATTACTTTAAAATATATATAAATGTACTTCATAATTTTTTTGTTTTTGTTTTTTATTTCTCTTAGTTTCCATGTTTTCGTCTTCGTCCTTGTACATGTACGACATTGCTAGGCACTCGTATATTGTGCACTCGGGTTACATACTACAGCATGATGGTTAGCACAAAGAAGAAAAGCTATCGAGTGAAAGAAAGACACACATGCTTAAAATACATACATAATTTAAATAAACACAGATTAGTTAAGTAAATTTGAGCTTATAGCCTCTAACATAACAAAAATGACCACTAAGATAAGAAGCTATTTCATTTATTTAGTGTTAGCAATTTTCACATCCTAATTGTTGATTACCTGTTAACACTACATCAGCAATAAGTAATATTGGTAAGCAATACGGGCACATTTTACAATTTGCATTAGTAATGTTGGCCTGTAATACGATTAAAAAAAAAATATTTTAGCAATTCATATACTCTTTTAGAAGTAATAAATGTATTCTTAATATTTTAATTATATCTTTCTCTAGAAAACAGCATATCAATTAATGATTTGAAAAAGAAAGAAATATTGAGGCCAAATTAAAATTTGGATTTTGAATTTTTAAAAATAATTTTCTTTTTAAAACAAAAAATTTTACCCAAAAGGAATAATTTTTAAAATGGAGAGTGTATCTACCTTTCCCAAAATTAATCTTGTACACTATCATTTTGAAGCAGTATGATGTGATCTCGAAATTTTGTAAACTATTTATTTATTTTCACCCTTTATCCTTTTTTCAATATAATGTTCTATATGATATTTAGGTTTGCTACTAACACACATTTTACTTTTTTGATACTTGATTTCTTTTTAATATTGATATAAATTGTATATTCTTAATAATTTTTATCAAAAGTATGTTACAGTTTAATAATCGATGCTAAGATTTTAAGTACCAGAGGTTTCAGATTTGAATCTCCCTTATAATACTCCCAAATTCAACGAAGTGTCATAAAGATTTATATGACTACTTATATTAACATGGTATGCTATCCTTTTGGTAATTTCATCTTAAAAACTCATAGTTAAGCGTGTTGGCCGTAGAGTAATTTTAGGATAGGTGACCCTCCTAGGAAGTTTCAAAAATTTTCTAATTTTTTTGGAAAGTGCATGAGTAAGGATAAATCATGCTTAAATGACTCATGTTAATCTGTGGGGCTCGAAAAGCGCTCTAGGGTAGCCTCTGCGTAGTCGTACCGACTCAAGGTATTATAAATGGTATCACTACCACGAAAAGGGCTTTTAATAACGGTTATTTTTCAGTTTTAATAACGGTTTTCAACCGTTATTGAATCGCCCGTTATTATATCTTTAATAACGGTTCATAACTGTCATGAAAAATACACAAAAACCCGCGAATATGGCCGTAAACTTCATATTTAATAACGGTTTTTACTTAAAAACCGTTGTTAAAAATGGAGCTTTTAATAACGATTTCGCTGTAAACCGTTGTTAAAAATAAGGTTTTCATAACGGTTTATCAGAAAAACCGTTGTTGAAAACCAGAGTTTTAATAACGGTTCGTAAACAAAACCGTTATTAAAACCTCAGTGTTTAATAACGGTTTCTCATAGAACCGTTATTAAAACTCTGGTTTTCAACAACGGTTTTTTCTGATAAACCGTTATTAAAAATAGGTTTTAATAACGGTTTTTATAGAACCGTTATTAAAAGTATATGTTTTTTTTTAGAATTTTTCTGTTTTGTTCCTTCCCACATACACAGTTGTATGTTCAAACAATTACCAAATCTGCAATGTTTATCAATTCATACCAGCAGGGTATCACACCATAATTTCAATCAATCTATAATTGGTATGCATGTCTCAATACACCAACTATACTTAGGAATAAAAATTAGTGGGCATACCACAACTTGGTAGCTCTACACCCCAAAGTAAAGAGTTCACAGATCTAGGCTGAAAGACCGAAAGATGTAGACAAAATACAAACCTGAAAATGCATGTAGAATATATAGATCACTACCTAATACCGAATGAATGAGTGCACGTGCTTGGCCCACTGGTCTCTAACTTCATCAATTTCGTCAACATTATATTGCTGGCCTCGTGCATAGTCATCGGTGAAAAACTACAACACCCATGTTTCAATTAATATACAGCCATTAGGTCAAAAATATATATGTCATGATTCATTAATAGAAAAATATGGAAAAGCAAACATACATGGCTTGGATCTATGTTGACCGATCTATTCTGGACTATAAGATCCATTGCTCTACATACATAGTATCCACAATCATCGCCGTTTTGCTGTTGTGGACACTGTCAAATGAATTCAGTTAGCTCTCTAACTATTATATATTAATTTGAATTAAAACAAAATACAAAATAGTTGTCTTCCTACTTACCATGATAGGCTCATATTGAAGATTCTTTGGGTCTGGGACACCATTCCCACCTCTCCTTTGATATGCCGTCCGTAGTGCCCTAATAAATAGAGTTGGATACATAATATTGTAAGTATATATACCTCAAATAATGAAAGTAGAATATATATATATGTATAAATAAGCTAATGAAGTAAGAAGTGAAAAGTATACTAACATGTCGATAAATTCCTTCCCACCAAGACGAGCGACCTCAAAAGGCACGTCATAGGTTCGAAGGGAATCAAACACATAAGCTTTGTTAAGATCAAGTCGGATGGCGTACAAAACCCAATGTTCAGTTGCGAGGTGAGGAATGAGATAGAGCTTGTTGTGTCCCTCAATCAAAATGTGATCCGCTAAATAGTTTATGTGCCTACCCTCTGTTATTGTACTACTGTCAGCTATGTAGTATGGGCACACAAAAACAATAGAGGACAACATTCCCTCCAACGCAGCGCGACTAGCTACCAACCTATATATGGACGACAATAATAATGGATATTTGTTAATAACTAATAACTCATATAAGCTTAAGAGGTCGTAAAAATTCTATGTCTCCAAGAGTACTAAAATCTGAAATATGAAATAATGCTTACGTGACATAAACGGCGACACTCGTGGTTGACATCCATTCCTGATTATAAATGTCGCTTATGTCAGCTGTCGATACCATGTAAGTAGCATCGTCCCTTCCAACATATTCAGGACGACAATCAATGGAAATATAATTATTCCCGAGGTAGTTTTGGGCATAGAAATACAATAAAGCTAATGCTGGTGGAGGTTGGCGTATTTCCGAAGAACGAATCTTTTGTGGGGCAACTGATTTTTCAGATTTAGCTCTCTTTCCTTTGGCAGCGCCCTCTTTTGTGTTGCTCGTTCTACTAGTACCTCTCTTAGTTTTACTAGCAGGAGCAGTCTTCCTACTCTTATAATGTACCAATATTATAAAATTCGTCAGTACGTTGTAAATAGATAAATCACAAAATACATACCAACTCCTCTTCAAGGCCTGCATAACCTTTGCGATCCATATTATGCCGGTATTTATTCTGCTTCGCAATCTCTTTATTTTTGACACTTTTTTCCTATGTCACCAACCAAAACATAGTGAGATAGTTATTTCAATATTATGCACAATACTAGGATCGAAAAAAAATAATTTAATTGTTATCTAACAAATACCTTAAAATCACCCGTAAGACGATATGCAATAAATTGATTCCAACTTTCTTGATCGATGAAACCGTATCGTTTGGGTGGATTCTGCCGTAGAGAACCATCACTCTTTCTGTACATTTTCCGACGAGCTAAAAATGACCTAAATGTTCTTAGACGCTCCCCACAATGTCTAAGAAGCCATTTCTTCCTACTCTCTGGCACATTAAATACTCTCTGCATTGTAAGACATACAAATGTATACCGATATTAATGTATTAAAATTAATAACATTTTACATACATAAATGATTACATAAAATAGTATATTTACCGTGATTTCCTGCCAAATATGCTCCTTATGACCCGTTGGAACCTGCTTCCAATTATTATAGGAGATAGGAACACGGTTACGTGTCACAAGTGAAATGTAAGTCAAAAACATGTTTGCATAAGGGCCAATGGGAAGATTATAAGTATTCCATCCCAACTCGACCAGTTTTCCTTTATTCCTCATATCTGTGATGATTCTCATAATTGTCGACCCTCTTTTCCCTTCTTCATCACTGTTGTCCCTATCAGTATTCTTATTGGCCATATCTCTAAAAGAAATCAATAAATAAATTATGTTAGAATGTTATGTATTGAGCATAATTGAGTTGAAAAAAACCAACATAGATATTATATGTTACAATATTATTACCCTCATTGCCTTCTTTTCCTTCTTTTTTCCCCCTTGTTTTTGGATTAGATTCAGGATCTAATACATATATTACTTCACGATGATCATCCCTGACATATATTTCCTCCTCATTAATTGTATTTTCATCATCGTTCAATAATTGAGTTGCTTGCACAGCTGAGACACACTCGTTATTCCAATTGGCATCATTTTCATCATCACATTCATTGGCATTTCTTTTTTTCGTAGATAGTACTACAGACCATCTGTTATCAGCAGGGTCAGTGACATAGAATACTTGTGTCGCTTGTGATGCTAAGATGAATGGGTCTTGTTTATGCCCTGCCCTATTAAGATCTACTAATGTGAATCCATCTTCATATCTAACCCCACTGCCATTATCAACCCATCTGCAGCCGAATACAGGGATTTTAAATACAGTGTAATCTAACTCCCATATATGTTCAATCACACCATAATAATTCATATCTGCATAAGTTGGATTCTTGTCTTTCGCACTAGCAACATGCATTGCCTCAGCCATTAAAGTCACCCCACTGTTCTGCATTGTACTCTTCCCATCTTGTTCTTTTGTATAAAAAGTGCAACCGTTGATCACATAACTGGTATATTGAAAAACTTCATAACGAGGTTTTTGAGACAACCAATGCAGGGTTTCGGAAATTAAAGTTGGTGTATGACCGATGAGTGGAATGATGCGATCTCTTATCCAATAAATAAAGGAAAGATTATGTTTATCGATAATCCATTTCTCAGTCTTTGATGGATATTCAATCCGTAAAGAAGTCATATGCTCTTCAATGTACGCCTGAACATCATCACTGTTGTGTAATACATATAGATGTGCTGCACGGAACATGTTAGGGTCTACACGCCCAAGCTGTCTACCTCTAATACCCTGTCCTTCAAATTTGCCCGCATGTCGAGACTTAGGAATACCAAGAGCTTCAGCATTTGACAAGTGCTTTGTGCAAAACTCAATTGCCTCTTCCACCAGGTAACTCTCAACAATACATCCTTCTGGCCGATATCGATTCTTCACATAACCTTTTATCAACTTCATAAACCGTTCAAAGGGGTACATCCAATGCCCATGAACAGGTCCTAACATCTTTATCTCATAAACTAAATGAACAGTTAGATGTACCATAATGTCAAAGAATGATGGTGGAAAATACATTTCAAGTTGGCATAAATTAATCACAATCCCTTTTTGCAAGGCGTCCAAACTATTAGGATGTATAACTTTAGAGCAGATGGCTTTAAAAAACCAACAAAGCCTCGTGATAGTAATTCGAACACGTTTTGGCAAAATTCCACGTATAGCTATCGGCAACAAGTGCTGCATCAAGATATGACAATCATGAGACTTCATGTTAATTAATTTCAACTCTTTCATCGACACGAGCCTTCTGACATTTGAAGAATACCCTTCCGGAACCTTGACACCGTGCAAGAATTCACAAAATGAAATTTTCTCTTTTCTGGAAAGAGTATGACACGCCGGCGGTAAATATGTTCTTCTTCCGTTGTCTCGCGGTGTCAGTTCCCGTCTAATACCCATTTCTTCCATATCCAATCGAGCATTTATCCCATCTTTAGTCTTGCGTGGAACATTAAGTAATGTGCCAACAAGACTGTCACATATATTTTTCTCAATATGCATCACATCAAGGACATGTCTCACGTAGAAAGATTCCCAATAAGGAAGGTTGAAGAATATTGACATCTTCTTCCACCCAACTGATGGAGGCTTATCTTTATTCTTCTTCCCAAACTTGACACTCAAATGTTTCATCTTCAACCACACTTGTCGACCCGTCAACCGGATTGGTGCCTGCCCTTCTTCTCGGAATCCATTGAACGCTTTTCTTTGCCTACGATAATGATGATTCTTCGGTAAAAACCTACGATGCCCAAGGAACACAGTCTTTCGGCCATGTGTTAGCTGAACAAATGAAGTATTCTCCTCACATATCGGACATGCATAATGGCCTTTCACACTATAACCTGACAAGTTGCCATACGCCGGAAAATCATTTATAGTACAGAATAACAATGCTCTCAAAGTGAAATTTTCTTGACCATATGCATCAAATACTTCAACGCCCATGTCCCATAAGAACTTTAAATCATCAATCAAAGGTGCCAAATAAACATCAATATCATTCCCAGGTTGGTTTGGCCCGGAAATGAGTAAAGACAACATCATATACTTGCGTTTCATATAAAGCCACGGAGGTAAATTGTATATAACCAAAATCACTGGCCATAAACTGTAGCTGCCTTGATTGTGCGGGTTCATTCCATCTGCAGAAAGCGCAAGGCGCACATTTCTTGCTTCTTTACCAAATTCAGGAAGCAACCCATCAATCGTCATCCATTGTGGAGAGTCGGATGGATGTCTAAGAAGCCCGTCATCTATCTTGTCATCAGCATGCCATCTTAGGTTCTTGGCATCTTCAATATCATTAAACATCCGCCTTAATCTTGGTATTATAGGAAAATACCATAACACCTTAGCGGGCACCTTGTTCTTCTTGTATCGTGGTGCTTTGCATTCAAGATTAGGACAACTATCCAAAGATGCATTGTTATTGCGATATAAAATACAATCATTAGGGCATGCATGTATCTTCTCATAACTCATGCCCATAGAGGATAGAATCTTCTTCGCTTCATACGTACGATCGGGTAGAATGTTATCATCAGGAAGCATATCCTTCACAAGTGACAATAATTCTGTGAAACTCTTATCACTCCATCCGTTACATGCCTTTAAGTTGTACAACCTTAAAGTAGCGGATAATCGCGTAAACGTCTTACAATCACCGTACAAAGGTTTCTCCGAGTCATTCAATAACTTCTCAAACATTTTTGGACAATCCCGAACACTTTCCTCAACCTTTTGAGTCATCTCCTCTAACGAATGTCCCTCATAGTTATCAAATGATGATCCACTACTATCCCTCCCAACATCGTCATTTTCATATTTAGACTCTGTTTCCCCATGCCATATCCAACAAGTGTAACTTGTATCAATTCCATACACAAATAAATGATCTCTCAAATCATTAGCATTGACACGCTGAATATAAGCACACTTCAAACAAGGACAGACTATTCTACTAGAGTCCCGAGCATGTTCAACTGCAAACTTGATGAAAAACTCCACTCCTTCGTTATATTCTCTAGGCAGACGATTTGCAGACAACCATTTCCGATCCATATTATTTGAATCTAGATATATCCCACATGAAACTAATTATTAAAAATCAATTGAATTATAAGTATAATAATTTTCAAATCACTCTTGCTTAGAAAGAATTAATCTCAAATGTATCATGCATGCTATTCTCTATATATATATATATATATATACACGAATCATGCTAACAAGTTTCCAAAATTATATTAATGCTGATCAATGAAACTCCTCATACTTACAAAGAGTTCATTATATATATATATATATATATATATATATGCATACATACAAACGTAGCAAAATATTATACAATTAATAGTTCAATTTACAAAAGATATGCATACTACAGGATTTAAGCAATAGCAACACTATATACATCAAAATGTTGCTACAACTCAAATACCTAAAAAAAGAAAACTCATATCTAAAACTAAATCCCCCGATAGCCTCGTCGAGCCCGACTAAAAACTATAACTCTAAAAGTCCACTCATCACGATATATCATTTGATCCCTGACATCATCAAATGAGAGTCTACTCACGGATACTCTAGGGTAACCGAGGTGGATACTCCGAGGCAAGCTATGACGATACCTCCACTCGTCATCGATGACCATCAGTTCTCTCGATATCCTATCATACTCTCTAGCAAACAACTCACCCTCAATAAATCTCGGGTGTGGTGCATCAGTGTGGTAGACAAACCACTGCAAAAAAGTAGACGGAGCCGATGCCCATAGCTCTATCTAAGGCAGGGTCAACAGAAGGTGATAAGATCTGAAATGGAAGGGGTGATAGGATGAGCCACTCGCGTACAAATGACATAGCTCGTCATATAACCATATCACATGAGTCCGTACATCTCTATGTGGTGCCATATGAAAATACAGTGGAGGGTATGTCATCTGATCACTACCTACAAATGAGAACCACTAAATCTTATCATCAAGGTTGTTCTCGAAATTAAAAGGATCTAAATTACAGAATATGTAAACTGATTGTCAACTAGCTAGACAAATCATAAATATATTCTACCAGATCATAACCAACTATGGAAACCTAACAACATCAAACTATTTAAAATAAGGACATAATCTTTAGTTATATATTTAACAAACTGGCTAAACATCAAACTATCATCAAATCATTCAACCTATGCATAGTAAAATCAAGTAGATATTAATAAGATAATATATATATATATATATATATATATATATATATATATATATAGTACAATCTAATAAATCCTATATGATTAATTATTATTATTATTATTATTATTATTATTATTATTATTATTATTATACACAATTATTCATCTCTATTTAACTTTTATCAATCACAACACCGATGCCCAACCAACCTCCTCAACTTTTCCCCATGCACAATACCCTTATCCTTAGGATTTTTCCTTATAGCCCTAGTTTATATTTAGTATAATAAACGATAAACCCTAACCCTAACATACATGTCTTACAAAATATATATTAAAAAAAGCATATAAATACACATGATCATCTGCATATATAATAATGTGAGTGCTAAAAAAATATATACACCTTAATTTTATACTTAGAACGTACATATCTTATGATAATAATATATATTTTAGGCTTGTGGATTCTCTTAAAATAATAATACATACTTTTATAAAATAGATTATAAACACATTTATATATATATATATATATACATATATATTAAGGTCTCGGCTGGCCACAATCAAAAAAGGCCACTGCAAAATTTTTCACCAAAACATCAAACGACAGATTTTCGAACAACACATCAAACACAACCTCTTCGGTGCAACATGCATGCATTTATATATATATATATATACATATCAGTAGAGACAAATTAAGTAATGAAGGAAGAACAACACATACGTAAAGGGAGCGATGACGTACAGGTTGAGAATGGCAACGACGAAGGTACAAATGCTGACTACGTTCGCAAGAATGGTAGAGGGGTGGTGGAGAGATGGCGGTGCGACGGTTTCCCTTAATTCAGAGGAGCTGGAGCGGTGGTGCAAGGGTTCGCAAGAGAAAGAGAGTACGAGAGGGAAGCGGCAGAGTCTGAAATTTTTGGCAGGAAACAAAAGAGAACGAAATAAAAGGAGATTTTAATAACGGTTCTTGTAAGAACCGTTATCAAAAGATGATTTAATAATGGTTCCTCCAACAATCGTTATCAAAAGATGATTTAATAACGGTTCTTACAGGAACCGTTATTAAAACCTTGCCAATTTTAACAACGGTTCTTGTTTAAACCGTTATTAAATCATCTTTTGATAACGGTTTTAGGTCAACCGTTATTAAAATTCCCGTACAAAATTTTACCTTACACTTGTAATAACGGTTATTACGTAAAACCATTATTAAAAATTCCCGCGCATTAATTTTCACGGATTTGACGACGGTTTTCGAAACACCGTTATTAATGTTCCGTTATTAATTCCTGTTTCCGTAGTAGTGTATCAAAGCGAACTTGTATAAGCCAAACAACCTCCTAACAAACCGATTCTTGCGATAAATTGCATTGAGATAGTAAGTAGTTGAGATACAACGAAAATGCTGCGTTCTTTAAGTCGGGGTGAATGTAATTCTCTCAAATTCAATATAGTATTTTAAGGATTGATATGACTACTTATATCAATATGGTGTACCTTCTTAAGAATTCTACAGTTAATCATGCCGGTTGTGAAATTTTTTAGGATGAGTGATCCTTTTAGGAAGTTTTAAAAAATTTCTAAAAATTTCCTAAGAAACACTTGAGTGATGACAAAGAGTGCTGAAAGGATTCATGCTAATTTGTGGGATTAGTCAATTAATCCGAAAGCGCTCTAGGATAGCCCTCAAGTGGTTGTACCAATTCAGGGTATTACACCCCCTATGTGTCTTTATTTTCATTACTACACTTACATGATAAATTATACTTATCTTTACGAGCTCTTTTTGAATAAAAGAAAAAGTAAATAAAATATTTTTATTTTTAATATCTTTATTTTTGTGATAGTAACAATATATAAGTATCATATGTGCAACACATGTTTAGGCCAAGTGCATATTAAGTCAATAACATAAGCTTTATTTTAAATTAGGTTATTGTGATTTTTTTTAACATATCGTGTAACATCATATGGTGGCAAATTGTAGTGTCATATTACATTAAAATATTATCTCTTCCTATAAAGGTAAAAAAAATCCCCTACATTTCCACCTGGATATGGCATATTAGCTTGATAGGATAAAATTTTAATTTTACCTCCTTTGATTTTCAATTATGAAGAAAATAATTGTCCTTTTAGACTCATACTAAAAAAGGTTAAAATTACTAGGAAATTATAGACTAAGCTTATTTTTCTAATTAGGTTAATCATATATTGTTGTATAAATTAGATCAATTTTGAAATTCAACTTTTTAATCACACCCAATCTTTATATAATTTAACTCAAGTTTTGATCTACCAACTTTTCTTAAAATTAGGATATGGGATAAGTTAATTATGATGGGTATTATAGAAAAAATAAATTTAAAAAATTGACCTAATTAGTACAAAAAATATGATTAACCTAGTAAAATAAATAAAATTTTAATTGAACCTAATCTACAATTGACTTTAAAATTATTGCTCTCCCTTAGGGAATTATATATATATATATAAAAGATAAAAGATGTAAGATAAGAGATCTTTTCTTCCTCTATTATCGTCGGCAAGCCCTTAGGGATTTTTTTTTAAATTTTTTTACTTTTATCAACGTCGGAGATGAGAATGAGAAAAGGCGACTTTTCCAATTTGTACGACTAGAATTGCTGTAGAAAAGAATAGTGAACACAATAATTCTTTCGGTCTATATTTAGAGAAGATTATATGTCGTTTATATTTATTGATAATTAAATATACGTTTTCCGAGTTTATAAACTTAGAACAACAAGGAACATGACGCGTCTGGAAGTTAACCAGCGCGCTATGTTCCAACTTTGTATTTTCCTCGTGCGTTTTGACGCGCATGCCCACATGTTTTTTTTTTAATATTTTTTTCGTCATGGCGGGAATAGGGTATTTAGGGAGCCAGAATAACGGCCAGAACTAACCTGAAAAAAATCAAGGCCGGGAAATCTGGATATCCACGGTCAAACGACGATCCTATCATTTCTCTCGGTCTACCTATAAAAATCGATACGAACCAAAAAGGAAATTTCGGACTCTCTGACCCCTCCTCTTCCTCCGCTCCTCCCTCCACCTTACTCTGCTCCTGTCTGTTTTCACCCACACCCTATTTCCTCCTCCTCCCATAACTCATCGATAGAAACCCCCATAATCTCACTTAACTTCCTGAATTTTTCCTTTGTTCTCTATCCTCCTCTTCCTTCCCCTCCTCCTCCACTTCCCCTTTCCTCGCCCTGCTTCAACCTTAAATTGCTATGCATTCCTTACCCTTTCTTAAGAAACAAGCTTCCAAAACTATCCGGCGACTCTTCATCGACCACAGGAATTACATCACCCGTCAATCGTCGAAGAAATCAGATCTTTCGATCTCATTAGCGTCGACGGTGTTTTTTCGCGACGGCGAGGGAAACAACCGAAGGAAGAGCAGAGTAGATGAAGGGTTATTATTGAAACGGATATCTTCTTCTTCATCATCATCATCTTCTTCTTCTTCGTCTGGGATTCTGATTGTCGGGTCTGCTTTTGGTCTCTCGTATTATTGGTCATTCCTCTCTGATGATACATTATCATCATCTTCATGGATTGCGTACGCTGATCATGCTGCTGCTACTAATGATTACCAAGATCCATGCGCAGGGTTCCAAGATCCGGGCCTCAGGAAACAGACTAAATATATCTTCGGAGGTTAGTAATTGCTCTTCGTCGACCGTCCTTGTTCTTGCACAGACCATTTATCTTGCGTTGATGGTGATTTCGTTGTTGGTCCAGATGAATATCGAAAGAGAGTTTTCTTTAAGTACGAAAAGCGAATTAGGCTAACAAGTCCTCCCGAAAAGGTAATTTTATTTCTAAAAGGATTCAACTAACAACTTCATTTCAACGCCGAGTCGAGAATCTACGCCACACATCTGTTTATGCCCAAAATGATGATGCGGGGTAGTGGTGCCGTCCATGTTATTCAGGTATTCGAGTACTTTGCGTCCACAAGAACACCGAGTGGTGAAGTATACATGACTCCAGGTGATTTGATGCGGGCAGTGGTACCAGTTTTTCCTCCGTCGGAGTCGAATTATGTTAGAGGAGGTCACTTGAATGGAGAACGTCCACCTGGTGAATTACAATGTGCGCCTTCTGAATTCTTCATGCTTTTTGATGTCAATGGTGACGGACTTATTTCTTTCCCCGAGTAAGTTCCAGAAACGACGCCGTCGATCTCTGTCTAACTTACTATCCTGCTACCGGGTTGGATTATATCATCTCTGTTTAACTTACGTACGTGGTTTCAGGTATATTTTTCTGTTAACCCTTCTCAGCATTCCTGAATCAAGCTTCACCGTGGCTTTCAAAATGTTTGACCTTGATCATAACGGGTGGGTAGAAATTACTTGCCGCGTGTATTCGTTTTCAAGAGCATTAATGTCGATTTCAGAATTGATTGATTGTAGCACTTGCTATTTGTGGTTTAATTTGATTAGCATCGTATCGGTGGTTAAATGCTAGTTCTCAAGTGTCAGAGATTTTAGCTTCGGATGCCACTCTTATAGTCATTGTTGTCATCTATATCTTATGAAGATGTATGTACGTATGCAAACACAGAATCGAAAATTGATCAGCATTGTTGTTACTGGTGTATATGTTTATAAACGTTTACAGAGAGATAGATATGGAGGAGTTCAAGAAGGTGATGACATTGATGAGTACTTACAACAGACAAGGAAGACAGCAAAGAGACGGTAGGAGATTTGGTAACAACAAAGGTCCGTCAGGCTTAGTTGAAAATGGTGGCTTAATTCAGTACTTCTTTGGTAAAGACGGCAAGAAATCCCTTCACCATGAAACATTTGTTCAGTTCTTAAGGGATTTGCACGATGAAGTATGTGATAAATATCCACCCCAATTTTTTTATATCTATTCTGATGGTTAATCTCACCTCTGATGAAGTATGAATTTAAGCATCGTCTCTCTCTCTCTCTCTCTCTCTCTCTCTCTCTCTCTATATATATATATATATATATATACATACATATATGTAGATCACGAGGTTGGAATTCGCTCACTACGACCACAAGCTAAGAGGATCAATATCAGCAAAAGATTTTGGCTTGTCCATGGTTGCATCTGCTGACATGAGCCACACGACTAAGTTCCTCGATCGTGTCGAGGAACTGAACAAAGATCCACAGCTAAAAGATGTGCGCATTACCTATGAAGAGTTCAAGAACTTTGCAGATCTACGCTACAGCTTGCGCCCTTTATCATTAGCCATTTTTAGTCATGGAAAAGTTAATGGTCTCTTAACAAGGGATGATTTCCAAAGAGCAGCTTCTCATGTATGTATCTTATGTATAGTTTACATGAATTTGGCGAGTATACATATATTTCTATTTATATATCTACTTAATGATTATGCATTGCTCGCACATGTTGTGAATCCATGGCAAAATAGGTATGTGGGATCTCGCTTACAAAAAATGTGATTGACATAATATTCCATATATTTGACACAAACGGTGATGGTAGCCTCAGCTCGGATGAGTTCCTCAGAGTACTGCAAAGACGGGAAAGAGGCGGTTTGTTGCCTTCCGGTGCCAAGGGGTTGTTTTCTTGCTTCTTCGACTGTGCCTCGAATCGTTCTTCAAATAAGATACTTCTCTGATGGCTGCTCCATCCTCAAGCTCAGAATTAGGACCGTTACTGTTAAGTTGGCATGCTGGATATGTATGAAGTCAGTGTTTTTCTGAATCAAATATTGTACAGCCTCTTCATGTCAGCGTATGTCTATAGGTGCCTGGAATTTTAATCTAGACATACATTATTACAGTTGATTTGTGTTCTATTAGCTTGCGAGTTTGGGTTGGAGCTCTGACGCAGAAACCTGTGCTCCTGTGCACCCACAGAGGGAGGGTTGATGTCATTCACCTTAATTCGTTTGCTAATAATAGAGTTCCAAGTGAAATTATATATTGAAGACTATCAACAACAAACAAACCTGTTCAATAAATAACGGAGCTAGGTAAGATAACTATTTATAGTCAGGAATGAGGAATTTGTTCCCATCCAAAATAGCCATTTTGGGTTTATGAATTCCTAAATTAGTCATTCATATAATAAACTTCTTAAACCGACTCTTCCTTTATGCTCCGTTTAGATTGGAGTGAATCGGAGTGAGTGTAAACATTAAAATTAATTTGGGCAAAAGGAAATAGAGATGAACTGGCGTTAATGTTTTAAAATATTGTTTAGATAGCATTAATCTAATTTAGCCAAATTAAGGCGAATGTTTTAAAAATCTTATTTTGATTAAGGTGAATGTATAAAATCTACTTATATTTTTTCATTTACTTTCGTTATCTCCGAAGTCAAAGGTTAACAAAAATAAAATTAATTGGGGTAAACGGAAGTGAAACTTTAACCTCTCTTTATCTGGTTGAGGTTAACAAAATCTCTTCCTAAACGGAATGAAATAATTGATTTACCTCCATTAACCCCAAACCAAACACACAATTTGTTCTACTTCATTGATATATATATGTATATAAACTTTGTCGGTTATTACACAATCTCAAGTTATGTCTCTTTTTAGGTTACTTTTTATTTTTCAATAAAAAAAACTTCAAAGTAAAAAATGCAACATGGAGTTGCCTATTTCATTAAAATCTAAGATCCACTTCCTCCTTTCAATTTTTTGCCACTCCCACTTTCTCCATCAATTTCCTTTGACACTCACCGAACTCGCCTAGCTACAACCATAATTGGCTAGCAAAATGGGATGCCGGAAACATAATTGTTTCCCATCGAATAGCTAGAGTAATCACCAAGATTTGGCATCATAATAGAAAATTTTAGTAGAAACAAGCTTTAGCCAAAACATTTTAGACCTAAATCAAAACATACTAGTCAATCCCTTTTTACATATGTGTATATATAATGTAGCTTGAACTGATTGAGCTTCGACTGAAAAGAAAAAAGAGAAAAGGGGAAAAACTAATGATAACATGTGGGGTGTAATGGCCTCAGAAATTGAGAAGGTTGGAGAGAACTCCATTGAAAATAGAAGAGAGGGAAGTTGGCGAGGTGGCGAAATAGACGGGGGAAGGTGAAAAAGCCTTGGGCAAGCGCTGCTAGAGAGAGAGGGTGAGAAGGGAGAGAGATAGTAAGTAAAAAATCATGGATGATGCACGAGTAGAGTTGGGCCGGATTGTGGGCCTGGGCTCTAATCTGGTTTAGCCCAGAAAAAGGGTAAGATTGTTCAAATCCACTCAGGCACAAAGGAGGCATTTTAGACTCTATCTTTACTAGCTTATTATACGAGGGGATGAGTAGATAGCCACCCGACCTAAGACTAATATCAAAGAGGTTTAAAAATGTTATTATTATCGGCTATCCCTGATTACCCATAATAATATCTTATTACAAATAAAGTAGGCTAGTTATTGGTTTGACTACCTAAGGTCCAATAACCAAAATTACAAAACAAAATATTATAATATGATCTTCTCACTCATTTCACAATATCCAGTCTTTTTGTCCATTATTCCAACTCCGATTCCTTTTTCCATTCATCCCTAAACATAAAAAATATAAAATCATTAGAATGAATAACAAATAAATTTGGATAATTAAGATCAGAGTAGAGATTAGTGACTAATGAGGTGGGGTTCGTATCATCCTCCCCTTCTTGAAAGGGTCTCATATCTAAAACATGCATGAAGTCACAAAAAGGAGATAACTCATCAACATTAAAGGTGGGATAAATAGCATCATACGTCGCAGGTAGGTCAATTTTGTAAGCATTATCGTTGACTCTCTCAAGGACTATGAAAGGTCCATCACCACGTGAGTCAAGCTTGTTCTTATGATGGGTGAAAAAACGTTCCTTCTGCGGACCCAAACCATATCTAAGTGAGTTATGATAATTTGATATTAAAAGAAAATGAAGAGAACAAAGTCTTACTAATTTTATTTTAATTATTATTAAATGTGTTTCATATTATATATATATATATATTATAAATAAAATAGTTTGTTGATGCTTATGTAACAACTTATATGAGTTAAAATGTTACATTTATGGATTATATTTTACTTTAATTTCGATCAAGCTTAGACTTATGTTTGAGTATGGGTTGGGTTTGAGACGAGCCATTATCTGGATAGCTAAATTCAAGTTAGTTTTCATATTGATTTTTTTTCAAGTTTTCATGTTGGGGTTAAATATTTGGGTCAACTTAAAGTTTTGGGTCATGTTATTCGGGTCAGATCACATTTGTCAATATTAAGTATATATGAAAATAGTGTTGATATAGATTAATTCATAAACATATATGTTTCTTATTTGTTTATCAAGCAATTGGCTAACTTGTTTCTCTAACACTTATTAGGATGGGTTTAATCCAATTATTGCTAGCAAAAAGGAAAAATATAAGTTTGTTGAAGCTTATTTTAAAGGTTGCTCATATAAATATATGCCTATTTCATTAGCAATTACATTTAGTGAACTAATGAGTACAATGCCTTTGTGGACAAATTCAGTTGGTAGTATATATTCTCTTAAGATTTTTGGGTTGCTCAAAATGAAAAAGAGTGTTATTGTTCCACTAAACAATAAGGAATCATTAAGTGTGTTTTAGAATCCCTAAAGGAATATGAGTTTGCAAAAATGTTCATAGAGATTAATCGTGAAGATTTTAAATCATGCCCCAGTAATTGATTCTTTTAGACATCTACTTGTATAACAAACTCAATTTTCTAATACTTCTTTTTCACATATAAGAGTAAGAGCTCCTACTTTGAATGTGGCCTTAGTCAACATCCATATTCCATTACACATATTGACAACTTTATGGATGCAAGTGAGTTCATTGAAATGGGATTTGATGTTGATGAAGAACATGTACCATCACCTTCACCTTCATCTATATCTCCATCTACATCTACACCTTTATCTTCACCTTCATTTGCACCTACACGTCCATCTATTCCATATGCACCTCCACCTCATCCAAATGTGGAGTAATAAATAAGGACGTAATAAGGAAAAAAAAACTTTGATATGCTATTTGATGCATCTAAAATAAATGTGTTACAAAATTTTACATTATATACAAAATTACAACCTCATAATTTTTGTGACCCACTTGAGGAGATGCTTCAATTATAAACTTAATGTGTTCAATAGACACTATCTCATCACCTTGAACTCTCTTAAATTATTTCCAAAACTGACTAGTTTTGTAGCCACCATTTATCTTTATTCTTGTACCTCCCACTCTAAGTCCCAATATCAAAAAAATGTCTCATGCATCAAATGGAATACAAATGCTTCTATCAAAAATTCCTTTTTATCACTATCCTAAGCACATAATAACTACATCAATACCACTTATGCTTATATCAAGTGCATCATTTAATACATCAAAAGGAACCTTTGAAGAAAACTATTTTGTGTGTGGTAGATAAGTTATTGTAAACACCACTCAAATGTCTTAGCTTGCATGCATGCCTTATCCTTCTTTCATCAAAGTTAGCCATCACTCTACAATAATACACCATAGATTTAACCCCTAACCATGAAAAAGATGATATTTTAAAATTTGTAATCTAGTTAAAGATTTATCATTTATATAACATGGGTTTAACCTTAACTATGAAAAATGTGATATTTTGTATTTAATCCCAACTATGAAAACCATGATATTTTTAACCCTACTATGGATTAACTAACAATTATCATAAAAATTAGTAAACAACAACTAAATTAAACGTATATACATTTCACATCTTCATATACTAAAATTTTAAACCTTAATTATGACATGTATATCTTCAATTGATGATAATGTGAAGAAAGGATAAAAAAATGAATGGGAATTTAAGAACTAGAATTTGAAGTCATACATTTGATTAAGGAGATGAAAGAAAAATTGAAGATAAGTGAATGGATAATATGGAGGTAGCATTGATTGAAGAAGGAAGAAAAGTAAAGAAAAAAATTTGGAAGAAAATATAATTATCATGCAAATCAAAGGTGATTTAAAATAAATAGAATATGGAGTTGTGTGGTCCAAACATGCAACTTTTAGGTTTCATGTTCACTTATAGAATTTTAAAAAATAATAATATATTAGCTAACATCAAATTGTCATTTTAGGAAGTTTATTAACAAAATAAAAATTTTGGAAATTTAAAAACCTAAAGTGGCTATTTTGGGAAATGCCTCTAGAATGAGTACTATCAAGTATATATAAACGAAGACAATAATTTTGCACAAAGCACATAAATAATTTAGTACACAAATTGGGGAAGCTTTTTAAATAAATCCATGAAGAGATTCATTATGAGCAACACTATGGTTTGATTAGAAATTCACCATGAGATATGAGATTGAAATTTATACATTAGGGTCATACAAAGAAAATGGAAGCTGCAAATAAGGAGGAAAAAAATAATATCACAAATATATTTATTGAGTGAGGAATTGATTTATGAGATTTTTTCTCATGACATGGTATGGTTGTAATAATTTAGTTATACAACCAAAATTATCGTAAGTGCTTTCACGTTTAACATGCATGATGTGAAGTGTTTGATGGTGCTTAATAACCTACTTTCAACATTTACTTTTACCATGTTGATAATCTTATTCCACTTTGATATTTTAAGCCTCATTCATCCCTCAACCCCATATTTGATGCCTTGGAATCTTAATCAATACCACTTCTACTCATAGTGTATTTCTTGAGACATTCCATTTACTTAAGATAAATGATAGGGGAATCATAGATTAGTTGTCGTTGATGTGCCCTAGTCGAGGGTTTTGATGCAACCATAATTACACTGTATATTGTCTAATTAATATATGTTTATGCTCTTATTTGTGGTTTGGATATAGAAATATCTATTTGTTTGTACTAACCTTTCCACATTCTTTTGGTTAACCATTTTATTGATACTTGATGCAAATCTTTTACAATCACATGATTGCTTCTTGATGAACTATACCATCTAATGATACATTAATGTTATAACAATTAAGGCGTCTGATTTCATTCAATAAATTATGTTTTAAAATTTCTTTATTATAGAATTCCTCATATATATATATAATGCTTGACCTCTAGTTTAGCAAGTGGGCTAGTTAATTGCCAAACTATGATTTTGCTCTCTCCTCTCATCATTAGTAGTGTTAGTTTGAGATGTTATAATTCAAGATTATTGTGATGCAATTCTTAAGGGTATTTAGTTGTTGGTTTTAGAGTGTGATAATTCGTGGCTTACTATTTTAGGAAAGTTGCGATTTTATTTTGTTGAAAATTAAATCATGTTGTATGAATATGCACATTATTGTGTATATTGGAGATATTACTTATATGAATATCAATTGAAGAATTTGAGATTGTTGTATTTTGAGATAGTATTACTTGATTGATTTTGCTTTTTGGTTTGCAGCCTTGCAAAGGGATTTCCCTCATATGGCTAGTGGTAGTTTCACATCCTAACTAGCGTGTAGTTTGAAGGTTTTATGGATATCTAAGATACTCAAGAACTAGCTTTTGGTCCTATCACCATTGCACATATATAAACTAGTTGGAAGCTTCTGCATGAATCTTATATAGAAGTTTGTGCATAGACTGTGGAAGCTTTTTATGTAACTCTGTGTGGAGCTTCTTCATAAGCAAAGCACATGAACCTTATATCTAAGTTTGTGCTTAGATTGTGGAAGCTTCTTATGTAACTTAATGTGGATCTTCTTCATGAAAAATTCCATATGGTATGACTAAAACTTCACCACAAACATTGTGACTAAAATTTCTACTTCACAAATCTCTTTAGGGTTCATTTGGATGAGGATTTATAGGAGGAATTTAATTTAAAATATGATTTATAAACTTCTTTAAATACTTTGTTTAGGCATCTTAAACTATAATTTAGATATTGCTTGGAAGTTTTAAAATAAAACTAAAATTTCACCAAATAAAATATTAGAATGAGTTTATAACATGTTTGCACATTCTCATAGATATAACTAACAAAAATAATATGAATAGTCCATATAAATTTCATGTATAAAAATATCTACGCAAGGAATATGAACAAATTTCTATCCAAACAATAAATTTGTAATCATGGAATTTTAGAAGTGAATCATTTTTAAAAAGAAAATTCATCCAAACAAAATTTGATTGAGTGAGGAGTCAATATTTGAGAAGTTTATCATGACACAATAGGGTCCTAGCTAATAATTCATTTACAAGACAAAAGCATCACAAGTGGTTCTTTCATGCATTACAAGAGTGAAATGTTTGATATTGATCAAGAACCAATTCCCAAATTTTACTCATATCATGCTAAAAATATTATTCTCCTTTGATACTTCAAACCTCATGCTTGAGGGTCCCTTTCCTCCTCCTTTTTTTCCCCATTGTTGTTGTTTGAATCAAATTCCTTGTTTTATCACACCTTCTCATAGCAAACAACATTGTGAGAGAATTAGGATGTTGCATGGGATTGGAAAGGGGTCATCAAATCAAACCTCTAGACTGTAAAATTGTACAAAATTCATTAAATTGTGATAGTTGACATCTCGATTATACTTAAAAAATACATATTTGATGTTCAAAAACATCAATAGTGGATTCTTTTGCTCTAAGCCACTTGGTAACCTATTCATAGGTAAACTTGTTCTATATAACGGAATCCATAGAAATGATATTATCTCCAAAATTAATGACCCTTTTTATTAATTCTATCATCGATTGGTTAAATTGCTTGTGAAATTCCGCCTCCCTTTTTTTAACTAAATCAACTAGGGAATCATGGTTGAAGATAAGTGTTTTTTAATGCCTCTATTTGCTTCTTTTTTTTTTTTTTTTATGTTTATTTGCTTGTAAGTTTGGGTGGGAGGTTATTACAAGTTCTCCATGGTATAGTGGGAGGACACTATGAAACAACCTTTTTTTTTAGAAGTTCATAAGATTGAGCCTAGTGTAATTTTAAACGTATTAATTATAATTAATAAAATACAAAAAAGTTAATATTATTATTAATAATTATTACAGGGTGACACAATTAATCCAAAAGTCTTGGTTGAAAGGTATGATGCAAAAACCTGTGCACCCGCGGAGAGGTGGTGCCACTTACTTTAATTTTATAATACTAACTTAACAGAGTTTCAATTAGAGTTATATACCGATCGAAGACTTTTAACAATGAAGAGACTGGTTTAACAAATAATAAAGTAGCCAGGGAAGATAACTAGTTATGGCCAGAATGAGTACTATCAAGTACATATAAACCAGTAGAAGTGTCTGCACGAAAGCGCAGGGACTTCTTCAAGAGCAACTCTATACTCAATACTAATAATACTGATTTTTCTACAAATCCTTGAGATTGTTATAAAATTATTGAAAGTTGAAGGAAAATTAAAATTCAACGTATGTATTCATAGTTAATTTAGTAGTTATAATATTTTAGGTAAAAACTTAATGTTTAATAAATATACACGATGGAGACTCATTAGTAAACCAATAATAATAATAATAATGACGGTTTTTCATGAGCTATTATATTGCAACCTTGCATGTTACTTATCAACTATTGTAAAACTTGACGGTTTTTTTTTTTATATTTAAAAAAGGAAAAAAAAACTTGCGCAAGAAAAACTAGTAGTAATAATAAAGAAAATAAGGTTCGTAAAAAAAAATAAGTATGAGAAAAACCATAATATTAATAATAATCTATATATGATAGAAAGGTTTAAAAACTACCAAACCACTACTACATTAATCTAATGCACGTTTCGTGGCGACTGGCCGATACTTGAAATCAAATGAGTGCCGAATTCTTAAAAAAAAAAACAAACAAACAAAAAAGAAAGAAAGAAGGAAAAAAGTTTGCCCACGGAACTTGATCCTCGGCAGCTTGAATAAAAATATTAATCTGCCTACTTGAAGTTCAAGTCTTGAACCATCTAATGCGTACCCATACTTTTATTTATTCGTATTAGCTGATAATCAAAAAATCGAGGCCCACCGAGAGCAGAGTCGCCGGTGGGGCGGGCATCGATCAGGAGCTCAGCTCCTTCAGCACTGTACGAAGAAAATGGAAGCTGCAAATAAAGAGAAAATAAATATTTCAAATCTCATTACAAAGTGAAGAGTCGAGTTCTGCCATGTTTATCATGTGGCCCTCATAATTCATTTACACGACCCCAAAGCATCCTTAGTGCTTCTTTCACGTTTGACGGGCATGAAATGAAAGGTTTGATGTTGCTCAAGAACCTTATCCCAAAATTTACTTTTACATGATGAACATTTTATTCTCCTTGGATACTTCAAACCTCATGTTTGAGTTATCTTTTACTACTCCTACTACTCCTATTATTATTATTATTATTATTATTATTATTATTATTATTATTATTATTATTATTATTATTTCCAGTGTCCGATGCCTTGGAATCAAGTTCCTTGTCTTCTCATTTCTTCTCGTATCAAACATTGACGTGACAAACACAATGTAACACTCTCATCTTCATTATTAACAAAAAAATTATTTTTAAGTTAAAAATACACACAAATAAATAGATGTTACCACTGCCGGGATGGCAACGGGGCGGGTCGGGAACGGGGATCCCATCTCCATCCCCGAACCCGATAAGAAAAATAATCTCCGAACCCGACCCGATCCCCGATATTTTTTTTATCGGGGATTCCCCGACCCGATCCCCGCGGGGATCAACTCCCCATACCCGACCCGATCCCCGATTTATTTTCCATCCCCGATTTATTCCCCGTTCTTAAAACCCGACCCGATCCCCGAAACCCGATTTTATACCCGATCCCCGATCTCATCCCCGATCCTCAAACTATTTTTTATATTATATTTTTAATTTATATTCTATTAAAAAAATTATATATTATATATATATATATATAATTATATAAAAATATATATATATAAAATTTCGGGGCGGGTTCGGGGATGAGGACCCCAAACCTGTCCCCGCCCCGTCCCCGAAAAATCCCCATTAAGAATCCCCGAACCCGAACTCGATCCCCGAATTCTCTCCCCTAACCCGAACCCGAACGGAGAATCCCCGACGGGGCCCCGAACCCGCGGGGAAAATTGCCATCCCTACCACTGCGTATAGTATAATTCTAGCACATATCGATCTTGTATCATATGCAAAACTAAAATGAAACAACTTAAAACTTAAACAACAAGGAAAAAATAGATGAAATAGTAGACTTATTTAATATAAATAAACAAAAGAAATGAGTTTGGAGATCAATTCTAAATCATACATCAAAAGTAGGAAGGAGCAAAATGAAAACATATTGGATGAAGAGTTCAATCGGAGATATCCAAGATCTATGGTACACAAAATGTATCACTCTAGATTGTAACACCTTAAAATTTACTACTAAAAAATTTTATTTTAATGAAAGCGTAATATCAACATAAACGGATATTACTATCATATTCGACATAATTCTAGCTCACCATAACATTATTACATCAAATACAAGGCAAAATATGTATGATTTAAAACATCATAAATAAAGAATGAAAGAATTTCATAAACTTAAATATGAGTTTGTAGATTAACTCCAAATATAATATCAAAATATACAAAAAGTGATATATTGAAACTAAGAGTCCTAAAAAGTATTTGGACCAAAAGCAATAAAAAAATAACATGACTCTACACCCAACTAGATACATGAGAATCATCTAGCCACAAGTAAAGCATTGTCAGCAGCAAAGTTATCCAATAGGCTATCATTGAACTGCACAAAAATATCCAAACCCTCTACTCGTGTGAATAAACATCATACATGAAAAGGATAATCAATACGCTACGTATCGAATAAGGTGACAATACAATCAAGTAAGGGTACAGATACCATGAGGTCATATAAATGACTCATCAGGCAAAAAGTTGATCATGATATGATGCAAGAGAATAATTGAGTTTAGATTTATATTATCAAATAATATCGTAATCTTTATTTTCTTATTTACATCGATCTCAGTACCATACTATTCTTAATCAACTGTAACAGAGTTAAATACCTCCCAAGACAACACGTGCCTAGCCACTATTATTTAGTTGATGGAATGGACCCGACACCTCCCAGAATAACACACTCTTGGACACTATTTTCAAACTGATAAAATAGTACGAAGCACCTTCCAAGACAAAATGAGTTTGGGCACTACTATTAAACTAGTGAAATGAACTCAACACCTTGGTCCCGACTCACGTCATCTTTCACTTCAAGTGATTAATAATTATCCAAAACACATAAAAAAAACAACCACATGAAGGTTAAAAGATTTTCCAAGGAAAAATGCCACATTTCCTCTAAGAAACACTAATTTCATGTTATAAGCATAACTCCTTCCATAAGGTCCATTTATCCAAATTACTTTTTAGATAGTCAAACATCCCTATTTCACCAAAAAAATAAAAATCCAACGAGTATTAATATAATTGGTTCTCAACCTTTAAAAACAACCTCATAAAGATATTTAACTACCAAAATATACAATTCATCCATAATAAAGAATTTTAGGTAGTGGTCTAAACCAACTTACCATTTTTCATAACAAGTTTAGCAAACTGATTTACATATTTGCATACTTGCACATAACACACACTTTTCCATCATACCACACAACTTATCATACAAAAATAATTAACATCATGCCATTATCAACATACTCATAAGAACATGATGATACACATAATGTATGCATAAAATTAAAAAATTCTTAACTACAACATATATCCTTATCAAAACATACCGGTCTCTAAACATGTATAATTCGAACTTCCCTTCCCATTAGATCTAATTATTAAAATTGTTATTATAATCATATATATTATTATAATTAATAATATTATGATCAATTTTAATATAATTATTTTAATAATTATTATAATTACTCATGTCATTATTATAATAATAATTATTATAATTAGTAATAGTACTAACTTTAATATAACTATCATCATAATTAATTTTTATATAATTATTATAATTACTCATATTATCATTATTAATATGATAATTAAGAATATTACAATTATTAATAGATTTTTATAAAAAAGTTATAATCATTATAATTGTTAATATAATTATCATAATGAATAAAATTAATTATATTATAAATAATAATACAATTATTAATTTATTATTATTATTTTCATCAATACTAATATGATGAGATTAGATCAAATTAGCACCAATAAATTCAAATAAGATCATATCAAATTGAATCAACACCAATAAGTTTATATTAGTTAAGATAAGACTAGATTAACAGAAATAAACTTTAGATAGCATACCCTTAGTTAGCACAACAATTGAATATTATTAACTTCAGGATAAAGATTGAACCAAAATCCATAATTAGTATTCTAGTACATAATGGTACTAGTTCTAGTTGGTTCATATAACAATGTAACCATACCAATGATAGTAGGACACGTAATAAATTTAGTATATACATAGTCCTTATAGGTCCCAAGGTGCCTATAGAGTATAAAAGAGCTTATTTGGATCTTGTAAGGTACTCTGAATCACAAATATAAAAAACACAGAAATAAACACAAAATGCCTAACTTGGATACCTACTCAAAGTGATATATCAAAACCCAACTCAAGCATTTATTAAACTTTAAGTGATTAGTGTTTTTTTTCTTATAAGGAATTAGTCAAATATAAAATTAAGGCCCACATGGAAACACTTAGGTCCTAGTTTTCTCACTTTATTTTTTAAATTTGATAAGTGATAATGTGTAAGACCTCATTTTCTCAAATCTTTATTACCTTATGTGATTAGGCTTGCAACATGTTTCTAAAACTTCTATTATTGAATTACATTCTATTTGTACTAATTTTAAACTTTTTGTCAATCATTACTTTCATTTATGGGAATAATTCATTTTATTGTGTTTTTAATAATTTTTATTTTTTCACTCCTTTCAACCCGTTTGAAATTTGTAAAATAATTTTAAAATATTTTTGAGTTCATCCATCCATTGTATTCAATTTTATTTCACTCATTCCTTCCTAATTATTAAATCACGTAAATATTCGTTTACGTGATTAAATTATTATAATTATTTTTGTAATTTTTAATTTGTTGGTTATCAAACAAATATTAAGATCAAATATTTTTATATATTTGTTTTTCAAAAATCTTCCATTAATACATGACAATTTAAACCCTTCATTATTCGTTTCGTATATTTGAAGTAAAAAAAAAGAGTATTTACATAACTTATCTGCTTTGCCCTTTTTCTCAATTTTTATTCGTTGAGCTTCAAACCAACTCCTATATTTAATATTTTTATATATTTAGCTTCCTAAAATTATTTTACACCTTTCCATAAATTTTCACGATATTTGGAATTCAATTGCTATATTTTCTAATAAGTGTCAATTATTAGACTTTCTTACAATTTAATTATGCAAAATATATTGTAACAAATCCTCTATCTATTATTTTAATCTTAAATAGCCTCCTTAATAAAGGAAATAAAAAAAATTACCTTTCACCCAACAAAAATGCACCAAAGTACTATAATCATAATTCTATAACATTTCTCTTATATACTCAATTATAGTCTAATATCTCTATTACACCCTTAATCCTGGAACTTGAGTGAGTCAATAGTAAACCAAAAAACTCACCCCATACTCCTTCCCATCATATCTCACTCTATTTTTTTTCTTCCAAATCATGAGTTCCATTGAAAATCTCACATAAAATCATGAAATTTTAGTAGTTAAATAATCTGATTTTTTCCTAAACTTTGAGCACCTCGCTCTCTCTCTTTGGTTGTCCTACTATTTTAGTATTTGTTACATTTTAAATATTTCAATGCATAACGCTACTACCCACCCATTTTCCTCTAAAATCAAGTTTCTTCTTCCTCCTTATCTCCCATCTTTTGCTACAAACTACAATGAGGTTAGAATTTTTATGACTTCCAACAACTACCATACCTCAACCTTGCTTCCTTAACCTGTGATACATGTTGGATCTTATTCCTTGCATCTTATAATTCATATAGGAACCCATTTGACCTAATAAACCATGCTCATTCCCTCTTCTTTTTCTTCTCTTTTCTGCCCTGGCAACCATTCCTTGCAAAATTGTTGTTTCTATTATGTTTTATTTTATCAAAAACATTGTTCCTTCCATCCTTCATTTCTTCTCTTGTTAATTCTCATTAACCCTCCAAAAACTTGATATTTCATTCAATGGTGGTTGTTGGTGGTTTTTAGAGTGGTCTCCAAGCCTCCATATTCAAGAGTAATTTCTTTTTATGTCTAGACATTTTCCTTTCATCCTTACTGATTTCATCATGCTAATCTAAGCTCTTTAAACTTATTTTTGTGAATGTGACCAAGTGGTTTAGAAGAGGAGTTTCAAGGCTTTTATTTTTGTTAAGCATTTCTTAGAGCATAAGATTGGGTAAAATAATTTAACCTTTAGAAATATTTTTTTATGTACTATGTGTATTTTGTTATTTAAATTCAACCATGATATTATTAATTAGGAAAATAGCATTAGAAAAATTTTAAAGTGTAAGCTTGCTTTTTTTTTTTCTCATGATTTTATGTATATTATTCTTTTTATAAGTTATATGTGAAATATGTATATTTATTACTAAATTATTTGTGAACAAGAAATCATACTATGTTATATTATGTGTTAATTTTTCCTAAGCATGATTACACACACACACACACACACAATAATGCATATTAGTGTTAAAGGTTTTAATATGAAGTTTGGATGAATAATGTCATGTTTGACCTTATGGAAGATTTCAACCATTTGATATGTTATGTAAGTTTTTATTATTTTAATTTTTTAAGAATGCTATAATTTTTTTATTATTATATAGAAGTTTAGGTATGAATATGAGTTAAAAAGGAATTAAAATAAATTTAGGGGTTTTAGTGTTTAATCTTATTTTGGAACATTTTGGTCTTTTCAATTTTATTCTCAAAATTCTAGGTGCACTATTAGATGCATTGGTTCAGTTAAAATTTCATATATAATATATTAGGGTTTGCAGTCATTTAGATTAAATTATGATTTTTTAGAAGATTTTAAGGCACTTAAGGTTATATTGTTTCCACTTCAATTCTTGAAGTTTGAGTTTAATATAAAAGATTGTGTCATTTAGGTGGTACTGGATAAGTGGATTTAGGTATATGATTAATTTTACATAATAAGGGTAGCTTGTTTTCGCATAATATGGACCTTCCACCACCATTAGCCTAATATACCATGTTATGACCTTGATATGTGAGTAGTAACCCTAGGGGCTTTTTATGCGAGTGTTTTGATTTTTATTGGCTTATGGTTAACTATTGACTTGTGTTGATTTTCCGTTGACCTTTGAGCTTTATCCTAGAATAATTATAATTTTTTATACCGTAGTTAAGAAATGGTTAGGTGTGATTATTCTTGTTTTATATGTGTTTAAGATGGGCCTTGATATGTGATGACTTTTACTCTTTAAATAAAATATTGCTAATTAAAGGGTAATACCTCAAGGTTGGGAATGATTTACTACCCTAGAGATGATGTAAGAGCCCTTAATTTGGTTGGTGGTTTGCTGGGGTACCTTAGTGCTTTTGTAATATCCCACCCTAAAATTCTTCAAAATCTATTTAAAATTATGTTTTTATAAAATAAATTTATTTTGTTTTTAAAAAGGGATTAAAATTATGGTAAAAATGTGAATTTCAAATGTCCTAATTGCTTTGTTTTCCAAACCAATTAATTGGTATGACTAGGGACTTGCATCTTTATTTTGGGAATAACTAATTAGTTGGTTGTCCAAACTGATTAACTTGTTATGGTGCGATTTCATATTTTTTTTGGATTTGATTAATTTCACAATTTTTGCCAAAATTTTTAATTAGAGTCACTTTGTGGTTATAAGAATATTTTACTGCTTTGAAATTATTTTTACCTTATTTTATCTTATCCTATGCTTTTATTTAGCTAAAAAATCTGTTAAAATTACTTTTAAGGTACTTTATCACCTACTCTCGCTCATCTAGCAGCCATGGCTATGTGCAAGCCTTCTTGCACCTTCTTCCCTAGCTTACCTACCTTTTGCACCACCTAATTGCACTCCACCTCCCTTATCTTCATTATTCTCTTTCTTACAATTTTATCCTCGACACTTAACCAAAGCCAACTATTTCTCTTTCCTCCCCTTTAATATATCAAACCCGAGCCTCCTTTAGGCTTCATTTTTTATTCATTTGAACCATGGCCTTAAACACTTGATATCATTTCTCTCTTTTCCTTAATTTATTTTACTAAGTGTTGGATATTCCCTCATTTTCTCTCCTTTTCCCATGTGATGGAACAATATAGGCTTTGCCTTTTGAATTCCCTCCTTAATCGGTTGTTTTTTTCTCCTCTCTTCTCTATATATTAGCCTTATCCTCCCTTATTTTTCCTTTTGAATAAGGAAGTATTAAGGTATCAAGAAAAGTTGGAGGTCCTAGCTTTGCTCATCTTCGTAACTTCTTAGGAGAAGGTTGATTTGTGCTTCATTTTCTTTTCTTTTCCTATTTCAATTTTAGATGGGTTTTAATAGAAGTTTTTGTTGTTGTTATTCTTGGTTCTCTAGGAAATCAAGAGTCTTGTTAAGAGGACATCAATTTAGGAGTATATTCTTATGCTAGAAAATTTAGCTTAGAGGAAATACATCGTTATCTTTAATATGAATAAGGATTTATGTTGTTCATTATGGTTTTGTGTTTTTGGTGTGTTATGTGATGTGTAAGTGTTATTTTTAAGTCTTTCAATTGAGAATATGGAATGTTGTACCATTGTATTTGGGAACATGTTTATGATTATTTTGATATTTAGCATGGGTTTGGTGAATCTAGCATGAGTATGATGTGAATCGATTTCCTACTATGTTACCATGTGATTTTAAGTGTTTAATGTGCCTTCTTACATGTTTTACAGCGGAAACATGATAGAATTATTGTGTAAATCATGTGGTTTTTGTGAAGTGTGATATATTAGTGTTTAGGTGTTGTTTTGCATTGATTAGTCAAATGGTTAGCTGAACCGATTGACTGATTCTCGTGGATAATCAATTAATTTGATGAACATGTTGACTATAAATAGTCGATCAATTTGAGATACCCATCGAATAGTTCTATGAGTAGTTTATTGGTTATATAAACCCATGGGCTAATTATTTTGCGACCATAGTGGTTTTGGTCTCAGCCTAAACACATTGATTGGTTATTATGAATAGTCGATCGATTGGACCAACCAATTGAATGATTTTACTATGTTATTTATTTCTATTTGGGTTTTGTAACACTTCAAAGTTTACTATTAAAAAAAAAATAGAAATACTTATATTAAAACTTGGGGATGTTACCGCCACACTTAATACCAGACCGGTTCTCTCCGACCGTTCCAGTACCAAGTGCTAAGGCTAAGAAAAGAATATCGTTAAACTTAAACCAAAAGTTCATAACATCAATGATCAGAGTACACGTAAAAGAATTATAAATCAGAGTACATGGTCAAAATTCCAAAAAGGAGAAATAAAACTTACATAAGATAAAGTTTCATCTAGAATACTCAATGCAAAGTAGTCACTCATAAAAAGGAAAAATCCGATACAAAAAGAATAATAGAAATAAATAAGATAACAAAAAGAATGAATCCGGCCACACTACTCTCGATCTTGGAGCCAAATACAAGCATAATACTCAGCCCTGCCTGATGTCTCGCCCACCTCCACAAAGTCAGAAGGGCCTACTACTCGTGGGAATGAGCAACACCCATGAAAATAGTGATTAGTACGCTACGTACTGAGTAAGGTAACCGATGTACTAACACCAACACATAAAATCACATAAACCATGTAGCATTATAAGAAGAGTATAAAGTCCAACATAGTAACATAAAGGCATATGAACATTCAGGTAAATATACAAAGGTCCAATTATAATCCAGACTAATTACTTAATTAATCTCTTATCGGAATTCTTTTCACATCATACTCTTTATCTATCCATGCGAGTCCAGGAACCTCCCACTATTTTAGCCGGTGGCTCGGTCACTTATAGGGCATCATGCCCTAACCACTATTTTAGCCGGTGGATCGGTCACTTATAGGGTAAAACCCTAACCACTATTTTTTACCCGTGGATCGGTTTAGTTCCTACTCGCATGGTGTTCCACTATAAGTAATTAGTGTCTTTTATGTGTCTTAGCAAACTCAGATTTTGGTTTATTGAGCTCGGGATCCCCCACTATTATAGCCAATGGGTCGGAAACACCCAGGGCATAAAGCTCCTGACCACTATTATAACCAATGGATCAGTCACTTTATAGGGTAAAAACCCTAACCACTATTTCTAACCTGTGGATTGACCGGACCTGGCTCAATAATCTTTCACTTTAAATGATTAATGTCTTAAGTATCTTATTTAGAAGTTTTCACCCTAGACATGCATGAATCACTCCCTCTACGCTTATCCTCCAACTGGCCCGTAATATATCATGCGAATCCTGCACCTCCTAACTTGCCCCAACATCCTTTCCTCCATATCCTATATCACACTAAAAGTCAAATTCTTAAGTATATGGGTCAAGGCCCACTACCTTAATCTTCCAAGTTCACTCAACACCCCACTTTAGGATTTTATCCCGAAACCCTAATTTAGACATATGTGGTCCATCTTCAAATGATCCAAATCATCCTTAACACTCCACATATCACAACCTTTAGATTCAACTCTCATCATTATGCCTTACTCCTCAAGCACACGTGTGGTCACAAAACCCTAGGTAACCACACCAAACCCTAACTAGCCATAACAAACACTAGCTTCCTTGTGTCCACATATCACCCTTCCATTTCTCACATTCCTCTTATTATTTTTCCATGCCAATCATGCCCCTCTTTGCTTGATCATTTTCATCATTCTCTCGTACTCCACTCACCCTCATTTATTTCTCCTTTTTACCACCTCCTCAAATTAGGGTTTTTACCCCAAACCCTAGCTCAGCCTCCTATGTACCCTTATACCATCCTACGTACTATTTTTCACCCAAAACTTCCAAACACCCAGAAACTCTTCTACTACCTTCCTTACATCCCAAGTCAACTTTTCATAAATAAACTTTACTTCCATGCATACGCTAACCTTCCCATGCAAACCTTCAAATTTTCTCATGCAAAACCCTAAACTCCCATGCAAGACATAGATTCACCCATGCAAACCCTAAATCTATCCATACAAAATCCTAGATTCCTCCATGCCAAAACCCAAAATTCCTCCATGCAAACCCTAGATTCCTCCATACAAAACTCTAGATTCTTCCATGCAAAACCCAAGATTTAATTTTCCCATGCAACACCATAGATTAAATTCTCTTATATAAAGCCATAGATTAGATCCTCCCATGTTACACCTTAGATTAGATTCACCCATACGAAACCCTAGATTCTCCCACTCTTTTATTTTATTTAAAAATCCCCATTTTATTCTTCCACTCATGGATTATTAAAATACTTAGGTCAACTCACATCCCTTGGTCAACTTATTCCCCTTTGGTCAATTTACTCACCTTGGTTAACTTATTCCCCTTTTGTCATCTTACTCCCCTTGGTCAACCCCTTTCCCTTTTTGGTCAACTTACTCCCTTGGTCAACTTCTTTCCCCACTCTCCTTTTTCATCCTTTCCCTCCACACAATACCATATTTAACATCCTCACATGCATGTCTAAAGGGTCACAACACATTACATCACATTCCACAACTTTTCACCACATATGCATATCGACATATACAATAAGAAGGCACACAATCATACCTTAACTCCAAGCTACTCCATACATAGAATAGTCAACATAAAATAGTCAACTAAAAGCACATAATACACAACACAACATTATACAAGGCATCTAAGGTAGGATATACACATAACACAAATAAGGCCTTAGTTACACCCTTATCGAAAATGACACCGGTCTTGGAGCACGCTCCTACGCCTCCTTAAGGCTTTGACTGGTCTCACCTATATGAGGAAAAAGCTAAAGATTAGATTCCTTCCTACTAAAAATACTATTACTTATTAATTTATTCTAAGACTAGGTTTTTGATAAAATAATAACACATTAATAATAATGACATTAACTAATTACTAATTTTGCTAAATATATAAGAATAATAGTAATATTGTAAAAGTTGATAATATAAGGTTGAAGACCTTATCCTAATAATAATAGTAGTAATAATGATACTAAAAATAATAATAAAGACACTAAAATAATAACAATGATAATATTAATAATAGTAAAACAAATAATAACAATAACAATAATCATACTAAAAATAGTAATAATAATAATAATAATAATAATAATAATAATATGATTTGAAATACATGGTGGAATAAGGGCTTCGATCCTTCACCAAAATAATGCTAATAATAACTTTAGAACATTATTAATAAAAATAGTAATAATAATAGTAATGAAATAATACTAGAAATTACAAAATAATAACAATAATAATAATAATAACACAAACCTAGAGTAAAATAAAATAGGGTTTTGACCCTACTTCGAAATAGTAAGAATAGTATTAGTAGTAGTAGTAATAATAATAATAATAATAATACACATTACTTATAATAATAATAATAATAATAATAATAATAATAATAATGGTATTTGAATTAAACAAATAAAGTAGGGCTTCGTCCCTCTTGATAAATAATAATAATAATAATATATTAGTGATAATAATAATAATAATAACAATAATAAATAAAATAAAAGCTCATAATAATACTAATAATATTAATAGTACTAATACTAATAATCTAATAAGCCAAATAGGGTCTCGGCCCTAATAAGAAATATTAATAATAATTTTGAACCTAATAATAATAATAATAATGATACTTAATAATAATAATAATAATAATAATAATAATAATAATAATATTCGAATAATAGGCTAAAAATTGAAATAAAATAAAATAAGCTTAATTAAATAAGAAAAAAAGGGTTAAGAGGGTTTAGGGTTCAACCTTAGACTGGTGGTGATAGGCGACACTAGCGGTGGTGAATGACGACGGCGGCAGTGGCCGGAAAAAGAGAAGAATAGGGGAAAAGTTGAAGGCTGGGAATAAGAGAGGAAGAAGGAGGGTGGAAGTAGGGGTGATTATGGTTGCCTAGTAGGAGAGGAACATAATAAGGGTGGTGGCGCATTGCGGCGGCGGTGGCGGTGGCCGAAAGGGGGAAGAAAAAGAGAAAGAGAGGAGGAAAGGGAGGAAGGGGAAAAGAAATGAAGGGGGAGATAGAGGAGGGTCTGTAGAGGCTTTTGGAAGGTGAAAGAGGCAGTGGCAGCGGCAGTAGTAGTGGTGGACGGCGGCGCGAAGGGTGGTAGAGATGGAAGAAAGGGTTGATCGGGGAGGAAACTTCGCACCACCGGAGTGGCTTGTGCAGGGCAAATCGAGGGGCAAGAGAGGTGTAGTTAGTTATAGGGCGGTGCAAGGATTAGTTGGGTGGGCAGAGAGGGTGGCGGCGTTGGTCGATGGCAGCGGAAATGATGTCTGAAGTGGCGGCGGTGGCAAGGTCGGGAAATTTTGGGTAAGCAACCAAAGGTTTGATACATGGCAGATTATGGGGGTATTTATAGAGTAAAATGGAGGGCTAAGGTCAGAGGGAAGAACGGGAGGATCGAGCAGTTCCGTCGGGCTCACCGGCAGCGTCATTTGGCCGGCTAAATTCAAAACGTGGCAGGGGCGAGTTGTTGGTTGGGAGAAGGGAAAACGTGCGAGGAGAGGGGAGGGTTGGTTGGGTCCAATTGGCTGCGAGTCACCAGGGGAGAGGGAGAAGAGTAACGACCGGTCAAAGGGGCGTGGCCGGCGGTGAAAAACCAAGGGCGTTATGGCGGAGTTGTAGGTCGATGGCAGGAAGAAGAAAGAAGGAAGGGGGGCTGGACTGAGCGGTTGAGGAGAAAAAGAAAGGAAGGAAAAAAAGGAGAACCAGGTCAGCGGAAGAAAATAAAGGTTCCAAAATGCGGCGTTGTCTTGGGCCACGCAGAAGAAAGAAAAAGAAAGAAACGGACCGCGACAGGAGGAGAAGCGGGCTGCGGGAAGGAGAAAAGAAAGAAAAGGAAGAATGGGCTGCGGGAAAAGGAGAAGGCTTGGTTGCGCAGGCTGGGCTGCACCGAAGAAGAAAAAAGGGAAGGAAGACCGGCCGTTGGGCTGGCCGAGGTCGAGGGGTAAGGAAGAAAAGAAAAGAAGAAGAAAAAAAAAGAAAGAAAAAGGAAAGAAAGAAAAGGAAAAAGGAAAAAAGGGAAAAAGAAAAATAGTGGGTTGGGTTAATTAAATTAATTAGGATATTTGAGATATTTAAAAATAATAATATTTAAATAAAATAATATTTAACTTCCTTTTTAGGCTAATTTAGGATTTTTGAAAGGTTTTTCATAAATTCTATTTTAGTTAGCAAATCACTCTAACTTTCTCCAATTAAATTATTTATAAAATTCCTATTAATTTGTATCTATTTGTTCCCTCTTATTTAAATAAAATAATTTATTTAATTAATTTTCAAAATAAAATCCTTAATTAGTTAAAACACCTAAATTTATTCCTAATTAAAATATTTATAAATTTCTTTCTTGATTTTTCCTAATTAATTTTCTTTTATTTTAATAAAAATAATTTATTTAATTAATTTTCATAATAAAACCTTATTTAACTATAATTCTTATAGTTAGGACTTTCGGGCCATTTCAGGTTTGGTACGCTCGGAGTAGGTCACTGGTCTGAAGAACCAATCGTTTGATTCCCCTTGATTTTTCCATGCATTATTTATTTATTTTTATCTTTCCTTGGGTTTCTTATTTTAAATTTTCCATTAGTTATGACATTAAGTCATGATCTTATCCATGCTTAATGAAAATTAATGGAATTAAGAATGATGAATATTATGGTGTGGCTTGGATGCCTTGTTTGGTTAAGTTTGGTATTATCTCTAAACACTTGATTTGGTGGCTTGGATGCCTTGTGTTATATTTGGTATTATCACTTAGAAACACCCAATTGATTATTAAAAGAATTGTGGGGATTTGTGTTGTAATTTGTGATATCGCCTAACAATTATTAATAATGGGAGTTGTGATTTCTTTTAAGCCTTTTTTTCCAACTCTCGGGGTAGTTAACTATGAGTTAGTGGGTGACTCTTCCTTGTGGTTTTTATCTTTTCACTCATTACCTATTTCCTCCTCTACCGGGTTGTAGGCATATGCACATATTTATAAGGTAAATGATATTAGTATGGTAGACCGACATAGAATTGGTATCAAGGCAATGTGGGTGTGGTGTTCCTGTACAAGCCTCTTGACACTTCGTATGTCCACCGCTTAAGTGGGTGTGATATCCTAATTTTTTGTTAGCCTTTATGATAGATGCACTCAAGATATAGTGGTTAAGGTATCCCTGTATAATCCCCATCAATGTATTCTAACCACTTGTAGTGGGTTTGGTATCTTAATCTATGTTAGTCCTCATGACAAATGCACTCAAAGTGTGGTGGGTAGGGCTGTAAATGAGCTGAGCCAGTTCGGTATTCGGCTCGGCTCAGCTCGTTAAAAGCTCGATTCGGCTCGTTCGTTTAATTAAACGAGCCTCAAAGTGAGGCTCGGGCTCGGCTCATTTATTAAACGAGCCGAGCTCAAACTCGAAAAAGCCCGGCTCGGTTCGGCTCGTTAAAAGCTCGGTTCGGCTCGTTTGTTTAGTTAAACGAGTCGAGCCCAAACAGCATTTTAGGCTTGTTTAGTTAAACGAGCCGAACCCAAACCTAGGGGTATTCGGCTCAGTTCGGCTCGTTTACAGCCCTAGTGGTGGGTATGGTATTCCTAGATAAAATTTCCCTCGGTGTATTCTGACCATGTGTGGTGGGTGTGGTATCCATTATGTGTGTTATATTACCATGAATTTTGTTTATGGTGGAGAACTAGGTGTGGTTGAACCGAAAATTTTAATAATTGGAAATTATGTGGTTACTAATTGGAGGATTCATAATATAGTTCATCCTATGTGAGTTACTGAATGATCTATCTTGTTATCTCTTACCTGATTCTTATATGAGCATGCCTTGTCATATGACAATCATGAGCTTGAAGTTCTATTTTCTAAGTATGTCTTATATCATGCTATTATATGACCGCAATGTGTAGCATGAGCCCTTGCCATATTTTAAGTAGTTTATTTTATTAGTACTTCATTGTACTGATACTACATTTGTGTGGTCACTATGATGATCCGAATTCTATTTGGGTGAGTAGAGGATGATTTGTAGGCTATGATTCTTAGTTAGAATATGTTAAGGATGATGTTGTAGACTAGTAGTTAGCAATTGCTGGGGAATTGAGACCTACATTCTATTTTATTAAGAGCTAGGCTAATTGGTTAAAATTGTTTTCGCACATTGTGTTGGGAATCTTTTTGTTCCTTTTTGGTTATTTAAGCTCGTTGCTTTAGTTCTAGCATTTGGGTTTTGAAAATCTCTCTCATCTATATTGTTCTCATCATTATTATTAATATTATTATTGTTAGCTTATGCACCTTTCATTCGTTGTTCTTTTTTTCTTTGTATTAAGCATGTATTAGGTGATGATCACACCTCTTTCATGGTTGATGTGGTGGTGAAATTATTTGATTTGATTTTATTACATTTTTTTATTGTCTTCAAAATAAAAAATTTTGGTTTAAAATTTGAGGGTGTTACAACTTCAAATAAGGACCCATATTTACTCTAATTAGTTCTCTAGACTTTTTAAAGAGTATTGATACTTAAGAATTATGTAACCTAGTATGGGAGGGTACTATGTGGCCTTATGTTTCAATATGATTGGGATTATCTTTGTGTACCTAGGTTGCATGGTAAAGAGTACTATGTTATGTTGTGCATCGATATGACCGAGGCATGCAAGTGTGTCTGAGTTGATAAATTGTATCCTTTCAAGTAATTAAAAGGAAAATAAGTGGTTATTTGGCTTGATAGTTGTCTCCATGCACTACCCTTGCATGTTGGAAATGGTGTTGTCGTAGTATGGTAATAATAATAATAATAATGATGATGATGATGATAATAATAATTATTATTAATATCATCATCATCATCATCATCATCATCATCATCATCATTATAATATCTATAATAATAACGATTATATTAATAATAATGTTAATTATAATAATAACAATAATTATCATAATTTTATCAATACTTATAATAATTATATTAATATTATCAATATTAATAGTAATAATAATAATAATAATGATGATGATGATACGTATATTAATAACTATGATTATATTATTAATAATAAGTATAATTATTATTATGTTAAAAATAATAATTATAATAATTATGTTAATAATTTTAATTATAATACTTATATTAATAATCCTTATAATAATTTAATTAAAAAAATACAATAATTATATTAAAAATGATTGTTAGTATAATGATATGAATAATATAATTCATCATCATAATTATAGTTATAATTATATTGATAATTGCTATAATAATTATTATAATAATTATAGTAACGAGAATGATGATGGTGGTGGTGATGACAATGACGACAATGATGATAATGATAATAATAATAATAATAATAATAATAATAATAATAATGATGATTATTATTATTATTATTATTATTATGTTATCTTATGGATTTGTGTTAATTTGATCTAATTAGTATTGATCTAATTTGATTATAAGGTTAGGAAAAGAGGGGCATAATCATACTTCAATCATACTTGATCCATTTCCTTATTGAAATTCGTTATTAATCATGCACTTGATCCACAAGGAATAAATGCCCAATCATAAAGCACAAATGTCAAACACTATTCTAAATGACATTAAATCACAATTATATTTTTGAGTGGAATAATAGCCTAGTCCAAATTAGATCTCAATGTTTATTAGTTTTTAATTTTTCAAGTTCAATAATTAATAAAAAGTGAATATTTAATAAAGAATATATGGTTGACCAAGTCAATAATTGATCAAAAGTGAACAAGAGTCAGATCATTCAAAGGGTCAAATATAAGGACCAAACAATTTAGGTAACCTAATTAACAAATAAAATGACACAGTTACTAATATCATTTAATAGCTATAAAGAGGTTTATGTTATGCTAATGATGATGGAGGGTACACATTTTACCAATTATTTACCGAGATGAGTACCTAGAATATTGATATTAGATCCTTATATACTAAATTTTGTGAAATATCCAAAATATCCTTATTATGCTAAACTAATCCTTTATAATTAGAAACCCTAAGTCCACTCATCAAACATAACCCAAATGATAAATTATTCACACTTAATTTACTTTCTCATCATATTATACCTATTAAACCCAAATTTCCAAAATTGAAGTAAAATTACGACAATGCCCTTTACACCCTTAAATCATATCAAATCTTCTAAAAATCATAACTAACTCTAAAAAACTCTAAACCCTAACATATTATGCATCATAATTTAATTAAAAGACCTTATGAACACAATGTGTAGCACCCCAAATTTTAGCTAATCCTAATCCCGAACAATTAATACCTTAACCTAATTCCAATCTCGAAAAGTTGATATTTTTACCTTACCGTAATTCTTTAATCCTCGATCTTAACCTAATCCTAATATTCATTCCCAGTTGTTAATATTATTTTTAACCTAAAACTAACTCCAAATGATTGCCCTAACCTAAACCCAAACTTAATTTATTTTTCCTTCTTCCTTTTCCTCTTTTTCCCTCTCTTTTTCTTTCCCTCTTGCTCGACCTTATTTTTCTTTCTTCTTCCTCTTCTTCTTTCATTAAACACTCCCTCTGCCATAATTCTCTGACCTACAACCTACCCTTATCATCACCCATCAATTCCTAAGTCCTACGTTTGTGGGATTGGTTGAAAATCTTAACCAATCACTATACTTCCCCTCTCCCTCTATACGTGCATGTGTGTGTTTGTTTGTGTGTATACCTCCATACTTAGCACATTTAATGCCCCAAACCACTTCTTTCCTCCTTCCATTTATGTCATCAAATAGCAGCCACCAAGAAGGCCTCTTCTTTCTTTCCCTTCATCCTTCTCACCGTTGCCAAAAATGCGATGACACCCTCCATTGATTCTTCCTCCCTAGAATCGACCATTTGCACCTTTCCACACCCCATCACACCAACCATCATCACCGAACCATCCTCAATAACATTGTCATCCAACACCGAATCCTCTTCATTTTCCTCACCACACAACACCTTAAACCTTTTCTTCCATTTCTCCCCTTGTTTACTTATTGTTATTGCCATTCCCTCCCCCCAAACAATGGCCAAAACCACCAAAGCCATCCTCTAGCACCGATCAAACTACCAAATCCTCCCTAACCCCTTTGACCATTTCCATGGAAGCCACCTATTTCCCTTTGGCTAAAACCACTAAATCTAATCTCAAATCCTTTGGCCCTTTCTTCCTTTCGCCATCCTTGATCATTGACCCTTTTTTCTATTCCCATATCTTAGAAATGGAACAAACTGCCATTGCTACCCCAAGCTTTAGTACATTCCACTGTTACTCCCTCCATTTTGGCACAAGTTTCCACTGAAGCCTTACATTGATTTGGTTTGGTTTTTGCTCCTTTTTCCACTCTTCATTATCTTAGAATTTCCTTTTTTATATCCTTCATTTCTAATTGTGGTTTATTATTGTTCTCTTAGGTGGTTTTATGAGGGTTTTGGAAGAGGCGAGATAGGATGTATATGCTTTGAGATCGATGTCCTTTTCGGTAAGGATACAAGTCATAGTTAGGGTTTTGTGCTAAATTTTTTTGTATATTATTATGTGCATTATCATATTTTTATCATTATGTTTTTAAATTTATGATAATGTGGAATATATGATGGAAAGAGAGTAAGAATGAGGAAATATGTGCTGATGCAATAATCTTTATGCTATAAGCTCTAAGTAAATGAGCATGATATATAGTATTGTAATGTGGGTGTGATAACATATTTTAAGTGGGAAATAAGTATATTTAATATGCATGATGATGTAATAACTTTAGGACTTGGAAATAATGGCATCATACATATAAGATTTTTATGAAATAAAGGTGTTAGGCTATTATTAAGGGTATTTTGGTCAATATAGGTTTAATATGGAAATTTAGGTATTATTAATGTTCAAAATTGGTTAATATGTAATAAAAATACCATGATAAATTTTTGGATAAATTATGAATGGCCTAAGTTCAAATCAAATGAGAAAATGTCTTAAATTGGGAATAATAACCTTAGAAGCGGTGATGTTATTACATGTGTAAGACATTGGAGTTATACCATGATTTTTGGATATATTTTTAATAATGAAATTTTATGAATTTATATTGAATTTTGTGATTATATGATTCTTGTGGGAAAATGTATACCTAACTTGTGAAGTTAGAATTTTATAGGGGTTAGGAATAGTAACTCTTGAAATAGATTTGTTATTACATGTGTAAGATGTTGGATTTAGAACATGATTTTTGGATATGTTGTTAATATTTTCATTTTAGGAATTTATGTTAAATTTTGTGATTAGATGAATTTTATAGGAAAAGTTATATCTGACTTGTGAAATTAGGATTTTGTAGGGGTTATAAATAGTAACTCTTGAAATAGAGTTGTTATATTATGTGTAAGGAGAAATGATCAATATGGAGGAAGGTTTACTTATAATGTGAACCTAGGGTTTCTTAAGGAGATTGAGGGCATATTTCTTGAGAATGACCTTGATAACTATGTGGTTGTGCTTTACATGTTTCAATGATATGTTATTCATATCTACATGAGTCCTGCATGATTCTTTAACCAATTATGAATAAGATATTAATATTTTAAAGTGAAACATCACGTAAGTCAAACTGAGGTGTTTTATGTGTGTCTATTTCATCGAACGATAATAGTGGCCATGTATATTTTACCCTGATAGATGCTTCAGTCTCTTCCACTAGATTAAGAATATTGGGACCCCTTATTTCAATGTGAGAGAGAATACGATGTTGAGATAAGTAACTAATGATTAAGATATTAATCATTTAATGTGAAAAGTACATGAGTCAAGATTGCTATATGGGAGTCAGTTCTACCGGACGATAATAATGGCAAGGAGCATTTTACCCCAGGAAGTACTTTAGACTATTTCATTTGTTTAAGAAAAGTGGCTAGGAGTATTATGCCTTGGGATGTGTAGAGTTCGTTCCACTAGCTTAATAATAGTGGACATGTGTGTTTTGCACTAGGAGGTGTTTTAATTCGTTCCTCTAAATTAATAATAGAGGGGGGGGGTTCCATGAGCTCAATATAAATAAAAGATTTGATTATTTTTATATCTAATAATAAGATCCAAAATCAATATTTACCTTACATCGTGTTATGTTAACATGCATGTACACTTATTCTTTGATGCAAATTGATGTAATTCTTTGTATCCTTTCTCGACTGTATTGTTTCATTACTCAGTACATATAGTACTAAACATCCTTTTCATAGGTGCTAATAACTTTTATGAGCATTTAATCCACCTTATTTTGTAGGATTGTTGATTACTACTTTTAATGTGCTTGCTTTTGGTGAACACTAATTGAATTGGCATAAGATATAGTTATCCGGATATCTCTATTTCTCTATAGACTTTTGGGCCTTTGCTTTCATTATACATATTTTCTCCTCTCTATTTTATACCCTAGATCGTGGTAGAATCAAGTGATTCCTACACCTGATTGTTAGGTACAAGGTTACTTTTTCCTTGCACCCTACATAGGTTAGGCACAGGGAATACTTCTTCTATGCTGGAATGTGGCGTGATACCCTTGTGTTTTGTATTTTGGCTTCTGCAACCCTGAAAAATGAAAGTTTTTTAGTCTCAAAATATGGGGTTTCACACAATTATACACCCATATTTTACAAAAAAAAAAACTCACTGAAATGAAAAAAATGCCCTTGAACTTGAGATCTTATTAAAACCCTAACTCCATTTTAATTCCGTTTCAACCCAAATTCACACCTAAACTCCTATATAGTAAAACAATTATAATATCATGCTCAATTAATATTAGAAAAACCAAAATTGCAATAAGAACCCCAAAGGTTGAGAGCTCCATGAAGGATTACTACCCCATTTTTCAACCAATTTCATGAAAATAATAAATACACTTATATACATGTTCATACATATAAAATCATGATTAAAAAATGAACACTTAGTATAGCATAACATGAAATCATGGTTTAAACCCTTAAATATCATGAAATAACATATTTCACTTAAAAAAAATGTACAAATCATATTCTACATAAAATCATGAGAACTATGTAGTTTAATACTCACACTTAAAGCACATTCTCATGCTCTTTCTTAACTCATAATATCATGCATGAAATTGAAATAATAAAATATTCAAAACCTTAAAAATATACTTGTAAAAGTTAAATTGAATTATCTAACTCCTAAGCTCTAAGGTAACGAGACCTAAACTCAAATAGGCACCACCACCTAGATATCTTTGTTCACCTTTACTAAAGAGAATAAATATAAGCATAAAATGATAGTTAAAAATATGGAAAAAACTAAAAGAAAAGATGAGAAAAAATATTCACCCTTGACTTGAATAGATTATGATTTTCACATAAGAAATAATCTTGATACCTCTACTTTTCACTAAAGTTTAACTCTCAATTAGGGATGGTAATTCTCCTTGTAGGTTCGGGACCTCGTCGGGTTATTCTTGTTTGACTTCGGGGGTGAGATTTTGGGGATTGACTTTGTGTTTGGAGATTTTTTTGGGGATAGCGGGTCCCATCCACGAACCTTCCCTAATATATATATATAAATTAAAAGTATATCGTAAAAGAATAGGATGAGGTATCAAGGATATAATCGGGTATCAGGTCAGGTTTTAAGGTCGGGGAATGTATTAGGGAAAAAACTATATTATGGATCGAGGTAGGTTTGGGGATTATTTTGCTTATTGTGTTTGGGTATGGGGATGGGGTCCCCATCCCCAACCTACCCTATTTCCATCTCTACTCCCAATAGCATATGGAAAAAAATGTTTAGGAGCTAGAATAAAGTAATGTAGGAGTAGAAAAACAAAATAAGAGGAAGGAACAAGGGTAGAAATTGTCATACAAACAACACAACAACATTGGGGGTTTTGAGGAAAAAAATGTAACGATGCGAAGGGAAATAAAGGGAAAAATGAATTTCAAAAGGAGGGTGGTTAATGGAAGAATGTAGCCCAAAAAAATGAGAAAAGAATGAATAGACTTATGTAGTAGGACTAGGATCTAGTAGATTTTCCCACAACAATTTATAGCTTCAACAATAATAGGAAGTGGAGGGGGACAGGGGAAGAAGAAATAAAAGCTAAGGAAAACTAAGGAATAATGGAAGGTTAATGAAGTAGGTGTTGAGAGGGGTTAAACCAAACAAAAACAAGAGGTAAAGGAGAGAAAACTAGCTGGTAATGGCAACTAAAAGACACAAAAAATTTGGTTGAGAAACTAAAGGAAAAAGATAGTAAGTTTAGGTGGGAGTTTGTGAGAGGTTATGAAAATGAAAATGAAACAAAAGGGGATGTGTAGTGTCAAAAAATAGCTAGCAGGGAGTGAGATGTTATTGTTAATTTTTTGACTTAATTAGAACTTGAGTGCTAGGATTAGGTGTGTAAAACTAAGGTTGAATATGTCATAAAAATATTGTAAGTGTACTTTTAGCCAAACTTTTGGTTGAATGAAAGTAACTAAATTAACAAATTGATTTCTTTTATTTTGAGAGTTGGTCAAGATCCACTTGATAATTAGGAGGATGATTGCAATTAATTTTAGGTAATAAATTTATTAAGAAAGTTAAATGATGAACATTTATGAGGAAAAATAACAAATAAATCCCAAAAATCATGATATATTATAGAAAGATATGAAATAATTTTAGGAACACACACACACAGACACATAGACACACACACACACAGACACACACACACACACACACATGACATCAGAATTGTCTCAAAGCCTAAATAAATTAAAAAGGATGAAAATGGTGAAATTGTCTAATAAGATAAAATGAACATTCATGTGATTTAACAATTCCAAAGAATAGAATAAATAAATGAGTTTAGAACATTTATGAATGATTGATAAGGCTAATTACCAAAGGTGATTAAGTTTCAAAACAATGGGGTATTGTACACATGATCGTAAGCTTGTATGAAATTCATTAAAATGTGATATTGACATTTCCATTATACTTGATAATGCATATATGATGTTCCAATGCATCACAAGTGCAGCCTTTGGCTATGAGATACTTAGTAATGTTAGAATTCAATCTCATGTGCATAGATTAAGGAGGGTCTAGAATGATGTTCAACAAATAGAAGAAGGATATTCGAAGGGGCACATAGGTTAATGTTGGAAAATTAATCTTTGTGATATGTTGGAAAGAATGGATGAAGAATGAAGAAGTGATTCATTAGTACTACCTCTAGTGTTGATGAACACTACTCATCCCCCTGGGAGAGTCGATCAATACACCAATGTTTATATGGCTATTTCCATACAAGTTCAATTTTCTCCATGGACTATCTTTTAACTTTGCCTTCTATCTTTTGTTGGTTCTCAGGTCATGTTAGCCTATATGAAAATGACCTCTTGTATAACATTAGACATACATAAAACGACTTAAGAGAGAGATATAATTCTTATGTTCTAGATCTAGCATGGTGGTTTATAGGAAAATCTTAATTGTGAATAGAGTTCTTAATTAAGAATGTTGTTTTTTTATCATCTTTGTGAGGAAAAATATGGGATAAAGTGTTCTTGATTATTTCTATTGCTTAAAAGGATAGTAATAGAATATATAAGTTTGGTAATTGCTTTTATTCTTAATTTGATTATGACTTGATTTTCAAGGTTCTGGATTTTTGCTTCTTAATATTCTATGAGAAGGGTTCCCGCGGGACACAAAAACAATATAGATATAACACCACCAAATTATCCGATTTTGTTGTCCATAGTCTATCCGATCATTTACAAGCATGAAACACACGATCAAGTTCTATGTGCGTAAGCTATAAATGAATTTATTGATGGTTTTTAAACATGTTCAATCTATACATGTAGGCTCAGTTATCTTTCTGCATGTACATCTGAAGCACCACAAATGATACGTACTCCAGAATCAATGACCCTCCCCATTTCTGGCATCGATCGGTTATATTGCCTGCAAAATATGCGTTTTTGACTGAATTGACTCGATCAACTAGGGAATCATGGTTGGGTTGTTTCTTGATGCCTCTGTTTAATTATCTTCTGATTTCTGTAAGTAGTACTCCATGCTGGACTTCGTGTTTCATATTTGAATTATACGTTTCTTGGGTTACAAGAGACAAGAATGATTGATCTGATCTTGGTATGTGACAGCACTTATCTTGGTTGACAAAAATGTGAACAAAATTTGTAGTTAACGAATGAAAGTCTCTTTTTTTTCCTTTCTCTTTTTGGTGTGTGTTCTTATATATGATTGTGTTAAGTCTACGTAAATGAGTAAAGATAATTGGTTCACTCAACATCAACAAAGACGAGCATCAAACTTTGAATCTATTCCAATGCTACTGGAGTCTAGATCATGAATCTTTCTTTTTTTTCATCTCTGATTAATGAACCTTCTTTTGTTGACTCTTCACCACTTGCCTCTCCTCAGTCTTTTACCATTATCAATATATACATATATATATATATATATATATATATATATATATATATATATATATATATATGTATGTACTGAAGGTGAAAATTAATCATTCAAGGGCCATTTCAATTCATAGTCTCTCTTATAGGAATTCATTTATTAAAAAATTGTATACCCTGCTATCCTCCAGCCAGCCCTCCAGAAAAAGGGGGAAAATGAAACAAACAGAAACCCAGAGATCAATCAGCAAGTTAGCTAGTGATGCAGCACCAAAAGAGAACTGGATGGAAAACATCCGGGACATGCTGGAATTTGAAAAAGAGGACGAAGATGCTTACCAGACTAGAGTTTGTATCCTAAAAGTTCAAAAGCATCTAAAATCAATGAAACCGGAAGCCTACATTCCACAGTTCATTGGTCTTGGCCCATACCATCACTGGGACGACGATTTGCAAGACATGGAAAGGTACAAGGTCATGGCCACCAGCCAAAAGTCATCAGTGGCTTTTCATCATCATCCCAAGCCTTTCCATCTTCTGCAGCAACCAATGCTGGTGGTGTTGTTGATCACCACCACCACCACATGACTGCTGCTCAGGATCACTATGATGATTACTCCAATCAGCTTTTGGAGATTATGTTGATAGAAGTTTGCAAGAAAGTATCTCCTCTGGGAATCAAGGATGATATCCAAGCCGCACGTACAGAGCGCGAGCATCTCTTAGATCTTCTGTACTATTTGATCGTGCCCCCCTTCTGTAGACGTGATTCTGTCCAAGCTCAGCAGATGGCCGACTCATCATCCGCTAGTTATAACTGGCAGGAGGTAGATAACGGGGAGTTTGACATAGAACTACAAACAGAGGAAAATATCAGTATCCATGCAAACCTATTGGGCCCTGCAGATGAAATTGTTGGTTGTTTTGTAGTAACATGAAACCTCCACCGTTCAAGATAAGCGTAACCAAGGTTCTCAGCATACATTTGGTAGGAGTAGTCATTAAAAGCAAACCTGTTCGAGTTATCTCTGACCTCGCTGCAAGGATTATTAACAACCCAGCAATCGGAGCAAAATCTTGGCTCTCGAGAGTTGGGAAATCGATGGAAGAATTCAATGAGAGGGCAAATCCAACACCAAAATCACCCTTAGTGGAAGAAATCACAATCCCATCAGTCTCACAACTCCATGAAGTTGGCATAAATTTCTGTCCCGCCCAAGAACCAGGGATAGACAAAATCAAATTCGACAAGGTTAGAAGGGAATTCTACCTTCCTCAAGTCAGGATAGACGAAAATTCAAAAGCAGTTCTACGTAATTTGGTGGCTTATGAAGCTTCAGCTGTACCTGGTCCGAACTTAATATTAGCTCGGTACACCGAGTTAATGAACAGGATCATTGACAACGCTGAGGATGTGGCGTTGCTTAGAAAAAGTCGGGTGATCGAAAACAGATTGAAGAGTGACGATGAAGTAGCTGCTCTTTGGAATGGGATGAGCAAATCTATTCGATTGACTAATATACTGGCTATTGATCGGGCTATAAAAGAGGTGAAAAACTTCTACGTTAGTAGCCCAACGGTTAAGGTTTGGATCAACGCGAGGAATTTCATTAATGGATCATGGAAGTGCCTTATGGTTTTAAGTACTTTCTTGCTCGTCGCGCTTATGGCTTTGCAGTCTTTTTGCGAGGTTTACTCTTGTCCAAGGCTTTTCTTCGATCTCGAGAAATATTCTCCCACCAATTGATCCGGCCGGCAGTTTGTCCGGGTATATAAAATGGAAACCACATATTTAGTTGTCATGAGTCTATCGAGTTCAAGCCACATTTGTGAAAAAGTTGTATCTTCTAGCTTGGAGTTCTGTCTTCCGTTGGTTATAGGATCATCTGCTGGCCTATATAACCGAGTGTTTTGTATAGCATCAAAAGAAGAATAAGAATTAGAGAGTGAGCTCTCGTAGGCTTGAACCTAGGCTAGCGATCTAGCTTCTAGTTCTGATGGAGTGTTCTTGGGGGGGGGGGTGTGGGAATCTTGATTGATTGACAACAGGGTGCGACAGTGTTATCCGATGTCATGAACTTATATAAATAGCATGGTTAAACAAAATAAACTAAGATAATAATACATCTAATTGTATTATTATATAGAAAAGAGAGTTCAATATGATTATAGATAAGGTTCTGTTGAAAATAAAATTGACTGGTCAAATGTTATATTCTTATCATAAGTCTTATTACTTCATTCGACTAATCAAACATCAATATATTCTATTCTAAACCTTCATATCATATCTCAGTCGACTCAAAGGGGTGAGCAAACTGACCCTATCGAATAAAACGGAAATTAAATTAAATTTATAAACTACTAAAAATTAATTAAAGGAATCACCATAAAATACGGAATATAAATTGTTATAAAATGATCATTAAAAGTGTTTAAGAGTAGATAGTACAATTTACGGATGAAGTTGTTAAATACAAAACTATGAATAGTTAGTAGAACCAATAATTGATTCAATAACGAATCATAAAAATAAAACAATCGATGACAACTAATAAACGAACTAATTGTGGCTACTAGGAGCCTTGCAACTAGGGAACAATAACAACAACGAACTGAAGGTCCATCTGTCGTTTAGTGAGGACTAATAAGACATCCTACATAGTGCACTGCTAACAACATTGATTAACAATTACACACTACTAAATGGACCAATAAGGACTTACCTTGCTCTTTGGAACACATTTACAAAACAAATAAAGGGTCCTACTAACATAAAATACGATATAAATAATTGTACATCGAAGATAACTAAAATAATCACATTCAATCAATAAAATATTTGATCCTGATTTATTAAATAAAATATAAAGAAATAAATCATAATTTAACAATAAATTATTTAATTAAAATAGAAAATAAAATGCAATTAAAAAATAATAGATTTATAAACAGAATGATTAATGAGTAACTAACTCATAAACCAATATTTTATAAACCAATAAAAATAATAAAAAATTATTCCAGACAATATATAAACATATATACACACACATACACAAATGATAAAAGCAATATGCTAGTTATTTACCTGCAATTTTGATACGAAAATATAATACCAATTCTTCTAGTTAAATAATTCTATTAGTAACAATTGTTTTATAAGAAGGTATTTATGAAATTATATAGAAGTACGTCCACACATGCTTAAAATGTATGCAACTAAATACTAAAATACCAAATAATTTGTGACTTATGTCTATAGGAAAGAATACCCCATCCTAAGCACTTAAGATCTGCTAATATTTGTTAGATCTAAGATATTTATTTATAAAAGTATAAGAGTATAAATCTAGTAACATATTCATGTTGAGAAAAAAAAAAGGATTCTGATATATGCTCGAAGACTAGCTCGTAGCACAGCAGTACCCTTAAATAGCATGGGCAGCTAGCCCATCATCAAACATGTTCGGACATGGAAACCACAGTTGTAGACTTACTACATATCACTAGGGCCGAGAACATATTCTTATATATATATATATATATATATATATATATATATATATATATTATAATCGGCAAGGCATAGTGCGTTCTCTGCGAGGTTTGTTATTGAATTATGACAAATTACCAGTAGAATCAACGACGTGCGGTGTTGCACAGGAACGGGGCCTAGGAATAATACTACTATACTAATGCATATGCATGGATACATAAATCAATTAGATGACGACTCGTACCACTACACACATATGCGAATCTATGCATATATATGATAACTAGATGTGATTAAGAGTGCAAAGTCCCAGTCATATATGTCTTTCATATATATTCACATAGGACGACGAATGTTAAGCCTAGAGTCATGATTGTAACAAATATGGTAGAAAATAGGCACAAATACAACAATAATACAAAGCTATTCAGGCTATTACCTTTAAATGTACAGACAACTACAACTAGAAAATATAATAGAAGACACGCATAATAGAAAATATTAATTAAGTACAAAGAGTTAGAGTAGCATAAATGAAAGAAATAGAGGAAATGCACAAGATTCTGAATGATTCCAGACCAACAAAAAAATATAAAAGTCATGATATAATTGATAGGTAGATGGAAGGTCCGTCTATACTCACTCGATTAATTCGATTAAATAAATCTACTGATAGAAAACCCTAAAATACTAAAGGCTACTAAAACTCAAGAACAATAAATGAGAGGTGATTATAATTAATATCTAATAACTAAATAAAAAAATTTACATTTGAGTTTTTTTTTTCGAGATCCTCGTAGAGTGAGTTCTTAATTGAGTGTGAGAAAATAAATAATAAAGTTCATATCTAGATTTTCTTTAGGGAAATCTCAATTAAAAATAGAGAGCTCTTAGTTATTCGAGTAATTAAGATTATCAAGAGGTTGATATGGGAATGCAAAAGCACAGAGCAAGTGTTTTCACATCTTGTAATGCTTAAAGGGGCTAGTAATAAGTTCAAGTTTTATAATTCTTGGCTCCTCTTTTTGCTTGTATACCTTGGATATGATCTTGTGAGATGCATCTTGTATTTGTTGTTGCAGTGTTTGCACATAACCAGGTGTTATAGCATGCACACAAGAGATCTACTATGGTTGGAGGCTCCATGGATACTTGAAGGTGAGAGAAGGTCTCATTCGTCTTTATATTAGTATAATATAGTTCAATGTATGTATATACATAAATAAAAATTATGTAGTCCCTCTTGTCAAGGACCCCCTTTTTTTTGGCCTGGGAGGTTCTAGAATACTTTAGAGTTGTGTAGGCTCTAGCAGAATTTTGTAGTAGATCATATATTATTCTAGAGACAATTCTAGATAATGCAATAACTCTCTAGATCTCTCAAATCTAGAAGAGCGTAGAAAAATCCTACAATGATGTCTCTAAAATTCTCATAAAAATGTATAATAACATGGAAGATCCAGAACTTTCCACCGTAGGAAGTGGGAGGGGGCCTCAACAATAAATAGAGGAGGACGTACCTCATTTGCTCCCCTCATCTTCTAAGTTGTAAGCTCTCTCATCACTCATTAATGAAGAGTTATCTATATACACACACATACACTCTCATATTCTCTAAGTTTCCTAAAGTTCTCCAAGTGTTGGTGTTCTTACTTTTCCTCAAAGGCTCGGTAATAGCCTAAGCATCGGAAAGGGTGATTTAGTGACCACTAAAGGAGTTGTGCTTCTAAGTGTTGTAGGGGAAAGACTTAGGTGAAAAGATTCACCCTATGACACATGGTATCAGAGTGTTAGTAGAAGGGAAGCTTTGGTTATAAGGGATCGTAGCCATGGTAAATGATGAGTTGGCAAATACTTTAAGTGAGATGTTCATCTCCATGGACAATCATGGTAGAGAACATAAGAAGAAGAATAGGGGTGTTGCCAAAGATAGGTTAGTGTCCAAGGATCGAGTCTCTTCACTTGAAGAAAGGGTTATTTGAGTGGAGAGAATGATGGATGAGTTGGTGGAGAGACTCGATGTGTTGGATGAATATCTTGGTGAAGATATTCATGGGGAATTCCTTTGTGGCATCAACAGTTTGGTGGAGGAATTATAAAGGTATATTGGCACCCTAAGGGAGGAGTTTGGCACTCTTAAGGTGGAGCATGTTGCGTTGAGACTAGATCTCAACTAAGGAAGGCATGTCAGGAATGTTGGTGGATCAAGGATCTTAGGCCCCAAGCCACCCAAGTATAGAGGTAAGCGTAATATCAATGAACTTGATAATTTTTTTAGATAATAGAAAGGTATATGTGTTGTTCAGGTATGGATGATAATGCTAACAAGATTGATACTGTCCCCTCTACCTTGAGCATGATGCTATAATATGGTGGAGATACCACAACAATGAGATGGAAAGAGGTGTGGTGGCTATCAATACATGGTAGGATTTCAAGAAAGATCTTAAGGCCCACTTCTATCTCATGAATGTGGAGGAGGCTGTGGTTAAGAAGATAAGGAGCTTAAATCAAACCAGTTCTATTTTAAAGAGTATATATCCTTGATGCTTGAGATACTAGATATGTCAGAGAATAACCAACTCCTCTACTTCATGGATGGGTTACGGACTAGGGTGAATCAAGAGTTAAGGTGCTGCAATGTCCAAGATATTTCTTCGGCCATTGGGGAGGTAGAGTCCCTCATCAAGTTTTAAAAGGAGAAGAAGGATAAGATAAATAAGTGTGATCCATATAAAGGTGGGGGAGAGTAATCACAAAAGGAAGGAGACTCACCTAAGTGGAAAGGAAAACATGAAGGGGTAAAGGATCACTCTAAGAAAAGAACATGATTCATTTGTCAGGGGGATCACATGTCCTTCCAGTATCCTAAGAGAAAGTAGTTGAATTCCCTTATTAGTTCTCTAAGGAAAGAAAGGATGTCTGGTGAGAAGGAGGTGTAAATGGGTTCAATGCGCTTCCTAAGCTCACTTAAGGCCAATGATAAGGAGGTGCCAAAAGGGGAACCTAAGGTCTATAAGGGCTTGATTTATGTTGAAACCAAGGTAAATGGTGGAGATATAAAGACATTGATGGACACATGAGCCACTCATAAATATGTGGCTAAAAGGGAAGCCACAAAACTTGGGATTCAGTATACCAAGGAAGTTGGATAAATAAAAGCTGTAAACTCACCTTCAAGGCCAATCCTTGGTGTTTTTCAAGGTGTACCCATTTAGTTGGCCAAATAGTAATGCATGGTGGGCTTGATGACATTACCCATGGATGACTTCAAAATGGTACTAGGCATGGATTTTTGTCGATAAGGTATGCCCATTATCATTCTTAGATGCCAACACCATGCATATTTCTGAGGGGCAGGAATCCTATGTTGTGCTTGTAGTTTGAGAAAAGGTGGAGTCTAAGATGTTTTTCTCTATGCAAGTATCTAAAGGACTCAAGAAGGTGTGGTCACATTGTTAGCCACATTGAAGGAAGAATCCTCACCCATTGTATCGAAAGTGCTTAAAGAGATTAGGAGAGTACTCAAGGAGTATAAGGATATGATGCCACTTGAGCTTCTAAGGAAACTTCCACCTAGGAGGGAGTTGGATCATGTGATTGAGATAGAGTTAGAATCTAAGCCTCTAGCAATGGGTCCTTATAGAATGGCCCCACTGGAGTTAGAAGAGTTAAGAAAGCAACTCAAATAGCAATTGGATTTGGGTTTCATAAGGCCATACAAAGCTCCCATTGGTGCCTTGGTGTTGTTTTAAAGGAGGCATGATGGAATCCTCTAGATGTGTATCGACTATAGGGAACTAAATAAAGTGACAATGAAGAATAAGTATCCCATTCTATTGATGGTCGACTTATTTGATAGGCTTGGGAAGGCTTGATGGTTCTCCAAGTTGGATTTGAAGTTAGGATACTAGTAAGTTCGCATAGCCGAACAAGATGCGTCTAAGACTACATGCATGACCAAGTATAGATCTTATGAGTTATTGGTTATGTCCTTTGGTATTACAAATGCACCCACAACTTTCTGCAATTTGATGAATAAGATATTCCATCATTTCTAGATAAGTTTGTGGTGGTATACTTGTATGATATTGTGGTTTATAGTGATACCTTAGATGATAATGTTTAACACCTAAGAAAATTTTGCTATGTAATCGGAAAAAATTAGCTATTTGTAAAGTTGGAGAAATTTTTATTTGCCCAAGAGGAATTTATGTTCTTAGTGTATATGATTATGAAGGGAAAGATCTTTATGGATGAAGCCAAGGTGTGAGCTATTGTAGAAGGGGAGCCTCCCAAGAGACTCTCAAAGTTAAGGTCTTTTTGAGGCCTTGTAAATTACTACATGTGGTTCATTATGGGATACTAGGAAAAGGCCATTCCCTTGACCAACTTACTTAAGAAAAAGGTCACATGGGAATGGACGGAGAATTGTCAAAGGGCCTTCACAGATCTTAAGCAAGTTGTGATGGAAGAGCCGGTTTTAGCTCTTCCAAACTATTCATAGTCATTTGATTACACACAGATGCATTGGATTTTTCTATTGGAGGTTTCTTAATGCAAGGTAACCATCCAATAGCCTAAGAGAGTCTAAAGTTGAATGATACGAAAAGAAGATATCTGGTGCATGACAAAGAGATGATGACAATCATACATCACCTTCGGGTATGGAGACATTGCTTGCTTGGGAGTCGGTTTATGATCAAGACTGACAATGTTGCTAACAACTACTTCTAGAGGTAAAATAATTGAAGTCCCAAGCAAGCATAATGGTGGAAGTTCTTTATGGAGTTTGACTATACCATGGAGTATAGTCCGGGTAAGGCCAATGTAGTCGCAGATGCATTGAGTCTGAAGACAGAGTTAGTAGATTTGAGCCAACTGCATTGTGACCTCATGGATCTAGTTCAAGAAGGATTGAATCAAGATCCCTTAGTCAAGAACTTGGTGGAGAGGGATAAGGTAGGGAGGAATCAAAGATTCTGGGCAGAGGAAGGCATGCTATACACCATTAGCCACCTACTCTATGTACCCAAGTGGGGAAACCTAGGGAGGGAATTACTAAAGGAGTGTCATGAGTCAAAGTGGCCTGGTCATCTTGATATGAGATGGACCTTTGCACTCCTTGAGAAATATTATTATTAATTTAAGATATAGGATGATGTAGAGGCATATATGAAGACTTTTCTTGTGTGTCAACTAGGCAAGGTGGAGCAAAGCAAGCCTACAAGTCTACTAGAGCCTCTTCCTATTCCGAAGAAGCCATGGAAAAGCATCTCTATGGACTTCATATCAGCACTCCCGACTTTGGAAGGATGTGGTTGCATTATAGTGGTGGTTGGCCAATTCTCTAAGTATGGAACCTTCATGTAACACCCCCAAAATTTACAAGGTTTTTTTTTTTAAAAAAAAGCGGAAACGTTTACAATAGAAATATTTTAAACCGTAAATTTTAGGAATGTTACCGCCACACTTAACACTAGACCGGTTCATTCCTACCGTTCTAGCGTTAAGTGCTAAGGCTAAGAGAAACAATTCAAAACCATTAATACATAATCCAAATTCATAATAAGGGAAACCGAATATCACGAGTCCTTACACCATCCCAAAATACGAGAATTAGTTTTTCAGGAAAGAAGATAACGACAATAATAAAATTGTTTTCAAAGTGCTAATCATAAATAAAAGATAGGGTAATAAAAATTGCAAGGAGAGCCGGCCACGTCACTATTGGAACGGATCCCGCCCCATCATCACTCGACCCCTCTTGATGCCCCATAGACATCAATGTCATCATAAAATACATCTCCTACCTGCAGGAAATCAGATGGGCCTTCTACTCGTTGGAATGAGCAGCACCCATGAAACGGATGATCAGTACGCTACGTACTGAGTAAGGTCACCGAGCACTAAGGCCAACATATAGCATACAAAATCATAAGGCAATGCTCAACTTACACTTTCAAACCACGTATTTGATTCACAAAGACATACAGATACATTACACAACTTAATAAAGATTAACCCACACATCAAGGCCTAAACCGTTCGGATTAATTATTCAATTAATCTTTTTACCGAAAGTCGATACACACCATAACTTTTATCAAATCCATGTAATCACAGGAACACCCCACTATTTTAGCCGGTGGGCCGGTCACTTGCGGGACAATGTCCACACCACTATTATTTGCCGGTGGACCGGTCACTTGCGGGACAATGTCCACACCACTATTATTTGCCGGTGGACCGGTCTGGTTCCTGCTCACATGGGGTTCCACTATAAGTAATTAATATCTTTTAAGTGTCTTTAACAATCTTGGGTTCGTTTTTATTGAGCTCGAGTCCCCCACTATTATTCGCCGGTGGACCGGACACTTGCGGGACAAAGTCCACACCACTATTATTTGCCGGTGGACCGGTCTCATATAGGGTAATAACCCTAACCACTATTCCTAACCGGTGGATCAGTTGGACCCGGCTCAATAATCTTTCGCTTTAAGTGATTAATATCTTAAATATTTTATTCAAAGATTTTTGCCCAGACACACATGATTATCTCTATACCAATCCTAGTTCTCGTACATATCCCTAGCTCCACTTGACCACTTTCCCATGAAAACCCTAACTCCATGTAAACCACTCTCCCATACAAACCCTAACTCCCATGCAAAACCCTACCTCCACATAATCACACTCCCATGCACCCTAACTCCACGTAAAACATATTTCCATGACAACCCATAATTCTCATGCAAAACCCTAGTCATCATGCAACTCCACGCAAACATCCTCACCCCATGCAACTTCATACAGAAACCCTAACACCATGCAATTATGTATAAACCCTCATACCATGAAATTATATAGAAACCCTAAAACCATACAATTATGCAGAAACCCTAACACCATGCAATTATGCAGAAACCCTAACACCATGCAGTTACTCCCCATCATGATTTTAAAACCCCTTTCATGCATGTCTTGGGCCACGCCACATCGTACTAACAACATATTTATACATATCATTCTCATGCCACAATCTTTTAACGAAACACACCTCAACTTCCTTACATGCTGCATTTATAACAATTACATAATAGTTACATAAAATACACGACATATCACATCACAAGGCATGCGAGGCATATAATGCATATAAGCACACAAAAGGCCTTAGCACCCCTTACCTAAATTATCACCGGTCTTGGAGCAAGCTCCTATACCACTTGAGGGCCTTGAAATGGCTCACCTACTTTGGGAAAAACACTAGGATTAGGTTTTTCTTAAGAATGCTATTATTTCTAACTTATCCCAAGACCTTATTTTTAATTAAAGTACTACGATACTAAAATTAACTATACAAAAATACTAGTAGAAATATTAACAATAAAACTAATGTAATTCAAAACAAAAAGGTGATACAAGGGTTTCTACCCTTCACCAAAATAAAATAAAATTAGTAAAAATAATAATAATAATGATAATAATAATAATAATAATAATAATAATAATAACTATTATTAATAATAGTAATATTAATAGGAACCTTAATAATAATAATAATCAAGCCTTAAAATTATGAGATGGGTTTCGACCCTACCCCTTAATTACAAAATACCATTCAATAATATTAATAACATATATTATGTATAATAATATTAAAATAATAATGATACTAATAAGGTTAGTATTATTATTAAATAAAATAGTAATAATAATATTTTAAAGTATAGGTGCGAATGATAATAAAATAATAAAGTCTCTACCCTGCAATTACAATTCAGCATAAATTTTATATCAAATAATAATAAAACATATTAAGAATATAATTATTAAGAATAATAATAATGGAATTTATATGCAAATAATTGAAATAAATTAAATCAAGGCATATACTAATATGGAAAATGGTTGAGAGGGTCTAGGGTTCAACCTTAAGCTGGTGGGGATGGGCGGCACCGGCGGTGGTTCACGACGGCAGCGGCGGTGGCCGGAAAAATAGGAAAACAAAGAGAAAGATGGATGTTGGGAAAAAGATAGGGAGAATTGAGGTGGTATAAGAGGTGTTTATTGTTTCCCAGGAGGAGAGGAACAAAATGATGGTGGTGGTGCAGCCAAAAGTGGCGGCGCACGGCGGAGGACGGTGGTTTAAGAGTTCGGGGTCAAAATTCCGGCGAAACGAGCATCCAACTTTGCATGATTATTGAAGCTCGTATAAGAAGAATCGAGATGTGAAAATGGTTTAGTTAATTAGAAGAACTTTCAGGGAAGAGAATGGAATGTTTCGGTGGCGCTGAGGTTGGCTGATGGCGGCGGACGAGGTGTCTGAAGTTGGGGTGGCGGCAGCTCGGGCCGAGGGTTTCGGGGAAGAAAAACTCTAAAAACTCCTATAACAAGGCTATTTATAGAGGTTGGAATGGATAATGGGGGGCTGGAGGTCGACATGGAAGTTTTAAATGCAAGAATTTGGGCAGTCGGCGGCGGAAAACGGTCGGGTATCGTTTGGGTTGGTTCGAAGGTTCGCGACGTTGGGGAGAAGAAACGGGCGAGATTTAACGCACGACAATTATGCCAATTTATTTCTGGAGTTAAGAGGAAGACAATGAGACAAGAAACGGCCGGTATTATTCACCGTAGCCGGAGATGCCATTTTCGGGGGAGGGAGTTGCAGCGACGTCGACGGAGGAGAAAGGAGGAAGAAGGAAGGAGGAAGGGAGGCGGTCCGGTCGGCCGGGAAAGAAAAGAAAAAGGGGAGAACCGGGCCGGTCGGCGCGGGTTATACCCTCATTAAACGAGACGCGACGTCTCGACATAAAACGCTCCAAAACGCCGCGTCTGGAAGAGAGCAGGAGGCGCCAGTGACGCTGGGCCGCAGAGGAAAGGAAAGAAAGAAAAAAAAGATTGGGCCGCGGGAGAGGCAGCCCAAACGGGGAAAAAGAAGAGGAAAAAGAAAAAGAAGAAAAAGAAAGAAAGAGAAAAGGAAAAAGGAAGAAAGAAAAAGAAAAAGGGAAAAAGGAAAGAAGAAAAAAAATTAGATTAGGGCCAATTAAATTAATCTGAATATTTTTAATATTTAAAAATAATAATATTTAAATAAAATAATATTTAAATCCCTTTTTAGGCTAAATTAGGATTTTTAAAAGGTTTTCCATAAATTCCATTTTAATTAGCAAAACACCCAAATTTTCTTCCATTAAATTATTTATAAAAATAATATTAATTTGGAACTATTTCTTCCTTCTTATTTTAAATAAAATAATTTATTTAAATAAATTCCCAAATTAAAATCTTTAACTAGCTAAAATACCCAAATACCTCCTAATTAAAATACTTGTAAATTTATTCTTGACTTTCCCTAATTAATTTCCTTTTATTTTAAATAAAATAATATGCATAATTAAATTTTATAATCAAACCTCATTTAAATATAATATTTAAAATTGGGTATTTTTCGGGGCATTTCACTTCACCCCCACAAGATTGCACAACCAAGGAAGTTGGGCGCTTATTCTTCAAACATGTTGTGAAGTATTGAGGCGTTCCTCAAAGTATCATCAGTGACCGAGACTCACAATTCAAAAAATTTTTTTGGAGGAAACTATTCAAGCTTATGGGCTAGGATTTACATTTCTCCATAAGTTTTCACCCACTAATTGATAGGCAGATGAAGAGGGTGTATCACTTGTTAGAAATATACTTGAGGCACTTTGTGAGTGCCAACAAAATAGATTGGGCAAAATAGATGGATGTATCCCAATTATTCTACAATCTCTAGAGAAGTGAGGCAATATAGAAGAGCCCATTTGAGTAGATTATAGGCCAACAACATACATTTCTGCAATAGTTGGCCAAGGGATACACATGACCTAGCCCCGTAACCTTCAAGTATGCAAAAAGGGTTGGGCAAGGCAAACTTGAACAAGGCAACAAAGATAATGAAGATGTGGGTTGATGAAGAGAGGCATCTTAGGGTATTACAAGTGGGAGATAAAGTTATGGTAAAACTTCTAATCCAATAATTCAAGGCCTCCAATAAGGTATATAAAGGCTTGACACAATGGTGCGAGGGGTTGTTCTTAATTATGAAGAAGGTTGGAAATACTTTATATAGATTGAAACTTCCAAAGAAGCTCAAGGTTTACCCGGTGTGTTCCATGTGAGTCATCTGAAGCCTTAACACAAGGATAAGGATGACTCGAGTAGAGGTGAGTCACATTGAGCACCACCCATAAATGTTACATCTTTTAAGAATGAGGTTTTAGATATCATGGAAGATCAAGTGAAGAAGACCAAAGGATTTCCTAACTACATTGAGTATCTTGTGTGCTGGAAGGGGTTACTTGATAATGATGCAAATTGGGAACACGAGGAAGACTTGTGGTAGTTTCGTGAACAAATAGAGGCTTTCAAGACCACTAAGAACTTGAGGAGGACATCAAGGGCTTATGTGGGGGATAATGTCATGGATCGCTTTTTTTTTTGGAAGGTTCTAGAATACCCTAGAGTTGTGTAAGCTCTAGTAGAATTTTGTAGAAGATCGTGTATTATTCTAGATAAAATTATAGATGATGTAATAACTCTCTATATCTCTCAAATATAGAAGAGTGTAAGAAAATCCTACAATGAAGTCTCTAGAATTCTCATGAAAATGTAGAAGAACGTGGAAGATCCAGAACTTTCTATCACAGGGAAGTGGGAGAGGGACCTCAACTATAAATAGAGGAGGAACCTCATTTTATCCCACCATCTTCTAAGTTGTAAGCTCTCTCATCACTCATCAATAAAGAACTATCTTCATGCACTCTCTTTCTCTCTCTCACTCATATTCTCTAAGTTTACTAAATTTTTCTAATTGTTGGTGCTCTTACTCATCCTTAAAGGCTCGGTAATAGCCTAAGTGTTGGAAAGGTTGACTTAATGAGCACTAAAGGAGTTGTACTTCTAAGAGTCAAATGGTAAATACTTAGGTAAAAAGAGTCACTCTGTGACACTTTTCCCTATAAATATGGAGAAGCTTAAATATAGTTGTGCCGAGACATGGCTATTATTGTATTAGAATTATTTCATATCGCATAAATTAATAAGAAATCAATAAGATATACACTAGTGATATATGTAAAAATTTAAGAAGAAGCAATGTAATAAATTATGATTTCTTATTTTTCCACTATCTCCAAACCCATGGCGTCTTTGCCTATAGTTTGAATTACACAAGAGGATATGGTGGCAGTTATAGTGTATAGTTAAGGTTAGTGTTATACCAACGAGGTTGCCGACGGCTTAATTTTCTAGGTAAGGATTACATAGGGATGCCTTTATATTCGTTGCCTAGTTGTAACTCAACTACATTTTCTAGCACAAGTGAATTTATAAGGCTTTCATATCCTTCCTAAATGGTGAACGGAGATTTCATCAACCGCAATGCCTTTGTCACATATGTGTGTGTGTGTGTGTGTATAGCATTACTTAGGGTTGTATGTATGTGTTGGATCTTTCGTTTTGATAAAATTATAGTTTAGAAAATGATAAGATTATAGCTTAATGGTAGTAATTGAAGGTGGGATATTGAAATTTTGGTTTTTGATAAGTAAAGGTTTTATTAAGCCTTAAAGATAAGAGGAATTGCATCCGGTATCATTAGAAACCACTCCCCTCACCTTCTAGAAAGTGTTTTGGAGGGCTAATTAATCATATACCTAGAAAGACCTTAGAATATTACACTCATGACGAATAAAAATAGTTGAGACACACCTCAAAATTTTTTTTACAACACATCCATTAGTGACCCTAAGAAGACTCTCTTGGTTTGAACTTATCATCCTATGCCAACTAAACCCACCTAAACCCTAAAAAACCAACTCTGAAAGCTCTCCCAACCCATCTCAAAAGGTGGTATATTAATGTTATAAAACTAGAGTTCAAATTTCTTTCTCCCTCGTTAGTATGAATATTTTATGGTAATTGTGACATTTATATTATAGAAACATTAAGTTGTGTTAAAACAAAAGGAATAGAGGAATACATATCAAATTTTATCCAATCATAAACAAAGTAGTTTAATTGAATAACTCTAGTTCATCATGATTTGAACCCAAGTCATTACTCAACAATCTAGATAGCTGAATTGATTAGAAAAATTATCATCATACGATACATCCCAACAATCAAGCCCTAACTTCAAAATATGAGTGTTTTATATAAATTAACTAATTCAAAATTTGTATTTTGAAGTCTTTTTTTTTTGGTAGCAAGAAAATATATAATTTATTAAATTAATTTAGAAGTTATAGTATGTTATTTTACAAATATAATTCTCTAACAAGTTATAAGTTTTAGCTAGCACTACCGAAAAGATTCGTAAAAATTAAGCAACAAAAACTATTAGTTAGTTAAAGCAGCTACTAAAATCAAATTATCAATATATAGGAGGAGTATCCAACGAGAACTAGTTCTCTCTTAGGGAACTCTAACTTGAAGAAACTACCTATAGTAAGTGGTGTTGTAATACCCCGAGTTGATATGATCACATGTGACCCACTTAGTAGCTACCTAGGCCCATAAGGGTTGCAAGGTTATCCTAGAGCACCTTCGAATTAATTGATTGACCCCAGAGATCAACACGAGTCTTTTCGGCGTATTTTGTCCTTACTCACACACTTCTTGAGAAAATTTTAGAAAATTTTTGATACTTTTTAGAAGGATTACTCATCCTAAAAATTATTTCACAACAAGCATGTTTAATTGTGAAGTTCTTAGGACTGAATCACTAAAAGGATGGTATACCATGTTAATATAATTAGCCATATCAATCCTTATAACACTCTAATTAATTTGGGGGTATTACAAGTGCAAATTACTCACAGTAGGTAGAGAAAACTAATATAAGTAACTCAAGAAACTATAATATTTGAGTGTTAAATAAAAATCAGGTGACATTTTTGTTTATAAACTACCAATAGTAGGTAGTTGTAATACCCCAAAAATTTATCTAATTTTAATCTCTAATTAATATTTTAACCTAGTCTAAATTCTAATTTTTAGGTCATTACATTTTTCTTTAGCTTAACAGTAACACTGTATAATTGATAGATAAAATTTAAGATTAATTCCCTAAAATTTAAACCAACCTAATCCTAACCCCAAAAAATTTCCATTTTTCTTTTTCTTTTTCCTTTTTCTTCTTTTCCTTTTTTTCTCCTTGAGCTTATGCCTCCAACCCAACCTGTTTCCTTTCTTTATTTTTTCTTTCTTTCCCTATGAACCTGCTTCCTTTCCCTTTCTTCATTTCCTAATTCACCCAAATAAAAGCCTTTCCTTTGTATCCCATTTTTCCTTCCTTCATTTCCTGATCGAGCAGCCTGCTTCCCCGGCCACCCTGCTAGACCTCACCTGCCTTGCAATCCTTAACTTTCTAGCCCTGCATCGTCTTTCCCCTACACCAAACCAACGACTCCCTCACCTCCCCTTGCATGCCAAACCCAAACCCTTGCCTATTGTCTTCTCCCTCTTCCTTTATCTTCCCCTTCCCCTCTTTCATTTTCTTCTCCCACTCAAGCCATCACCAAGCCCCCCAGCCTCTCCTGCTTCATTTTTCTTCTTCTCACCACACCACCTCCTGTCGTCGCGAGCACCACCACCTTTGTCATCACCTCCAAATAAGCTATATTCCTTTCCTCCTTCCCCTACCTACTAAACCCAACAACACTACCATGACCCATGGCCATACAACCCCAACCATCCACCTCCCCTTCTTCATCGCTGCTCGTTGCCTCCAACACCACCACCACTACTCGCTCCTTATTTCCTTTTCTCTCCTCCTTCTTTTATCCTCTTTCCCTTACCCTACCGTTGACCACATCCCCAACCCCCACCTTCATTTTCCTTCTTTTCTTTTCTCTTGTTTCCCAATTGCTAGCCACACCACTTCGTATCTTCGAGCGCTTCCTGTAGGCCACTGCCACTGCCCAACCATCATCAACCAACACCAAGTCCACCACCTCAAATAGCAAGCACCACCCTAACCAACTCCACTACCTCCGCTAGTATAACTACCCCATCACCACCACCTTAACCATTGCTTTTTGTTGTGTCCGCCACCAATTGCTGTTGTGCCCTCCATCATACACCACCCTCATACAAGCATCCCATTGTTCAATTATCTTTATTTTTCATCCATATACTTTTATTTAGTTTTCCCTAGATTAATTTTTCTAAGTCTAATCTTGCATATTTTTGAATTTTAGGTGATATTTTGGTGGTATTAATTGAAGGAGGAATAGTATGTCTTATGTGCTTAGAGACAAGAGTCGCTTCGGTAAAGATATATGTTATAGTTAAGGCTTATATGTGCAATATGCGTATATTTTTTTTATGTGATATCATGCTTAAAATTGTTGAATGGAAATTATTATCATGATAATGATGTTATATGATATGTGGTGTTTTATGTGAAAGAAAAAGCGAGGAAATTGTGGTTTTTGTATATTGATAGGTTGGTATGCATTGGGACATGTAGTATCTAAATATAGTTGTGGTCATGTATTTTTATGATGATATTATATATATTAGAGGTTGGAAAATCATTTTTATTAGGAGTCGTAAGATGTTTATGGAAATATGGGTATATTAGTTGTCTCGCATTTTTAGTCAATATGGGTTAAACATATAATCTTGGGTATTTTAAGGTGGTAATTATTATATTATGTGAAAATTTTGGAGTGAATATGAATGATCTAAGTCTAATAAATGAGAAGAATGACTTTAAGTGGAAATAGTAACCCTAAGGGAAGGATTATTATTATATGTGTGAAATATCGGGGTTTAACCTTAAATTTTGAATATGTTGTTAATATTGGCATTTTAGGGATGGTTATTAAATTTGGATTTTATCTAAGTTTTATGGGGGAAGTTATGATTAAATTGTAAAATTAGGGTTTTTTTGGGAATTATAAATGGTAACCCTAAGATTAGGCTATTATCACATGTGTAAGATTTTGAATTTAGACCTTGATTTTTGGATATGTTGTTAATAATAATATTTTGAGTATAAGTATTAAATTTGGTGATAAAATGAGTACAGGGGGAGAACTTATAGTTGACTTGTGAAAATTAACGTTTCTTTTAATAAGGGGTGTGGTCTTTTTCTTAGAGAGATATATTGATATTCATATGTTGTTCTTTATGTGTTTCAAATAAGTATATTAAGATATATTATTTAATTTGTATGTCTACATATGTGTATGTATGAGGACATTGAGAAATACCACCTTGAAGAAGATATTAATTACTTATAAAGAAAAATTACATGAGTCGGGGTTGAGATGTTGTATGTCCATTCCACCAGATAATAATAGTGGCTCAGGTGTGTTTTTTCCTAAGAGGTGCTCCACACCATTCCACTAGTTTAAGAATAGTGGAGTTTCTAGGCTTAACATAAACCAGAATATGACATTAAGATAAGATATAATAAATAGGATATTAATCAATTAAAATAAAAGATTACACGAGTCAAGACCGAGGAGTTATCTTTGTTCCATCGGACAATAATAGTAGCTCAAGAGTGTTTTATCTTGAGAGGTATTTCAGATCATTCCATGGGGTTAATAACAGGGGCTAAGAGAGTTATTGTCCTAAGAGATGTTGAGTCAATTCCACTGGATAATAATAGTGGCTCATCTGTATTTTTTTTTTCTAAGATGTGCTTCAGACCATTTCTTCAGTTTAAGAATAGTTGGGGTATCTGAACTCAAAGAATTTAGAATATGGATTGTGATTGTAACTAATGATGGGTTTCTACAATCAGTATAATCTTATATTAGGTTATTTTGCTCGCTTATGCTTGTATATGATTTATGATTTTTGTGTAACCAAGTTATGATTGTATTATTACCTTACTCAGTACGTAGCATATTAATCATTCTTTTTATGGGTGTTTCTTATTCTCATGAGCAAATCCGTCTTATTTTGTAAGATTTTTGATTACTACTCTTAATGTGCTTGCCTTTGGTGAACACTAATATAATTGGTATAGGGTATGAATATTTGGATATCTCTATCTCTCTATGAACTCTTAGTCTATTTTTACAGTACAAAATTCCTTCTCTCTATTTTGTATCTTGTATTATAGTGGAATCAATCGATTCCCACACCTAATCCTTAGTTGTGAGGGTATTTTTTTCTTGAACCTGATATAGACTAGGCATATGAAGTGTTTCTTCTATGTTAGATGTGGTGTGACACCCCTACGTTTTGTGTTTTGACTTCCACATTTAACTCTTTTAAATGAAAATTTTAAGCCTTCAAATTTTGGGATGTTACAATTGTAACACCCCCATTTTTTTACTGCTAAAAATTTTCGTTTTGCGAAAGCGTTAATTACAAAATCAATGGGTGTTACCGCCACACTCAGTATAAGTCTGGCATCCTCTACAATTCTTATACTGAGTGCTAAGGCTAAAATATCACTTTACTTAAATAACATTAAAACAAGAGTAGGATAGAATTTCATTACAAATTACATTGTCCTGATAAATACAAAAAGATCAGGCAAAGAGTTGTAACGAAACAAAAGAGAAATAGCACGGGACTTAAGAGTCCATGAAATATACGGACCAAAAGAAGTCAAGACGAACACCGGATAGTCCTAACTCTCAACCCTCTATTTGAAGTCGTCAGACTCTACCCTCAAAGTAATCCTACAAGGTAAAGACTGCCTGTGGAATAGGTAGGGGACCATGAAACGGAACCCGTCAGTACTACGGTACTGAATAACCCTTTATACCAAATTAATATGAAAAAATATCATGGAACACATGCAAGGCATACAACTAACAGGTACAAGACATTTAAATATTCATACGATGATTGATATACAATAATCATTTAGACGGTCGAATTCTATTAAAGCCACATGCTACTCATTTTTATTTGTCAAAAACAACCGAAAGCTTACCAGACTAACATGCCAGAGATGCTCTCAGATGTAATGATTAGAACCTAAAATCCAACATAACAAATTATAACATCCACAACATGAATCATGTCTCAGCATAACTCCCCACCAAATTTATACCATCGCAGGTATAATCACAGATGAGTTATAACAAAATCCACAACATCAAATATATACTTATAGGTAGAATATGATAAAATACATAACATCTTATGTGTACTTACAGATACAGGATAATAAAAGCTATAAGCTCATAAGTACACTTACAGGTGCGGTATAATAAAATCCATCACATCACATATATGCTTATAGACATAATACCAACACAGGTAGGCACAAAGGTTGCCACCCCAAAACCACAGGTAGGCACAACGGCTACTACCCCAAACCACAGGTAGGCACAACAACCACTACCAAACCAATCCAATATCCAATAATAATCGTTCCAATCAAATCATATCATTTTCATTTTTATTTACTCGAGAGGGATACAATAATAACCCGGAGACATAATAGTACACCGGTCATACCGGCGCACAAGGCAACACGATACCCTCCAACCATCCAACCCAGAGGCATAACAGCACTCTAGTCATGCTGATGCACAAGGTACACAGTACCCTCCTCACCTTGGACACCTAATCCTTAAGTATCAATACCCCCTATAGGGCCCGTAGGTCACCTGTAGAGTAGACTAGGGCCTTACTGGGGCACAACCGGCACACCAGAAACCCAAACAAATCGAGGATTCCTACCTCATCTCTAGGGTAGCTACCCCTAGAGAGAAACTATTCCCAAACTCGAGGTCTTCCACTTTATGTGTTAGTATTTTTATAAAGTGATCACAGATAACACACATTCCACATTTATTCTCATTTCCACACTTGTTCATTTTTCCTTTATTTCCAATTATCCAAGTCAACCCTACAGTCATCGGTATAAAATAAAGTCCAAGTCAATACTAAGGTTAACCTATCAAGAGTCTAAGGCCGTCCTATATCCAATTATTCACATTTGGGCGTTAGGCCGAAATGACTAAAATGCCCCTAAAGCTAATAATTATCAGACTATCAACCATTTAAATACTAAATCCATTTTATTTATTAATTTGTCATGAAAAGGCTAAAACAAAATAATCTAATTGTTTATTATATAATTTAAATCGTCAATCATGTCAAAAGACCATTTTGCCCCTACACAGATTTCGGCATACGAAACCCTATCATATACTTTTGAAACGTACAAAACACACAATCATATAATCTGCAACATATAATACATAATAAACATAATTTTCAGGATAGATATTATAATGCATAAAAATGACTAAATTGCCCCTAGAGCACACATCCATAATAATTATTGAATAATTATATCTAAGCATGCTCAACCTATTATTTTACTCATAATTATCATACAGATTATTTTTTCGTCATTAGAATCATTTTTAAATCATACTTTTGTATCCAAAATATTTTATATCAGATAACATACTCGTTTTTATCCGTTTCCATAATAATAATAATCAACACACAATTATATCGAAATAAATCATGCTAAACATATTTCATACACCAAAAATCCTAATGTGCTATCACGCAATATTTAACATTTTAGTAAGGTATAACGGTTACCTGAATTCCAGCAAAAACGTAAAATTAGTGGTATCCGCTAAAATTTATTAGGTCCTGCAAATTAAACTTTCGTACCTATAATTAATACCACAAATTCAGAATTAATATCTATTAGATAAAATAATAATTATAGTATAAAAATATTTATTTTCTGAAATTAACAAAATACCCTTACACTTAATATTGGTACCAAAAATTACTAACAGTACATACACAACTCACGCTGCACAGCAGCGTGAGCCATGCATGCACAAGGGGGCACAGCTGCGGCTGGGCGAGGGTTGGCCGGGCAAGGCAGGGAAAGGGAGAGGGTGGCAGAGGCGGTGGAGACCAGCGGTTGCTGGTGGCTGGACGACGGGGAAAAGGGTGCAGGCTAGTTAGGTGGTGCTGCGGCTGCTGGACAACGGGCTGCGACGGGGGTGATGGTGGAGATGTTGCGGTGGTGTTTGGGTGGGAGTAAAGCTGAACAAAAGAGGGGGAGCGACGGGGGCTGGTGCTGTTGGGTGCTATGTGCGGGAAAGGGAGGAGAATGGTGGTGGTGGTACATGTGCATGGTGCTGGGGTGGTCGGGGGGGTTGGTGCGTTGGAAACAAACGAGGCTGGGAGGGGAGTAAGGGCTGCAGGGTTTGGGTGGCTGGAGTGGCGTGCTGCAGGGTTTGGGTTTGAGGTTGGAGGTGCAGGAGTGGGTGGCTCGGTGGTGGTTGCAGGATAACAGATTTTGCAGGGGAGGTCGGGAGCTATTTGTTTGGAGAAGAAATGTGTGTGCATGTACATACCATATTTGGCTAGGCTCGGGAGAGGGCGCCGAAGTATAAGGGGGAAGGCTAGGATGAACAGTGAGTTGGGGGTGTTTGTTTGTGGTAGAGTGTGCGTCATCTGTGGCGTGTATATGTGTGTATAAATGCAGGCATGAGGGGATGGTTGAGTAAAGTAAAAAAAGTGAGGGAGACAGAGAGATTATTTACGGGGAAGAGACAGTAAAGGCAGAGGGAGAGAAGGAAAAGAAAAATATATATTATAATTATATATATACATATATATATTATTTTAAATTTAGTCCAAATAAATTAAAATATCAGATAGAAAAATAATTCGATTTAAGATAGATTTAAATAAAATAAAAAATATAAAAAATAATCGAGAATAAATTTTAGAAATTTATTTCGGGTTACGGGTCGTGGTTATTAATAAAATAATTTGGATAAGATTTACGGATAAAAACTAAGATTAAAATAAATAGTCACTTTCTATCAACTTTTTAGCCCGGTTATTTTTATATCTAAAACTGCTGTATTAATACGAATAATAATAATACTTTTAATATTAAACCTTATAAAATAATAATTATAACTAATCATACGATTATTAATTTATAATTACCGTTTGTAAAAACGGGGTATTACAACAATAATGGAAACTACTTTTTGTCGGTGGAAAAAACTATTATAAGTTTCTTATGAAACTATAGTATTTGAGTCCTAAAAAGAAAAATTGTGGCATTTTTGTAAACATTAGCTATTTATGTTTCATATTAGAAAACTAACTATAGTAGGTGGTAGAAACTATATCCAATTAGTGGATGAAACTAGTGTAGGTGCATCAAAAAACTATAGTATTTGACTGCTATAAAAAAACAGTAATAACTTTGTAAATATTGAATATTTATGTTTCAAGTTAGGAAATTAGTCATAGTAGATGTTGTAAAGTACCGGAAGTAACTAAAAAAACTGGGATAGCTCTCACTTTCCACCATAAAAAATGATTCTCATTAGATATGTCATATATATAAATCTATTTTCCATTTTTAATTTATGATTAGTGATAAAGATTTCAAACTACTTGTACTAGTTATTATTTATCATTTTAGTTAACTGAGAAAACACTTCAGGTAGGAATTAAGTAGTACGTACGTAATTTAGAAATAAAAAGGCAGTTATTAGAAAATGAGAAATTAAAGAAGCATAGAAAAGAAGTTGTAAACAAATAGGTATGATTTGAGCTCCACGGAATCTCATAAATTACAACTACGAAGTGTATATTAATTAATCCGGAAAATTTTAGTAGCAAAGCAAGTGCTACAGGATTTGGGATTCCATACTAAGAGCGTGCTAGCTAAATGCTAATACAGGAGAAAAGAAGAAAAAAATGTATTATAAACATTACAGAATACAAAGCACATGATTTCAAGCACCTGTAGGCCAATTGACACTTGCATAATTGAGAACCTACATTAAGTAAATCAAAAGGAGCATCAACTAATTCATGATGATTCCACCCTAATAAATTCAAAAGAATGATCAAGATTACTCCTTATCATCATAACACACACACTGACAGGCACACACGTGGCACAATTCACCTAAAGTAATGGCCACTAGCTAGAAGAAGAATCATCATCATCGATACTAAATAAGCGAGGACAGCTATAAACAGAACAAAAAGACTGCAAGATCATAAGACCCAGAAGCAATACAGTAGCCAACAATATAAGCATCCTCCATGAGCCGTAGACATAAACCTTCATCATCCTATAAAACTTAACCGTCTGTGTATTATTATAATACACATTAACGTCTTGTATCGCTTTATCGATAAACGGAACGTTAGTTAACTTAATGCTTCGGTTCATCCCGTTCCAGAAATCAGCTACTTCTTTATCACTCTTCAGTCGATTGATTATAACCTTCTTTTCCCTTAACAGCTGTGCATCTTCTGCCGTGTCTATGATCCCGTTCATCAGCTCCGTGTAACGGCCTAAGACTAAAGGACCTGATATGGCCGAAGCCTCGTAAGCTACGAGGTTTCTCATGACAACTTCTGTGTTATGATCTAATTGTACCACGGGGAGGTAGAGTGTCCTCTTCCTAGCATCGAATTTGATCGTGCTTATGTTCCCGTCTGTGGGACAGAACGTAATACCGGCGTCGTAGAGATCCGTAACGGATGGGATCATGATCTCTTCAACTAAAGGAGCCTTTGATTCTTCGTCCTCTTCCTTGTCGTCGTCAGGTTTTTCTTTGTCATCAGATGGCAGCAACTGTTCCAACATGGGTGCTACAGCAGACAGAACAGGTACCTTTGAAAGGACCTTAAGGGGAAGCTTAAACAACAGCTTCACGGGTCTACTATAAATGACCTTTTTCAGGCTCTTGACCACGCCGAGATTGACCTTAGATAGCAATTTCCATGTTTTAGTTAGAGTTTGAACACCCTTACCAATTTCGTCTGCATCGTCCTCTTCTTCAATCTTGATCTGGCAATCACCTTGCTGCTTCAGTAGATTGAGCAGCTCCGCCTTTGGCAAGATCAAATGGTAAAGGAGATCCAACAAGTGGGCGTGCTCAATAACTAGTGAAAATGGATAATCATCCATCAACTTCAGAGGGGATAGCTCGTTGCACACACCCAACAACATGGGCGGCAACAAGCTATCAGCTACCTCCCCGGACGAGCATTGAACACGTAAGATCTTCTTAAGCACAAAGATCGGAATTTGATTCTCAAGCATGAACATGTCCTTAAGGATCTCGTCATAAGCTATTTTCTTACTACCGGCCAAGTAAGACATCCTTGTCGAGGAAGCTAAGACACTACTACCACATTTGTTCACATAGATGTGAAGGAACTCTAGCAAAAATATGCCATCAATAGCCATCATCCAAGCTAGTGCTTCCGTATCTATGGATAGGTATCTCTGGTAACAAGCACGGATTTGGTATTCTATTTTCATGAGCTTTTGAATTAGGTGTTGGAGTTTGAAGGAAGATTGGAATTGTGCTTGGGCTCTCTTGGCACATAATAATTTGTACCTTTCCATCTCGTAGAGATCATCTTGCCAATGATGGTATGGACCTAGAGCGATTAATTGCGGTGCATAGGCTTCTGGTTTGAAGACGGTGATGGTTTTTGGAACGTTGAAGATGCAGACGGGAACGAGATCGTCGTCGTCGAATCCGTCGTCTAAGAAAGATTGGATCTCTTCGACCCAACGTTTGTGTTTCGTTGCTATTGAATCTATGTTGGAATTGCTAAAGGATGTCATGTTGGTTGTTGAAATGCTGGTGGTGAGGGCTGTGCTCATCTCGCTAGGTGCGTACTAATTTGTTTATTTGATGTCTCCAAATTCCTGGGCGACGAGGCTGCTTATATAATAGACTAGCTAGTGGCCTCACTGGTGTGGTGGCCCGTTAGGTATGCTTGGAAAAAAAAACCACCATTGATGTTTACATTAACTTGCATGTGGAAAATAAGATGATTGACAAGTATTCCACGGATGTTTTTATGTTCGTGACTCACGCCATATTTTACTATTATCTTGTTTTTTTCAATTTATAGAAATTCGTAAAGATAATGGTAAATCATTATATATGTTATATATGAGTTATGATACAATCAGAGAGAAAATAAAGGAATTCAAATTTAAGAGGTATAGGTATTCATTTGCTGGTCCTAGTTAGGGGTATTTATAAACCGGATATTTGATAACAAGTTTTGTATATTTAAAAATCGGATATCTAAAAAAAATCCTTTGGATATCTGACATTTTGTATATTCGGAATTTTGGATTGAATAACAAATAATTAGTTGGATATTTAAAACTTTCTATTGATTTGATTTAAATATTAAATTACATTATATTTAATTAGTACTATTTCAAAATTTGGATAAAACTTAAATATTTAATTAAAATAATAATTAAAAAGTATAAAATTTACATACAATAAACAATCATTCCAAACTATACACACATACACACACATAAATGATTATATAAAATAAACTTTTATGAAAAATAAATAGTATTTAGAATATATATGTATATAATTTATCGGATCGAATATTTTTGTATTTGTAGGATCGAATATCCGATTTATTTTATCTTTTATTTATCAGATTAAATATTTAATTTGAAAAAAAAATTGAATTAGTTATTTGATAATTTTGATCAAATTAATTTAAATATTACATCGGATCATCAGATATCAAAATAAACAGTCCAAGTCTTTGCTATCGTTAATTTGTGTGATTCACTTAGAAGGTATGAAATAAAGTCTTGTGAGTTAATAAAGTCAGTTTTACTCGTTAATTATCAAGGAGTAAGTAAGTCGTGTGCCACTTTGTGAAAAATTCATTTTAACAGATCCTCATTCCTCCGCGTTGTTCTCTCTCCGGCCTGACTCGCAGGTCGGAAAAAGACAATGATAGCCAATTATTAATTGCAGTATATATTGACCACCCACCAAGCCTCCTCCGCTAATTGCCGATATTTTACTTTAGGAAAGAAGACAATAATTACATGTTCTTACCGTTTTAATATAAAAGGTAGTTATTACTTTTCTAAATATGTCGCGCGTGTGTATTCCATTTTCTTATAAACCCTAATAAAAAATCTAAATATAAATTAATATTTTATGTGAACTTAATTATAGAAATAATAGGTAGATATTTTGAGTTTAATGTGTTATTTTATACTCGTTTAGGTTTAGGTAAAAAATAGATTAGCTTAATTAAGTTAAAAATGATAGAAATTAGGTTTTAATGGTTGGATTAATGAAATTTTTATAGTATGGTTAAGTATGGTGTCAGATCAGAAGCAAGAAAGCAGCAGATATGGGCTTTTGGGATGGGGAACAATGGACATGCCAGTTTTTGTGGAGGAGGCGACTCTTCTATTGGGAGGAAAGACAAAAGAAACAGATAGAAAGTATTATCAAGTAGGTTGTTTTGAGTAAGGGGAGACAAGATAGTATTAGCTAGGCTTATGATCATACGGGTTTTTTCTGTAAAATCCTTTTGTGAGGCCTCTTATCAAAGTGTTCCTGGGGGTGACTTGAATAGTAACATATGCAGTAGGATGTGGATTGGGTTGGCACCGTTGAAGATTGAGTTGATCTCATGGCTTGCGATTCAATAGAGGCTCAATACAAGAGATAGGCTGGTTAGACTTCACATTGGCAATATCAATGAGTCAGGGTATCCTTTTCGCAGAAATGAGTAAGAGTCAGTCAACCATATTTTTCTTTATTGTAGTGTGACGGGGAAGCTATGGTATGAGATATGTGATTGGTTTGGCTGTACTTGGGTGATGCTGAGATAAACTAAAGGAATTACTATGGTTTGGTTAGGAGGTAAAGAGAAAGGTATAAAGGCAAAAATTTGATTAACAGCTTTTTTCGCAGTAATGAGGACTATTTGAAAGTTCAGAAATAAGGTTAATTTTTAAAATCTTCAAATTTGCAAAAGTTGGATGGTTTTACTCATAAAACAAAGGATTAGCTTCTGGATCAATAATAGAAGAGAGGATTTCCATTATAGAATTGATAAGATAGTGCATAATGTACAAGCATTTATGTGAGTTGTAGGTGTTGTGGGGTGTGTCTTTCTACTTTGGTGAGTATCTTCCCTTTGTTTTTTGATGCTGCTATCGTATTGTTTTGTTTCCTATCTCAATTATATATATATAAAGTATGGTTAAGTATGATGACAAGATGAGTATGTAACCTATGGTGATGTTCGAGTTAAAGTATGTTCATAGTATTTGGTTGTCACATTTATTCCTTAACATGATTATGCCATGATATTCTTGTGAGTACCTTCTATGTGCTCCATATAGCTTCACATATTTAACATTGTATAGAGGTTTTCTCGGTATAGTTGTATTGACAAATTCTATTTTATGATTCCCTGTCTATTCAACGTATAACTAATTATAACCTTGTAGGAATATTTGGAGGGCCCCAATTGAGGTAGCTAGTGTTTGGAGTTAAGAGTTATGATTATTTGATGCCAACTTTGACCTATTTTGATCTAAATATCCCTTAAACTCTTGTGTCACATTCTGTACTTCTTTTCTTTTGGTTATTGTAACCTTGTTCGATCCTTGTGTAATATCATAACAGTAATGTAATATCTCCATCTATTTCTTATAATTGTTATTCGTATATTAAGTAGATAAATATTTTAGCCTTAACACTTTATATATAAAAGATAGAGGAGACCAAACTTATGCTAAATGTGGCAGTAACACCCTACATTTTAATATTTTAACCCTGCAATAATTCTTTAAAATAAAATTTGAAGTGCTAAAATAAAATGTGTTACAATAAGTGTCAAAGTTTATAAAAAGATCATCTATTATTTTTAATTTATTCCTATATATATATTTTGAAAGGTGTAGTATATTGTGAGTGAGAAATAGTTATAAAATTAAAAATACAGCATTGATTTTTCATAATTTTTACAAAATGAACTTCACATTATAAGGTAAAATTAAAAGATTTAATGCCACATATATAATAAAATGGAGTGAGGATTTAGAAACTTAATCGTCACCCGATGACACGCAACATATTCACCTCTTCTCTGTTATAGTAACTAAACTATTATTTTTAAATCTAACAGTATCATAAATTTTTTTATTATATTTAATATTATAGAACAATGAATAGAAATACATATATTTAAAATGTATACATACATATATCGTGCCATAGGTAGGCACAACCATCATTGTAAATTATCTATAAATAAATAAATAAATACCCACATAGTTCGGTGTGTACCAAATAAATTCAACGCGGTTTATGTTTCAATTTTATTTATTTATTATTATATGCATTTTGGCACGACTTTTATCTTATTCTGATTGCTTTACGACCTCTTACTAATTTGTTTATTTTATTCATCAGTGATTGTTCCAGTACTACTAGGTAAACATTGCAAGCGGGAAAAGGAACGAAAAGTTAAAATAAAAATAAAAAAATGACGGGTGGAGAATGTCGGATTCCATATTATCTTCTTAATTAGGTCAATAAACTATGTATATAGAGCCATGATCTGGCTAGCTGGTTGCTCTTATTATAGGACGACCCAGGTCAACCGCCTTATTATATTCATAAAAGGTTATAAATGTTTTCATTATCAGGTCTTATATATGATTTTATACACAAAACTACACGGTTTCTGATCTCTACTAGGTAACCAGAGTCAAAAGAAGACCAAGCCTGACATACTGGTATGTCCTAAAATATTCATTGATAAAATCGTAAATTCCACATGTATTAAGTTTTTTATTTTTATTTTTACTACAGGCATACAAAAAAATTTATATATAACTTGGTCATTTTTAAAGTATGCAACCACAATTATTTGGACCATCTCATCTGTTTATAAACTTCTGTGCTGTAACAAAAGATTAGGTCTTAAAGAATAAATAAAAAAGCACAGACAATATAGTCATATTACAATTATTTGTTATAAATAAATCGCACTCATATATATAATTTCAAGTCCAGCGGCCAGCCTGATTCAACATGGAGGTATCGGAAAATCGATCCACAAAAAATCATATTAAAAAAAAATTGTGGTTGCATATATAGAGTATAAGGAGTCGCTAGTAATATCATTAACTAGTGAAGGTAACACGACAGAAAATATGAATAAAATATAATAATAATAATAATAATAATAGTAATAATAATACACGAAATAATAATAATAATAATAATAATAATTAATCATATAAAAAAATTCATAACACATTTGATACATTATGAATAAGTGGTATGTAGTCAGCCAAATTTGTCCCTGAGCGGTCATTTAATTCAAGAGAAGAGACCGGAAATGGAGCTGAAGAGTTCTCAATAGACACGTAGTTAATTCACAGTAGAGTTAAAATAAATCCAAAATAGCAAATGGGCGGAGCTATAAGATGACATATGACACAAGCAACATGCTTTTATAGGTCAGATAAAGATAACATTTATTTAAATTAAATAAAATCTGGGGACGCTGTGCAACGGGTCACCGAACATGGGCTTTGATGGTCTTGGCAATTATTCCCTTGATATATATCTATATATTATTAATTTACCTTCTAGTAATAAAAGATTCTCATAAATTAATTATTTGTAGGTTTCCAACTATTAACATAATAAATTCTTTGAATCTTAAAGAAGACAAACTTATCGTCGGAAAATCTTTGACAGCTAATAAGTAATACCCTATCATTCATATATTTATTATATCATTAATAATATTGTACCCATATGAAAGATCATATTTAAGATAACTGCTAGTTAGGATAATTCCAATTGTGTTCGGACATTGAAAATCCAGCGGGCTGAAGAAGATGGCGGAGATGTATGAGAGGATGCTTGCTATTGGACATACCCAGGACATTTCTTTGTTGTGGTTTGCCTCCCTTGGATAAGGTATTGCGAATCCACCACCACTCCAATTGTGTGGCAATGGAGGCACCAATATTTATTAACCGATTAGCCATCCTCCTTGCATATGTTCTGTGACGTTGTCACCGGTAATATCTACTCCCTCCATTTTATAATAGATAATCTGTAACTTTTTTAATTCTTATTTCGTCTAAAAAAACAACAAAAGTTTAATGTTATATTTTCAAGTTTTTCCTAACCCACCTCATATATGCGTGCGTGTGTGTGTGTGTTTTAAGTTCTAATATATGCATTTTTTCATTTTGGACTTCATTTTTCTTAAATTTCAAAGCTATGTGATGAAAAATTATAAGTTTCCTATCGTGAAATAGAGGGAGTATGATATAAAGGTCCAGTTCCAACTATAAGCACAATAAAGAAAGATATAAAAAAATGAAAAAAATGATATATTTAAATATTCTATGATAATGTTCCATACATGAAGCAATAGTCAATCCATAGATAGAATACCCGAAGAAAGTAGAAATGGTCAAAATTCTATCAACTCTCTATAACATTTAAATCTCTAAAAAAAATAAAGATTATCGGTGTGGTGTAAAACCACTTTCTTGGGTGTCATCTATCGGCTTGGGTGTCCACACACAATTCATACTTATCTACATCATTGCCTAAGATAACTAGGTGTAACACCTTGAGTAGATACATCCACATGAGGGCCTTTTAGAGTGATTTGGGATTGATTAGCTGGCCCCATAAATTAATATGATTCTTTTAAGAGTAATTTTTTCTCACTCCTACACTTCTTGAGAACTTTTAGAAAAATTTCAAAACTTCTATAGAGGGTTACCCATTATAAAAATTGTTCCACGACCAGCATATTTAACTATGAACTTCTTAGGATGATATCAATAAAAGGATTGTATACCATTTTAATATAAATAGCTACATCAATCCTTATAACACTCCCCTCAAATTGGGGGGAGGGTATTACACTAGGTGTCAAAAGCTTAACCATATATATGCTAATGTATTGCATTAGTTTATCATCCCATCTTAGAGCAAAATGAGAAAATATTAGGTTTCTTCTAATATTTAGGTATATGCTATCTCTATTATAAGAGAGTGTGCGTTCTTAATTATATTTCAATCTACATCTAACACTAGCAAACAAAGTATTATCAAGTGTTATTGCGGCTAACATAACAACAGAGATTTGGGATACTCTCTTAAAATTATACGAGGCCAAATCACTACACAATAAAATATTCTTGAAGTGAAGGCTATACACCCTTCGGATGATGAAGTTGACTATGGTAACCAACAATATCAACACCCTTAATACTTTATTTTCTCAACTTTTGGCGATGGGGTATGATATAGATATGGTTGAAAATGATGAAATTTTACTCTAAAGTCTACCTGATTCATATAATCCACTTATCATCAACATAACTAATAATTTGGAAGTTCTAGCCTTCAACAAAATTGTACCCTTTGTTCTTGAAGAATAAAATAGGCACAAGGTAAAGGAGGATAGACAAGGAAACTATAACACCCCAAAATTCACTAATTTTTTTAAAGCGGGAGAATTTAAAATTTAAAACTTGTGAATTTTGGAGATTTTACCACCACACTCAGTACCAAACCGGTTCTCTTTGACAGTTTTAGTCCCAAGTGCTAAGGTTAAGAAAAGATTTACATTAAACTCAAACCAAGAGTTCATTAAAGAACTAAAAAGATCATACATAAAAAATCAGAGTACGTGTAAATAATTGTAATTCATATCCAAAAGAGAAATAAGCTTACAATCGATAAAAGGTTCATTTAAAATACTCAATACAAGTAATGAATCATAAAAGAGTAAATTCGATACAAAGGAAATAATAGAAGGAGATAAAATAATAAGAAGAGTGAATCCGACCACACTACTCTCTAGCTTGGAGCCAAAATATGCTCAACACTCAACCCTGCCTGATACCTCGCCCACCTGCACAAAGTTAGAAGGGCCTACTACTTGTGGAAATGAGTAGCACCCATGAAAAGTGTGATCAGTACACTACGTACTGAGTAAGGTAACCAATGCACTAAGGTTAATACATAAAATCACATAAATAATGCTGAAAAAATAAAAGAGCATATAGTCCATCATGATAACATACTATCGTACAATCATTTGGGTAGATACATAAAGGTCCATTTTATAATCCGAATGAATTACTTAATTAATCTCTTATCATAAATTGATTCACACCATGATTTTTATCAAATCCATGCGAGTATGGGAACCTCATTATTATAGCCGGTGGATCGGATACATACAGGACACATAGCTCTTGACCACTATTATTACCGGTGGACCGGAAACATACAGGGCATAAAGCTCCTGACCACTATTATTCACCGGTGGACCGGTCTTGCCCCGACTCTCATGGTGTTCCACTGTAAGTACTTAGTGTCTTTTTTATGTCTTATCACAATTATGTTTGGTTTGTTGAGCACAGAATCCCCTACTATTATAGCCGGTAGATTGGAAACGCACAAGTACAATGCCTGACCACTATTATTCGTCGGTGGATCGGTCACATATAGGACATCATGCCCTAACTACTATTATTCGCCGGTGGATCGATCTAGGTCTGACTCAACAATCTTCCACTTTAAATAATTAATGTATTACAGTGTCTTATTCGGAAACTTTACCTTAGACATGCATGAATCATTCCCTTTACACTTATCCTCCAACTAACCCATATTATATCATAAGAACCCTCCACCTCCTAACTTGCCCCAAAACCTTTCCTCTATACTCAAACTCACACTAGAAGTCCATCTCCAATGTATTTGGGTTAAGGCCCACTACTATACACCTCAATGTCCACTCATTACCTGTAACACCCCCAAAATTTACTACTGAAAATTTTCGTTTTAGTAAAAAGGTTTAACAGAAGTGAAATAACAAATTATAAATTTTGGGGGTATTACCGCCACACTTAGTACCAGACCGGTTCACTCCTACCATTCTAATACTAAGTGCTAAGGCTAAACAGGGTTAACATCAAACGCAAGTCATTAATAAAACCATGAGAGCCCATGAGAGGACTCCCTCATAGTCATACAGAAATCAGAGTGCAATTTAAGAATTACAACATAAAGAGTAATCAACTAGAGTTTTCCAAAAACATAAAATATCGTACGACATGACATAACTAAAATAAAACTAGACACGGTGAATTCAAAAGAAAAATAGAGTCAGGCCAAGTCGCTCTCGATCCCCAGGTCAAGTCTAAGCTCAACACTCAGCCATGCTCGATGCCTCGTAGGTGTCGTAGGCATAAAAAACATCGTCCCCTACCTGCACAAACTCAAACGGGTCTTCTGCTCGTGGGAATGAGTATCACCCATGAAATGGGTGATCAGTATGCTACATACTGAATAAGGTAATCATGTGCTAAGGTCAAACATAAAAAACATACAACATAGAATACATGGCATAATCACATAAGAAGCATGTAGTAATACATATAATGAAGGCCGGTTATGATCTGGATAGACTTATTCTTTAGATTTCTGGTAAATATAGTCGATTCACATCATAGTTTTTATCAATCCATATGAGTGCGGGAACCCCACTATTATAACCGGTGGGCCGGTCATGTAGGGCAAAATGCTCCTAGCCACTATTATTTGCCGATGGACCAGTCATGTGGGGCAAAATGCTCCTGGCCACTATTATTTATCGGTAGACCGGTCTAGCCCCTACTCACATGGTGTTTTACTATAATTACTTCGTGTCTTTTTCATGTCTTATCATCATTATGTTTAGTTTGTTGAGCACGAAAACCCCCACTATTATAGCCGGTGGAACGGTCATGCAGAGAAAAATGCGTTTAGGTCTGGCTCAACAATCGTTCTCTTTAAATGGATAGTATCTTATTTGTGTCTTATTCAATAAGCATTTCACCCTTGACATACATGTTACCAACCTTCTACTTCTATCCTCTCAAGGAGGCCCGTCCCATACCTTGAGGCTCCTGCGCCCCTTATCACGCCTCGACATCCATCCCCTTTACACTTACACATAATGAAAACCAACTTTTAAGGGTGTTGGTTAAAGCCCAACACCTTATGACATCAAACTCCACCTACTATCACCTTCTAGGATTTTCCCTCGAAAACCCTAATTGGATCTATGTGGCCCAACTTTCTCTCACTTACACTACCATTACTTCATTTATTGTCCCACACCTTATCTCATTTAGATCCAATCCCAAATCACATCGTTTTACCCCCTCGATTCCACATGTGACCAAAAAACCCTAGTTGGCCACTTCAACCCTAGTAACTTTCTTCTCCCACAAGTAACCTTTATCTTTTTCGCCCAAAGACTCTTCTCTCCCATGGAACCCTTACTCATCCCTTATATAATAAATTTCCACTCTTAATCTGTACTCGACTCTCCCTTATTTGTTTTTACTTCCACATTTTCTTTTCGAGATTAGTGCTTCCTTTCAAAACCCTAATCGGTTCCCTTATACACCTTTACACCAACCTACGTACTATTTTTCGTCCCAAGTCTCCACTCACTCCACAACTCTCCCCTTAGCTTATTTACACCCTAAAACAACTTTTCTCACATAAAGATCATCCCCATGAAAGTTTCATCCACCCCATTCAACTCTCAAAATCCCCATGCAAACCCTAGAATTTCCATGCATGGTTCCCATCCTTTTTTCATTTTGGTCATCTCTTCCTCTTTATTTTCTTCTCATGGATTATGAGGTATTTTGGTCAACCTCATATCCCCTATAGTAAACTCACTTCCCATTTTCTTTCTTTTTATCCTTTCATTCCCATATCATATTATCAATCATCCTAGCATGCATGTCTTAAAGGGTCATATCATATCACATCATAATCACCATATATACATATCATACTCATGACATAAGGACCACATAAACATACCTCAACTCCAAGCCGCACTACACACAAGACAAGTTAATGACAATCATACGATACACGACATAGCATGATACATAATATCCATGGCATACAAATCACACAACACACATGGGCCTTAGCTAGATCCTTACCTAAAACGACGCCGGGCTTGGAGTATGCTCCTACGCCTCCTTAGGGTTTTGGCTTGATTCACCTATAAGAAGGAAAAACCAAGGATTAGTTTCCCTCCTACCAAAAATACTATTATTTCTTATTTTAGTCTAAGATTAGGGTTACTGCTATTAAAGGGGGCTTTAAAAGTAAAAACTAGGGTTTTTATCCTTAACTTACCCTACTAGATATTACTAGTGAAAATATGTTTATGTTAATATTTATAGCTATATTTATATTATTAACCTAATGGCTTTATTTCTTCTAATAATAGTATTAGTACTAGTTATAGCAAAATAGTGATAATAATAATAATAGTAATACTAATGCCCCTAGGAATAGAAACCTTAGTATCTTTAAGGCTAATGCTAATAATGGCTTTAGGGATAAAATAATAATATAATATTGGTAATACTAACCAAGTACTAATATTACTAAAGGTAATAGTGATAATAGTCATATTTGAAATAATGATAATATAAGGGTTTGAATATTTTTTCCACAATAATAGTATTAAAATAATAGCAATAATAACAGTAATAAATAATAATAAGAATATTATAGTAATAATATTGGTAATAAAAGCATTAGGAGTAATATTAACACTATTCAAATATTAAGTAATAATAATATCAAGGCTTAAGTATTCTTCTTCTATAATAACAAAATGATAATATGCCAACTTCAGTTTCAATAACATTACTACTACTACTACTACTACTACTACTACTACTACTACTACTACTACTACTACTACTACTAATAATAATAATAATAATAATAATAATGACAATAATAATAATAAGGATAATAATAATAATAATAATAATAATAATAATAATAATGATAATGATAATAATAATGTTAAGCATAATAATAATAACAATAACAATAACAATAGTAATCGAAATGATAATAATAATATAAGGGTCCAAATATTTATATTAATAATAATAAGTGATAATTGATAAAGTTAGTATTAATAATATTAGTAAGAAAATAATGATGATAATAATAATAATAATAATGATGATGATGATGATGATCATGATGATGATGATGATGATGATCATGATGATGGCATTAAAAAATAATAATGATAATAATAATATTATCAATATTAATATTAATACTAATAATGATAATAATAATAATAATAATAATAATAATAATAATAATAATAATAATAATAATAATAATAATAATAATAATAATAATAACAACAACATTATAGATAATACCATTAATATTATTAAATAACTAATACTTGTATAAAATGGGTTTAAGGGTTGGGAAGGTTAGAGAACTACCTAAGGGAAGTGGCGGTGGTGGCGGATGTGGGAATTGGAGGTGGTGGAAGGAGGAGAAAGGAGGGAGGAGGAGAGGGAGGCAGGGAGAAAGGGAGGTGTGGGGAGGTAGAGGAGGCTCCCCTGGTTGTTTTGGAGGGTAGAGATGGCGTTGGTGGTGCTGGAATTGGCAGCGGGCGGCGGTGCAAAGGGCGGCAGGGGTTGAAGTTGGTTGATTGGGAGGGCAACTTTGCACGGCTGAGGTGGCTCATGCAGGGGAAATCGAGGGATGAGGAGGGTTTAGTTAGGCTGAGGGTGGTGCAAGGGGAATTCCGGGGGTGGTTTGGCTGGCAGTGATGGACGGCAGCGGCGGATTGCTCATCTAAAGGGGTGACGACGAGAAGGGGCGAATTCTGGGTTTCGAAATTAGAAACTGAATTAAGGCATCCTATGGGGTATTTATAGGTTGATTGGGTGGGCAAAGAAAAGGGGATGAAGACAAGGGAGGTGCAGATGCCAGGCATGCCATGTGGTGGTGGCAGTCAAGGCAGTTCTGCCATGACAGGGGTGGCAAGGTCGAGGGAAGAAGGAAAGGGAAATGGGCAAGGTGCTCGAGAGAGGGGAAGGAGTTGGTTGGGGTCGAAAAAATGAAATAAAGTGACGGGAGAGGGAGGGAAGGACGGTAGGCAGCGGTGGTGGCCAACAGAGGGTAGGGTTACAGACCCTCGGTCGCCGCCCATGCCTCAAAAAAGAAGAAAGGTCGGGACCGGCGGTCCAAGGAGGAAGAAAGAAGAAAAGAAAAAAAAGAAACAGGACCAGCCGAGAAAGAAAGAAAAAGAAAGGAAGGAGGGGGTGCGGCGCGGGCCTAGGCCACGCAGGGGGAGGAAGCTGGGCTGCGCGGCGGGCTAGCCCAGGTTGGGGGAGAAGGAAAAAAAGAAGAGGGAAAGAGAGGAAGAAAAGAAAAAGGGAAAAGAGGGAGAAAAAGAAAAGAAAAGAAAAGAAAAGGTAAAATAGGTGGGTTGGGTATTTTGGTATTTTTAGGTTATTTAAAATAATAATATTTAGAAAATAATAATTAATTCATTCTTAGATTAATTTTGGGCTATTTTTGAATAATAATTACTTCTTTTTAAATTCTATTTTAATTAGAAACACTCCCTAATTTTTATAATTAAATTACTTATCATTTCCCCCTTGATCGTCCCTAAATAACTCCTCTATATTTTAATAAAATACTTTATTTAATTAATTTCCCTAATAAGTCCTCATTTAGCCATAATTTTCCAAAATTAGAATTTTGGGGTATTTCATTACCTTACTCTTAGTGTTTTCCCTTGAAATCCTAGTTTAGGCCTAAGTAGCCCTTCCTACTCCACCTCATACAATCCAAATCATTTTTAACACTTCATACATCACAACTCATAGATTCCACCCTCATCATTACACTTTAATCATCAAGTACACGTGCTACAACAAAAACCCTAAGTAACCACACCAAACCCTAACTCGGTCTCCTACATGCCCCTATATTGCTCCACGTACTATTTTCCAACCAAAGTATGCAAACACCCAAACAACACTTACATTACCTTCCTCACATTTCAAATCAACGTTCCATATGTAAATTTTACTCCCATGCAGACTTTAAACGTCCTATGTAACCTTTTGAACTTTTCATGCAAACCCTAAAACTCCCATGTGAAACCCTAGATTCAACCATGCAAACCCTAGATTCATCCATGTAAAACCCTAGATTCCACCATACAAAACCCTAGATTCCTCCATACAAAACCCTAGATTCATCCACACCAAACCCTAGATTCAATCCATACAAAACCCTAGATTAGATTTAGATTCTTCCATGCAACGCCATAGAATATGCCATGCAAAACCTTAAGTCCATTCATACCAAACCCTAGTTTAGATTCTCCCATGCAACACCATAAAATCTGCCATGCAAAACCCTAAGTCCATCCATACAAACCCTAGTTTAAATTCTCTCATGCAACACCATAAATTAGATTCTCCCATGCGGAACCATAGATTCTCCCATACGAAACCCTAGATTCTCTCATGCAAAACCATAGACTTTCCCATTCCTTCATTTTACTTTCACCCCTATTCTTCTTCCACTGATGGATCATTAACATTTTTTGGTTAACTCACATCCCTTGGTTAACTTACTCCCATTTGGTCAACTTATTTTCCTTTTTTCTTTTTCAACCTTTTCCCCACACAATACCACTTCTATACATCCTCACATGCATGTCTAAAGGCTCACAAACCAATCATCACATACCACAATATTTCATCACATATACATAATACACATGCCATATAATAACACATGAATATACTTCAACTCCTCGCCATACCACACACGAAATAATTACAATGATAAACATAGGGTGCATAACATACAAAGCATATAATGCACATCAATACACATAAGGCCTTAGTAAAACCCTTACCTAAAATGACACTGGTCTTGGAGTATGCTCCTACGCCTCCCTAGGGCTTTGACTGGTCTCACCTATAAAAATACTATTATTCCTAATTTATTATAAAATTAGGTCTTTCATAAAATGATGATAATAATAATAATAATAATAATAATAATCATTAACCAATTACCAAATTTGGCTAGAAATATAAGAAATAACAGTAATATCGTAAAAGTTGATAATATAAGGTTTGAAAACTTTATCCTAATAATAATAATAGTGATATTAAAATAGTAATAATAATGATAATAATGATAATATTAAAAATAATAATAATAACGATAATAATAATAATAATAATAATACTAAAAATACTAATAATAATAATAATCATAATGGTAATAATAGTAATGATAATAATCGAAGATAAAATGAAGTAGGGTTTCGACCCTACATTGAATAATAATAAACTTAATAAATAATAATAATAATAATAATAATAATAATAATAATAATAATAATAATAATAATAATAATAATAACACTAATAATAATAATAATAAATGCTAATGATAAAAAAAAATAATAAGACTTGATATTTATAATACTACTACTAAAATTCAAAATAGGCACAATAGGGTTTCATCACTATACAGAACCATAATACTAAGATTGAAGATAATAATAATGATAATAACAATAACAACAACATATTAATATTATTAATAATAATAATAGCAACAATAAGAATAATAATATTATAATCGAAATAAAAATATAATAGGGCTTCAACCCTCAATAGAAATAAAAATAAACACATTAGTAATAATAATGATGATGATGATGATGATGATGATGATGATGATGATAATAATAATAATAATACTAATAATAATAATAATAGTATATATATTCAAATAAATGAAATAAAATAAATTAAAGCTTGTATAAATAGTGAAAAAGGGTTGAGAGGGTTTAGGGTTCAACCTTAGACTGGTGGTGACAAGCGGCGTCGGTGGTGGTGCATGGTGGTGGCGACAGTGGCCGGAAAAAGAGAAGAAAAGGGGAAAAGTTGAGGGCTGGGAAAAAGAGAAAGAGAAAGAGGGTAGAAGTGGGGGTGTTTGAGACTGCCTAGAGGGAGAGGAGTTGAATGAGGGTGGCAGCGCACAGCAGCGGCAGTGGTGGCTGAATGTGGAAGAAGAAGAGAAAGAGAGGAGGAGAGGGAGGAAGAGGAAAAGAAAGGTAAGGGAAGGTAGAGGGTGCTCTACAAAACAGATTGGGAGGAAGGAAGAAGAAGAAAGAAGGGCGGTGTGCGGACTGGCATTCTGGGGAAAAAGAAAGAAAGGAAAAGAAGGGGAAAGCCGACCGGGAGACGAAGTTTAAAAACGGTGGCCAAAACGCAGTGTTTTAGAGGAAGAAAAGAAGAAAGGGCGACGTTTCATCCCTGGGCTGCGTTGAACGAAGAAAAAGGAGGAAAGGAACGGGTCGCGGAATGTAGGCCTAATCGCTAAAGAAGAAAAAGAAAGAAGGAAAGAAGGATTGGGCCACAGATGAGCCCAAATCGGGAAAAAGAAGAAAAAGAAAAGAAGAAGAAGGAAAAATAAAAGAAGAAAAAGAAAAGAAAAGGAAAAAGGGAAAAAGAAAAATAGTGGGTTGGGTTAATTAAATTAATTAGGATATTTGAGATATTTAAAAATAATAATATTTAAGTAAAATAATATTTAAATCCCTTTTTAGGATAATTTAGGATTTTTGAAAGATTTTTCATAAATTCCATTTTAATAAGCAAAGCACTCTAATTTTCTTCAATTAAATTATTTATAAAATTCCTATTAATTTGGACCTACTTATTCCCTCCTATTTAAATAAATAAATTATTGAATTAATTTCCAAAATAAAATCCTTAATTAGCTAAAATACCAAAATTTTTCTAATAAAAATATTTATTATTTTCTTCTTGAATTTACCTAATTAATACCCTTTTATTTTTGTAAAAATAATTTATTTAATTAATTTTCATAATATATCTTTAATTAGATATAATTCTTAAAATTAGGTTTTGGGGTATTTCAGAAACTCACAAGAAGCCGAAGCTTTGATAGTGGCGAAAGGGAGATCAATAGAACATGGTCCTAGTGGGAGCTATAAGTAGAGTGGATCAAAATCAAGGTGTAAGAAGAATGTCAAGTGTTCTCATTGTGACATAAAAGAATGAAGAAGCCAAAGGAAAAGGTATCAAGTTACAAAATTCTAAGGATTATGTAACAAATAAGATGATGGTGAAATTTTATACAACAAAGCAAAAATAACCACTGAAACCAAAAGAAAGTTTGTTAATACCTAACTCATGGATTAAGGAGTAACATGGCATATAGCCTAATAGAAAGAATGATTCCACCAATATGAACATATCTATAGAGGCTCTATGTTCATGGGAGATAATCATGTCTTAGACATTGTTAGTTTGATGGTACCATTCAAACCATTCAAGAGGATACACCATGTCAAAGGAATGAAGAAAAGTTTATTATCTTTGGGATAATTAGATACTAATGAGTGCAAAAACCCATGTTTAATATGGGATCATTAAAATTATTAAAGGCACGCTTGTAGTCATGAAAGCAAAAAAGATAGCTACAAATGTATTACCCCAAAACCCTAATTTAGGAAATTTTAATAAAATAGGGATTAATATGTGAGATTAATTAAATAAAATGTTTTTAATAAAATAATGGGAGTAATTAAGACAAAAGAGGGGGAAATAATATAGGATTTAATTAGGGAAGAATAGGGTAATCTACCAACTAAAATAGAAATTAGGAAGAATTACCAAAAAATTTTATAAATTAATATAAAAAGGAATTTTATTATTTATTTTTACTAATTTTATTATTTCTAAATATTTCAAAAATACCAAAAAGACCCTAAATTCCCCAACTACCTTATTTTCCTTTATATTTTTTCCTTTTTTCTCCTTTTCTTTCTACTCTTCTTTCCCTTGGTTAGGCCTCACCTATGCGGCCCAACTCCTCTCCCCCTCTCTTCCCCCACACGGAGCCCAATCCGCTTCACTCTCCTTTTCCTTTTTTTTCCCTCACCCGCCCAATTCTCTCTTCTTTCTTTCTTTTCTTTTTCCCTGACTAGCTGGCCTAACCCCCTTCTCCTTCCTCATCCCCTCTCCTTCCCTCGCGCTGTAGGTCGAGCCTACATAACTGCCACCAGCCATCCTTCCGTACCACCATACCGCCCCAACCTACTCCCTCATCCCTTTCCTTTCTAATTTGAGCCCAATTTATCCTGTACCTGCCTCTCCCGCTTGCATATTCCCCTTCCTTTTCCCCCATTTGCAGCCCTGCACCCCTGCACCTTCACAGGTTTGTACCGGCCTGCCACTGCTGGCCGACGAGCTCCTAGCCCTCTTGGCCCCTTATCTTCTTCTCCCTCCCACAACCTATAAATACCCCCTTAATGCCCCCATTCTCCTCCTTTGCTCTGCCCAAAAAAATCTAACCCTTCTCCCCGCCATGCCTTTAGACGTTGCCATAACAGCTATCATGCAACACCACTATCCAAAACACCACCCAACCCCTTCCCTACATCACCCTCCACCAAAACAAGCCACTCACCACCCTTAAATCCCCCTACTCTACTCACCCTGATCGTACAAAGTGCACATCTTGAGCTACCCTTTGCACCCATCCCTATCTCTCTCGATGTCCTGTGTTGCGTCCTCCGCCAAAATCACCACCTCCACTGCTACCTAATCAACCTAGAAGACCCTCCTCTACCTTCCCCTTTCCCTTAATTTTCCCTTTCTCCCTCTCCTTCCTTCTCCCTCCTTCTCCACCACTCTTGGCCACCATAGCCACCACCACATGCAACACCACCTTGTTGCACCACCAGCACTACTACAACGCTCTTAGTCTAGAGATTCCACCACCTTACAACCACCACCTCCCTCCCTCTCTTCCAACCCCAAAGCCTAACTCTTCCAAAACAACCACCACTTCCACCACTGTTGTTGTCGTGCACCGTCGCCGCCACCACCCTAGCTCACTTAAGTTGTGCCCTAACCCTTGCTAACACTTATGTATAAATCATTTTGGTATAATTATTATTTTAGCCTTATTCGTATTAGTATTATAATTATTGTTATTATTATTATTACTATGACTATTATTATTATTCTGCCATTATCATCATCACTACTAATAGCCCTATTTTGGTTAATACCACCACTAATATATTTGTTAGTCACTTTAATGATAATACCCTTAGTAATACTACTAAGACTATTACTATTATCATCATTAATACTAGTTCTTCCTAAAAATAAATTAAGGGCTAATGAAAGTAATAAGAGGAAAATTAACCCGAGTGTTTCCTCCTTATAGGTGAACCAAGTCTAATACCTAAGGAGGCGTAACCGCGTGCTCTAAGCTCGGTGTTGTTTTAGGCAAGGATATGGCGAAGGCCTAATATGTGTATTATGTATTATGTGTGTTGGTTATATGTGTGTACTTTATATGGTATAAACTATACATTTGTAGTGCATCTTACTAAGCATGGAGCTAAGGTAAGTTATATGTGTTTCCATGGCATGTGTAATATGGTATTGTAACTTGTACTTGCATTGTGCTTATGTATGGTTTCCCTATATGACATGCATACCTGGATCCCCTAAGTAGTAAGATGAGGTTGTGGGGAAATAAGAGAAGTAAAAAAAGGAGAGTGATAAGAGGGAAGTGAGAAAGGCTTATATATCTCATGACTTATGGGTGGATAAATAAAAGGATAATATGAATAAAATAAGAGGATGGAATAAATCTTGCATAGGGAGCGTAAGGCTTGTATGTGATGGTTAGTCTTTGCATGAGGATGACCTTTATGTGGAAAAAGTTTACTTGAGGGTTAAGTAAGGTGAGGGAAGAGTAGTCGGGGGTAATTATAGTCCATATGTGAAAAATAGTACGTGGGTTGGCATAAGGGTGCATGAGGGATTTAGCTAGGGTTTGTGAGAAAACCCTAAGTGGGAGAAGTGTACGAGGAAGGGGAAATTAATGGAAACGGTTAGAGTGTGGAATAATAATGGAAGGGTGTCATATGGAGGGGGAGTGAGTCAAGTGGAAAGGTGTTTAGGTGATGAGGGGATGATATAAAATAAAGGAGAATACTAGGATTTAGGGGATGAACTAAGGTTTTCATGGTCACATGTGGATGATGGGTAGTGAAGTTTTGATGTTGGGTGTGGTTTGAGTGGAGTGGTAGTTTTGGTAGTTTTGGTAGTAAAGAGGAGCATAGGCGGTGTAGGATAGGGATAAGCGAGGCTACATAGGCCAGATTAGGGTAACTAAGGGAAACCCTAGAGGGCGATAGTCATTTGAAATGAAGTTATGGGGAGTGGGCCTTGATCCACGTGCAGAAGAGTTTAGGTTTCTCAGGGTGAGTGGGGAAAAAGGTGAGGAAGAAGTCTTGGTGTCCTAGGGTGTGTAAAGGCCTCAATATATAAGACATGGCTTTTTAGGAGAATTAGGATAAAGGGGTGAGAATGGGAATCCAAGTGAGTCATGCATGTCTTGTCGGGGTTATGTGTGGAATAACATACGAGTATAACACTAAACAATTAAAGTAAAAGATTATCAAGTTGGGCCTAGTGAGGATAATTTCTGGTCTACCGGCTATAATAGTGGTTAGGTACATTATTCCCTATGGATTGATATCTGGTCTATCGATTATAATAGTGTTCAGGTCTTGAGCTCGATAAACCAAACTTTATATAGAAATAAATCAAGGAAAAGATATTAACTACTTACACTAGAACACCGTGTGAGTCAAGGCCAAGTGAGGATAATTTTTGGTCCATTAGTTATAATAGTGGTCAGGTGTGCTTTGTCCTGGAGTGATATCCGGTCCACCAGCTATAATAGTGGTTAGGTGTTTTTTGTCCAGGAGTGTTTTTTAGTCCTCCGACTATAATAGTGGGGTCCCCATACTCACGTGGAAAATAAGTTGGGAAATATGTAAGACGGAAATAATGGCTTATGTCTCGAATGATGTTATGAACCTGAATTAAGTATTATGTGCCTTATTATTTGTCTTTACTAGCATGGCCTTATCCATATGGTTACCTTACTCATTACATAGCGTATTGATCACCCGTTTCATGGGTGCTACTCATTCCTACGAGCAATGACCTCTTCTAAGTTGGTGTAGGTAGGAGATGTTGTGTTTCATGCCTATGATGTATTCTATGCATTAGGCGGGGCTGAGTGATGAGTTGTTAGACTTGGCATAGGGCCTAAGAGCGAGTGTTGTCCAAACTCATATTTTCCTATCTTACTCTTTTTTGTTGTTTGTTCTGTTTTCCCCTTCGAGGCTTTGACTCCAAATCAGTTTTCAGTTTTTGTAATAACTCTTTAATTGTGCACTCTAATTTCCCTTTAAATTATGAATTATTCGAATCATTATGATTTTATGTCCTAATAAATTTTATTACTTGTGAAATTTTTAGCCTTGTGGTTGGTGTGAGACTGGTCGGGGACCAGGCTTGTGCTGATCACTGCGGTAACACCCCTGTCTTGGTGTATAGTTTTGATTAAATGATTTATTTTCAATTGTGATTTTTGAGGGTGTTACGGAAAATTTGTACATGCTTAAAGGGGAAACATTATAAGATGTAGATATAATTGTTGCATTAGCAATTTTTGTAAAAAAAAATTTATGATAATGTGGCATAAAAAACTAAGCCACATGTCGGAACAAGGTATGAAGATTTTAGCAAAACAAAAGCTTCTTTTGAGGCTCAAACAAGTACATATAACACCCCTAACATTCTATAACCCTTTTCTTTCAGGTGTTTAGCCTTTTATCTAAGATTTAACCCTAAACATTGGCTTATGTATCTCTTTTAATCCTTAAATTTTAACCCTTATTATTAACCCTAACCATCAGTTAAACATTTTATCCTAACATTTTTCCTTTTTTCTTCTGACCTTACCTCACCCCTCACCCTAAACAGTTGCACCTCTCAATTTTGTGTTACTAATAACACTAAATCCTCAAACCATACTCAACCTACCTACCCTCCTAATTTTCATACAACTCCCCCTTTTCCACTGACTATGCTTGTCTTACACACCTACCCTGACCTCCCTCACCCTTTCTCCTATGCATGCAACCCATCCCCTAGTTCTTTCCCCATCCATTTTCATTTTCTCTTATTTTCCACCCTAAACCAAGCTCTATCCTCTCCTTCTTATCTCCCCTCTACATTCCCCTACTTATGGTCCACCATTTTTCATCCATAGCCGCATCACAACCACCATCTTTCACACAACACCATCTCATGCATCCTTCTATTTCTCACAAAACCATCACATTTTCCCTAACCTCATAATGCCCCCTTACACCTACCTGAAACCCCAACACAAACCACCCCTCCTGTGCATGAGTCTCCCATGCAACTCCACCCCATTTGCCATATGAACCCCACACAATGTCCACAATGTCACCTTCCAATGTAACATGGCTTGTAAAACATTCAGGCCTTGAATAACCAAGCCCATACATGGTGTATAGCTTATGTATCCTCCTTAATGTTATTTTATCACATTCTAGGCCCCTTGCTTGCGTGAGTCTTCCACGCAACTCACCTAGCAACACAATAGTTCACATTTAGTTTTTTTTTTAGTTTTAATGGTTAATAGATGTTACCTATTTATTTGGTTTCTAATATTTTTCGGTTTGTCTTTGTATATAGGTGGAGAAGGGTATTAGTAGAGTCTGGGGTGTGGTGTCTTATTTCATGTATTTTGCTATTTTTGTTGGAATTAAAAGGTAACCATATGCTCTACTAAAATGTAAAAATTGCATGATAGCATATTAGGGTTTTATTGTGCTATGTTGTATTTATTTACTTAAGCATGTCTTACCATGTTGTATTTATTTACCTAATAATGCTATCATGAAGTAATGTGCCTTGAGCATGTTAAATTATTTATAATATTATGTGTCCAAAAACTAGATATAAAATGTTTAATGATGTGAATTAATTATACATGATGTATGAGGATGTCAATGTATAACATGATAGATTTGAGAATGTTTAAGCTTATTTCCACATGATTATTAATCTTATACCTTAGGGGTAGGACTATCTTTTGAGTGTGACATACTTCTATTTTCCAACATGTATGTCTAGTATGTATTATATGATGTTAAGTATGAAAGCATGTGAATTATGATAAGTTAGAATGCATGTTAGTTTTTTATGTGCTTATTTATGTACATGGCTTAAATAGCAATTTTCCATATCCTAGACTTTACTTGCATGCTAATGTGTTTCAAATTATTCTATCGTTTCCTCTTTATGAAAAATAGTTAATGAAAATAAATTTTAGCATCTAAAATGGATAATATTGTGGTAATTAGGGTTTTAATGGCATATTTGTCATTTATTATCTAATGAGTATAAGTGTGAATCATTAGACATAGGTTTGCCTTACTGGATTTCTAGGTTGACATTAAGGTTTTCTTGGGTAACTAGAACTTAAAGGAAAAGTGGTTAAGCATGAAATTTAGAGGTGTTTATACATTATGTGATATTTATGATGTAATCCCCCAAAATTTTAAAAGCCTATAATTTAATAAATAACTTTTATTTTTGATGACCGAATACCTCACAAGGTCACTCAAACTCCTATGGCAGGATAAGGATTTCCATGGACACCCCAAATGCAAAAAGTTGAAGATTATAAACCTTACTTTTGCAGATGACATGCTTCTCTTTTGTAGAGGAGAGTTGAAATCTATTAATTGTCTCATCAAGGTGATACAAGACTTCTCTGAGAGATCTAGACTTCTTATACACCCCCAAAAAAGCAACATATATTTTGGGGGTGTGGACGCAAATACTAGATCTCACATCTTGCACCACACAAACTTCTCTGAGGGTACTTTCCCATTCTCATATTTAGGGGTGCCCCTATCTACTGCAAGACTCACAACAGGACAGTTGCAAGGGCTGATTCAAAAAATAGCAAAGAAAATCACCGGCTGGCATTCCCACCTATTATCTTATGCTAGTAGAGCTTAGCTACTGAAATCTATTATTTTCATCTTTCAACTCTATTGGTCTCAGATCTTTATTCTACCAAAGAAGCTGATTATACAAATTGAAAGCATGTGTAGGCAATTTTTATGGACTGGGAAAATAAATTCATCAAGGAAAGCTCTAGTTGCTTGGAAACAAGTCTGTTTACCTAGAAAGGAAGGAGGGCTTGGCTTTATTGATATATATCACTGGAATAGAGTAGCTATGGGAAAACTCCTATAGGTCAAATGGGTTCATACCATCTACCTAGGCTCCCAATCTGTGTGGTTATTCAATTCAACTAAAAAATGCTCTTGGTACTTACAGCAAATCCTCAAATTAAGACCTCACTTTCAGGCCATATTTTCTAGCTCTCAGATTCTGCCTAAACTCATGAAGGATGGATCATATAGTATCAAACAAATATATGAACTCACAAGACCTCATGGGGAGAAAGCTTGGTGGTGGACAATTCCTTGGTGTGGCATAGCAGCTCCTAAATACCAATTTATTACCTGGCTAGCTATCCAAAACAAGTTGATGACCAAAGCAAGATTGAAACAGCTGGACCTTGTTGAAGCAACTGAATGCACTCTTTGTAGAACAGGGCAGGTGGAGGATATTGAGCATCTAATGTTTAAATGCCCATATAGCCACAACATCTAGATGAAAATCAAAACCTCATTTCAGAGAAGAGACCATGCCCAAACATGGGAATCAGAACTAAAGGTTCTAGCTAAAAACACAAAACAGTGCAAAAAGAAGAAGGATGTACTTAGAGCTTTATTTGTTACTTTTACTAGCTTAGTTTGGCGTGAGAGGAATAATAGAATTTTTAGGAACATTTCTAGTCATCCTCATGAACTGCTTAAGTCTATTTGTTTTGAGGCTTCCAGTAGAATCTTTGCTGCTCATTATGGCAACAAGTATGACCCCTGGAAAAATTGTATAGATTCCTTGGTGGTCTAGTCTATCTTGTACATATTTCCATTTTGGTAGTAATAAAATTACTTACTTACCAAAAAAACTTTTATTTAGGATAAATTAGCCTTTAAATATGTTTAATTTAATTATTTTATGGATTTTTGAGTACATAAAATTGGATATAAATATCTAATAAATTAAAATAAATATTTTGTTATTTTATCATACTCTTTTTATTTAAATAATTTTTCAAACCATTATTTTACTAAAATTATCCTTTTAAACCCATATATTTAACTATATTAAATTAACTTATTAAATAAATTTATTACCCAAAAATATTTCATTTTATTATTTTATAAATTAAATTATTTTATGCTTTCCCATTTTTCCTTTCCTTTTTCCTTTTTTTCCCTTTTCCTTCTCAATTTTCTCCTTTCTTTCTTTTTCCTTTTTTCTTCCCTTGGGCCGCCGGCACCCCAGCCTGCCTTCCCCCTTTGCGCCTGGGCTGCAACCCCCCTCCCTCTCCTCCCTTTCTTTCTCCTGCGTGTGACGCTTGCCCAGCCCATCCTCCCTTCCTTTCTTTCCTTCCTTCTTCCCCAACCGGCTCAACCCACTCTCCTCTTCACTTCGCCTGACCTGCACGCTTGCACCAGCCTCCCCATCCCTTCTTTCTTCTTCTTCCTTTCTTCAACACTGTACCCGACCACCTCCGCCACCTCTAGCCACCCTACTTGCAACCCTCCTCCCCCTACTAATCTCCCTCTCTCTCTCTCTCTCTCTCTCTCAGTCTCGCCATTTTTCCTGCCCCATCTTGGCCCCGCCACCTCTCCCTCTCCTTGCCCATACCCCTCTTTTCCCCCTCCCTCTCCCTGCCATTCCCATGCCCCTACCACCCGGTCGCCGCCCTACTGAGCCCCTATCCCCTCCTTTCTCTTCCTCTTCTTTTTCTTCTTCCCTCCCTGCCTCATTCTACCATTTTCGAGCCTCCCATACCCTTCCTTGACCTTCTTTTCCTTCCTTTCTTCTCTTCCCATCTTGCCCCGGTTTTGTTCCACCGCCCCCGTTCCGCCGCTAACACTACTGCACTAGCCACTTGCACGACCCCCTGCCACCCTCTACCTCACCCCCGCACCACCACACCACCCCTCGAGCCACCCTGTAGTCTCCTCCTTCCTCCCCTCTTCTTTTTCTCTTCTTTTCCTCCCTTCTAGGCAACCACCCTGCACCTCCTTCTTCTGCATCCGTCCCACCGCCTCTACTGCCACCTGAGCCAGCAAACCAACCCCTACAACCACCCCCACACCCCCTTTGGCTGAAACAACCACCTACAAGCCTTCATTTTCTCCTTCCATTTTCCTTCCTTCTCAGTCCCATCCACCTCAGCAGCCACCTTCCCAGCCTCACTGTCGCTGCCACCACCGCCCTTAGCTGCCGTCGACCCATCCCTGACCACCGCCTACACCCCCTCTTCACCTCTACACCCTTCCTTTGCCCTAAATCCTCCCCCATCCACCTTCTTTCCTAGCCCCAAATCCCTAACCCAAAAACACCACTCCCTCCTCCCATTCTTGCCATCTCAAGCCTCTCCCCCTCATTTCTTTGCATGTAGCTCATGCTACATGAGCAAGATGAGTTGTTGCATTTCTTAGTTTATTTAGTTGATGAATTTAAGGTAAAATAATATTTTAAGTTAAGTATTTGATTATTTAAGTGTTATAAGTCTTATGCTTGGTTTTTCTTATTTCTAATATAATAAATATTGATATCATTTTTAGGTATTGGTTTTGCTAATCAAAACTTGAATATTTAACTGAAATACCGGTAAGGTTCACTTTTACGGGAATTAAGGTAATCATTAAACCCCACTTAAACGCATGGATAAACATATGTTAGCACATTAGGCTTTTTAATATATTATTATGCTTGATATATGTTGTTTAATAAAATATATGTAGTTTCTTGTGTTCATTGATAAAAAGGAAGCATGTTAGATTATATGCTAGGTATGCAAATATTGCTTAAGGTAAGAGTTTGGTTAATAATGAAAATGTTAAGTATTTATCCACGTTGTATTATGCTATTGTGATTATTAACGCATGGTTAATATTATTGTGAGCCCTAGGGGTATTTCAGTAATATGTCTTGTGTAAGACTGTGGACTATTATGTGTGGGTGCTAATGAGTATTATGTTAAATACAATCGTTGTGGAGTTGGATAATGAGAATGGGGTATTAATATTAATATTAATATTTCATGTAGCGATAATAATTTAATATAAGTGGTGTAATAAGGGGCAAAATGGTAAATTATAAGTAAAAAAGAAAAATTGGTAATTTTGGAAGTAAAGGGTAAAATGGTAATTTTAAAAGTAAGGGGTAAAATGGTAATTTTGGAGGTAAGGGCAAAATGGTAAATTATAAGTAAAAAGGGTAAATTGGTAATTTTGGAAGTAAAGGGTAAAATGGTAATTTTATAATTCAAGGGAAAATGGTATTTTTGTAATTAAAGGGCAAAACAGTAATTTTGTAATTCAAGGGTAAAATGGTAATTTTATAATTAAAGGAAAAAATTGGTAATTTCATAATTAAAGGGATAAAATGGTAATTTTGTAATTAAAGGGAAAAGTGGTAATTTTGTAATTAAAGGGAAAAATGGTAATTTTGTATGTAAAGGACAAAATGGTAATTTTATAAGTAAAAGGAGAAAAAGGTAATTTTGTAAGAAAAATGATAAAATGGTAGTTTTGTAAGAAAAAGGATAAAATGATAATTTTGTGAGTAAAGGGTAGAATGGTAATTTTGTAAGTAAAGGGTAAAATAATAATTTTGTGAGTAAAGGGTAGAATGGTAATTTTGTAAGTAAAGGGTAAAATAATAATTTGTAAGTAAAAGGAGTATTATGGTAAATTTGGAAGAGAAGGGCAATTTGGTAATTTAACCAACCTAAGGGCAAATTGGTAATTAAGATAATGTAGAAGGGTAATTTGGTAATTTAACCAACTAAAGGGAAAATTGGTAATTATGATAATGAAGAAGAGAATTTTGATAATTTATCCAATTAAATGGACAATTTAGTAAATTATAACAAAGGAGACGGGCAATTTAGTAAGAGATATGGATATAATTTTATTATGGTAATGATGTATTTGTGAGGAATATATGTTATGGCTTAAAATATAGGCTAAATAAGTTATGATAAGTTGACATAAGCATATTTATGAGGTATGATGACAAATGATAGTTTTGGAAAAATAATAGTTGTTGAACGTATAAGAATATATAAAATAAAAGCTATTGGTTATCCTTAATAGTATTTTGGTCATTATGGAATAATAAGAAAATTTTTGGTATTGTAATGTGTTAAGTGGATTAAAATATGATAATGATATCATGAAAAATGTTTTGGAAGGGTTATTGTTTGTCTTAGGTCCTTCAAAATGAGATAATGATCTAATTAGGGAATGGTGATCTAAAATGATAATCTTAGCATTCCATGTGTAAGACCCTGTAGTTAACCCACAACTTGGATATATATTTCTAATGTTGGCATTATAGGGATCTATATTAAATTTGGTAATCATATGAGTCTTATGGGAAGAATAATGACTAACTTGTAAAATTAGGGTTTTGAAAATTCTGTGAGTAGTACTTTGGGATAAGATTATTATTGTATGTATACGCGTGGAGGTTAGGCCTTAAATTTTGGATACGATATCGATAAGAATGATATACTATATTTGGTAGTTGAATAATCAATATAAGAGAATGATGTTAGGAGTGTGGAATTTGGGTTGAAGGAAATTAAGGAGCTTGACTTGTGTTATGTGTTTATCTACCTCAATGACTTCAATGCCTATGAATCAACCATGAATAAGATACTAATTATTTTAAGTGAAAGAGCATGTGAGTAGGGACAAGGTGATGTTTTTATATATCCATTCCACTAAAGATAATAGTGGCTCGAGAGGATTCTACCCTGAGAAGATGATGTGTTTATATATCCATTCTACCAAAGATAATAGTGACTCAGGATCGTTTTTCCCCAAGAAGATGATGCTTTTAAATATCCATTCTACTAGAGATAATAGTGGCTTGGGAGCATTTTGCCACTAGAAAGTGTTTCAATCCATTCCACCAGATTAAAAATAATGGAGCCCCTACTCATTTGAATGAAAATATAATAGTATAACCAATGGATAAGACATTAATGACTTAAAGTGTAAGAGTATGCGAGTCAACACCAAGGTGATGTTTTTATATATATCCATTCCATTGAAGATAATAGTGGATCGGGAGCATTTTACCCTAAGAAGTTAATGTTTTCATATCCATTCCATCGAATGATAATAGTAGCTTAGGTGTGTTTTTCCTAAGGAGGTGCTTCAGACTGTTCCACTAGTTTAAGAATAATGGGGTTCTTGAACTCAATGTATATAAAAGAATGAAAATGGTTATATGTATTAAATAGGCCTGGATCAATATTTATCTTATAAGATGTATCATTGGTTTTAATGTGTACTTATCACCTGTGGTGAATGCATGTGTTATCTATATCTTTGATTAGATAGTATTGTTACCTTACTCAGTACGTAGCATACTGACTATCCTTTTTGTGGGTGTTGCTCATTCCCACGAGCAAAAGACCCTGATTCTTGTGTGCAGGTCTCAGAAGATCATCTAGATAATTATGTTACTTAAAATGTGATATCTTGGGATGAATGACCTTTTATCTGTACTGGTGTTTAGATGAAGAGTAATGTTATCTTATAGTTGTATTTACCTAGATACCTTTTGGAATCTTGATCCATGGTATCCCTTATTTTATATTTTAGTTGTTTTAATTCGGAGTTAAGCTCCAAACTCATATTATATTATAAATGTATTTTCCGCTTCTAATTTTCTTGTGTTACTATAAATGATTTTAGCCTTGTGATTGATGTAAAGATGGCTAAACAAACCGGACTTATGTCAATTATGGTAGTAAAGCCCAATATTTTACTCATATACTTTCGTGGTAAAACGAAATTTTTCAGTAGTAACAATCGGGGTGCTACAATGTGTTGTTGGGAGGGGTGAGTTGCAGTCAAGAAGGATGAAGATAAGGTAAAGGGATTGTCTGTTGTATGTGTAGCAAGGGGTGGGGATTGATATAAATGGCCAAGGGAGGTGCTTTGACGTAAATTGCCAGTGGTGGGGGTAATGTGCAACATTTTTGGTCTAAGCCAAAAGGGGGTGGAACGGAGGGAATAAACGATGGTGTGGTGGTGGTTTTGGCAAGAGTTGTCGAAGGTGGGGGTGAGGGAGTAGTGGAAGAGGATGGAGCTAGGGGAATGTGATCAGTGGTGGTGTGCATTGTGGAGAAAATTGGTGAAAAAGAATGGGAAACAGTGGTGATCTACAAGGCTTTTCTCTAGCTTGAGGGGGCTCGAGAGGAAAGAGAAGAACACATGCTTCACTTGGGGTTGATGCATGACACAAAATGGAATGGGGAGGAGGGTTTAAATAGGATGGTGGCATGAAGAGGAGAATAAAGCAAAACATGGAGAAGAGGGAGGTATGACGTGAAGGGTAAAGTAGAGCAAAACATGGGGAGGGAAACATACAGGAGAGGGAGGTATGGTGTGAAGGGTAAAGTAGATCAAAACATGGAGAAGGAGACATGGAGGAGGGGGAGGCATGGTGTAGGAGTATGTTTTGAAGGGTCTCATCAAGAAAAACAAAGGAGTAGGGCTATGTATGGTCAGAATCTAATATAGGGTAAGGGTAATTATTTGTAAAGATTAACCGGGGTTAAAACATCCAATTATCAGGAGTAAGGCTACCCGATATCGGTTAGTGTCTAACCTAGAATAAATCTAACAACCTAAATGATATCATATGTTATACTAATTAAATTTATATCTAAAATTAACATACTTAATACAAAACACCCTATCACAACTATTATAACTAATTACACATAATTATTAGTTTATGATTAAGGTATCTAAAAATAAGGTATTATAAGAAACAATATTGAGGGTATTGTCACCACACCTAGTATAAGTATGCACCATGATCCCGCTCACATTAAATACTAAGGCTAATTACAATACTAAAACATACCGCACCTAGTGTTATTAAAAGAATTTATTATTATCTTAAGCTAAAAGGAAATATCATTGTGTAATAAAGTCAACAAAATTAATTGAATGTAAAATAGAAATAAAATTTTTAATACAACCAAAATCTATAAAGTAGTCATTAGCAATAAATAGTAATCCAAAAATCACCACTCTCATTCTTTCCCACCATGCATGCCATGTACACCTTGAATATGTTCAATATGCACTAGGTTATCTAATCACGGTGTACATCATAGATCATTGAAACCTTATTTAAAATATGTAACAAGTTAGCTAAGAGAATAACTAAATAACATGCAAGTACAATGTAATATAATATAGAAGTATACACACACACACACACACACAGAATCATATAAGAAAACCAAATGGGAATAGATAAAACATTTAATTATTAATCTTTACTTTAGGAAACCAAAACCTATTATTATTAAAGTGGATAAACCAACTAGGGGTATCACCTATAAAATCAAAGTCCGAAGACCTACTACCAACCACGGGAAGAGTATAAATCACACACGGGTCATCTTAGTGGACATATTTTAAATGGGATAACAAAAGCCCGAAGATATACCACCAACCATGGGAGGATCAAAAATCATACATGGGTTATTCCTATAGACATAGCCCAAAGGGGATAACAAAATTCCGAAGACACAACACCTCCATCATTATGTCATTAAATGTGCATACCTCCTAATATGATTTGGAGAAACATATAGAGTAGACAAGAAGCCTTAACCACAGATAATTAGAAAATAAATACATATCCATAATAGAAAAGGAAAGGATATTATCAACCCCCAACTTCAAGAGATCAAACCTAAAGGACCCAAAACCCACATGTTCAACTTTAATTATTAGTGTTTTATTAAGTTGATCACATAATGCACATAAATAATTGTTCTTCATTAACTATTTTTATTTTATTAGCCACTCTCTACGCATAGAAACATTTTTGAAAAGGAAACTCTCCAGAAAGGTAACTTTCCAAAAAAAGAAAGTTCCAACTAGAATAACCAAATCCAATTCACATGTTTAATCAAAATGTCAAAACCATGTGTATATAAAAAGATCAAGCTTGATCAACCTTGGTAAAAAATTAATACTTAGTGTTAACATAACCACTATAACTAAAGCATTGGTTAAAGCACGACAAAAAATCAATTCAATAAGTCATGCAGATTTTTCAAATTTGACCGATCCTTATACAATAACCCATTTTTTTAATACATATCTACTACTACTACTACTATTAGAAGAATAAGAAGAAGAAGATATCTTGGATGTGGTTGACAATTTTAATGAATCAATTGAAGGTTTGCCTCCTAGGCTTTAGTATGGTCTTATATGCATTTTTAGGAGAGAAATATATAAAAAAAATACACAAATAAGATATCATCGATATTGATTGATGTTTTTTTAATAAAATTTATTTAGATATTGAAAACATCAAAAGATAAAAGTTGTATATTGAAATTATATTTCCAACACAAAAAGAATCATTTAATTTTGATACTGGATGAAAATGTTATGTTCAAATTACTAAATGTTGATATGTTTATCTATGAATTTGGATAAATAAAATAAATAAAAATTATTCACATAATGTCATTTAAGATAATTAGTAGATACTAATTATAAATACTAAGGAATAAATGAAAAGATAAAATTTTATTATATATAACCACAAAATTTTGTCTCTCTTTAAAATATTTTAACTGACTAAAAAAATAATTTAAGATTGGATTATACGAATATGTAAATTAACTTCCAAATCAACAAATTAATTTCACTAACTAATTAATTAAAGAATATTATTTTAAATAAAAATAACATAGCACACCCCATATCACTCATAAGGTAGTGTAACACTCTATAATTTACTACTTAAAAATTTTTTTTTGTGGAAATGTTAATTATAGAAGATAACATGTGTTACTGCCACACTTAGTATAAGTATGATATTGTCTACCATTCTTATACTAAGTGTTAAGGCTAAACCATTAATATACATAAATAACATTTACAATTTAAGAACAAAATAGGGATTTCATTATAAATATAGATAAATACAAAAGAGTTAGGCAAATCCATTATAATAAGATAAAAGGAGAAATAGTAAGGAACTTAAGAGTCCAAGAAATATTAGAATCAAAAGATGTAAGGGTGAGCACCAGATAGTCCTAACTCTCAACCCTCTACTAGGAGACATCAAGCTAAACCCTAAAATATTCTTGCAGGGTGCACGTTGGCCATTGAGTAATCATAAATGGCATTGAGTAAGTCATTACACAAAACTAACATGCAAGGCCACATGGGGCACATGTATATAAGAATATAGTATAGATACCGCCGAGGAAAATATGCAATCATAAAATGGCCACACACAATATAATCAAAGAAACCCAAATACTAAGGTAGGGTACTAAGGCAACTACCGAAACAATAATCCATATCAATTCCAATTCCACAGTAGGGAGCTAAGGCAACTACTAAAATAGTAATCCATAATAACCCATTAATATTCGCACATAATAACTATTTCCATTTTAGTTACTCTAGGGAGATACCATAATAATCCGGAGATATAAAAGTACACTAGTCATATCGGTTCATATGGTAACACGGTATCCTCCAACTATCCAAACTAGAGGCCTAGCAACACTCTAGTCATATTAATGCACAAGGCAACACAACATCCTCCTCACGTAGGACACTTAATCCTTAAGTATTGATACCATCTATAAGGCATGTAGGTCACCTATAGAGTAGACTAGGGCCTTATTGGAGCACAAAAACACACCAATGAACCCAAACTCAAGGTCTTCCACTTTAAGTATTAGTATTTTATAAGGTGACCATAGAAAACATATACTGCATAATTATTCCCATTTCCATAATTATCTATTTTCTTTTTTATTTTCAATTATTAAGGTCATCGATGAATGTCTAAGTCAAATTCATCATTAAGGTAGACCTATCAAAATTATGAGGACAACCTAATATATAATTATTCATAAATGATATGTTAGGTCAAAGTTTACAAAAATTCCCTTAAAACCCTAATTTCGTCATTTGATTCTTTTTCATACCAAACATTATTATTACGATAATTTTTTCATGAAAAGGCTAAAAGAGCACAATTCACATTATTTTAGCACGTAGGTAATCTTTCAACTTAGCGATTGATTATATTTTTCACTTTTCATGCATTTAGTAAGTTGTGCCCACAAACCCTAATCATGCATTCTTCATGTATTCCATTTTCCATGCAGCATATATGTGCATATTTATAGCATATTATGGTAATTAATAGAGCAATTAACATCTTGATGCATGTGAGGAGACAATCCTAACCCTTGATTATGTGAATAGAAATTATTATATTATAACTCTAATTATATGTGCATGCTTTTATAATATCAACCCTAAATACAATGCAATGACTTTCATGAAACACTTATCATAAAAATTACATCATAACGTAACAAGGTTAAAAATCCTATCAAAACCCTAGGTATGCATATATTAATCATTCAACAAATTACATATGTGTGCATGATATGTTGAATACTTGCTAATTATTTAATATTATACTTTCATGTTTCACCCCTATTCATCACATTTTCGTACATATTGTAAACTTTTGGTGTGATACACATACATATCACCTTTCAAAACTCATGCATAAATCATATCTTAACACATAATGACTTTTATGTGTCGCTACATGATTTTACAACTTTGGAGAAGAGTATGGTTTACCTCTTATCCAAGTAAAGAATTAAATCAAGATTCACTAAATCTTAGTATCCATTTAACTTCTTCAAAACCCTTACATCAACATGCATATATATTAGCATGTAATATAATACAATATGAACAAAAATAAATTAAAATTTAATATAAAAAAAGGGTTTAGAAAAATAACCAAGAAAAGGTACACACACAAGGTAATAAATGCTAAGCCACAAAGAGAAGAAGAGAAACGATAAAGGGAACCAAGGAAAAGGGTGACCTTTGGAAAAAAGGGCCAAAGAGTGGAGGTGAGGTACTGTGGAAATTACAAAATATAGGGGAAAATGTGTAGAAACTTTTGTTGGTGGTAGAGGGTAATGTGCAACAGTTTTAGCTGAAGCTAAAGAGGGTGCAACGTAGGGGAGTGTTGGAGCTAGGCTACGGTTGATTTTACTACAGCAGGGGGGAACGATAAGAATAACCAAAGGAGAGGCGGTGGCTTAGGTGGATGTTGTAGTATGTATGTGGGATGTTGTGGTGACTTTTTCCAAATGAAGGGATAGGGAACACTTGCTTGTGCTTGTGAATGGGGGTGGTGAACGGCTTAGGTTGTTGGTGCACAAGAGAAGAGAAAAAGTGGAGGGTTGTGGTGAGTTTGGAGATGGAGAGGAGGATGGAGAGAAGGAGGGAGATGTTTCATTTGGTGGTGGTGAGTGTTGATAGAAAATATAAAGGGAGGAAGGGAGTGTTGAGGCATTTAATGTGTTGTATGGATGAGTGTATATATACATATATAGGTGTAAGTTACACGAAGAGAAGGGGAAGGGAAATTGTGATAGGGTAAAAAATTCAAAGGAGACCCTTATGCGAAGGAGGAGGAGGAAGAGGAGGAGGGAAAAGATGGAGGTAGGAAGTAAAGGGATGGTATGGTATGGCAATCCTGCCTCATGAAGGAGAAGAGGAAAAAGAAAGAAAAGTGAAGGCTTGCAAGTGAAAGAAAAAATAAAGAAAAGGGGAAGGAGAAAAGGAGAAAGAAATTGTGTAGGTTTGAAATTAGATTTAGGTTAGAGTATAACTAAGATTAAATTTTGAATGACCCAATTTCTAATGAATTTTAACCTAATGTGATATATATCTAATATTTTATGATAATACGCATATTAATAGCGCATTTAGTACAAAACCTCATAAAATAACTATCATAATCAATTACACATAATTATGAGTTTATAATTAAGGTTTCTAAAAATGAGGTATTACAGGTAGGAACTTTATTATTTTAATAATTTACTCTCTTTTTCCCCCGAAAAATAGTTTATTTATGAAATTCTTGTATTGACCTTTTACTATTCTATGCAAAATAAGTGTTTAAAGATTCTTTTTAAATTGTATAAAAAGTACAACCACTAAAATAATAATTTTTAAAATATCTTTAATATATTGTAACATGAAAATAACTATTTTATAATAACAGTAACATTCGAGTTACCAAAAATATTTTTAAAATAGTAGTTTTTTCTTAAAACTTCTAAAATTGAAAAGAGAGTTTCTCCATAAGATTAAAATGAATAAAGTAGTATAAATATAATAAATTTTAATTCCAAATATGAGGTATTACATCCTCATAAAAAATTAAAATAATGATCACCGAAAGAATAAATTAAAAGATTTAAAATAATGGGATATTATATGTAGTGGTGAAGATATTACCTTATAGGAAGAGAAAGCACACAACATTTAATGTTAAGATGGATAAATAAAAATGAGATGTGATATGTGAATGCAAGAATTTTGAGTTTATAGGAATTATGTTCACTACGTGTATTCCATGAGGAGGAGCTAGATTTTGTAATTGAGAAGTACATTCTAGATCAGTGGAGGAAGGATTTTCCTAGGGAACATCTCAAGGTCCCTATTCCTTATTATTCATCATTGGAGAAGAAACCAAGTGAAATGAAGAGGTATGATACAATGCAAAGTACTTTTGAGCATATTTGTACACTGACGATGATAAATGAGGCTTTGTGTGATGAGGTGATGACTTCTACTTGTAGCTTGAGTTTGAAGGCTAAGTATGTAACACCCCCAAATTTCACTCCTGAAAAATTTCGTTTAAGACAAAGGTTTTAGCAGAAGCGAAAGAATTAAAACCATAAACTTGGGGGTATTACCGCCACACTTAGTACCAGACCGGTTCACTCCTACCGTTCTGATACTAAGTGCTAAGGCTAAACCAAACAATCATTAATTAAGAGTCATAAAAACATAGGTCCATAATTAACATAGACCATTCATGAAAACCACGAGTCAACAACAGTTAAAATATCATTTAGGAATACAACTTAGAGTACGGTTTCAAAGCGAGGAGCGTGGTACAAAATATAGCAAATAAAATAGAATCCCAAGGGACCAATCTCCGGATCGCCTACTCACTCAAGCCAAGCCTTCCACCCCACAATTGTAACCGATCAAACCTGCATAGGAGGTTTGCTCCCCACCATTGGTGGATCATCACAGGACCCAATCAATCAGTGTAGTATCAGTACGGGTCCCATACTGAGTAAGGGCGCTGGTGCGCTAAGGCCAAGCATACAATCATACCACATAGCACACATAGCATGCAAGACCCACATTCAACACATAAATAACATACGATGACATGCATGAATAGATCTAATCACTTTCTGATGTCTTATTCTGTATTCTCATAAATGAAATAAGTCCATTTCACACATTCTTCAATAATCCATGTGAGCACGGGGACCCCACTATTATAGCTGGTGGACCGGAAATAAAAACACAGGGCAGAACGCCTCTGACCACTATTCTAACCGGTAGACCGGACTGGCCCCGCCTCAACATGGTGTTCCACTGTAAGTACGTAGTATTTTTCCCATGGTTTAACTTATTTACTTTGGGTCTATCGAACCGAGGCCCCCACTATTATAGCCGGTGGACTGGAATAAACGCACAGGGCAAAACGCCTCTGACCACTATTATAGCCGGTGGACCGGCACGAAACGCACAGGGCAGAACGCCTCTGACCACTATTATAGCCGGTGGACTGGAACGAAACGCACAGGACAGAACGCCTCTGACCACTATTATCGCCGGTGGACCAGAACGAAACGCACAGGGCAGAACGCCTCTGACCACTATTATAGCCGGTGGACCGGAACGAAACGCACAGGCTCGGCTCAACAGTCTTTCGCTTTACGTTATTAGTGTCTTATTCGTGTCTTATTGAATCACACATCACCCTTAACATGCATGCCAATAACATACTACTATTTGCATCTCAAGCGGGCCCGCCTCATATGTTGAGACACTTACCCTTTTCTCACACCCAACATCCATCCCCCGTAGACTAGGGCATAGTGACATATAGTAAGGCACGATCTCCAAGAATATAGACTACCCCGACACATATGATATCGACTCCGTATGTCCTCATCCCTCTAGGGTTCCTCCTCGGAGAACCTAGTCGGACCTATGTGGCCCAACTCTTTCTTACTTACCCAGGCGTTACTTTGTTCTCTATCTCGCGCCTCATATTTATTATGAAACTCCCCAAATGTATTACCTTATTTCCCAAGTTCACGTGTGACCGACAAAACCCTAATTGGCCACCCAAACCCTAGCACTTTACTTCCTCAATAAGTAATCTCCCTCTTTCACCCCAAATCTCTCCTCTCCTTTAGAAAACCCATACTCCCCCTTTATATCAGTGAACTCTCACTCTCAACCCCACACTCCATCCTTCCTTGATCATTTTTACCCTTGTACCCCTCAGTTTCCTCATTTTCTCCAAAAACCCTAATTGGGTCCCTTAGACACCCTTACATCGATCCACGTAAAATTTTGCACCCGAGTCCCCAATGGACCCGTAACTTTGACATTATCTTACTTACTTCCTAAATCAACTTTCCTCACGTAAGATTCATTCCCATGCATAATTTAAACGCTCCATACAGACTCTCCAACACCCACTCACACACAAAACCCTAATAAGGCCTCTTATACACCAACTTATGTGCTATTGTTCATACTAAGTCTCCAATCCTTCCAAGACTCTCCCAAGCTCTTGCTTACAACCCAAATCAACTTTTCCCACGTAAGGATTACGCTCATGCAAGGTCTAAGCCCCCCATGCAAACTTTCCAACATCCACTTCTCCGTTTTTCTTTTGTTATCATTTTATGCTACCCAAAACCCTAGCATGCATGTCCTAGAGGGCCATAACAAGTCACATAATCAACATCAACAACAAACATGGAACATGGCATACATGTATAACATAAGGCACACGCCACATACCTCATGATCCACGCTGCGCTACACAAAACAGGTTATTCATAGCACATGCATAATACACATCAACATGACATGCTCATCATTCATCAACACATTACAACACCCATAACGTAAGGCCATAGCTTCGTCCTTACCTAAGGCGACGCCGGGCTTGGAGCACGCTCCTCTAACTCCTTAGGGATTTGGTCGGGGTTACCTATAAAAGGAGAAAATGCTAAGTATTAGTTTCCCTTATAATTACTATCAATCCTCATTCTAGTTTAAGGTTAGGGTTTTTATTACTAAAAAGGGTTTTATACAAAAACTAGGGTTTTTACCTTAGAATTAGTACACTAGATATTAGTAGTCAAAATATGTTTATTTTTAATACCTATTGTTACACTTATATTATTAGACCCATTAGCTCTATTCTTATAATAATAATGTTCATGCTAACTATAGAAAAATAGTGATAATAATAATAATAAAACTAGTAATAACGATAATAATAATAATACTCCTAGTAGTAATGATAATAACAATAATACAACCAAGTAAGGTTTAGCAACCACAACAATAACCGTAGTAAGGATAATAGAAGTAATAATAGTAATATTATTAATAATGTTAATACCAATAATTATAAAAATAAGACCAAAGTTAAGTATAATACAAGTTAGGGTTTAAAAGGGATGTTAGTATTAGTTGGAAGATAAGAACATTAATAATGAAGACAATAATAATGGTAATAATGATGATGATGATAATAATAATAATAATAATAATAATAATAATAATAATAATAATAATAATAATAATAATAATCATAATCATAATAATAATAATAATAATAATAATAAGTATATTAGTGTTAATATTAGTAGAAAATAGTAGCAGCTATATAAAAAGGGGGTTAGGGTTTGGATGGGTGGAGAACCACCTAGGGTCGGTGGTGGTCCGGCGGCGGCGCGTGGCGGCGACGGCGGCGGCGGTGGAGGAGGAGAAGAGGGGGAAAGATGGAGGTGGCGGTTAGATGGGAGGGAAAAAGGAGGAGTTTGAGGTGGGGAAAGAAAGAGCAGGTGGAGGGGAGTGGAGTGAGGGTGGTGGCATGAGCAGGGAGGCGGCGCGCGGTGGTGGACGCGGCGGCCGAAGGAGGAGGAAGGTGGTGGAGGCCGGTGGAGAAGGAAGAAGGGGGTAAAGAGGGTATGGGCAGGTAGGGGAGGACCTGCTGGTCACTTTGGGAGGTGGAGCGGGGGTTAATTACGGCGGAGGTGGCGGCAAAGGGCAGCGCAAGGTGGCGGTGGCGTTTTTCGGGGTGGCACCTTCGCACGATTGTGGTGGCTCGTGCGGGGTAGGAACGGAGGCAACGACGGTTTGGTTGCGTGGAGGGTGGTGCAAGGGTTGGTTCTGGGGGGTTTGGATCGTTGGCGTTAGGCAGCGGCGGCGGACGGCTTGTCTAACGGGGCGGCGGCAAGAATAGAGGGTTTCTGGGTTTCGAAATCAAAACCCAGATTAAGGAGGCTCTTTAGGTATTTATAGGCCAATTGAGGTGGGCAATGACAAGGGGAAGAAGACAAGCGGTGGCAGGTACCAGGCATGCCGCCCGGTGGCGGCAGTTGAGGCGGTTCTGCCATGGCAGGGACGTCGGGGTCGAGGGAAGAGGAAAAAGGAAAGGGGAAGGTCGCTCGGGAGAGGGGAAAAGGCCGGTTGGGGTCGAATTGGTGTAAGAAAACGACGGGAGAGGGAAAGTCAGTGTGGTCGGCCGTTGCAGGCGGCTGCCGGCAGGTGCAGCGGTTGCAGGTCGGGGTACGGTCACGCAGGAGGAAGAAGAAAAAGGAAAGGGGTGGACCGGCGGTCCAGGGAAGAAGAAAGGAGAGGGAGAACCGGCCGGTTGGCAACGGTTACTTCCTGCTAATTGAAACGCGGAGTTTAAGAGGATATCGGGACAAAACTTTGCGTCGCGCCTGGCAATGCGGGCTGGGCGCGCTGGGCCACGGGGGAAGGAGAAGGGAGGGAAAAAGGAAAGCTGGGCCGGGCGAGGCCCAGCCGACGGGTAAGAAGAAAGGAAAAAGAAAAGGAAGAAAAGGAAAAGGAAGAAAAAGGGAAATGGGTTTTTTTTTTTTTGGGTTTTGGACTTTGCATAAATTATTTAGAATATTTTTGGGTTATTGAATAAAAATATTTAGAAAATAATAATTAATTCCTTTTTGGCTTAATTTAGGTTATTTTAGATAAATTTCCTTAACTTCCATGTTAATTAGGAAAATATCCTAATTTTTTTCCAATTAAATTCTTTATTATTTTCCTCTTAATATACCTTAATTAACTCTCTACATCTTAATAAATGAGTTTATATAATTAATTTTCCTAATAATTCCTTATTTGGCCATAATTTCCGAAATTAGGATTTTGGGATATTACAAAGGAAATCACCGGAGATAGTCACAGATTAATGTTACGAAGCTTGAATAACATTGGCAAGGTATATGATGGGTGAGTGGTTCCAAATGTCAAAGTTGTCAGTTCGAAGTAGATGGCGACAACACTAAGTCTAATCTTGTGAAGGATCTTATTGATAATAAGGGTAGGGGAAGACCATTGGTGAAGAGGAAAGGTTATCATAATGAACAATCTCATGAAAAAAAAAGAACTAAGAAAATAGATTAAAAGAAACAACTAAGAATTCTGATGTTCCTAATGCATGGATTTGGAATTCTCCATGGAATCCAAATGTATACAGCAGTAAACTTGCCAATCTTTATATCAACTATTAATATATATATTACATCATTTTTATTTTATTTAGATTATACAACTTATTTCTTTTTTATTTTTACAGTTTAACCAACCTCATGCTATGGCTCCTTTAATAATTAATCCCTCGTTCTAAGTTATGCATGTGAGGAAGTGAAAATCTATTTTCAAGTTCACTAGGTCCACAACTTTATGCTCACATGGTGCTTTTTGTATATCTAGGATCAATTTATAGCATATCAACAAGTAAGTAAGAGTAGATCCTCTTTACCAAGTTACCTAGTAAGGGCTCCATAATGTGGAAGGGTTAATTTAGTGGGTAATCTGCTATAGGATGTCGTTTCCTTTTTTTTAGCTGATGTAGGATGATGGTTTTAATATGCAAGTGTCGTTATGCAAATGAGATGCAGTGTTTAGACTCACATAATACAACAAGCACTAGGGTATTTTGGTAGGCCAACGAAACAAAAATTGTAATATATGACAATTAAGTCTAGAAATATATTTTGACTTCACTGAGAGATTAGAGCAAAACTTTTTTATGGACACTTCCCTCTGTCAAGATTGGTAGAGCATTTTTGTTTTCTAAATTGATACAAGTGTATTGGGCTTGCTTTAGTTTGATTAATTCAAATCCATTCTTAATTATAAGAAGAAGAAAAGAAAAAAGAAAAAGGAAAAAGAGGGATGGAGAGTGTATTTGTTGTACCGACAACATTTTGAATAAATGTTAATACTCTTTGAACAGATCTTTATTATATCCTATGCGGGATTTGAACCCAAATCTAATTAATTGCACGTTGCTCTATTTGTTGAGCTAATAGGCTTGTTAAATGACTTGTTAATAAAACATGCAATTGCACATGGAACAACATGGATATAGAATTCTTAACATTGGGCATCTATGTCCGATTCATTTGCTTTCAGATGTCCACAAATGAATTTTAGTCCTGAGTGAAGCAGGAAATGAAGAGATTTCAATGTGTTCCAACTATTGTTACCTGGATCCATAAAAATCAACATAACCGAATGTCCTATTTTGTTACATGCTAGTATCAGTATGCAAGATCCCACATGGTTCTTCATTGCTTTCACAATTTGTACAATTTAGATAAATCAAACACCATAATCCATGTAAATGGCAAAGAGGTATACATATATATGGTAAAAATTAAATAAAGCACCAGTTGGGTGGTAGAAAATGTATATAAAAAAAGCTGAAAGGAGAGAAATCTTTTAGCAGGGTCGAAACTAACTTTAAGGTTGGTTTGTATTTTGTAAACATCATCTCTCTAATTATAAGAGAAGCAACAAGTTCACTTAATAAAATTAAAAAAAAAAATCATAAAAGCACAATCATTCATCAATAACTGCAGATACCAATTTCTATGGACACCATAACAACAACAAATTGGCTTTGAAATAGCAATCTGATGGAGTTCAAACTTCGAAATGACGGAAAATTATAGAATGAACCAAGCATATCTCCGAAAAAAAATCATATGGAATAACCTCAGCTAAGTATAACAATGTAAGTAAAACCTATAATTAACATAAAGTTCAAGGAATGTTGGATAATTGAAATACAACTTACCTATGGCATTCTCAGTTCCCGAGTTTGAGCTCCGATGGAATGAAGAATAAACTAATGACATAGATGAGAGTGGATGGGTGGCGATACCGGAGGAACCAAAGGAGGTTCATCGAAAAAAAATAAGAACAAAAAATAGGGAAAGAAACAGTCTTCTTATGAGCATTACAAAACTTATGAAAACCTACGAAAAGCTGCCTCGGGTTGCGGTGAATTAGCAGATTTATCTCTATTTATTAAGTTTGGATATAAAAATAAAAAGCTCATCAGAATTTTTTTTACTTTATTTTTTATTTTTATTAATCTCAAATCTAAAAGGTTATTAGGAATGAGATAAAACACCAATAAAGTTAAATTGATTTTATTCGAATAATGTTTTAGAACATCCTTTTGTGATTCTTATCTTTATTTTCTTCATTTAGATTATTTTTTAACATGTAACCTCAATCCTATCCACCTCGGACTACATGATTCCAAAGACACCCTCTTAGTTCCGTCCAAAGAACTTAAAACAAGACCGGTCTTCGACCAGGGAACGAACACAATCCAGTTAGTAATTGAACTGGTTATGCATGGGAACTGGGGAGACAACCCGTCGCCGTCAGAACCTCCCAGTTTTCATGTAAAGTTGGAAACCGGTCAAATATTAAAAACCCCACAGCTCTATTGAATGAAAACTTAAGTTTGAACTCTGGCATCCAGCTTACCCGTGTCCTGTAACGTTGCTCTTCGCAGGAGTCGTTGCAGATCCGAAAGATTTATTCTTGCCTTCGCCCTCTACCACGGGTATAGAAAGTTAGAAAATTGTAAGAGCAACGTAGAAGGAAAATGGATACCCGAGGTTCTTGTTGTCCTTTTATAATGACTATTGTAGAGACAGAAATTCAAAGAGGTGGGACTTGTAAACCAGAAGCAGTATTGCATGGGACGGGATACGAAAATGGAGGCAGGAAGAACAAAGAAACAAATATGTTAGAAAGTTGCAAAAGTAAAAATAAAAAATTACACCTTAAATTATAATTTTATATTAAAAATAAGTTAATCTCTAATGTTTATAACAAGAAATAGTTTGATTAAATAATAATTAAAATACAAATTAAAAAACTAAAAGGACCCGACAAATTAAGTGCATTAGAAGCATAAAATTCGACCCCAGCCCAACACTTAAAAAAAAAAAAAAACTTACTTTTCCTTTCTCTCTCTCTCTTGTCGATTTCCATTCTCTCTTCTCGTTAACTTGTAACCCCCCCCCCCCTGTCTTTGTAATCTTCCCCAATCCTCCCTTCTCTGCAACTTGTACCACGACGTCGGATAAAGGCAAGAGAAGGAACAATAGCTTGAAGACTGAACTGTTAGATGTATAGTATAGAAATGGTATTAACAATAAATAAATTATCATTAATAAATAATAATAATAACAATAATAATAATAATATAATTGATGTATAATTGATGTACCTTAATTGTCGAGGCAATAATAGAACCAGAACTTGAAGATTGAAATTAATTTTATTTAAGCCCACCGAATTTACGATGTATCCTTAAGACGAATTTGTTCCCTGATATATATGATGTTCAAAGTTGTGAACAATCATCTTTTAGAATAGAAGGGATTTTTGTTCTTTTTGAAAGGAGTACTCCAAATATAATAAAACTCCAGCGAACTCAATGTTATGTTAGTACTTAATTAAGAATATTGAAATAAAAGAGTAGAGAGATTGAGAAATAAATAAAACTAAAATTTTCTGAATTTTTTTGGATATACAGTGGGGCTATTTACACTAAAAGATATATAATCAAATAGGGCAATTTTAAATGTGAAATAGGATAACAATAAAATTGCCCTATTATAGATGATCTAATAGAGCAATTGAATTTTTTCTTAATTGATTTTAACAAATAGTGCAAAATAAAACATCTCCTATTAGATCCAATCTAACAGGGCAATGAAAAAAATTCTGTTATTTGATCATAATAAATAGTACAATAATAAAATCCCCCCTTTATTCTTAAAAAATAGGGCAATGAAATTTTTTTCCCTATTTGATACTATTTAGTAGGGCAATATATTAAAATACCCCTATTTTATTCTATCTAACATGGAGTTAAATAATATTTGCCTTTATTATTACTAAGAATAATTATTTTTGAACATTATTATTTGTTAATATTAAAAAATATTATTACAAATTATTGGTAATTATGATTAATATTAATCTTATTCATATTTATATTTTATTTCTCATTATTAATTATTTTTCACATTTATTTACAATTATTATATTTATTAGAAATTTTATTATGAATTATTACTAATAATTATAATTACTTATTTTATAATACCCCGTATTTTTAATTTTAATTTTATAAAGCTTAATTATTTTATTAGCATAATTTAATATAAATATTTAACTATTTTAATTTTGATTTATTTTATGGATTTATCGACGAATTCGACTTAATATTTGAATTTAATTAATCGTTGTCGTTGTGGATCATTCTAGATAAATTCGTTCACGATTATGATTTTATTATATTCATATAATTTTGATTTTCGGTTAAAAATATGTATTTCCATTCTTTCTCATATTTTGATTTTTTATATTTTAGATTCGTTTTCGATTATAACTTCGTCATATGATTACGACTTTGTTTTGGAGTTACATTTCGTTAACGAAATATATATATTATTTAAATTATAAAATTTCTATTTAAAATAATTAAATTTGTTTTAATAATTTTATCTGTAGAAAATATATCCAACCTTTAATTTATTCGTTTCCAAATTCGTTAAGATCTTCGGAAATTTTTATATAAAAAATTTTGGAGCTTATTTATGAATTTATTTTCAAAATTAATTTTTTTCCATTTTACCATTTTTAGTTTGCGGAAAACCGATTTCGGAAATTATTGAAATTAATCTCGGTTTATTAGAATTGGATTTAAATATTTTCTTATATACTTTTAAATATTATTTCGAGGTCTTATAATGCATTTTCGTAAATTATATAGACTTTTACATTCGTTGGTAAATTCTTCCAAAAATACTTCCAAAATTCTTTATATAGGCCTTATATCAATTTTAAGCTTTCATATCCTTTTAAAATGAGTTTTCTTTAAATAAATTGTAGATAAAATTTTCCAACAATATTTTTAGATATTTAGTATTTATTATATAGGTGTATTTGCAAAAAAAAAATCTCGACTGGTTTCCCCAACTCTCTCTTCCTTTTCCTTTTCTCTATTCCTCTCTCCCTTCTCTTTTCTGTGTGTGCCGCTCCCTACGTCGGAGCTCCAACCCAGCCTCAGCTCCTCCCTGCTCCTCCACTCCAGTCGACCACCAGCCACCACGGGCAACACAGCTAGCAACCACAGCAAGCAGCAGTCGCAGCAACAGCCAAAACAACACTTGCAATAGCAGTAGCTGTGTGCAGTGGCGGACAGCGCAGGTTGCGCCGTCAGTCGGCCACTACGAGCCTAGCCGGTCACCAGCAAGTTGTCCTCAACTTCCGGCGCATCTTCTCCGGTCTTCATCTACTTCGATTTGTATTAGTTTCGTTTGGTATTAAATTTCTGAAAACTCTAACATTTGATTTGATTAATTTAGTATGAATTAGCTTATGAAAAACTAAATTGATTATTTGATTATGTATATGTATGTTGTATGATTGATTTAGAGTAGTTAATTGTAGTATATTTGGTTGATTTGTGAAAATCGGATTATGACCGAATATTTCGTATTCGTCCGATTAAGCTGTTGCTTTGGAAAGATTATGAATTACTATTGCTTCATTACCGCCATGACGCCAAATACAGTGTTGCAGTATTTAACTACGACAACCACTGTTATCACTACCATGAAACCCCCGCCCCACCCCACTCAATACTAGTCCCATTGATATCAAGGAAGATAACTTTTTCCTTGACTTTCAAATCGACGTGCTCACATTTAGTTATATAGTTCGAAAAAATGTTCTCAACGTAAAGTCGCTTATTTTTAGATAATCATATAATGTTAGATAGATTATGCACCCCAAAAATAATATTTTAGATAATTAAAACTGTTTTCTAGCAAATTAATCTCTCATATATTTAGATATGGTTGTACATCTGTTGTGGTTGGTGAAAGAAAATCTTATTTGGGTCCCAATGATATTAAAAAATAAATAAAAATTGAAAGCAAAGCTGTAGACATGGTGCTTTGGTGATGCATACTATAGTAAAAAAAAATTGCCCTCCTTTCATCCAGCTTTGTCACTTTAGCTCGCGGTGGATGCGTAGTAGGAAAGTAATCAACTGTGTTATTCCTGACTATGTCTCAAATAAAAGCTGAGATACAGCAGCTTCGCGCCCGTGAGCTTGAGATGAAAGCTTATAGGAGTAGTTGCGAGCTAATGCTCAAAAGAAAGAGGAAGAAGCTTTAGAAAGAGAGGATAAGATTCGTGTTGAATTCAAAGCAGAAATGGCAAAGGTTCGGGATTTCATGAATCATTTTTTATCTTAAGGTTAGTCTAAATTTTTTTTAAGTTATGTTCATTTTTTATGTATTAAAATTTAATTAAATAATGAGTATTTATATTTATAAATACATTCCAAAAGTTCCAAATATATTTCCACAGGCTTTGATGTTCCCAACAATAGTTAATATTGCTTGAAGATTCATAAATGTTCATATCTTTCATTTAATTTCATTAGGTATTATTACTTCTGAGCTCATTGTTTGTAATTTTTTTTAACACAAAGAGTATTGTGTGTTATGTACCTGATTGACATAACTAATGGGTACATATTTACAGGTATATATGCAATTGCGGTGGAATACATCTAAATAGCATGACTGAAATATTATAGATATCTTTCTATGCCATGTTTATTTGCTTTCATAGGTAGAATAATAATATTTCAATATTATTGTCAATAACGTATTGTTCTTGTTCTCTTTTTTTTTTTGGGTAGTAGGACAACATTCAAGTGAAAATAAGGGTTATGCCAAAGTAAAAGCTGGAACTTATGAAGTTGCTATAGGATTGCGCATCCTTTGATCGATGTAGATTAATTGCAGCTCGTTTTCTTTTAGGATGTCAAACTAGTATCGTAAACAAGGAATTTGCTAAATTATTTTATTTTGTTATAATTCTATAATCAACATTTATAGTTTTACTTTATTTGATTGGATATTATAGATTTCCTTAAAGTTATTCTAACAAACATGACCTTCAAATATAGTCGCGACTCTTCTGGTCCGTCAGAACCAAACGTCGCATACATTCGCTGGAAATAAACTTTAATTTTTCTCTGTGGGCGCCAAAGTCTGTAAATCTATTTCCTTATGTGTGTGAAATCTCAATTTTAAATAAATTAGTGCATTGGTAATAGCTTTTGAAATTTTTCGTAACGTGAACATTCCTGCCAAAAGGCATGGGCCACCATTTTTTTCTTTAATTTCTTTTAGTTTTGCCACGTGAGTTGTTGTCAATTATAAGATGCTTAATTAGTAACATAAATTAATAATTAAAACTAATTAAGCCTTACAAGATAAATGAACAAATTAATTAGTGACAAATACCAATTAAATTCTTTCAAAAACAAATTGAATAATTAGTAACTAATATTGATTAATAGTTCTGACACAAACCTTAATACCAATTAATTGATAATTATTAAATATTACTAATTATATTTTCCAAACAATTGAATATAATATATATTACAATCTACGTCAACAATCCCCCACTATATTGTAATATGACATCAATCTATTAAACATGAACAAATCATGCTTAAAACAAAATCTCTCACATTACTCTACCATAAGGTAATATTATCTTTTTTGGAATGCGTCCATTCCCTATGTGAAAGTTAATATTAACCTTCATTCTATAATCAAACTAATTGATTACAAGTGAAGAAAACTACATCTGGATAAGTAGCTTAAGACTATGAACTTTCCATAGTGAATTTCTATTGAGTTTACTAGCCAATCAGTGGATATGTCAGCCTTGAATGGACAGCCGTCTAGTGTAAGCTAAGACAATAGAAAATACACATATTCCTTCGAGTATAGTCAGTTCTCATGTTTGTGTTCGTTTTGGCCATGAACACCTCCTGGTTCCGTGAGTGCGTTAGAGAATTAAGCCTTCTAAAATTCTCACAGAAGTGGCTCCTTCCTACTCACGTAGGTGATCTCCTAATTATTGTATCATTTAGATACTTTACTTAAATATATTAAGTTATAGGGATCATTAAAAGTATAGCTTAACTTTATCCTCTCTTTGCACTGTTTTATCATAAGAATGGGTAGATGGAAATAGGTTCCTAAGTGCAACACCGAGGCATCTATAGTTCAGTTGTCCCATTGAACCTAGATATTGGGATCTTTAGTAAACTAGGTTCGGTTGCCACCATAGCGACTCTATATATCCATAGGCTTTAGGCCCATCTACTATATTATCCTTTGAACTCGCATAGTTATTTGAGATAATTCCACTAAAAAGCAACCTTATGATGGTTTATTTCTATGATGAATATGTCTAGACTTACCATTATACATCTTACTCCGTTCCCTACCGATTACAGATTGGCTATCACAATGGATACATATTGGTGGTACAGGTTTTTCCCAACATGAGATATCTTCTAGGAAATCTCTAAGCCATTTGGCTTCTTCCCCAGCTTTATCTAAAGCATAAAATTCAAACTCCATTGTTGACCTCGCGATACATGTTTGTTTCGATGATTTCTAAGATATTGCACCACTTCCAAAAGTGAATACATAATTACTAGTAGACTTAGAGTCCCTATAATCCGATATCTAATTCGCATCAGTGTAGCCTTCTACCACTATTGGATATCTCTTATAATGCAATCCAAAGTTCTTGGTGTGCTTTAAATATCCTAAAACTCAAATAATCGCCTTCAAATGTTCCCTACTAAGGTTGTTAGTGTAGCGACTTAGCCTGTTAACCGCATTAGCAATATCTAGCCATGTGCAATTTATAAGATACATGATACTGCCTACTATACGTGAATATTCTAGTTGTAAAATACAACATGTATTTTCCATCAAATAAATATTCACTTCTAATGGTGTCTTAGCTGAGTTAATATTGTACTTTTTAAACCAATCAAGTATTTTTCTCAACATAATGAGATTGAGACAATATTAATCCATCAAATGTTCTAAAAATTTTAATTCCTAACATAACATCTGCAAGACCCATATCTTTCATATCAAAATTCCTAGTGAGCATCTGTTTGTTAGTGTTGATAATATTATTATTACTACCCATTATGAGCATATCATCTACGCATAGGCACACTATAACGTAGCCATTATAAGTATCTTTAACATAAACACATTTTTCCGACTCATTTATTCTGAATACATTTGACAACATTACATTGTTAAGTATCTCATGTCATTGCTTAGATGCCTATTTTAATCTATATAGTGATTTAATAAGCTGACAATCCTTTCTCTCCTGACTGTAAGTAATGAACCCCTCAGGTTGTTCCATATAAATCTCTTCCTCTAGTTCACCTCAAGAATGCTATGTTTACATCCATTTGATGTACTTCCATAACCTTAACAAATGCTATTATCGGTAGTATACATATAGACATAATTCTTATAACTGGTGAATATGTGTCATTTTATAACAAATACATTAGATAATAAAGTCCAAATGATTTAGAAATCCTAGCTCTCTTACTTCATCTAGGTTCATCTAAAGTAACCTCTTTATTTCCATCACCACTAGAATCTCTTAGCCTCTTTTGTGAAACTAAATCACTATTTATTTTGTAGGGAAAAATATTTTCAAAAAATATAGCATCCCTTGATTCTATAATGGTGTTGACATCAATTTCGAGAACCTCTGATTTGTGGACAAGGAAACGATATGCACTACTTTTATGTGCATCACTAATGAATACACAGTTAATGGTTTTTAGTCCTAACTTAACCCTCTTTAGCTTAGTAGCTACTACTTTTTCTAATCACCTCCACACCTTTAAGTATTTATAGCTAGGCTTATGACCTTTCCATAACTCATATGGATTATTATGGGTTTTCTTATAAGGCATCTTGTTGAGAATATAATTTATAGATAAGAGGGATTCCCGGCACAAGTTCTGCGGTAATATAGAACTAATCCACATTACATTCATCATATCCTTCTAGGTTATGTTCTTATGGTATGCGATTCCATTAGACTGAGGCATATAAGGAGAGGTAGTTTGGTGAATAATACCATGTTCAAAACAAAATTGTTCAAAAGGGTATTCATATTCACTTCTTCTATCGCTTTTTATAGCTTTAATCTTTTTATCAAGTTGATTCTCAACTTCCACTTTAAAGTGTTTAAATATTTCAATTACCTCATCTTTGTTTCGTAGCAAATACACATAGCAATAACGTGTGCTATCATCTATGAAATTAATAAAATACTTTTTACCACCTCTAGTTTGGACAAACTTTAAATCGCACACATCAGTATCAATTAAATCTAGAGGTTCGTGTTCCTTTCAATAGAAAGAAAAGGTTTTCTTACCATCTTGGCCTCAACACATATTTCAAATTAATGATTAGGATTAAACTCACACTTAGGCAAATACTCTAAATTGATTAACCTACAAATAATATCACAATTAACATGTCCTAATCGTTCATGCCAAATATTGAATGACTCAAACATATAAGAATAAGAAAAACTCTTATTATTATTAACTTTGGGCACACTAGTCATTAAATTCATCTTAAAGAGCCCATCACTAAGATAACCCTTTCCTATTAACATTTCATTCTTAATAAGTATAAATTGATCGGATACAAAGATCAACTTAAAACCATTCCTACTTAGTAGGGATCCTAAAACTAAATTCTTCCTGATATCTAGTACATGGAGCATATCATTCAAGGTAAGATTCTTTCCACTTGTTAACTTCAATATCAACTTTCCATGACCAATGACCTTAGAAGATGAAGTATTTCCCATAAAGAGATGTTCTTCGTGGTCTTCAAAAGGTTGATACTCAGAAAACATCTACTTGTTACCACATATGTAACGAGTGGCTCTAGTGTCTACCCACCATTCCTTAGCACTGACTATAAAGTTGCATTGTAACACTACTACGGATAGATTGACAACATCAAGATCTTTATATAACTTGTCTATCTCCATGACATTCGCTTGAGCATTGCATTTCTTGGACTTCTCCAAATTCTTTACACGGTATCCTTGCTTCCCACATTCATAGCACTTTCCCTTAAACTTCTTGGAGGCATTAGATCTTGCATTATAATTGTCTCCTTTGTGCTTCCTTTTCTTGCTTTTATTTGACCCATTTTCCACCAAGTTAGCTTTATATACCATTAGATTTGAGCCTCCGGACTTGTGGCTGTCTTCCTCAATTCTTAGACAGACGATGAGATCCTTAAGTTTCATTTCCTTATGCTTATGCTTGAGGTAGTTCTTAAAATCTTTCCAAGATAGTGGTAATTTTTCAATTACCGCTACCACCTGAAAAGACTCACTTAGAGACATACCCTTGACATAAATGTCAATATTATCGACTTTTTATCCACCATTTTATAATTGAGAAAACGACCAACAATAAATGTCTTTATTCTGACATCCTCCATCTTATACTTGATATCTAACGAATCCCACAGTTCCTTTTCCGTTTTAGCACTAGAATATATATTATATAATTTGTCATCAAAACCGTTTAGAATATAATTCTTGCACAAAAAGTTAGAATGATTCCATGCATCCACTACAACCATTTTTAATACATCAGTCTCTTTTTCATCAACCTTTGGAGAGTTCTCATTGAGATACTTTACCAAATTTAATGTAGTCAAATAGAAAAGCATCTTCTATTGCCAACGCTTAAAATTAGACCCCTTAAACTTTGGTGGCTTTTCACCAATACCCATAAGATTTGTAGAACTTGCAACAATGTTTGCAAATGAGGTCATTTCTATTACGAAAATAGAAGTTCTACAAATAAGAAAGGAATAGAAGAAGACTAGTTGAATTATTTATCAAATAAATACCACTTTTTATACTACAACAAATAAAGGAAATATAAATTCATCTTAAGATTATTGGATGAATAGTATAGAAATGGTATTAACAACAAATAAGTTATTATTAATAAATAATAATGATGATGATGATGATGATGATAATAATAATAATAATAATATAATTGGAGTACCTTAATTGTCAAGACAATAATAAACGCCAAAACTTGAAGTTAAAAATTAATTTTATCCGAGCCCACCGAATTCATGATATGTCCTTAAGACAAATTTTCTCCTTCACAGAGTGTTCAAAGTTGTGAATAATCGTCTTCCATAATAGAATGGATTATTATTCTTATTATAAGTAGTACTCCAAATATAATAAAACTCCGGCGAACTCAACGTTATGCTAGTACTTTATTAAGAATATTGGAATAGAAATGTAGAGAGATTGAGAAATAAAAAAACCAAAATTTTTTGAGTTTTTTTTTCCATTATAAAGTAAGGCCATTTATAGATTTTCTTAGGACTACTCTAACAAACATGACCTTTAAACATAGTCGCGACTCTTCCGATAGGTTGGAACCAAACATCGCTTTTTCTCCGCGCACCAAAGTCAAGAAATACAATTCCTTATGCACATGATATCTCATTTCTAAATAACTTAGTACACTACTAAAAGCTGCTTTTCAAAATTTTCTACAAACATGGCCATTCTTGCCAATAGGCATGGACCACCATTTTTTTCTTTAATTTCTTTCAGTTTTGCACAAGTTGTAAGATTCTTAATTAATATTAATTAGTAACATAAATTAATAATTAAAACTAACTAAGCCTTACATGATAAATGAACAAATCAATTAGTAACAAATACCAATTAAATACTTGCACAGACAAATTGAATAATTAGTAACTAATACTTATTAATAATTCTAACACAAACCTTAATACCAATTAATGTTTTCAAGGAAAATTGATAATTAGTAAAAATTACTAATTATAATTGTAGTAGAAAATTTCATTTTTGCTACTTCAAGGCTTATTGTCATTTATCCCTTAATGGCTAATGTTTGAAGTCAAAAATGGTGACTAATTGGATTATGATAATTAATGATAAAAGGATGAAGAAGGTTGTAATACCCCAATTTGAGTAGAGTGCTATAAGGATTGATCTAGCTACTTATATCAACATGGTATACCATCCTTTTAGTGATTCTGTCCTAAAGAACTCCATAGTTAAGCGCGCTGAAAAGATGGGTGACCCTTTTGGAAAATTTCTCAAAAAGTGTGTGAGTGAGGACAACGTATGTTGAAAGGACTCGTGTTGATTTGTAGGGCCAGCCGATCAATCTAAAAGTTCTCCAAGGTAGCTCCTGCGTAGTCATATCGACTCGGGGCATTACAAATGGTATCAGAGCGAAACCACGGCCATAAGCTGAACTTGGATGAGCCAGTTAGCCACCTAGTGGAACAATTCTTGGGATAAACTGTATTAAAAAAATTATTGGTTAAAGCACAACGAGGACGTTGCGTTCTTTGAGTGGAGGTGAATGTAATACCCCAATTTGAGAAGAGTGCTATAAAGATTGATCTGGCTACTTATAACAACATGGTATACTATCCTTTTGGTGATTCATCCCAATAACTCCATAGTTAAGTGTGCTGGCTATGGAACAATTTTAGGATGGGTAACCCTCCTGGGAAGTTTTAGAAATTTTCTAAAAAATTTCTTGGGAAGTGTGTGAGCGAGGACAAAACCTGCTGAAAGGACTCGTGTTGATCTGTGGGGCCAGCCAATCAATCCCAAAGCACTCTAAGGTAGTCCTCGCATGGTCGTATTGACTCAGGGTATTACAAAGGTACTAATAGATAAGATGGCAACTCATGCAAGAATATTGTGGAAGATTAGTTGTCAATCTTATCTAAAGTTACTTCATAATTAAATCTTTGAATAGTCAAAGTTGGTGGCGATTAACCTCCTCAATATTCTATATAAATATGGAGGGGTACTAATCATTTGATAATCCATCCTTGGAGAAACAGAGAGAGAGAGAGAGAGAGAGAGAAACCAAGAGAGAGACTTGTAGAGATTAGAGAGAAAATATTAAGTTTCTCCTAATACTTTATCTTTCCTTGAGTGTGTTATCCCTATTATAAGAGAGAGGATATTATTAATTATACTCTCCTTATATTAGAGAATAGTTGTTGTAATCATTTTGCTGTGAAATACTTTTATAAAGTTTATTTCCTCCACAAAATTATTATTCTCGTTTCTACTTCAGTTGTAAATTGAGTGCCTAAATACCACAACAAACCTAACAAGTGGTATCAAAGCTCCAGGTTTATCCAGCCAGTTTTGGCAAGCTACAGTCAGGTTCTGTTAGTGGAAAGGAGGTATCTACAATAATGGCAATGAAGTACGAAATAGAGAAATTCAACGGGAATAATTTCTCGTTATGGAAGATGAGAATGAAAGCAATCTTAAGAAAAGATAATTGATTGGTGGCAATTGAGGAAAGGCCTATTGATATTACCGATGCCAAGTGGAAAGAGATGGAAGGCAATGCTATTGCCAATCTCATTTTAGCGCTAGTAGATGGAGTATTGTCAAGTGTGGCAGAGAAAAAGACAGCAAAATAGATTTGGGATACTCTCTCAAAATTATATGAGGCTAAATTGCTACACAACAAAATTTTCTTCAAGAGAAGGCTATACACCCTTCGGATGATGGAGTCTAATACGGTAACTGATCATATTAATACCCTTAATACTTTATTTTCACAACTTTCAACATTAGGGTATAATATAGATACGGTTGAACGTGGTAAAATTTTACTCCAAAATCTACCGGATTCATATGATCAGCTCATCGTCAACATAACCAATAATCTAGAAATCCTAGCTTTTGATGAAATTGCAACCTCGGTTCTTGAAGAAGAAAGTAGGCGATAGGGAAAGGATGATAGACAAGGAAGCTCACAACAAGTTGAGGCCTTGGAAGTAACGAGAGGAAGATCAATAGAATGTGGCCCCAGTGAGAGCTACAAACAGATTAGATTGAAGTCAAGGAGTAAGAAAAATGTCAAATGTTATCACTGTGGCGGGAAAGGACATTAAAATAAGGACTGTTGGCATCACAGAAAGAATGATGAAGCTAAAGAAAAAGGTCCTGAGTCATCAAAAGCCTAGGGTTGTGTAGCAAGTACCTCAGATGATGGTAAAATTTTATACAGCGAGGCAACAATGGCTACTGAATCTAGAAGAAAATTTGCTGATGTCTGGCTTATGGATTTAGGAGCTACATGGCACTAGCACATGACTCCATGGAGAGAATGGTTCCATCAATATGAACCTATTTCTAGAGGATCTGTGTTCATGGGAGACGATTATGCCTTAGAGATTGTTGGTATTGGTACTATCAAATTAAAGATGTTTGATGGTACTAGTCGCACCATTCAGAAGGTACGACATGTGAAAGGCTTGAAGAAAAATCTATTATCTTTGGAACAATTAGATAGTAATGGGTGCAAAACCCATGTTCAAGATGGGGTCATGAAAATTGTTAAAGGCACGCTTGTAGTCAGAGAATCACATGGGTGCAAAACTTGATCTTGATCCAAACTATACACATGGGTAGAGAATCAAGGGAATGAGGAAGCAGGAGAGGGAAACAAAATATGCCATAGGTGGGTAAATAATGGCGGGGGTAGATTATATTTTTTTGGGTAGGAAGGTGGAGGTAGATTATATCAAGGTTTTCTAATTGAAGGTTTTATGTGTTTGGTTATTAAAGTATAAAAAGAAATTATCATTATAAAAAAAATTACTGTATATATGTTACTTAAATTATTATTAGTAGTAGTAGTATAGATATAGACATATAGTCGATATGAACTATTAAGTTAACCATTTTAAATCACTTGTTCAACCTATAAATTATTAAACCAATAATCAACTAAGTTGAATAATAATAAATGTTAATAAAGTATTTACATTGTTAAATATTTTAAAATAGTTATTTACATATAATATTTTTTATTTAATAACTTCTATCAACATCTTCATTACGGATTAAAATTAGATCACAAAAATAGTTATATTAATAATTTCTCTGATAATTATTTATTAAGATTATTATAAACTTAATAAAATATAAATAAATATCCTAAGGCACAAATCATTAAGCACGCCTTTTCCCAACAATGATAAAGAATGTGATACCTTAAAATTCCACTATATTAAAACCATCTTATTATAATATATGCAAAATATTAATTTACATATAAAATAAAACACGGTATTACAGTAAATAAATAAAACTTAATTTAAAATACAATACGTCGCTTCTTATTTCATAAAAAAAAATGTGCTACGTTACGTGGGGCAACATAGTTATTATATTAAATAAAACTCATTATAACCTAGCAAATAAAAGTCAAATACCTAATAAAACTAGGATTAATTGAAAAGGAATTGATAAAAGAATACATATGATAAAAAAAAAAGAAGGAAAAATGAATAAAAAGTATTAGGAAGGGTTCACACCCATATCATAACAATAATAATGATGATAATGAAATATTATAAATAGTTATATTGTTTATTTATTTATGACTCTAATTAGTATTATTATTTTTAATGTAAGTACTGTAAATAATTATATTGAAAATTATGTATTTGTACTATTGTTGTTATTATAGTTTTATTTTTAAGTATTATTAATAATGAATAATAAAATGTATTATTACAATCATTATCATTATTAAATATTATTCATTTATCTTATTGCTAATTTTTTTACTACATTATTTTAATCTTATAATAATAAAATTAATATTATGTATTAATTAAACATTATCAAATGAGTTGGCTGACTATTTGTTAACATTGGTATTATATTGTTAGTTTGTGTCTAGAATGGAACAAAAAAAAATATTAAATTTTTAATAAAATGTAGCTACGTAAAATCTCAAAATATTCATGTTGTATACATATGTATATTTTTAAAACATTTATAGTTTTATATCAGTAGTTTGTGCATAGAATGAGGTAAAATTAATATACATATATAGTTTTTTAATAGACATGTTTGGTAAAATTGTATAATTGATATTATTTACATATTATTAATCTAACTTATTTGTTTTGCATATTTTTTTTATAACTTCATTATTTATACTATCTACTACATATAGCAGGCAACTCCATCTTTTATTAAATATTTAAACTATTATATAATTTTACACTTACACCTTTATTAATTTTAACCACCTACCACACCACAATCTCCCTTGTCCTTTCCTAATTCCTACTAAATTAGACAATCTTTAATTTGACCATTAATCCTAATTATTAATAATTGATCAATGAGTAATATATTAATTTTTATGCTAAATAAATTGTTTATAAAAGAATATTTATCATAATTATAAATAATATTTTTAATTATAATTTCAAAGAAATAATTAATTTTTAAAAGAATATTATTTTTAACTATAAATAATGTTTTAAAAATACAATTAGTATAAATTATAACTAATTAGTTAATAATAATAACTATAATGAAATATATGATAAAATAATATTATTTATAACTAATAATTATAATTAATACAAATATTATTTTTCTTAAATATAATTAAATAATTTTAGTAAAAAATATTAATTATGATGTGTAATTAATTATTAGTAATGACTATTAATTTCCATGGTATATTAGTAATTATTGAAAACAATATTAATCATAATTATTTATAAATATTTATTACAATTAATTTTAATTATAATATTAAATGAATTATTATTAAGTAAGGCTAATATTATTCTTTATCGATATCAATTATTATTGTTATGATTATTAATTATTATCAACTATTAAAAATACATTAATAACTATTATTTGTTATTTACTATTCATGTCAATTATTATTTATTATTAGTATCAATTAACATTATTAATTATGTGAATTTTCAATAAAATAATTGCAATTATTATTATTATTAATCATTAATTTTTTATATATTATTATCAATAATAATTAGTAATTGATTATATTTTAAAAAATATTAATAGTATTAATCAAAATTAATTAAAGATAACTACTAATTATAACTATAAAGTAGTAATTATTAATTAAAATTATAAATAATAGATAAATAAGAAAAAATATTAACTATAATTAAATAATCAATAATATTATTAATTGATAATAAAGAAAATTGAATAATTATTAAAAATAATATTTTAATTATATTTTTTAAAAAATATATCATTAAATAAATCCATAGTTAAACTTATTTTGTGTGGAGTATTCCGATAACGGGTGACTTGTAAAAGTGTTCTAGAAAGCATATAAATAAGGACAAAATAAGGGTCAATCATCGCGCTAGTGAGAATATCACAATATAATGTATTGCAATGACTTTTATATACATCTATGTGTGTGTGCGTGTGAGCAAGAGAGAGAGAGAGGACTTTGATTTCTATCTGAGTCATCTGCCTTATAAATATAGCTTACTACAATGATTTTTTTTTACCTTTGCCCAAATAGTTTTATCTATCTTGCTTGGATCTTTTTCGAGATTCCTAATATTTTGGATATGATTAGAACAATGGAGAAGGAGAAAGGTTGTTTTTTCAATTGAATAAGAATAAGTAAACCTATAAGAACCATAAAGAATTAGCTAGAATTAAATATTCCACTAGGCAAGGGTCATTCGTATCATCGACACTTACATTATCTCGCAACCTTGGATTGATTTTTGGCATAAGCATCAAGATGTCATGACCCACTTTGAGCAATCTTATTCTTCCATAATATTCTAGAACATTCTAGAATAAGGTAGATATGTGTAGATACATATAGAAGATGTTAGAGGTTCCTACACTAGTATTGATGGTTCTAGAGGGAGATATCTCTAGAATTATTTTCTTTTACATACTTGTATGGAACACTTTAGATTAGCTTAGTGTGTTCCACTACAGGATTATACAGTATAATAATCTGGTCTACTTTAGAATGTTCCTCAATGAAGAAATAAAATGATGCCTCTACTATAAATAAGGGTGAGTGGTCTCATTTCCATCATCCACAAATTTAAAATATTCTAAAAATTCTCTCAATAAGTCTCTCATTCTCTCAAACTCTCTCGTGTGTTCCTTTTAAGTGCTTCAAGCTTTATGCTAAGTAATGTATCTTTACCTGAGAGTGATTTTAATTAAAGTGAAAGGTTGACTCAGTCTTTCTAAGAGTGGGAAAAAGGCTAAGTGACACATACAATTAACTTAGGAAAAAGTCAGGGCATGATAAGGAGCTTCAATTCAACAAGACAACAACTATGCCATCCAAACAATGAATTATTTAGTCAAAAACACCCAATTAGTTATTAGGTTAAGTCGTATCAAGCATTTCAAAGCCCAAAAATCTAAATTTGATAGAGAGCACAACAAACAAACACACACACACACAAATGAGAAAACTGAGGTGAGGAAAATAATAATGCAAGCATGATAGTTTGCCCAAACATAAGCAAAAATCCAACTAACAATATTTCATAACTTTCAAGATTGTCCACTGTTTCAAAGTTAGCTACTAACCTCGAAGTTGGTTCATAGCTAAACTCTAAAACAAGAGAAAATGTCAATGCAAATGTCAATACAAGTTTCCGAATTGTAAAAATCGACATAACAAAGTAAAAAAAAAAAAAAAGGAACTCGCTTGTTAGTTATGGAAACAACAACAACAACAAGATGTAAATAATTGAGGAATAGATTAATGAACATAGTTTAGAGTACTCTATATTAATAAATCAAAAAGTAAGTAAATGAATAAAGGATAACTAATTGCCACAATATAACTCTAAAAGGAGAGTTATTATTGTATGAGTTTGGTTCTCACATAAATATGGAGTGTATCATAAGACCAACACTTTTATGCAAAAGAATTTGTTATGAGTAAGATTCATATAAGAATTTACTCCAGAAGGGCTAGGTATCATAGCAAATTCCAAAGGACATCGGCTAAAAATTGCATAGCTACCCAAGAATCCAAAAACTAATAACCGCCTAAAAAAATTCATGTTAATAGCAATAACAATCACATCACATTTTAATTTAGCAATATATAACTAGACTTAACAAAGCTAAGCTAACATTGATCTAAAAAATTAAATCTAATTTCAACCCAAAAATCTGAAAGAACTTGAATCAATATGAACTAGACTCAAATCTAGCTAACTCAATAGTGATCCATATCCAAAATAACCCAACTCAAAAAATTTTCAAGTCAAACCTGACTCATGCGCAAACATAAGTTCAAACTTTATCCAAATTAAAGTTAAATTTGAGCTATGGATGTAATATTTTATCTTATATAAATTGATATAAAAACACCAGTAAACTATCTTATTAATAAAATTTTATATAAACAAAAATATGTAACCCATATAACAACAAATGAAATAAAACTAGTAAGACAATGGTCTCCTCACTTTATTTTAATATAATATTAGCATCAATCATATTAGATACATAAATTATTATTATTATTATTATTATTATTATTATTATTATTATTATTATTATAAACATAAATATATAATTATAACTATAATATATATTAATATAAAAATAGTGGTAAAATTTATATTTGTATTTCTATTAATGATAATGATTATTATATTTCCAAAAAAGAAGAAAAAGAATAAGAAGAAGAATAAGATGATGATGATAATTACCATGATAGGTATAATTATCATAACAATCATTAGTATATAATAATATTTGTAATTTTATTTATAAAGATAACTATAACAATAATAATAGTAATAATGATGATAAGTTATTATTATCATTATTACATATTTTAAGATAACAATTTACTATATCATTACAAATATCATGAAAAAAATGCTATGATAATCATAACAATAATAATAAATCACAAAATTTCCTTTATTAATTATATTAAATTAATAACAATTAATGTCAATACAATATCTAAATTGAATTAATTTAGTCCAAATCTGATATAACCTAAAGTTTATAGACTCAATTCTACTCAATCCAAATCCAATATGATATGAAGTGTGTAAACCAATGAATAAAAAACTAGATTGTACTGGCCAGTTGAATCAGTCTAACCGGATACCGGGGTGCCCACCGGTACAAAATAATCCGATTTTAAAAATATCATACTAACTGAAAAAAATGATATTGGATCTAGGAAAATTGCGCTGATACGGTATGCATTAAACGACGTTATTCCAGTCATAGAGATAAAAAATTCAAGGGACAAATGACCAAGTTTGACTAGTTGAATCGGAATCGAATCAGATTATACTGGGGCCATACTAGATACTTTTTGAATAAAAGTAATTTTCAATCAAACCATGGTTAGATATGTTGAACTGATTACCAAGAGGTCCCCGAGTCGATTTTCGGTCAAGTTTTAAAACACTAATGTAAACCCAAATTTTAAAAAATCGGATTGGTTAGGTTTAGATAGATCTAATATAGATCCAACCTTAATCATTGTATCAAAATTAGACCCGAGCCCAATTCTATTATATATCAATCCAATTTTAATCTGACTTAAATTGATCTGAGTCACAAAACCAACTCGTATAATACGGTTGTCACCTCTACCTTTAACCGGCTAACAAAATATAATAAAGCCCACTGTTTGCCTGTAATCTTCATACAGATTCATTTGTTTTCATATATCTTAAAATCATGGGTACCATCATAAACGTAATACCACACCTTAATTTTATTAGATAATTGAGAGGTATACGTATTGCAGATGCAATGCTGAGTTTTAGGAGGATAAATCTGCACCCTAAACTACCTCCTAAAGGCTAAGATCCTATGACTCATTTAGCAACAATATTGCAGAGTTACAGTTGTTAATTATGGTAAATTGGTAATAGATATTATCCTGATAACCACTGACGTAAATGACGATCTGGTAACTTTTATGAAACTTTTCACAGTCGTACAATCTCAATATTAGTATTATACATTGTTCATAAAATGAACCTCACCTTTCACTCTTTAAGGCAATAGGCGGTTATTTTTTTACCAGCCCCAACCTGTTTGGCTCCTATCCGTGCTAGCTTACCACGTGAATGGAACCGTTTCATATGATGTACCTGAACCTGAGTCAGTAAATCAGCAATATTATTATTATGTCTCTGCCCAAAAGCAATCTATAAAAGGCGCTCGAGTAAAAAGCTATATGAATTGTGGCAACCTTTGTAAGGACATGATCATCATAAATACAGGCAGGTGACTGGAAATCAGCTTAGATCGATAGTGCCACCAGGTCTCATTTTTCTACAGCCATGACCACAAAGCTTCCAAGTCCAGATCACTTCGCAATCGAGAATCCAGACGACCATCCTCTGCCACTGTATGACTTCAAGGTCAATAAAATAAACACATCCACACAATGTGATTTAAGGTGATAGAAAGAACACAAGAAATGGGGGGGACAAGAAAAATGATAACACGCAATATATGTGTTTCAGTAAACAGCATCTCCCAAGGAATGACAATCCAACTATTAATTCTTACTGCACAATTTATATATAAAGATCTAAAACAAGGAGGCATGAATCATACACATAAGCATATACAAATTCGCACATTCATCAAGAGAGAGAGAGAGAGAGCGAGAGAGAGAGAACTACGCCCAGTGCACTGAGCAACTCATTACATTAAAATAATTAGATTTGCAAACAAGTGCATCAGGTCAAATTTGCAAAAAGACCATAGTTCTGATCACACGACCATTTTAAGTAACATGAGATGACCACATCAGAGTCCATGTTGTGCTTACATCAATCATCGTAGATGATACCAAAACTTTTTAAGTTTTCCCCTGAACAAGATAGTAAAATTGGATATAGATATATGCAGTAGACTAACCGCTCAACATAAATAGAAGACGACACTGCCATTTAACGGCATGACCCTATCTCCCTTCTTTATTATGAATTTTATAGATATTCAAAGAAAAGTTATGCCTGCTGCTTCCCTTAGCTAATGTTCAAGCGCTCTCATCACAAAATCCATCACTCTCCTCAACGCCTTCTCACAGCTGGATCTGGCAAAGTCCGAACCAACCCGATAAACCAGACTTGTACATGGAAAATGACCTGAGAAATCTCATCAACCCAATCCGAGCCATCTCAGGCAAGCAATAAAATCGCTGTCACGGTCGCGATTGCCGTTGCGGTTGTGTTGTCTCGGTATCGGAGCGTCGCAAACAACATTTTATATACTGTGGTTGTGGTGGCGTGATTTTTTATTCTTTTTTCACAATAAATATTAGCAAATACTAGTAAATATCGGTAGAATATCAGCAAATATTGGTCGATAACCGATATATCACCGATAAATATATGAAATTCTAAATCCGTCGCGTATCGCCAATTTCGCCTATCGATTGACCCAAAATCTAATAAATATCAGCCAATATTGCGTATCGGGACCAATATTTAATTGTATGATCCCAGGCCCAATCCTAAACTAACTCAACCCAAACCCAAATCCAACCTGAACCAAATCACAATTACCCAACCCTAAACTAATAATTTTTAATACAAGTGATTTTTGAACTCCTTGCATTACAATACTAGTATATCATAATTGGTTCACCAAAACCTATCTTGTTGTCGAAGTGATTCCGCCCAAACTCACTAGCAAAGTAAGATACCTTAATTCGCTTGTGTACGCCCAGGTTCTCAAAGATATATACTTAGCATTTAGCATCAAGTTAATCCATGAAGAACATAATGCACTCCTCCAATTAACAATACGAGATAGAGAACCACCACACTTTAACATCTACCATCCATAAGAACTAATTCGTATGGATAAGGTATAATCATATAGTATTTATATTCCAAAGGTGTAACTGGGTCCTTAATTCCTAGCTTTAGACTTTTTTAATTTTGCTGATCTTGAAAAAACGGCTCTAGCTGCATACAAAAACATATCATGGGACAGTAGCTTGTGAATAATGCGATACTGTCATCCTAAAGACGGAATCTTGATTCACACTACATCTCCACGGAGTAATTTGAAAACTCGTACCCTCCCCCCCCCCCCCTCCCGCCCTCCTCCTTTTCGCTTTATATAAGCTGCTGATATTGTCATTTTGAGTGAGATATACGGTCACAAACAACTGAACATATACACAGTACGTACTGATCAGTCTCAGAGTGCTTAAACCCCAACTCATATATAGCGATCACTAGTTCCTGAGTGGTGAGTCGCAGGACATACAAACAAAATGTCCTTCACTAGTCCTACATCCTTAGAACTATGCTCAAACGAGAAACAGTGGGCGGTTCAAATCCGTAGCTTCTTCAACGAGAATCAAGAAGACTGCATGGGAATGCCAGTCAGTATCTTCATGGTACCCAAAACCCTCAGTAAAATAAACCCAGAAGCCTACACTCCTCAATTAATAGCACTCGGTCCATACCATCATTGGCGGGAGGACCTAAGTGAGATGGAGAGGTACAAGCTAGTAGCAGCCAAGAGAGTTCAATCCCAGTTCCCTAAACGCAAATTCCAAGACTATGTCGACAAGCTCATGAAAGCTGAGCACAAGATCCGTGCTTGCTACCACAAGTATTTAAAGATCACAGGAGAAACACTAGCTTTAATGATGGCTATTGATGGCTTGTTCTTGTTAGAGTTTCTCCAAGTCAATGTCAATAAGGATATCATAATCATGAGTAGTACCGACTTAGATTCTTCGCCGAATCGGATATTTGAGATGTTGGGAAAGAAATTAACTTATGATTCCATCGTCAAGGATATGATGATGTTAGAGAATCAAATTCCAATCTTTGTGCTTAAGAGGATCATTCGTGTTCAGTTGGAATCAACTGAGTTATCTTATAATTGGTTGCCTCCTATGTTGCTTGGTGTCTGTAAGGAGATTTCGCCACTTATGCTTAAGGGTGACTATCCGTTTCCTCAAGTTATCAAGCATGCACACTTGCTTGATCTCCTTTATCACTTGATTGTCCCGGTGTGTGCTGAAGAAGCAGCTGGTGGTGATCACCCCAAGGACAAGGAGAGGTTGATGCAAAATGATTCTACAGAAGCATTCATGGATGTAAAGCACCAAGATTCTGTTGTTGTTGAGCGCTTCAAAGCGATCTTTTCTGTACTTTGGGACAAAATCTCTCGAATGAATATTGCCATCTTAAGGAAAATCAAGAATGGTCCGCTAAATATCATCAGATCCATGCCTTGGCATGTCATAGCACCAAGTCTAGGCATTTCTTCCGATGATCAGTCGTCTGACGATCAAGCAAAGAAAACACCATCTGTGCAAGAAATTGTCATCCCATCCGTCTCAGAACTCTGTGACGCTGGGGTCGAATTTGTTCAAACAAAGGGAGACATAACGACGATCAAATTCGACGAAAAATGTCGAAAATTCTACCTCCCAGTAGTCCATTTGGACGTGAATTCTGAAGTCATATTGCGGAATCTAGTGGCATATGAGGCCTCTGCCATTTCTGGTCCTTTAGTTTTGGCACGCTACACTGAACTAATGAATGGGATTGTTGATACGGGTAATGATGTGAAGATATTGAGGAAGAAGAATATTATTGTTAATAGGTTGAAGAATAATAAGGAAGTGGCTGATTTATGGAATGGAATGAGTAGGTCAATAAGGTTAACTCATGTGCCTTATATTGACAAAGCTATTGAAGAGGTAAATGCTTATTTTTATAGTACGAGGAAGTATAAGATGTACAAGATGATGAAGACTTATGTTTATGGGTCTTGGAGGATACTTGTTATCTTTGCTACGTTGTTGCTGTTAGGACTTATGTGTTTGCAGTCTTTTTGTACTGTTTATAGTTGTCCTCGTATGTTTCATCTCGAAGATGCAGCGTGACAACCTAGGCACACAACGGAAAAGTGTCCTTTATATTCCATACCTGTTGTTGTGAGCTTATATATGACTTGTGTTTGGTGTATTGTATTAGCGTGGATTGGTTGTGTATAGTCGTTTGGAGAAAGTTAGAACAGTGGTGAACACGGAATGGGTGGCGCTTCCAAATGTTGTCTGTGTTGAACTACAGCCAGAAAACAGTGAGATATGGCGATCTAGGGAGAAGCACGGGGGCGTGTGTTTGCAAACACGATCTGCGCTTTTCTCCAAAAACGCTGATTTTGTATCACCTTATTCCCGTTTAGTTCTACCGCCACATGTTTTTAAGATTGTTTACAACCTAGTTTGTCATATTCAATTTCTCAGTTCATTGTTTTAGAGAGACTTGAGAGAGAAACTATACAACTGAGAGATTGATTTTCATTCTGCTTGTATTCTATGATTTTATGTATAATAAGATCATTAGATTTCTCGATTGTTGTTCTTGAATACTTTCCTTTATTAGATCTTGCAAGCCCTAATTCTATCATAATAGGTTTTACACAAGAGATGAATTTCCAACATTTGCATCTTTTTTGTTATATTTACTAATGTTGACTTTACGTTTAGGTTATTCCTCATATGATATTAATATCTTTATTTTCTTGAAAATACATAAATAGCCGGTTTTATTCGCTCTATATAAGCCATAAATATTTATTTGTTTGTAAATTTAAGGAATATATCAATATACTAAAATTAATACTCATATATTATTATTATTATTTCGTTATTATATAATTGACATTTTGTATCGGTGATAGTTTTTTTTAGTCATTTATTTTAATAACTACTTATTTTTTTAGATATTTTCCCGATCATTTAAATAATGCGTAGCAACTATAAAAGCCCATCAAAACAAACTCAGCACAGTTGAGGCAAAAGAACTCCCTAAGGCCATAGAGAAGTACCAATAGTACTATTATACACCCAAACTTAAATCCAAATTTATCTAACATAAAATTTATTAGTGCAATAATGTTATGCTTTATTAATAATTAATTAATACAAATTAAAAACAATACAAGATAAAATAAAATTTTTGCACAAAAAGTACAAAAAGTTATTATTTGAAATATTATAATCATCATCATCATCATCATCATCATCATCATCATTATTACTAATATTACTACTACTAGTAGTAGTATTATTATTATTTTGTGTATTTTGTGTCATTATTTTATTTTCTTTTGTATTATTTTTAGCTTATATTACTTCATTATCAATAAAAAATAAAATTATATATATATTGGGAATGTATGTAAAGTATATTTATGACTTTAAATTTATGTTAGAAGGTTCATGGTGAATTATAATCACCTAAATTTCTTGTGAAAGCTTAGCAAGATGACGGCCCTATAGAAAAAATATCTTGATTTTCTAGACATTATACTCACAAATTATTGACACATTAAAAATAAGAAACAAAGATATTGAAAATAGTTAAGAGTTGATATAAAATAATTGTAAATAAAAATGGATTAATATTTTAATAGCATGTACAAGCATAAAACATCAAATCATAAAAAGTAAAGGGTCATGGTGTGAAATAATCTCTCTTTCTTAAATATAAAAGCCACAACTCTTTTATATTCTTAGGCATGTATGGTTTGAAAGAATATTACTATTGGTTGTTTAATGTTATGGCTTATCATTGTAATTTAATTAGAAATTAAATATATTAACATTAGTATATATGTTGAAAAACTGCAATTAAAAAGCTATGGCTTGAGAGCGAAAATCTCTTCAAACCTAGCCTTAAACTTCTATGGTGAATAAGCAATATGTGGATAATTATATTTCGATACTTTCCCACTGTTCTTGATTTCATATAATAAATTTGGACTGAGTATTGTACATAAGTGTTGTACAAGTTAGTGGATCAAAAAGAAAAAGTTATAAAAAATGGAGAAATAATTGAAAAAGGATAAATTTTATAATAATATTTTGATATTTGACCTAATTGTTCTTAGGTACTATGATATTTTTTACTATTTCATTTAGGTACCTTCATATTTAAAATTAGTTTTACATCTATACCTAAATGGAAAAAATATGTCACTTTTATAATTTCAGGTAGATATTAATTGAAATACTCAAATGAAACTAAATTAAAATATATATCTACCTAATTAAAATTAAATATCTATAGAATATCATATTAAATGTCAAAGTATCTAAATAAATAGTATGTTTCAACAATATAAGTGGTGTAGAGATGGAAATTGTGTTTCTCAATAAGTGATTTTATCCCTTTATCTTTGTTCATATACTAGCATATTTTATCCTTTAGCTTGTGTTGGTATTTTTTCCTACGGATTTTGCTTGCCATATTTTTATGTTTTAGTGAGATTGGTCTATCCTTCCTCTTTCTAATAATATTTCAATTTTTGGTTTATTATGAAAAATGATTTGACAAAGTGGAATATTTGTAAAGAAATCTTGGGCCTTTGGCTCTTGGGAAACTCCAAGATAAATAAAAAATTAAAAAAAATTGAAGAAAAAGGTCTTTTTTGTATATTTGATTTACTTAAGAAAATCATATGAAATAATAAAAGTAAAGCTATTAAATTTTTGCTTTTTGAATTTTTTGGCACCCACTTAAGAGAATTATATAAGTTTTTTTTCTAGGAAAAAAATCTATTTCTCCATAGAACATTCCAAGAAGCAATTGGACCCTAAAATAATGGCGACAAAAAAGAAGTAATTGTCATTATTAATGCAACTATTTGATTTTACCAAAATTAACGAAACAAAGGAAAATAAATGAAAGTTGAAGAATGGAAAAACTTACGAAAAAAGAGAAGGATATGTTATAATGGTTGATAAAACACCCTACTGCTGGACTCTAATATTTTTCGGATCTAATGCTTGGGGATATTAATACCTTATATAATATAACACACAAGTAGCTACAAATTAAATAAAGCACAAACAAAATTCAAAATACCAAAAAAGGTATGATTTCATTTAAACAACCTGTGGTGCCCATTTTCTGGCCTCATTTGGTAAGTTACTCGTAAGTTCATAAGGAAGAAATCAGGAAGGTTGTATGGGAGTGTGATTCGTCAAAGGCACCGGGATATGATGGTTATAATTTTAAGTTTATTAAGAAGTTGTGGGATACAGTGGGGGATGATATATGTCAGCAGGTGGTGGGATTTTTTTAGAGAGGTTCCATGCCGCAAGTTATAAAAACTACCTGGGTGACCTTAATCCCGAAAGAAGAGGGAGCTAAGGATTTTAGTAATTTCCGACCGATAATTGTGGTGGGGATTATATACAAGATAGTAGCGAAACTGCTCGCGACAAGGCTTTCAAGGTTCCTGCATGCCATAGTGGGGGAAAATCAAACTACTTTCGTACAAGGAAGACAGATTATTGATGGCATCTTAGTAGCAAATGAGGCAGTCTTTTGGATGAAGAGATCCAAGAAGAGAGGTTTTATGCTAAAGTTAGATTTCCAGAAAGCATATGACTCAATAAGGTGGGATTTCTTGGAGCAAATGATGATGGTGTTGAGTTTCGGAGATAGATGCAGAAGCTGGATCGGGATGTGTATCAGATATCCGAAGATGTCAATTCTGATCAATGGGTCTCCTACAAAACCTTTTGTAATGGAATGAGGGTTGCGTCAAGGTGATCCTCTCTCTCCATTCTAATTCATCATTGTGGCTGAAGCCTTTAATCGTATCATGATAAGAGGAATGGATAATGGGGTGTTTGAAGGCTTAAAGATAGGTAGGGGTGGGGTGACGTTATCCTATCTTCAGTTTATGGATGACACCATGGTGTTTGGTAAGGTCTGTGAAAGAAACGTTGTGGATTTGAGGCGCATGTTGGATTACTTTACAGTTATGTCAGGGCTAAGCATTAATTACTCTAAATCCTCTCTGATAACGTTTGGTACTAATGATAATGAGAGTCAAAAGTTAGCAGATATTTTGGGCTGTAATATGGGGATGCTACCTATTATCTACCTGGGCCTGCCACTTGGTGATGATCCGTGAAAGGAGAGAATGTGGACGCCGGTGATCAACAAAATAAAGACAAAGTTGGGGATGTGGAAAGCAAAGTTGTTATCTAGAGCGGGTCGGTTGGTGTTGATTAAGGCTGTGATGTCAACAATTTCTGTTTTCTATCTCAGCTTGTTCAAACCCCAAAAAAGAGTGCTGCATAAGATCTACAAATTGCAGAGGGAGTTCTTCTAGGGAGGTGATGGATCAAAAAAAGGGACACCTCTTATTAAATGGCAGGATATCTAGGAACCTACGGAGTTCAGAGGCCTGAGTACAGGAGATTTGGAACTCAAGAATATTGCTCTTCTGGCTAAGTGGTGGTGGAGGTTTAGTGATGACACAAATACTTTATGGCATAAGTTGATTTCTTCTATTTATGATATCAAGGCAGGAGATTCTTTAAGGGAGTGTAATCAGAGAGGAAGCTCGGGTCAGTGGAAGAATATTGTGAGCAGTATCTACAACAACCAAATGGCGTATCAGATTGTAGAAGAGGGATTCAGCATCAAAGTAGGAAATGGACGGAGAACCAGGTTCTAGCTTGATAAATGGATTGGTGGAGATAACCTGAAGTCTCAATTCCCCAGATTATTTTCCCTATCTCTTCAGCAAGCAAAGCACATTGGCGATATGGGCATCTGAGACGGAGCTAGATGGAATTGGACTTTTACATGGTGTCGAAGGTTCTTCAGATGTGAGGAGGTGGAGCTTGAAAGGATGCTAGATAGACTTTATACTATTCACCTCAATGAAAATGAAGATACTCTACTGTGGCATTATGAAGCTTGTCAGAGATATACGGTACAGTCTTTCCAAAAAATCATGGCTCGCTCAATTTATGGGAGTTCTATCAGCATCATACAAGCTAATGAAAAGTGGTGGAGAGAGGATATTCCCCCGAGAGAAGAGTTGCTCGCATGGTTCGTGATCCAGGAAAAGATGAAGATCAGAGACAAGCTATTGAGGCTATCTATCCTAGCAGAGGATGATAGTAAGTGTCTACTTTACAAAAAAGATATTGAAATAGCGAACCATGTTTTCTTGCATTGCCCCATCACGTCCAGAGTTTGGTATGAGGTGTATGCTTGGTGGGGGAGGAGCTGGTGTATTCCACAAAGCACAAAGGAGGTATGGGAAGAGTGGAAGAGTGTTGGAGGTAGGACATTAAAGCATAAGCTTTGGCGGGCTTGTTTCTATGTCATCCTATCCACTATCTGGGAAACCCGGAATAGAGTAATATTTGAAGAAAAAGAGATACAGTGGAATAAGATATTATGGAGCGCCAAATGGAAGGTTGCTTACTAGAGTAAGGGTTGGAAGGAGAATACCAGTCTTAGTGCTTATAATATTGCCTTTAGTATTGTCAGACCTGTGCAGTTTATGTTAGGGGCAAGTTTTTAAACGGTTTGAAGGTAGGTGCTCCAAATGGGTGCTTCATATATGGTGTTTTTATCTTGTTTTGTTTAGGTGAGGTGGATCCTGGGTAGCTGTTGTAGTCTTAGCCTGTGGATCTGCCAGCATCTTATGTACCCTATGTTTTATCTATACTTATCAAAAAAAAGGAAGTTATACTTTTCCAGGAATTTGCTATCAAGAAGATAATAACTTAATAATATATTTGGTTTATACTGAGAAAGGTGGAGAGAATATAAATTTATTTTTATTTTAAATAATTACATGTGGGATACAAATAAATAAAGTAAAGAAATTTTTAATTCCTATAAATATATTCTATTTTAATTAAGGAAATATGATGGTTAAATAAGAGCTATATATATTTTTCTTATTTACTTATTTCATACCAAATAAAACTACATTTGCTACTTTTAAAAAAGTATAAATTTTTTAAATAACTTATATTATACCAAACAATACCAATGCTCATACAAATATTCAAATTAAGAAGAAAGTAAAGGAAACGAAATAATGGAGAATTAAAGAGTGAGAGAGAAGATGTAAGGGAAGAGAAACTAGAACGCGTGGTCACAAGTCTAGTGAAATAAAGAGGTGCGAGGACCCACATTAGCAACGAAGAAACATGTCGGATGAAGCAAGCAGTCCTTACGATTTATGAATGTAGAGAATCAAGATTATTGATTTTTTATTTTATTTTTATTTTATTTTGTTTTGTTTACGGCTATCGATTCGCTCTAGTGGGCTAAATAAAGAGAAATTACGCAAGTATCTCATTTCATGGGCTGGGCTTGTAGAGTAATGACCTACCATTCCACACTAAAAAAAAAAAAAAAAAACTAATGTACACGGAATGAAAAAGATATATGGAGGGATTTGGAGGATGGAGGGTTAGTTTTGTAATTAAATTCGAATTTATTAACTGGATTAGATATCCACTCAGATTTTAGATGCTGGATTAGAAATTCTAAATCTCAGGTCCAATCTTTTGATATACCAAATTAATTTTTTTAATAGGACTAAAAAGCAGGAGTGTTCATAAATTAGATATTCGATATTTTATAAATCTAATAAAAAAATTTAAATAACTAAAAGATTGGATATTTGGAATAAAAAAAGTTTTGGATATCTAAAATTTTGAATCGAATAATAAATAATATTTTGAAAATTTAAAACTTTTGAGCATGTCACAAAAAAGAAATATCAGATAAAAATTCTTAGATCGAAAGATAATAAACCTATTCAATTTAAACCGATTTGAAAAAATGATTTAATTTGAGTATTAAATTAAATTATATTTAATTAGAAATTTTAAAATTTAAATAATATTTAAATATTTAATAAAAATAATCATTAAAAATATATAATTTATTTATGATAAATACTTTCATTTTAAATTGTATGTGTGTGTAATTATATATAATAAAATCTTACAAAAAATAAATAAGTTTCTATGTATATAATTTATTAAATCAAATATTATTTATATTTATCTTATTGAATATCTAATTTATTTAATTTTTATTAATCAAATTAATTATTTAATTTAAAAAGTACTAAACCAGTAATTTAATTTTTAAAATTAAATTAATTCTAATATCGAATCTACTTATTAAATAGGAAATCATCCATGTCATAGGATCGTGGCAATCTAATACTGCAGAAGAACACGTGGAACGCATGTTCTTGCGTGCATATACATGTACCCTTAAGTTTAAAAAGGTGATATATTCGGATGTTGATAGCACTATATAATGGATTAAAAAGATACGGTAGTTAAATAGTCCTCTCGCGCATTGTATTCTTCTCACGCAGACATGTTACAAATATAATTCCATATCAAATAAATATACAATAGATTCTTTCTCTTATCTATGACACTTACAGTTTAAAAAACATTCAATAACTCCCAACATTTTTTTATCCCACCAGAGATGCACGTTTATGGTGGAAAGTGAATAAACACATGTGGGGTAAGAGGTAGTTCGTGTAGCCTTAACTATCATACAATTTGAACCCTTTTAATATTAATTATAGAATTGATAAATAAAAATATTATTTTAGATTAAGGATTGATAAGACTCACCTATATATAGCTAGCATACAAATAATAAAACAAAAGAATATGAATCACACAAAAATAAATAATAATAATAATAAATATATAATTATGGAGGTTCAAAATAAAAACTAAATAAAATCAAATAAAAAATAAATATCAATGAATGCAAATATAATGAATATGTCGGGGGATTTATTTCTACCACCTCATATTACTTTCTTAATTCAATTTAATATGATAAAACTATCAATATTAAATCTTATTGAATTCTAGCAGTACAGTCACAACAAGTGGCTCCTATATTTAACTAGATCTAATGTATTAAGAATAAGTGGAATGATGTCAATCAAAGCACCCTAAAGTAGTACCTCAAACATGTCCACATGTATCTAAATATTCCACTATTCTCGTAGGAATCACAAAATTATTAGATAAATTATTATCTAATTTAGCTTCAATTTATAAATATGAATTCTAAGATGTTTATATATCTACCTAGAAAGCATATAATCCTACGTATTGTCACTATAAAGAAGCTAGAACGAGGCATGTATTATATAAATCACATTTGATAGAATCACACGTAGAAATGATAGTATTTAAGGTAGAGTCAAAGAATAATATTATGATAATTAGAAAAACATAGAAATTATTATTAAAATTTCAATCCATAGTCTAGGGCTTCAATCTCATCCCTAACAACAATAATTTAGGCAATCATCATGTACAAATTAATTACCCAAAGCATATATTAAGATGGGAAAAGAAAATCTCAACATCCAAAGTGAAAACTAGGGAAACCAGGTAGGTGGACGACCCCCAGTTAATGACGTTGTCTACTTCCTTGTGTGAATAGCCCTTATCCTCCACTTAAATGTTAACTTGAATTGGATTATCCTTGGTGTAAATTGCGGGACGAGATTAACAAATCAAGGGTTTGTAAAGATGTAATTGATGATTTCATGGACCAATGGAAGGAATTGGACCATAAATTGGAACAATTATGGATATGGATGAAGAACTCTAGAACGCAAATCCTATAATGGAGGCTAAATTGATGGAAGAGAATCACAAATTATTTTATGTAAAAGTTCCGCCTGACCTTTTTACTTGCAAAACTTTTCAAAACACCTTGTTTTGGTTTCTTTTCTTCATGATTAATTCTAAATAAGTACCTATGGTTAAAGAAATGTTATAAATTAGCCTTTCTAAAGGAAAATTAAATTAAAGTATGATGATGAATACTATAAAAATAGGGAATCAAATGCACTTATCAAATTATCCCACACTTAGCTTTTGCCAGTCCCTTAGCAAAACAAAAACCAAAATTATCAAAAACAAACCATAGTAAAAAGAAAACAAACTATAATGCTCTTAACCAATTGTCTATGGAATCCCACTACCCCGAAAAGGCGTTTTAATAATGGTTATTTTATAGTTTTAATAACGGTTTTAAACAGTTATTAAACTACCTGTTATTAAATATTTAATAACGGTTTCTAACTGTTATCAAAAATATATAAAAAAACCCCGTCAATATGAGTATAAACTGTATATTTAATAACGGTTTTTAAGAAACAACTGTTGTTTAAAAAAGGGTTTTAATAATGGTTACTACAAAAACTGTTGTTAAAACATCATAGAATTAGGGTTTCAAACATTGATTATGCATTTATTAAACCCTAATACGTATTAAATGAGCATAAATTTAACATTAAATGTATATTTTTAATAACGTTTCTTATGAAAACCGTTATTAAAACTACAGTTTTTTTAATATTTTTGCAGTTTTGTTCCTGTATGTTCAAATAATTACCAAATGTGTATTGTAAAACAACATCAATTCATAACAAATTTGCAATCACACCATAATTTCAATCAATCTCTAGTTAATATGCATGTCTTAATACACCGGACATATATACTCAAGAATCAAAATTAGTAGGCATACCACAACTTGGTAGCTCTACACCCCAAAGTAAAAAGTTCATAAATCTAGCATAGAAGACCAAAAGACATAGCCAAAATACAAACCTGAACACTCATGTAGAATATATAGATCTCTACCTAATACCGAATGAATGAGTGCACGTGCTTGGCCCATGGATCTCTAACTTCATCAATTTCATCAAAATTGTATTGTTGGCCTTATACATAGTCATCAGTGAAAAACTGCAATGCCCAAGTTTCGATTAATATACAGTTAGCACTTACGTTAAGTACCAAACATATATGTCATGATTCATTAATGGAAAAATATCGAAAAGAAAACATACATGGCTTGGATCTATGTTGACCGATCTGTTTTGGACTATCAGATCCATTGCTCTACATACATAGTATCCACAATCATTGTTGTTGTGCTGTTGTGGACACTATCAAATGAATTTAGTTAGCTCTCTAACTATTAGATATTAATTTGAATTAAAATAAAATATAAAATAGTTATCTTCCTACTTACTATGACAGGCTCGTATTGAATATTCTTTGGGTCTGGGACACCTTTCCCACCGCTCCATTGATACGCTATTCGTAGTGCCCTAATAAATAGAGTTGGATACACAATATTATAAGTACATATATATACCTCAAATAATGAAAACTAGTAGAATATATGTATAAATAAGCTAATGAAGTAAGAAGTGAAAAGTATACTAACATGTCGATAAATTTCTTCCCACCACGACGAGCAACTTCAAAAGGCATGTCATAGGTTTAAAGGGAATCAAACACATAGAATTTAGTAAGATCAGGTCGGACGGCGTACAAAACCCAATGTTCAGTTACGAGGTGAGGAATGTCAATACCTCTTCAGTAGTGAGATGTATTTGATCCGCAGGCCAAGCCACGAAGCTTCCATGAGCTTCTAGTACTGTGGTTGTCTCGTCACCCTCTTTATAACAAGGCAAGTGTGCATTGCCAATGATTGGAGTGTCAATACTCACCGCCCTTGTATTTAGGGCTAAATTGTACCCGTGGATTGTTTGCGTTTGGGTACTGTGACTGATACGGACCCTTCCTTTCGCCAAAAGTGTTGAAAGGTCATTCGCTAATAAGTCACATTTATGCAAACCCTAAACAAAAATATTACACATTATTAATTATTTATTACACTGAATACATTCAATAACAATTCATAGTTTGTAATGCTTACCTCGGGAAGAGTAGAAAGACGTGCATCAGCTTCACAACTATCACTAACGCTATTTACATTAGGTATGTGAAGTTGATCATGGTTTACTGAATCAGATGGCTTATACCCTTGAGATTTAATAAATGACAAATCTTGCTCCATTGTTGCCATTCGTTCAAATGTCACGTTCAATTTTTAGGTGAGGATGGCCACTTGCTCATTAGTGCTATGAGAACCACGAGATCGACCACATATAATCATTCTTGGAACACCTAATCCAAGGCCCATGTGTCTTCCAGGGTGTTCTACAATTCCTGTAGCCTCGGACACAATGTTATATTAGTCCACCCCCTCCTCATCATCTGACGTTTCAAGTTCGTCCTGTAATGTATATAATATATGTAAATTTAACTTATAGAAATAAGCATAATATAATAGTTTTTTAAAAGAAAACTAAGTAGGGTTCTAGATATCTACAAAATTACAATTTTTTTTGCTGCAACATCAACATATTCATTAATATATCCATCTCTTGTTGCTCTAGCCTTCTTCCATAATGTACCAATATTGATGGACGAGGTACATGGGTCCAAGTCTTGGGCTAAGAGCTACAAATCAAAAAATATTCTTAATTAAAAATATTATTATAAAATTCAACATTTATATGTAAATAGATAAATCACAAAATACATACCAACTCCTCTTCAAGGCCCGCATAGCCTTTGCGAGCCATATTATGCCGGTATTTATTTTGCTTCACAATCTCTTTATTTTTGGTATTTTTTTCCTATATGACAAGCCAAAACATAGTGACATGGTTATTTTAATATTAAGTATAATACTGGGATCGATACAAAAAGTTTAATTGTTATCTAACAAGTACCTTAAAATCCCCCGTAAGACGATATGCAATGAATTGATTCCAACTTTCTTGATTGATGAAACCGTATCATTTGGGTGGGTTATACCATAGAGAACCATCCCTCTTTCTATACATTTTTCTACGAGCTAAATATGACCTAATTGTTCTTAGATGCTCCCCACAATGTCTAAGAAGTCATTTCTTCCTACTCTCAAGTACATTGAATACTCTCTGCAAAATAAGACATGTAGATGTATACCGATGTTAATGTAATAAAATTAATAACATTTGATATACAAAAATGATTACATAAAATAGCATATTTACCGTGATTTCCTACCAAATATGCTCCTTATGATCCTTTGGAACCTGCTTCCAATTATTATAGGAGATAGGAACACGGTTACGGGTCACAAGTGAAATATAAGTCAAGAACATGTCTGCGTAAGGACCAATGGGAAGATTGTAAGTATTCCATCCCAACTCGACTAATTCTCCTCTATTCCTCAAGTCTGTGATGATTCTCATAATCGTAGGTCCTCTCTTCCCTTCTTCATCATTGTTGTCCCTATCAATGTTTTTGTTGGCCATATCTCTACAAAAAATAAATAAATAAATTATATTAGAATGTTATATATTGAGCGAATGTTATGTATTGAGCATAATAATGTACCATTATATTATCGATAGGAATCATGCTTAGAAATAATTAATCTCAAATGTATCATGCTATTCTATATATATATATATATACGAATCATGCTAACACGTTTCCAAAAAGATATTAATACTAACCCTAACCCTAATTAACCATAATTAACCATAATAAACGATAAACCCTAACCCTAACCCTAAATAATTAACCATAATTTATTATAATAAAACCTATCCCTAAACCTCATAAAACCATAATCCCTAAACCTATCTAACTATAATTAAACCATAACATATAAATCATATTATTATTATTATTATTATTATTATTATTATTATTATCATACACAATTATTTCTTTCTATTTAATTATTCACTTTTATATATTCCTTATTTTATATATCTATTTAATCCTCATCAAATAGTAATCATTAACATATGCATCTCTAATTGAAATTTTCATTTAATGATGTGCATGTGTAAAACATATTTTCATTTCATTATATGACATTTCCTATATCTTATTGCTAGTGTCCTATACTTATTAATGAAAATGTGTGTGTGTGTGTGTGTTTGTGTGTGTGTGTAGTTTTTATGACTCAAAATGTATATAATTTTACACTCACATTCATATTATATATGTGTGTAAAGGTCTCGGTCAATACATGCATTTGTTAATATATAATAATAACGCAACAAATTCAACAACGAACATCAACATTTTCAACCAACACATTCAACAACACATTTTCGAACAACAAACCGCAATCTTTCAATAACAAACAAACGAAACCCTGAAGCAACATGCATGCATTTATATATATATATATATATATATATATATATATATATATATATATATAAGTAGATAAAAAGTTACGAGAGAAAGAGCAAACACATACATAAAGTGAGTTAGCTACAAACACGACGGCGAGCAAGTTGAGAGAGGCAAGGGCTTCAAACACAACGGAGGATGAAGGTGCAAGTGCTGGCTAGCTTACTTCAGAATAATGACAGCACGCACATGCAAATCCAACAATGGCAGGGGCGTGGTGGAGAGTTGGCGATGTGAGGTTTCCCTTACTTGAGAGGAGCCGCAGTAGTGGTGCACAGTGTGGTGGTGCGAGGGTTTGCAAGGAGAAGGAGAGTAAGAGAATGAAGGTGCAGAGAGTCTGAAACTTTTGGCATGAAACAAAACTGAACGAAATAAAAGTTTGATTTTAGAGTTTTAATAACGGTTCTCTCAGAAACAGTTATTAAAACCTTTGGACTTTTAACAACGGTTCTTGTATGAACCGTTATTAAAACCTCTTTTAATAACGGTTTAAGTAAAACCATTATTAAAATATCCGTGCAATTTTTAACATTGCCCTTTTAATAACGGTTTTGAACTATAACCGTTATCAAAAATGTCCCGCGCATTAATTTTCACGCGTTTGACAATGGTTTTCGAACCACTGCTATTAATGTCCTGTTATTATTTTCTATTTTCGTAGTAGTGTGCCTTACTCTCATGACATTCAAGATTCACACTCAACCAAGATTCCATACTATGAATGTTCCAAATATCAATTCAAACATATGGTCTACACATGAACATGAAAGATATGAAGAGAAATATAATGATGAATTGAATGTAAGCAATCTCAACTAGTCTTAACTCATCCTCACAAGGATATACTCTCTTTTCTTCTCTCAGAATCAAGGCTAAATTACATAAGCAAATCCACTCAATTATGTGAGAGATAAGATGAATAATACAAAAATATAACAAATAGTTCACATAAAACATGGAGAAAAACCAATATGCATATGGATGAAACCTCATGAAGGATACCAATTACTTGTCAAATGAACCAAACCATATGCTAAAACCTAGTAGAAGTATGCTAATGTAGAGAGACTCTTCTTACTCTTTCAAACTCATCAAGGCATCTTCGCCATCACATAGGCCAAATATCATCATATTGGGCCTTTTTATTCTTCATTTGTTTAGCTTAACTCCACCACACTTATTCTTTTGGATGCTTTTTGACACTTCCTTCACTTGTAACCTTAAACCACACATATATGTATCATAATGATTTCAAATAGATTGTAGAATAAGGTTAAGGTTAAGAATAATGTGGGTGGTGAAAGAAATAGGGTCAATGTAAAATCTCAAACAAACTAATTAGAGGTGCATATTTCGTGCACACACTAATGGAATAGAAGGTTATTTGGAAATGTGGTGATAAATATTAATTTGCCTTTATCATTTCATTAAACAAAATGGTTATGGATTAAAAGCTTTGATTAGTACATGAATAAGTTTTAGTAATATCTAGAGTTCATTAATATATGTATGGCAAACAAATGATCAAATTAAATCATAGATGAGGTTTAGAAATGAAAATAAAACCAAGAAACAATTGAATATTTATGTGAATCATTCATGAAAAGAAAGGATATTATAACTTAAAAACTCATATAGGGTCATATATGAATCTCAACAAGTTTCAATTTACTCAAAGTTCATAGCACTTTCTTATCTCTTCCAAATATCAACATGTAAATATGTCTTCCTTATATGAAAATTAACATACAGAGAAATCAATTGATGGCATCTCAATCTTATGATCACCTAGCAGTCATGATTTTAAAAGATATAATAATATCTTAGACTAGCTAAGGGCTTTTACAACTCAAAACACACCATAAGTATGCATGATTTTTTTTTTGTAAAACATAGATATAAGAAATATACAAAAATGCACATTCTCCCCTATATTTAAATTACAAATTGTCCTTAATGTGTAGATAATAGAAACTAATAACATGTAACATAAACATGGAGAAAAAATAACATAAAATTAAACTGGCGAAGGGTAAAAATATCCCCTATCACATTGGGTTGCTTACGTGTTTAGTTGACATCAACTTATCTTATGGTGGATGTGTCAAATTTGGAACTACTTCAGCAAAGCCCTTCTTATATTGATCATCTATATTTGGTAAGGTAGCAAAAGGTAAAGTATTAGTTTTAATAAAATATTTGATCCAACAAGAACGTGACTTACTTAGAATGAGACTTAGGCTTGTATGAAAAGAGAGAATATTTTGTCGGGTGTCGACGTATGGCTGTCTCTCTTTTAAAGGAGAAAAATATAGTCCTAAATCCATATCCTTTAGCACATATTTATAGCATAACCTCTCCTTTGAAGCATTTATTTTCTTATTAGATATATCCAAGATGATTTGATCACTCTCTTCAATCTTGGACCCATATAACCTGTTAAGAGAGGGAAAACAAGGAATAGGTTAGCATAAATATAATCAAAGTGGTTAAAAGACTTGCCTCATGTTTCATGCCTATCTCAAAGAAAAATAGGGAAACAAATATCCGAAGAGGGTCCATGGTAGATGAAAGTGATAGTCTTGCCATCCATATGCTTCTCTTGGTTTACTTGATCATTATATTGATGACATTCATCTTGCACTTTTGTGGGCTCTTCTTCCATCTGATCTCGTTTTTCAATATGCTACATAGGGACCTCCTTAACCAGCTCATCATCATATGTGGACATGACATCGTCATTCTCATAACTTCCACTTGAATTAGGAACTAAAGTACTAAAAAGGTCTTTTTATGCTTGTAATTGATTGACTATGTTAACCAAAAAGCGCATTTGTACCTATAATATTGACATCCTTTCATTTTTCTGAATTTGACTTTGCACAAGTTGGTTTTCCCCATTTGTTAATGCTTAAAAAAAACTTTTCCATTTTTTAAGAACTTAAGGATTTTGAAGTTGGAGAGAATTCTTGTTGAGGATATTGATAATATTCTATAGCTCCATATTTGAGTTTGTAAGGGTTTTAATATGGCACTTAATAATTATCATTCATCTTCCATATAAAGTTTGGGTGATGACTCATTCTTGAACAGTATGCGTTAGTATAGGTGTCATGTCATTGAAATTCATCTAACACTTCAATATGAGGTAGTTCCCATCCTCCTTCTCTCATAGCTTATGAGTGGTGAGCATATGGGTTTACTTGCACAAGACTCACTCTAATTGTATTAATTCCTCCACTAGCTATAGCAATATGTGAAATAAGACTAGTGAGTTAGTTAAGTCTATCATCAAGTTGAATTGAACTTACCTTATTTACCCTAGCATATGGTTTTATACAAATTTGTCCATAGCCTAATTATCCTAGCAATGTAGCTTAAGGGGCAAAAACACTTTAAAAGTGAAACAAAATACACCAAAAATTCTAAACACTAAAACACTAAAAAAAAACATTCAAATAATAACACAGTTAGAACTGAAAAATCTTATTAATCTAAGACATGAGTTCCCACAAGTACACTTACCTCTAAATAAAAGGATGACACGACACAAAAAATAAAAACATACTAAAAATTCTAGGAAAACAAAGGCAAAGTTACCAATCCCTGACAATGACACCAAAAATTGGTGTAGTTGTAGCCAAAACACAATTTAAACCTTCATAGTCAATTGTAATATTAATAAATTTGGGTATCCTTTGAGATCAGAGATTGAGATGGCTCACCTATATCTAGTTAGAATCAAAATAAGAAAATAAAAGACTATAAATCACACAAAAATAAATAAGAAGAAAAAACACAAGTATGGGGTCAGAAATTAAAAATAATAAAAACTAAATAAAGCCAAATAAGAAAATAAATTTGGACAAATGCAAATATAATGAATGCGTTGGGGAATTGATTTCCACCACCATATTAGGTTGAGATAAAAACAAATAATTTATATGTCATCTATTAGACAAAAGAGAGAAATCAACCAAATAATAATTCAGAAGCAAGTTTTTACACCTTATATTATTTTCATAATTCTATTCACTACGACAAAGTGCCCTGATTAAACTATATTAAATTCTAGCAGTATAGTTGCAACAAATGGCTCATATATTTAACTAGATCTAATATAATAAGAATAAGTTGAAAGATTTCAATCTAAGAACCTCAAATTAGTACCTCAAGCGTGATTACTTATATTTTTCACTTTTAACTCATACACATCTAAACGTTCCACTATCCCGTAAGATTTAAAAAAAAAACTATCAGGTAAATTATTATCTAAACTAAATGTATTTATATATATGAATTCTAGCATGTCTATATAGACACCTAAATATCATATAATCCTACATATTATCACTATGATGAAGCTAGATGAGGCATGGACTATATAAATTATACTTAATAGAACATATATAAACAATAATGCTTAAAGTAGAGTCAAAGGAAAATATCATGGCAATTAGGAAAAAAAACATAAAAATTATTAGTAAAATCTCAAACCATAGTCTATGACTTCAATATCATCACTAAAATAATAATTTGATCAATCATCATATACAAAATAATTACCCAAATCATATAATTATAAGAAAAAAATACCAACAACCAAAGTGAAAAGTAGGGAAACTAAGAGCACGAACGACCCCCGCTTGATGACTTTGTCTTATTCCTCACCTGAATAACCCTTCTCATCCACTTAAAAGTTAGCTTAAATTAGATTGTCCTTTGTGTAAATTGTGACACTAAATTAACAAATCAAGGGTCTATGAAGATGGAATTGATGATTTCGTGGGCCAATTGAAGGAATTAAATCACAAATTGGAACAATTATGGATATGGATGAATTCGGATGGACGAAGAATCCTAGATTGTAAATTTTATGATGGAGGATAAATTGATAAAATAGAATCATGAATTAGGGTTAGATGTTGATTTAATAGAATGAATTGAGGGCAACAAGCATTATTTGATAGATTTGATGAAGAATAATGGAGGTAGAGATTTAAGATGAAGATGAAACCCTAATTATGAATATTAAGATTGAAGGCTCTAAATTAGTTCTTTTCCGTGGCATTTGAGTTAGATAAATATATATATAGTTGGAAACGAAAAAAAAAACCAAAAAATTATGTATTTATGTATGTGGGAAAATAATATAGAGGCTGGGAAATATTTAAAAATTTATTGTGTCAAGGTCAAGACCGCCACAACTATTCTAGTGGCTTTGGATGATCTTCAGCTTATGCGAGGTCGACCGTCCATCCCTGGGTAACTTTTATCATTTTAGTGATTGACATCTTTGACTTCCAATGCATAATTCACCATGATCTAGTTCGATTCAGAAAATGTTGTAAACATGAAAGTTGTATATGTTGATCTTATCATTCTAATGCAACTTGAATCAATTTAATTAGATATTGAATGGAAAAAAAATTCCTTGAAATACCAAAGCTTATTTTTTTTATTTAATATGAAAGTTACGGTTGACCTTTTTATTTGCAAAACTCTTCAAAATACCTCATTTTTGTTTATTTTCTTCATAATTGATCCCAAATGAGTGCCTATAACTAAAGAGAGGTTAAATTAGCATTGGTTAAGTAAAATTCATGCAAAGTAAGATGATTAATACTATAAAAATAGGGTATAAAATACACTAATCATTATTTATCCAATTTATTTACTTGAACAAATGCTTAGGATGAGTGCTTGTTTGGTATAGTGGCAATTGGGGTAAAAAAAAAATAACCCCCTAATTTTACATATCTTGTATAGTTTATTTAAAATGAAGAAACTTTTTTCGGATGAATACCCATTATAGATATTAATTTGATATTAAATGGGTATTTCATTAAAAAAATTATTATTATTAAATACTTGATATAAAAGATATAAAATAGGAAAAAAAATTACCTCTATTACCCCTATAAAAACAAGATATAAGAGTATATTAGACAAAACTAACTTAAAAGATACTTGAAAGCTTACACCTTATAAATTAATTAAATTAGTTTTTTTTTAATTTAGCTTAAAATCTAGTTAAAAAAACCATTTGATGAGCTAAGATTTTTTAAAATAAGTTAGCTTCAATAAACTAAAACATATAAAGTATCTTTTATTCTGCAAAGTACACTATAACTCCTTGTGGCTCAGTCATTCTCATTTTCTTTTAGAATAAGCTGGCAAATGGTCATATTCGGTTCCAACCACATTGTCTTATCATCCTCACAACTACATAAGAACCTGTCCAGTATTTTTATAATGAAATTTATAATTGGTCAAGTAAGTATCTATAATGACTAAGATACCAAGATTGATGAAGTAATCAATAATTATATAACTACATTCTAGCTATACCTTAACATGTCAACCTTCCTCAATAAATAGGAGAATTTGGTATACTAAAACCATTATGATCTAACTATTGCTTTATCCTCTCTAAAAATACACTAAAGCTCTCTCTTAATTCCTGTGCTAATTCATTTTCATCACATCTTCACATTTCCACCGTAAGACTTCAATCTTATCACCGCCTACAACTCTACTCTAGTAGTCTTATGATCCAAGTTATTCCGACTATTTTTGTAATACCCCAAAACCCTAATTTAAGAAATAATAATAAAATAGGGATTTATTGGTGAGATTATTTAAATATATTATTTTAATAAAATAATGGGAGTAATTAAGATAAAAAGTGAAAGAAATAATAAAGAACTTAATTAAGGAAGATTAGGGAAACTTTTGCTAATTAAAATAGAATTTAGGAAGATTTACTCAAATTTTCCTAAATTAATATAAAAAGGAATTTAATTACTATTTTACTAATTTCTATTATTTTCAAATATCCAAAAGTACCAAAATTCCCTAAACACCTAACTACCTTATTTTCCTTTTCCCTTTTTTTTTCCTTCTTCCATTTTCTTCTTTCTTTTTCTCCTTTCTTCTTTTTATGTTTTCTCCTCTTCTTCCCCCAATTGAGCCTCGCCCGTGCGGCCCAACCTCCCCCTCCTCTCTTCTCTCCCCTGTGCCGCCCAACCCGCCTCTCTTCTTTTACTTTCTCCCCCTCGCCTGCCCAAATTTTCTTTCATTGCTTTTCCCCCAACCAGCTGGCCCAGCCCCCTTCTTCTTCCTCCTCCCTTCTCCCTTCCTCGCGCTGCAGGTCACGCCTGCGACCTACCACCGTCCTTCCTCCCCTACCATTCTATGCCCAAACCCGATCCTCTCTCTCTCCTTCATCCTTTTCCTTTCCATTTCAAGCCTAACCTGCCTCTGTACCTCCTTCCCCACGTGACTCTTCCCCTTCCCTTTCTCTCCCTCTGTAACCTATGCCCCTACCATTCGCAGGCTCATACCCGCCTACCACCGTCACCTGGCAAGCTCCTACCAAACATGCTCCCTTATCTTATTCCCCCTTTATATTCTTCTCCCTCCCTTAGCCTATTAATACCCCATACTGACCCCCATTTTTCGTTCATTTGCTATGCCTAGAAAATCCCTCTGTAACTCCCACAAGGAGATATCCATAGGCAGAAGGCAAGTGAATCAATTCACTAAATAAAATCATCGCTGAATCAATCAACGGAACCTGTGAAATAAATCCGAATTTTAAAAGCTTATCAGAGTACGACAAATTGAAAGTTAAATTACAATACCCTTGATATGTTAAATAAAACACTTGAAACTTCCAAATACAAATACAGTTAAACAAGACAAATCCCGATATATCAAATTTTGGATTTCCTACTCTCTTAAGCCAAGTCTTCCACCCAAAAACAATACCCGATCAAAAACCTGCACGAGAGGTCTGCTCCCCACCATCAGTGGATCATCACAGGACCCATTCAACCAAGGTAGCATCAGTACGGGTCCGGTACTGAGTAAATCAATACTACCGAACTCATGGAAGGAACATGAAATACATAAGATATGAAAGACTCTAGCTTACAATTCTCATGCTCAATTATACAAGCATTACATACAACAAAACACAGGATCACGGATTCATACTTATGATTACATTACTAGACATGACGGCACATAAGATATAAGCGTACAAGAAATCACAATTGCATGCTAAACAACACCAATCCAACGATCTGCTAATAATCACTATTACATTCGATTTTATTTATTTACGATGAGTTCAGGGACCCCACTATTCTTAAACCGGTGGAACGGTCTGAAGTACCTCTCGGGGACAACACACCCGAGCCACTATTATCATCCGATGGAACGGATCCTACACCTCTCAGGGCAAAACGCTTCTGAGCCACTATTCTGAACCGGTGAAACGGCTTGAAGCACCTCTCGAGGACAACACACCCGAGCCACTATTATCATCCGGTGGAATGGATCCTACACCTGGTCCTGACTCACGTAATCTTCCACTTTAAATAATTAGTGTCTTATTCATTACTTAATTCATATCATATTCTTGTTCACGATGAGTGTAGGGACCCACTATTCTTAATCCGGTGGAATGGACTGAAGCACCTCTCAGGGACAAGTCACCTGAGCCACTATTATCGTCCGGTGGAACGGACTCTACACCTCTCAGGGCAAAACGCTCCTGAGCCACTATTCTGAACCGGTGGAACGGCTTGAAGCACCTCTCGGGGACAACACACTCGAGCCACTATTATCGTCCGGTGGAACTGACCCTACACCTCGGCCCAACTCACGTGATCTTCCACTTTAAATGATTAATATCTTATTCAATGATTTTAGCCGACCGTAAATCAGGCCCACATAAATAATTCCATGACATAAAGATACAGCATAAGATATCATATAATTTTAATCCTACTCAACCATTCACATACTCAAATACATACCATATTCAACGTTATACTAACATGCATTAGCATTGAAGCTATGAATTCACACATACAGTAAATTACCACACATAACACAGCATATACTTGACATGATTAGATAATCGATAGGCATACTTATCACCTTCTACTCCGAACAGACATACATCCATATTCCATCATAAATAAAGGTAAGTAATGACTTACCTAAATCCAAAGCTAGCTAAGCAAATTGAGAAAGAGGGAGAGCTATTGAAAGCTCGACAATCCACGAGAAAGTTTTCCTAGATCGCCGATAGAAATCGGAACTAGGTTAGAAACTATCTTATCAATTAATAATTCACATATTCAAATTAAATAAACACAAACAAACACAAATGATCTTTCTTGAAAAACGTGTCCATAACTCAGGACTCAAGAGCACAGCTCTATTAAGATTTAAGATTAAAATATAAATCAAATGATTTAAAACCCAAAGTCAGAAATTGATTAGATAAAAGACACACAACACAATCAATTTTATAAAACCATCCCCGAAGATTAGGGTTTTTAATGCCCGCACTACAAACCAACCAATCCAATTTTATTATCTTAAATCAATAACTTAAGAATTAAATTAATTTTAAATAAATCTAGATAATCAATTTTAACAAAGCAATCTTCCGAGTAGCCAATTTAAGACTATCGGTTTCCGAAATTAGAATTTCACAACCTAAGACATAAATTCGAATAATTCAAATCAATTAATTACAATCGAAGGTATTAGAATACATATAGGATCATTTCAACTATTTCTACAAATTTAAATTTTAGAAAAACAAATATACAAATGATCAATTTTATAAGTTCACTTTAAATATAGGGTTTTAGGCCCGAAAACGCAATTCGGTTAAATTTTATTAATTTATTTAAATTGAATGTTTAGAAATGCAATTAAGCATATTTTATAACATATCATATAATCAATTGCTCAAAACCAATAAAAGAAATACTCAATTTAGCATATGTAGGGTTTTTGAGCCCGTAACGCAAATCTGATCAATTCTTGATAAAATATATAAATTGACAGTTCGGAAATGTAATTAAATATATTCTAATATAAATTGTATAGTCAATTGAATAAAACAACCCGATTACATAATCCGATTTAGACCCGCAAGAGTTTTGACCTAAAAATCTAATTTCGATTAATTACGCACAATTTTTCCAAATCAACACTTCCAATATGAAATTAAATACATTTCAAACTATATTGTAAAATCAATTAAGCGAAACGACTCAATTATGCGGCCCAATTTTATCACACACGAATTTTGACCTAGAAATCAAATTCCGATAAATTCTGCATAAATTTCTCAAATTAACAGTTCCGACATGAAATTAAATACATTTAAAAACATATTGTATAATTAATTTATCCAAAATCGCCAAATCAGACGGATCCGAAAAATTTGGGCATAACCCGGCCTAAAATTCAATTTTCCAAATTTCCAACACAAACCATACAATTAACATATCCAAATCAATCTCACAGCACATATATACATAATCAAACAATTAATTTAGCTTATCACAAGCTAAATCACACTCAATTAATCAAATTAATATTAGGGTTTTTGAAAATTTATACCAAATGAAATTCAACAAAATCCGAGCAAAGGAAGGCCGGGGAAGCTTCATCGGGGACCGGGGGTGGCTCGCCGGTGGTCAGCGAGGCTCGCCGGTGACCGGGCGATGGCGGCGCAGCCTGCGTTTGCTGCTGCCCTCTTCGACTGCTGTGCGTGGCTGCTGGGCGCAGTTGCTCGTGGCTGGTGCCTGCTGCGGTGGTTAGGAGACGTCGACGGCCGGCGAAGGAGGAGCAGGGAGGAGGAGGTCGGGGTTAGGGTTTCTAGCGCAGAGCAGAGAGCACGAGAAGGAGAGAAGAGAAGAGAAGAGAAAGAGAAGAAGAGAAAAGGAAAAGAAGAGGCGGGGTGCACCGGTCGGGGTAGGGCTGTTCTTTTTGTTTTTACAAATACATATATAAGATAAAATACTAAAAGTTTAAAAATTATTATTGGAATATTTTATCTAAAATTCATTAAACGAAAATTATTTCGTAAGATTCCGAAAGCTTAAAATTAATAAAAAGCTATATAAAGAATTTCGGAAACATTGTCGGAAAAACTTACCAACGAACGTAAAAATTTATATTATTTACAGAAATAAATTATAAGACCTCGAAATAATTATTTAAAAGCATATAATAACATATTTAAGCCGAATTTGAATAACCCGAGACTAATTTAAATAATTCCCGAAATCGATTTTCCGCAACCCAAAAATCGTAACACGGGAGAAAATTGATTCCGAAAATAAATTCATAAATAATTTTCAAAAACCTTTTTAATTTAAAACATTCCGAAAATATTAAAGATTACTGAAAACGAATAAACTTAAAGTCGGGAATATTTTCTACGGATAAAATTATTAAAATAAATTTAACTATTTAAATAGAAATTCCATAATTTAAATAATATATTTCGTTAACAAAATATAACTCCAAAATAAAGTCGTAATCACACGACGAAGTTATAATCGAAAACAAATCTACAATATTAAAAATCAAAATACGAGAAAGAATGGGAATATATATTTTTAACCGAAAATCGAAATCATAAGAATATAATAAAATCATGGTCGTGAACGAATTTGTCCAGAATGGTTCGCAACGGCAACGATTAATTAAATTCAAATATGAATTCGAAATCATCGATAAATCCATAAAATGAATCAAAATTAAAATAATTAAATATTTACATCAAATTACGCTAATAAAATCATTAGGCTTAATAAAATTAGATTTTAAAAATACGGGGTATTACAGACCATCTCTCTCTTTCTCTTCCAACCCTAAAAGACCCACCTTCCCCTAAAACCACCACTTCCGCCGCCGCCGCCGCCGTCGCCGCCAACAACTCACTTAGGTTGTGCCTTAACCCTTCCTAACCCTTAAGTATAAATTATTTGGTATAATTATTATTCTAACTTTACTATTATCTTTATCATTATTATTATTATTATTATTATTATTATTATTATTATTATTATTAAATTTATTATCATTATTATTACTAATATTGTTAATAACATCCTGCCATGACTAATATAACTATCTAACCCTATTTTAGCTAATATTATCTTTAACGTATTTATTATCCACTTTAAGGATTATACCCTTATTATTACTACTAAAGCTATTATTATTATTATTATTATTATTATTATTATTATTATTATTATTATTATCATTATTATCATTATTATCACTAATACTAGTTCATACTAAAGGTAAAGTAGGGAATAATGAAAATAATAATAAAAGGAAAGTTAATCTTAGTGTTTCCCTCTTATAGGTGAGCCAAGTCCGATCCCTAAGGAGGCATAGGAGCGTACTCCAAGCCTGGTGTTGTTTTAGGTAAGGATGTGGTTAAAGCGTAATATGTGTATTATGTATATTATATGTTATGTGTGATGGACATTTGTGTGTACCTTATATGGTTATGAACTATGTACTTGTAATGCAGCTTGCTAAGCATGGAGCTAAGGTAAGTTAAATGTGTTTTCTTTATGGTAATGTGTAATATGACAATGTGTCTTGTACTTGTGGTGCTTATGTAATATGGTCCTTTATGACATGCATGCTAGGAGGCTTTAAATGATATGATGGAGTGGTGAGAAGAGGAAAGGGGTAAAGGAAGTGAGTTGACTAGAGGGAAGTGAGAATGGCCTAAGTATTTCATGACCTATAGGTGGACATCTAAGGGACAATATGAACAAATTAAGAGGATGGGCTAAATCTTGCATGGGGAGTATAAGGCTTGCATGGGATGGATAGTCTTTGCACGAGGATGATCTTTACATGGGAAAAGTTTAATTGAGGGTTAAGTAAGGTTATTGAAGTCCATAGGTAAAAAATAGTACGTGGGTTGGTATAAGGGTGTATGGGGGATTTAGCTAGGATTTGGGAGAAAATTCGTAAGTGGAGGAAATTGTGGAAAGGAGAAATAATAGGAAGGATTGGAGTATGGGGTGAGAGTGGAAGGATGTCACATAGAGGGTGAATGTGTGTTATTTGGAAAGGGGAAAATAGGAAGTGAGGGTGATGGAGGGGCGACACATAAGAAAAGAGAAGTGCTAGGGTTTGGGGTGGCCAATTAGGGTTTCAAGGCCACATGTACAAATGAGGAGTAAAGTGGGATGTTTGGGGGTGGATCGAGTGAGGTGGTGAGTTAGGGGTAAGGAGAGTAGGGGTTGTGTGAGATAGAGGGAGGTTAGGACATATATACCAGATTAGTGTTTCCAAAGGGAAAATCCTAGAGGGCAATGGTGAGTTAACCCAGAGATATGGGAGAGTGGGCCTCGACCCACGCATATATGAGTTAGATATTTATGGTAAGTAAGGAAAAGGGGGAAATGATGTCTAGGGTGAAAATATTTATCGAATAAGACACTAACGAATTTAAAAAGAAAGATTGTTGAACTAGGCTCAGACTGGCCCACTGGCGAATATTAGTGGTCAGGTGCCTTGTGCCTTAGAGACCGCTCCATCGGCAAATAATAGTCACTAAGTGCGTTCTGTCCTTGGTATTTTTTGGTTCACCGACTATAATAGTAGGGGATCCCAAGCTCAACAAACCAAACCTAATGATGATAAGCCATAGGAAAGATATTATTTACTTACAGTGAAACACCATGAGAGTTAAGGCTAAACTGGTCCGCTAGAGAATAAAAGTGGCCAGGTGTGTTCTACCCTAGGTGTTTTTCGGTCCATCGGCTATAATGGTGGGTTTCCCATACTCACATGGACTTAAAATGAGAATGGTGTGAAATGAGAATAATGACTAGAGATCTAATGATTTGGTTAAACCAGTTCGAAACACTACGTGTACTGCCTATCTTTCATGTATGGCTTTTTCTACATAGTCACCTGCTTTTATTACCTATATTTTATATGCGGCCTTAGCTTTTTAGTTACCTTGCTCAGTACCTAGTATACTGATCACCATTTCATGGGTGATTCTTATTCCCATAAACAGAGGTCCCTTCTGAGTTGGTGCAGGTAGGAGATGATGTGTTCGATGCCTATGAAACATTTGATGCGTTAGGCGGGGATGAGTGATGACCCGTTGGAATTGGCATAGGGCCCAAGAGCGAGTGTATTCTGGACTCATCTTTTTTAGTTTTTATTTTATCTTACTGTTTATATTGTTCTTTCCCCTCGGGGGCTCTAACATTGTATTAGTTTTATATTCTATAATGACTCGTTATGATTTTATGTTCTAATCAATTTTATAACTTGTGAAATTTCTAGCCCTGTGGTCAGTGCGAGACTGGCCAAGGGCCAAACTTGTGCTGATCATGATGGTAGCACCCCCATATTGTTGTATGGTTTTGTTTAAATAAAAATTTTCAACTGTGATTTTTGGGAGTGTTACAATTTTTGCACTCATTTCTTGTGTTTTATATATTTTTTATATCTCATGTTACTTTAGGGGTTGGAGTGTCATTGTGCTAGTACCAAACCAGTGTCCCCTTAATGCTCTCATCCCTATTTTTTGTAATACTCCGGATTTTTAAAACCTAATTTTATTAGTGTAATTTGATGTAAATATTTAATTATTTTAATTTTGATTTGTTTTATGGATTTATCGACGATTTCGAATTCATATTTGAATTTAATTAATTGTTGTCGTTGCGAACCATTTTAGATGAATTCGTTCACGACCATGATTTTATTATATTCTTATGATTTCGATTTTCGGTTAAAAATATATATTCCCTTTCTTTCTCGTGTTTTGATTTTTAATATTTTAGATTCGTTTTCGATTATAACTTCGTCGTGTGATTACGACTTTATTTTGGAGTTATATTTTGTTAACGAAATATATTATTTAAATTATAAAATTTCGGTTTAAATAGTTAAAGTTATTTTAATAATTTTATCCGTAGAAAATATTTCCGACTTTAAATTTATTCGTTTTTAAAAATCGTTAATATCTTCGGGAAGTTTTAAATTAAAAAAATTTTCGGAGTTTATTTATGAATTTCTTTTCGGAATTAATTTTCTTCCGTTTTATGATTTTTGGTTTACGAAAAATCGATTTCGGGAATTATTTAAATTAGTCTTGGTTTATTAGAATTTAATTTAAATATTTACTTTTATGCTTTTAAATATTATTTCGGGGTCTTATAATGTATTTCCGTAAATAAAAAATTTTTACGTTCGTTGGTAAGTTTTTCCGAAAATGTTCCCGAAATTCTTTATATAGCCTTTTTATTTATTCTAAGCTTTCGGAACCTTACGAAATAATTTTCGTTTAATGAATTTTAGATAAAATCTTCCAATAATAATTTTTAAACTTTTAGCATTTTATTTTATATATGTATTTGTAAAAAAAAAAAAAAAAAAAGAGCCCTACCCAACCGGTGCCCCCCTCTTCCTTTTCCTTTTCTCTTCTCTTTCCCTGCTTCCCGTCTGTCCCTTGCTCCCGACCCTACCCTCTGCGCAGAAGCCCTAGCCGACCTCCCTCCTCCTCCCTGCTCCTCCTTCGCCGGTCGTCGACGTCTCCCGACCACCGCAGCAGGCACCAGCCGCGCCCAGCAGCCGAAGAGGGTGGCAGCAACTGCGCGCTGCTGCAGCGACGACGCCGACGAGCAGCAAACGCAGGCTGCGCCGCCACCGCCCGGCCACCGTCGACATCTCCCGACCATCGGCGAGCCACCCCCGGTCCCCGACGAAGCTTCTCCAGCCTTCCTTTGCTTCGATTTCGTTGATTTTCGTTTGGTATAAATATCCGAAAACCCTAATATTAATTTGATTAATTGAGTGTGATTTAGCTTGTGATAAGCTAAATTAATTGTTTAATTATGTATATATGTGCTGTGAGATTGATTTGGATATGTTAATTGTATGGTTTGTGTTCGAAATTTGAAAATTTGAATTTTAGGTCGGGTTATGCCCAAATTTTTCGGATCCGTCCAATTTGGCGATTTTGGATAAATTGATTATACAATATGTTTTTTAAATGTATCTAATTTCATGTCAGAACCGTCAATTTGAGAAATTTATGAGGAATCAATCGGAATTTGATTTCTAGGTCAAAATTCGTGTGTGTTGAAATTGGGTTGCGTAATTGAGTCGTTTCGCTCAATTGATTTTACAATATCATTTGAAATGTATTTAATTTCATATTGGAAGTGTTGATTTGGAAAAATTATACGTAATTAATCGGAATTGGAGTTTTAGGTCAAAACTCTTACGGGACTAAATCGGATTATGTAATCGGGTTGTTTTATTCAATTGATTATATAATTTATATTAGTATATACTTAATTTCATTTCCGAACCGTCAATTTATATGTTTTGGCAAGAATTGATCGGATTTGCGTTCCGGGCCCAAAAATCCTAATTATGCTGAATTGGGTATTTCTTTTATTAGTTTGAGCAAATGATTATATGATATGTTATAAAATATGTTTAATTGTATTTCTAAACATTCAATTTGATTAAATTAATAGAATTCAACCGAATTGTATTTTCGGGCCTAAAACCTTAGATTTCAAGTGAGATTATGAAATTGGTTATTTGTATAGTTGTTTTTCTAAAATTAAATTTATAGAATTAGTTGAAATGATCCTAATTGTATTCTAATACCTTTAATTGGAATTAATTGATTTGAATTATCTGAGTTTGTGTCGTGGGCTTTAAAACCCTAATTTTGAAAACGGATCGTCCTGAATTGGTTAATCGGGATATTGTTTTGTTGAAATTGATTATCCAGATTTATCTAAAATTAGTTTAATTGTGTTTTAAAACTACCAATTTGAGATAATAAATGTGATTTGGTCGATTCGTAGTTTAGGCATTTAAAAACCCTAATCTTCAGGGATTGTTTTATAAAATCGATTGTGCTGTGTGTCTTTTATCAAATCGATTTCTGTCTTTCGGTTTTAAATCATTTGATTTATATTTTAATATTAAATCTTAATAGAGCTATGCTCTTGAGTCCTAAGTTCTGGACGTGTTTTCCAATAAAGATTGTTTGTGTTTATTTAATTAGAATATGTGAATTATTAATTGATAAGATAGTTTCTAACCTAGTTTCGATTTCTATCGGCGATCTAGGAAAACTTTCTCGTGGATTGTCGAGCTTTCGATAGCTCTCCCTCTTTCTCAATTTGCTTAGCTAGCTTCGGATTGAGGTAAGTCATTACTTACCTTTACTTATGGCTGAATCTGGATGTATTTCTGTTCCGAGTGGAAGGTGATGACTATGCTTATTGATCTTTTAATCCTGTCCAGTGTATGTTGTTTTCTGTGTGGTAATTTTATGTATGTATGAATTCTTAGCCTCAATGCCAATGTGAGTTAATATAACACTTGGATATGGTATGTATTTGAATATGTGAATGGTTGAATATTGATTGAAATTATATGATACTCTATGCTGTATCTTTATGTCATGGAATTATTTATGTGGGCCTGATTATTGGTCGGCTAAAATCATTGAATAAGATACTAATTATTTAAAGTGGAAGATCACGTGAGTTGGGCTGAGGTGTAGGGTCCGTTCCACCGGACGATAATAGTGGCTCGGGTGTGTTGTCCCCGAGAGGTGCTTCAAGCCGATCCACCGGTTCAGAATAGTGGCTCAGGAGCATTTTGCCCTGAGAGGTGTAGAATCCGTTCCACTAGATAATAATAGTGGCTCAGGTGACTTGTCCCTGAGAGGTGCTTCAGTCCGTTCCACCGGATTAAGAATAGTGGGGCCCTATACTCATCGTGAACAAGAATATGATATGAATTAAGTAATGAATAAGACACTAATTATTTAAAGTGGAAGATTACGTGAGTCAGGACCAGGTGTAGGATCCGTTCCACCAGATGATAATAGTGGCTCGGGTGTGTTGTCCCCGAGAGGTGCTTCAAGCCGTTCCACCGGTTCAGAATAGTGGCTTAGGAGCGTTTTGCCCTGAGAGGTGTAGGATCCATTCCACCGGATGATAATAGTGGCTCGGGTGTGTTGTCCCCGAGAGGTGCTTCAGACCGTTCCACCGGTTTAAGAATAGTGGGGTCCCTAAACTCATCGTAAATAAATAAAATCGGATGTAATAATGATTATCATTGGATTGTTAGATTTGGGTTACTTAGCATGCTATCGTGATGTCTTGTACGCTTGTATCTTATGTGTTTTATGCTTCCTTCCATGAGTTTGGTAGTATTGATTTACTTAGTATCGGACCCGTACTGATGCTACATTGGTTGAATGGGTCCTGTGATGATCCACTGATGGTGGGGAGCAGATCTCTTGTGCAGGTTTCAGTTCGAATATTATTTTTGGGTGGAAGACTTGACTTGAGAGAGTAGGCAAATCCGGAATTCGATCCGTCAGGATTTGTCTGGTTTAACTGTATTTATTTTTGGAAGTTTTAAGTATTGTATTTAAAATTCAAGGGTATTGTAATTTAACTTTCAATTTCTCGTACTCTGATAAGCTTTTAAAATTCGGATTTATTCTACACTTTCCGCTGATTGATTCAGCGATGATTTTATTTAGTGAATTGATTCACTTGCCATCTGCCTGTGAATATCTCATTGTGGGAGTTTATCCTTACGGCATTGATGTTTAAAGTTTTGTTTGACAGGTTTTAGCCTTGCATCTAACATGAGATAGATGGTGGACATCTATCTTGTGTTAGATGTGGCGGTAGCATTCCCCAAATTCTCTCCTAGCTTCCGCTTTATCCTTTCAAAAAATTTTTTTTCAGAAGTGAATTTTGGGGGTGTTACATTTTTACTTATTTGTATTCTAATTTTTTGAAGCCTCTTACTCAACAATCTCTATCTCAATTGTGGATATTGAGATTCAAGCCAGGGTTCAAGCTAATGTGTTGAAGGTTAGAAAGGAACTAAAATGGAAGAAGATATAAGTTTAATGAAAAGGAGGTAAAGGGGAAAAAGAGAGGAAAATACGGTCAAACCATGCTACCTAACATGCTTGTGTGCGGCAACATGACAAGGCTATGTTGGTCAGTGGGAGTTATTTTTGTGAGATGTGACTTTTTTGTCCGATATTTTCTATACCTTTTGGTTAGGTCAATTTTGTATCTTTTATATCTTTTCTACACCTATAAAAAGAGATTCTATTGTATAGAAGCAAACACAACTCATGTGGGACATGAGGGCATAAAAAAGAGCAAGAGGGCAAGAAAGAGGCCTCCATTTAGGACCTCATAGGATCACAAAACTAGGAAAGGTGTAATGTCCCCAAATTAGTGGTGGATGATAAAAGTTTACAATGATTGATAATACTACCTATATCAATAAGGTACACCTTCTGTTTAGAAACCTTATCATTAAAACTCTTATATATATCTTCTTTTTAGAAACCTTATCATTTTTTATATCTACACAAAACTAGGAGTGTTACAAAAGGTGTGAGAATCTAGATTAAGGATTATGTCTAGGAAGTTTCTTGTGAAAATCTCTTATGGCTCAGATCTAGGACTAAATTGGGAAAATATGGACCGGGGGTGTTACACATAGGTTGAGTGTTTCTTGATTATTTGCATAGACTTGAGTGGATAATAATATTATATTCAAGTTTTGATATCTTTTGTTCAAACTATCGCATTATTTTTATGTTTTAGCTTTAGGATTCCTTATTTTTTTATGCAGAAAGGTTCCCGCATAGTGTGGTAATAGATCCGGATAGGACAATACTAGAGTTGTTGATTTTGTTGCCCTATAGATAAGTATCTAGCATTTTCATAGAAATACCTAACAATAGATCTCAATAAACTGACCACTATTATTCTCAAGGTCCTAAGGGATCAAAGATTTAAAGTACAATTTGAAAAGTTGAAGTGAGTTCTATGAAATTTTTGACTTTTTTATAGGAGGATTTTTTTCTTCTCAACAAAAAATTACATACTAAGTTACATAAAAAAAAATTATATCAATATACAAATAATTTGTTCAAAAAAATATATTTTACAAAATATTCAAACTTGTTCAAGACCCAATTATCCATTAGACCTAATGAGTCTAGATTTAGATTGAAATACTATAACGGACTTGGATATGATTTGACGTGACCCATTATTATCCATAGTTATTATTGTGTTATATATAATGTCATAGTTTTAGATGGTCTAATAAGTGATCTTTTACTTTTGGCACCAAGTTAGCTAGCAATAATAGAATAAATTTTCTTTAAACAAATTGACATTGAACTAATATGTTTTTTGGGGTGCCTTATGTTGTTAACAATTTCACTTGGATACATTTGAATTTTAACGTAGTTTTACTAAGGTATCTAAATAAAATTTTAAATGCGGTTTGCTTTTCATTAAGTAGGTGAAAATAAATAAAAATGTGAAGATATCTAACAAAAATTAAAAAAATATATATAAAACACCTAAGAAACTTTAGATCAAATACCAATGCGTCTGAAAGAAAATTGCCGGTAACATGGATATAAATTTTGCGACCAATAATGTTAAATATACAATTCCTCACGTTCGCTATATTTTGAATAATACGTACAAGGAAATAATGCAACGGTATTTCAAAGCCTGTTTCCCATCACTAGCGCGTTCCGACCAAAATTTGCCCTGCGTATTAGCCCAACCACAATTCTAAAGCTATGAGTTTGACCTCCCACTTTCGGCTCAAAATGCCGGTTCCATGCCAGTACTTGTCACCTTACAGCTTTCAACCAAATTTCAAAAGACAGACATTAACTCCCCCCTCCTCCCCCCACATCAAATCCACACCAACAATTCTACAATAAATATTAGATCGATATGACTGCCTTGCCGATATGGACAGCGTCCCATTATCTACACCAACACTGTCCGATTTTCGTAGCACAGTAGCTAGCAATGGTATTGGTCCACTACTAAATCAAAAGTTAAGATTCAAAATCAAAAGCATACAAACGGGCACAAATCGTTCCTATATAGCGAGCAATGGCTTCTGATTCAAGAAGGAACAACTCCCCCGACTCTGCCATTCTCCGGCTGTCGCTGGTGCTGATTTTGTTCGGAAATGCTGCGTTCTGTGTGACAATTGTGAAGGAGCTGCCTGGTTTTGATGGAGAGCTACCGTTTAAGCTTGAGACTGGGTATACTACATATGGTGCTTTCGGTTTTTTCGCTGTGTTGTGTTTGAGGGATGATATCAATGATAGGCGTTCTTCTTGCACGCAGGTACGTGAGTGTAGAGGACTCTGAATTGTTCTACTACTTTGTTGAATCAGAAGGAAACCCAAAGAAGGACCCTCTTCTTCTTTGGTATAGTGGTGGCCCGGGTTGCTCTACTTTGAACGGACTTCTTTATGAAATTGGTAAGTTCAATACATCTTCACAATTCTGATTCCTGAGTTATCGATTCTACTACCTTTAATCGTATTCTCCTGTTATGCTAATATCTTGGATTAGAGAAAATAATTATGCCATGGCAAAATTTGATACTCATTATCATAATTGACGTAATTTGGGAAAATTGTGGCCAACGAGTTGTCTTCAAGGTCGAAAAATTCTCTCCAACCATACTACGGTATCAATAGTGCTAGTATTTTATGAAGATAAGTACTACCATCTAGTATCGGTTTGGTACTAGCATCACTAAAATTCGACACTCACGTTTTGGTATATTAAAGTACTCGTATTAATAAAATTTAGTGCTAGCAAATACATAATTAATTATTAGTATCATAAAATTCAATAGAGCAATAAACAAAAATTCCCAAGCAATTTTATTATCAATATTTATACCAGACTAAGAATACTCGGTCTTTTCTATTATTGGAATAGGAGTAGAGATGACAATGGGTTGGGTTTGGGTTGAGTCTAGCCATATCCAGATCCAGATCCGTTTATATTACCTAGATATAGACCCGACCCAGACCCATCGGGTCTCAAAAGTTCAGACCCGGACCTATATCCACCTAATCTAGCAGGTAAACGGGTTCTAAATGAGTCCGACTATTTTTAAAAAAAATTAATAATCTATGTAAATACAAATACATTGATATTTTATATAACTTAATATATATTTTTTGTTAAAAAAATCCTCCAAGTAAAAAAATAAATATATTAAAATAGTTATGTTAACTTTTTAAATAGTATTTTAATACTTTTAAAATACAATATTGTATATATTGCTTATAAAGTACATGTACAAAAATAAAATTGAAAAAATGAATAAGGAGTTTAAATAAGATTTTGACAATAATGACAAATATAATATTAGTACGTATTTATATATGTACACACACACACACACACACACACATATATATATATATACTAAATGGGTCTGGGTCCAGGACCCAGACCCAGACCCATACCCAAATCCATTAAAGCATATATGGACCCAGACTCGATCCAGACCCGTCGAGTCCAAAAATTATGGACCCAGACCCACTAAAAATGAGGCGGGTCTAGTAGGTCTGGGTCGGGTCTGATACCCATTGTCATCCCTAAATAAGAGTAGGACTTTAGACGGTTTTGCCTAGGTCTGGAGTTTGATATCTATAATTGTCTACACATTAGTTAGGATTTCGGCGCGTCATTCTAACCTCTAAAATTTGATTCAAGCTCAGCCCCTCCATTCTTTAAATGAATTAGACTAGATATAATTAGTGAGTGGAATTAATCTAATAAAAATGTCTAGTTTGCCTAAAATGGTTTTCTTTAATTTCGTTATGATCATGCTCTCATCCCTTCCACTCCTAGACATGTCAATTGGGTCGGACGGATCGAGTTCAAGTCGAGTTGTTTGTTGGTCATTTTTTTATGAGCTAATTGTAGGTCAAGTCGGATCATTTTATTGTTTGGATCATTATAGATTCAGATTGTACCAAATTACTTTGTCGGATTTGAATTGATCTAGTTTAGATTCAGATTAGTTCGAGCTAACTTAACAAATCAGATTGGATTCGAGTAGAGCTAACTTGTGTTTGGGTGATTTGGGGTTTGGGTTGGGTTTGGATTAATTTGACGTATCAGGTCTTTTTAGATTTTGATGGATCGGGTTATGTTTGAGCCGAGCTAGTTCTAGATCGAATCACTTTGGATTTGGGTCAAACCGAACGTTGACCACCAAAATTAATCCAATTCATTAACTTCGTAAGTAAGTATTAAGTTTAATTTCATGCAAGTATGTAATTAAAAATGTGTTATTAATTTCTACTTGTTTATTATTATGATTTTTTAATGTTGTATGCTTTTATGTGAAAAAATCGATAAAATTAGAATATTGCTGGAGTATAAGTATGTCCACGGTAAAAATAAGTAATTTTTAAAATAATATATTTTTAAAATCTTTAAATAAATAATAAAATATCTTTAATTTTTTTTATTATCATAATTAGTTAACATTAAATTTGGTCTTATCGAGTGGGGTTGATAGCAAATCGGGTTGATGTCGAGTTAGATTAATTATATTTGGATCTACGTTATATAGGGTTCGAGTTAGGTTGGTCGGGTTAACTTTTACCACCTCTATCTACTTCCCTCCAACTGATATAAGGATGGCAATTTAATTGATAATACTTAAATTTTAACTGATTTTTATCCGACGGATATGAATATCATTTAATACAAATAATCAAATATAGGTACGAACATGGGTAGGCATATATATATATATATATATATATATATATATATATATTAGCATTGAATTGTTCTTATTTTTGTATCTAATTATTTTTTAAAAAGGTGGTTATCCATTGCCGATTAGAATATCCATCGGATATTAAATATCAATAACATTCAGGTATGAATAAAATATTTGATACCTCCTCGAATTCAAATATGAATATAGATAGGGTGTTCCTTATCAGATTTGTAAAGTACACGTGTAGCCCTTGGATCCTAACTTGTTCCATTTGCATCCCTATATGGATGTGATTCATGTCCCGAGAAATTAACTTTTTTATGTATTAGAATGTTCATGGTCTATAAAAAAAATAGAGACTTAACGTACTGTATATAAATCTCATTTTCTTCACCAAGTTAAGGCAATCTTATTAAATGAAGCAAAATAAATTAACCTATATGTTTATCATTTAGTGCTCGTTTGGTTAGGGGTAATAGGGGTGAAAAAATTACCCCTATATTTTATATATCTTATATAATCTAATTAAAATTAAATATTATTATTCTAATAAATACTCATTTTAGATCTCAATTTGATCTAAAATGGGTACTTTATTAAAAAAATATATTTATTATTATTAAATACTTAATATAAAACACACAAAATATGAGAACATTTTTTCCACCCCTATTACTTCTATACCAAACAAGCCCTTAGAAGTATGCTTTAATCTTAGTTTACATTTAGAGATTTTTCATCATAGACTATGATGAAAGATTAAAATAATTTTAAGAGATCCTGAAAAGTATTGTACCAACACTCATTTTATAATAATAGGTTCATGTAACTAGGAAGGGAATTCCCCATTGCATCGTTAAGATTACATTAGCAGCAAAAGACTGGCAAACATCAAAAGATAGAAAATTCTGATAGTGAGAGAGACCAAATGATGCCAGCAAGTTTGATGCGACACTAGCTTTCCAAGACATGATTGAAACTAGCTTCAACTAATTCCCTTAAGATTATGTTGTTATCTTAAATGACACCATAACATGGATGAGTAGGACTACATTGTACAATCAAGTTAATAGCAGCTGTCCTGGGCACTATTTGGAAATTCAGAAACAAGAAAGTGTTTGACAAAGTCGAAGTCTGTAGCCGATGGATGCTTATGCTTATAAAGATGAGAGTTGGGTTTTGGATTAAAAATGGTAGGAGAGAGTTTCCCTATAGGTCGGAGGAAGTGGTTCACAATGTCCAAGCTCTAATAAGTTAGGAGGCTTCATCTTGTCTTGTATTCTTGTGTTGACCTTTGTGTAAACATCAATTATCAAAAAATAATAATAATAACAGCTGAAACATCACATTCTACACACAAGCACTTAATCCCTAAGGATGAAGCTAAGCATCACATTCTGCACACGGGTGCTTAATCCCTAAGAATAAAGCTAACTACAGCCCCCCTCCAGCGGAGTTCAGCAATCAAACTTTTTGCGATACCTATTCTCCTAGAAAAACTTGGCACCCACTCGCCCTCATAGTCCTTGATCAATTCTCCTACCCTAGTAATACATCCTAAATGTGTTGCAGCTCCGTCTATATTTAGCTTGAGAAAAGGTTCGTCCAATGGCTTCCAACCCACCAAAACTTATTGTTTCTCCATCCCTCTTTCGATCCTCTTACTTTTAAGATACTTTCATTCAAACAATCATCTTGAAACATGGTAGAAAATATTAAAGCTATCTTTAAAAATAATTACCTGATTAGTTATAGCCATCCAAATTATTGTAATGGCATTAATGAAGCAACAATCCCATGGCATGTGCCAGATTCTTTTTTCCACATCCTCACAATCCTTCTTCTTCAAGTTATGAAATCACCCTAGTTAAAGAATTCTAGAGTTTTTTTGTTAAGTAGAGAGTCCCACAAGTCATGAAAGAATTTACATTCTATATATCTTTCCTAATAATCCTCTCTAAAGTCACAAAGAGGACATATTAACTCCTTGATAATATGCCCTTTTTTATTATCAAAGATTCTCTTGTTGGTAATCACTAGTGTTGCAACCATAGTTCTTAAAATACTCGATTATGAGATGACGCAATCTAAGATTCACAAAATGATCATTGATTCTAGATATAATACTAGAGTAGAAGAATCATAATAGAATCTTACATTCCTATATAGAACCAGTAGAATTTTATGATCCTAAATAAAAATCTTACAATTTTACATGATAAATATAATTTTTATCTATTTTAATTTCAATCTATTTTCTCTCATATTCCTATTACATTTATTCCCTTACCTTACAATCATCAACCTTTTATTATTTTGTGACATATCTTGAACACAAGTTGATGACAAGGAAGACTAAGACAACGAAGTTAATTGTTGAAGTAAAATGTCGATAAAAAACTCCAACCTCTATCTAAATTATAAAATGAATATTTAAAATTTTAAAATTTTATTAATTATTAACTTCTATTTAATTTATAAGTATTAGTATTATCTCATTAATTGATATTAATTTCTATCCTCTCATTGTAATTCTTTATTTTTTAGACCTAATGCAAATCCTTGAATGCAAAACTAATGCAATAATTTGTATTACTTGCAAGTTGCTACAACATAAATAGTTATTGCAAATAGTTTAAGAGTGGTTTTAGTGTTATTTAGACTTCAAATGTGATACTTTATGGAATATGTGCATATAAGACTCATAATTATATGGGTTTCACATAATCTTATAATCCGATGATCTAATTTTATGATGCAGTTGTTAGTATCCCAATCGATTTTAGGTAGAATATCAATCTTGACCACCTTATGCAATAGCCAAGTCATCAAATGTGTCTTAAGATGGTCATCCATCATTTAACCCCATTTCCAATCACCAGTCACTCCCTTCATATCATCGCATAATAGAGCTCCATAGGTTGATCCTACTGAGAATTTTCCATTGCTCGTACACATCCAGGAGGGACAGTCCTCATTCGTATGATTCAACAAAAATCTAAGTGTTCCTCGAATGTCTTCAGCCACTCTCCCAGCAGCGTCATGATAGATCCTGAATAGAGCAATAAATGAGTCGATCCTAGCTCAAGCCTCATTTTTAGACTCGTTTATTAAACAAGTTAAGCTTGAGCCCCAAAAAGTTCATCTCGGCTCATTATAGCTTAGGCTTGTGAACTCAGCTTGGCTATACTCATTAAAAACTCGGTTCAGCTCGTTCATTTAGTTAAACGAGATGGGCCTAAGCCTTATTTCATGCTTGTTTATTAAATGATTCAAGCTCAAGTTTAAAGGTATTCAGCTCGGCTTATTTATAGCCATAATCCTAAATCCCCCATCTACCTTTCTTATAAACAATCATTTTTACTTCCTCCCTCTGCCGAGGACCATAAACCATGCATCTGATATTTTTGAAACCACACAAGATGTTATTTTAAAAGTTAACAAGTTTTCCAAAAAAAAGTGCCCATCTTATTCCTTTCTTTAGAATTGGAGTAGTATTCCAAATCGCCTTCCATGTGGAAGATGTCTTAGATTTGCATACTCTCCTTCATTCTCCCATGTATTTCTCTCTGATTGCTTTACTCTATAGCCTCCATGCAAGTTCCATGATATGAGCCTTGTTATTCCTACCTACATATCTCAATCCTAGCCCTCCTCATGCTTTAGAGAGTATGATCATAGGCCATACAACATGGTGAATTCACTGCTTTTCACCATTAGAACCCGATAGAAAAGATATTATTAATCTGTCCAACTCTCTTGTGACTTTCTTTGGAAGGATGCAAACTTGCATTATGTAGATCGCAGTAGACTCAAGTGCTGATTCGGCATCAATGGAAATTAGATGATAATGGATCAAGGATTGGTTGAATCCATCCAAACCAATTATTTCGTATGGACCCAAATCCTACCTAGATAATGGGTTCCAAAATTTCATACCAAATTGTTAAGGTCGAGCAAATAAGAGGGCTTAAGGGGGTTTTCCCCTTAGGCTAAAATGATCATCACGACCCTATATTTTATTCATTCAAACCATGTAAGGCTACGTTAGCCACTTCATTAGGTACATTCAAAGTGACATATTCTGCAGATAAAACTCCTTCCACAACAACTAAAGAACCTATTTATTTATTTATTTATTTATGAGAGCTTAAAGAACTTATTATTAGAACATGCAATGATACTATAAAATGTACTTGTCAACAATGATACTATAACCTTGTTATAAGAAGGCACAATCTGCCCTAATAAACAAATAAAACATCTTTAATGAAAAGCATACAACCATCATCATCATAATTGATCGTTATTGCCATTATTAATAAATGGGTAGTGGGTTGGATATAAATTTGAAACTATTGGACCTATCCATGACCAATTTAAATATATACGACGTAGATCCCAAATTTCGTCTAGCTTTGTCGAGTTCAAGGAATTCAAAGCCATATCTTTTATGTAGTAAGCTAGGTCTGAATTTTATCCAAGACCATTTATGCTTGTGTTTAGGAATATATTTTGGTCCCAAACTATAATTTTTTTTAAAAAAAAAAAGATATGTATTAAATTTAGTAAATTCATATTTTAAATATAGTAAAGCTGCAAAATATAATAATAAACCTCAGTTAACAACTACTTTTGCAAACAAAGGCTACCATATCCTGAGATGAATTGTATATCAACACTCTAAAATACTAAGTTGACATCCCTATACTTTGTTCTTTCCAAAATTGTCCTTTTTATTTTTTTGCTCCTCTCCTTTTTGCTTCCTCAAGTCCCATCGGTTCTCTCTAATTAAAAGTATAAAATTTTTTCATCAATATAACTCAAAAAATAAGAATCAAGCTACAAATCAGGAATGTGCGATTTCACTTTTGTTGCTCTTAATTAATTTAAAAAAAATTTGATTTATGGCACAAATTATTTGGGGCGGGGGAAGGGGGGGGGGGGGAAGGAACTCGGAGAAAGACGCTGAAGTCGAGAGGCATCCAAGAGATCGGTAGCTTGGCTCACGCATCTGACCCCTTTTCCGATTGCTTCCCTCAAGCGTCTCTCCCTCTCCCTGGTCACTGGCTTCCTGCGTTCAAAACCCAGCCAAGTTGCATGGACAAGCGTTCCTCCTTACTCTTGCTGTTTTTTCGTAGCATTTAGCTGCAACACATCATACATCTAGTATTTATGCTTCCTAATCACTATGTATATAAACATTTCCTAATCATTATGTCTAAGTTAAACAATTGATTGCAAGGAAATTTATTTGTGTTCAGGCTATTTTGATTTTATGCTTCCTAATCAAACTAGACTTAAGTTGCAAATAATTTCATCCCACTTTTGTTTTGATGCAAGAAGAGTTGGGTTGCTGAGATGCGGGGGATAAAGAGAGGAGAGGAACAAGAGTGGGAAAAAAACTGAGGAGGGTATAATTGGTACGAGGATTAAATAAAGAATCAATTATGGAGTGTTAACTTAAAAAAATATGGGGTGGTTAAAGTTAAACAACAGCCCCCACAAATAATTCAACTTTGTCAGAAAGAGCTTTAATAGCTGAAGTTCATATTATGTTGTAGCCTTGTAGGTAAAAGGAATCACATTCTGGACCGGTATTGTGCAAAATCACATTCCCGAAAGAAAGGGCGAGACCTCCTTTGAATGGTAGACTAGTAGGTAGGTAGGTAGGTAGGAGTAGGATGTGGCCGCACCGAAGTTCGTAACAGCCGAAGTTCTTTTGTTTTTATTTAATATCTCTCATTTTTTTTCTTCATATAATTATCTTTCCAAATATAGCATCAAGGTAGAAGCCTTGGTGTAGTTTTATACAAGAAGAATTACGGTTTTATCTTAATGAAGAATTTTATAAATGATGAAATGTCAAAAGTTATTCACTTGGAAAAAAATTCTAGCAAGAGTTACAAATTTATTATTTAGATAGAGAATTTAAATAATTTTCTTGTTTGGGTATTTTTATACATGATTTAGACAGAATATTGATAACAATTTTTTTTTTTTATCTAGAAGACTATATAGATACATTATAAACTCATTCAGTAAAAAAATTAACATGAATTTTAATTTTTTTTGAAGAGCATCTAAATTCTATTTTATGATATGCAGACAAAGTATTTTAGATTAGGGAAGTTTACAAATTCTCTTTTGAAATGAAATTGTTCCTAAAAGTCCTTCAAAATAACAAAGACTAAGCTCTTGAAATTAGAAGCTATGCTTGGTAATAAATAACTTCTTCATGTACTTCATGCAAACATAAAACAAAATAATAAATATTGGTAATTGTATATTCCATATGATTCTTCTAATAATGGTGATCAATATTGGTAATTGAATAGTTTTTTAATAGCTTAACATTCTATTGCTGACAAAATAATAATAATAATAATAATAATATCTATAATAATAATAATATCTATAATTATACAATCACATTAATAAAATTTAAAAATCCTAATTAATTTTAAATATCATTATAACTCATGCATATTATTATTCCTGATAATAAACAAATTAATATAGAAATAGTATCAATTTTTCACATGATAATATTAATGATGATATAATGATTTTAAAATAAAATAATATTGGCATAATTAAAAGGCTAATGTGGTAAGAAAATAATACTTTATCCATATAAAAAATAAAATCATTTTAATAAAGTCAAAATTTAATTTATTCTTTTTTAAAAGAAAAGTTATTTTATGTATTAATTGCTCTATTCATTTAATAAAAAAATGTAATTAAAATATTATAGATAATTTTATTTGCTCCTAGCTAGAAGGTAGTATACAAATTATTAAAAATACTATTATTATTTTTAAATATGGACGGAGTAATAATAAATATGCAACCTGAACACATCGTTTCTGTAACTGTGGTGTGTGTGCAGGCCCTTTGGAATTTAACATCACAGATTATGAGGGAGGCGTACCACAGCTAAACTACTACAAATACGCATGGACCAAGGTGCACCTACTAGTCTTACATGATTTCTTTTCTTCCCTTCCCTAACTCGACGTTTACTCATCTCAAGCGTGACAGAACTGTATCATGTGTTGATGATCTCTTTCAGTGGGCGAACATTTTATTTGTGGATGCACCCGTTGGCACCGGCTTCTCTTACTCAACGACACAAGAAGGCTATTTTATGTCTGATACAAAATCTGGATGGCAAGTCTATAAATTCCTTAGGAAGGTAAAGTATTTATCCATTTGATTGGTCTCTTCTTTTTTTCTTTTTCTTTTTTTCAAGGATTGAATACGGTGTGCAATAATGAGCCTTAGTACTCGGTTCTGATTGTTTCTCGAAGTTGTCATGGGCCCCACAGTGAAAAGCCCTTCCATGAACTTGGCAGAATGATACAAAAATAATGATGATGATGATGATGATTCATAATAATATTAATAATAACTCACAAAATCAAATATTAATTTAACAATATAAAAATAATTAATTTTAAAAATAATAATTTATTTATTTACATTTATTATTAATATTTTTTTATTAATAATAATAGTCTATAATTTAAACAATAATAAAAACCATGTATAATAAGTGATATAATAATACTAAAAATTAATAACAATAATAATATTAATAAGAATTATCATTTAATCATATTTAACAGATATTACTATTGATTGATAATATTAATATTAATATTAGTTTAATAATAAAAATAATGATATTAATAAAATATTTAATTTAATAGTATGAAAATAATGATAATTAATGATAACAAAAACATTTAGTAATATTCATTTCATAATAAAAAAATACTAATTGTAAAATAAATAATATTGTAGCAACAATTTATTTATTTATTTATAAATATTATTCTCAATAATATTGCATATATATATATATATATAATATTTTAATAGCAATATAAATTACAATAATAATAATAATCTTAATTTAGTAATACAAAAAAGAATTATCATACTATTAGCATTAATTTAAAAATATGATTGTTTTTAATTATTATTAATAATGGTAATAATATCATATGAAAACCAATAACACCAAACCATATTAGATCATAATAGAAAAAATAAACTAAGGTAAAAAAAAAGGACTAAAACAATCATACAAAGAGAGTATAATAAAAATTGTGCAATTGAACTTGATTATAGTTTGGTTAAAAGAGCTTAAATGATGTATATGAGTGAAGTGTCAAGAAGTAGCCAAATCTATTGGTGAGGTCATAACCTAATGACTAACCCTAGAATCCTGAGTACTAGAGGTTTTAAATCTAAATTGTTAATTTCCTCTCTTAATATTATATATCTTTATGGTGAATGTGATAGTTTGTACCCTATGAACAATGAAGAAAAAAAGTAGCTAGATTGGTAGATCCAACCATCCAACTATGATATGTAAACTAATCCAACTTATCTTATGCCTTTCCTAAGAAATTATCTTAGATTTCAAGTATATATATGTAAGTGAGGCTATTAACATAAATTAATTATAACACCCCTAATTTTACCAACAAATTTTTTTCGTTTAAAATTAAATACTTGGAAGTAAATTAACAAATAGAGGATGTTACCACCACATATGTTAGAAGGAGAAGTGCGTGAATTACCAGGCTTATGACAGATGCAAAGTTAGGTATAAAACTCCATAAACAAAAGAGAACAACCACATGAAGTAAAACTCTTTGTAGATTATATTTCTCAAAACAAATGCTATAAAAGTCTATTTAATTGACAATAACCAAAACTAATAATCCCAACACATGACAAACACCAAAAGCCCTACTCTCTAACTCAAACCCAAAGCTAAAGAAGTAACCCAAACACTTTCACCAAAACCACTAAAAAATAATTTGTTCATTACAAAAATACTGAGCAAACACACTCAACTTAGAGTAAAATAGTATGTTCACACGTAACACATATCATATGAATCAAATGATAATACCAAACCATGCTTTCATACAAGAATAGGGCATGCTATAACATGATAACATCATTCCGTCTCATCCAAATCTAGTGTAACCAACCAGAAGTAATAACCAAAGGTAGTGATGGATAATTCAATATAGATAGTTAGAACAAATCAAAATAATAACATAGGTAGACTCACTACCACTAGCTGACCTAATATAGATAGTCATCATAACTCAAATGATGGTGAATTACCTATCACTAGCTAACCCAATATAAATAGTTAGCACGTCTCAAATAATGTCAGTCACCCAAGTGGTGCACATAATGCAACTACTACCAAACCATCTCTCACACATTAATTTCCTTTATATTGCTCGACGAAAGACAATGAAGAACCTGAAGACTCAAATTGACTTCAATCATACTGGAACCCATGGTAACATAATACCCTCCCAACCATGTAACATAATCTAACAGACTCTAATCATAGAGGCACACAAGAAAACACAGTACTCTCCCAACCTAAGTCAACTAATCCTCAAGTATAAGTACCTCCTAACAAGCCTAGGGGACTAAAAAGAGTATATTAGGGCCTTACTGGTGCTACAAAGTCAACTAGTAAAACACCAAACAAAATCAAGGGCTAACCTTGTATTTAAGGTAGCTAATCCTAAAGAGTAAGCGCTTCTCGACTCGAGATCTTCCACTTAATAATTAGTATTTTATTCAAGCGATCACACATCATACAAAGGCACACCATTACCAATTTCACACTTAGTGTAACACCCCCATTTTTACCACTTGAAATTTTTTTAAAAAAGAGTTGATTGCGGAAGCTAAGCCAATAAAAAAAACGTAGGGTGTTACCGCCACACTTAGTATAAGTCCGGTCCTCTACCTTTCTTACACTAAGTATTAAGGCTAAAATATTTATCCACTTAAATTAAGAATAAGAATGGATAAGAAGAAGAGAAAGGTTTCCTTATAATATTAAATTGTTCTAATAACACAAGATTAAACAAAAGAGTTACAACTGACAAAGGAAAGAAATACATAAGGGGGCATAAGAGTCCAAAAGATATCCAGATCAAAAGATGCCGAAATGGACACCGGATAGTCCTAACTCTCAAACCCCACTAAAAGCCGTCAAGTTGTACCCTCAAAGTACTCCTACAAGGTAAAGACTGCCCTTTGAATAGGCAGAGGACCATAAGACGGAACCCATCAGTACAACGGTACTGAGTAAACCAATATACAATACTAAACATGTAAATATCACATGGAGCACATAGAAAGTAATCCAAAGTATCATGTCATAACACGTTAAATAGTACATACTATAGCGAAGTGCCACATTCATACCATAACTCATATCATACCATATGCCACATGTCCATCACATCAAACTTAACCATATTACAACTATTTCATTAATCCAATTATACTAAGGGTGTTCCATGAAAAGAAAACCACCAAACCATAATTTGGTCCTTTCACAATAACCACATCTATTCCACTTATAACATGATAAGGAAATCACTGAGACAATTACCAACCAATACACCAAATTCAAATAGTGCACGAATGCAACTATCAAACCAACATACCAAAACCAAGTAGTGCGCTGAGGCAACTATCAAATCGACAAATCACAACAATCCATTTAAATCCTTATACAATAATTATTTATATTTTAATTACTTGAAGGGATACAAACAATGACCCGGAGACATAAAAGTACACCGGTCATACCGGCACATTAAAGCAACACGGTATCCTCCCAACTTGTAACCCGGAGACATAAAAGTACTCCGGTCATATTGCTCTAACAAAGCAATGCAATATCCTCCCATCCTAGGACACCTAATCCTTAAGTATCGATACCCCCTATAGGGCCCGTAGGTCACCTATAGAGTAGACTAGGGCCTTACTGGGGCACAACCGGCACACCAGAAAACCAAAAAAATTGAGGACTCTACCTCGTCTCTAGGGTAGCTACCCCTAGAGAGAAACCATTCCCAAATCTTGAGGTCTTTCACTTTAAGTATTAATATCTTAATAAGGTGATCATAAAATATCACATAATGCACAATTATTCCAATTTCATTCTTAACCATTTTTTTATTTCAATTATTCAAGTCGATCATAAGGTCAACAATCCAAACCAAAATCAAAGTTAACACTAAGGTCAACCTAGGAATCCATTAAGGTCATCTTATTCCAATTATTCACACTTTGAGGCATAATAAGTCATAAACGACCAAAATGCCATTATATGTTATTTACTCAATAGCTTCCCACTTCAATACCAATTTTTATTAGAATCAAGCGAAATTCATGGTATGACTATATAACATTAAAATAGGTACATTAATATAAAATAACAATTTTTCAGGAGTGATAAAAATACAATTTTGCCCCTAAAACACAATTAAGCTCATTTAGCACATAAAACCGTAATCATGCATAATTATTTTAACACAAGCAATCCTATTTTAATATGCTATCATACATATATTTAAAATATATAAATTTAACATATCCTTGCATAAAAATACATGGTCACAAACTTATAGAAATTAATATCAATATATGATGCATGCATACCTTTTTATAAGATTACAAGAAAGCATAAATTATACTTAAGCATAACATAAGAATCTCCAAACATGCTATCACATGATTTTTATATATTTATTAGGAGCATATAGGTTACCTCTTTCCATGCACAAATAGAAAAAAAAAACACAAAGAATTCCCAAAAGAATATCAACACCTTCGAAAGATGGAGACACAAGAGGAGAAGACAAAAGGTGACAACTTCACAATTTAACCAAAAATATAGCCTTCATTACTTATTTAAAAATAAATAAAGGCTAGATAGAAGGAAATGTAGAAATGAAAACAAGAGAATAAGGATAAAGAGAGGAGGATGGGTCTTGGTTATAAGCTCAACAAAGCTTAAGAATACTTAGCAAAAATAACCAAAATGAAGAGAAAGGTGGGAGCAACCAAGAGGAGAAAATGAGAGAAATGTTGAATGAAAAAAAAGAAAGAAAAATGGGTTATAATTAGGGGATGGAGGAACCAAAAATCTGCAGCCACAAGAGAGGGGGGAGGTAGCTTGTTCAACACTTGAATGATAAAGGACAAGGTGGCTGAGTGTTTAAGGTGGTGGAGTGTAGTTAGGTTTAAATAAAGGTATGAAAACCAATCAATAAATCAAGGGATGGGGGAGGTGATGGAGTGCAGGTCCAAATTCAGCTTTAAGCATGGGGAATGTAAGTGAAGAAGGTTGAGTGTAAGAAAAGCCAAAGTGACACAACTAGCATAGGTAGAAAGTGTATGAAAGTAACTTTAACTCAAAATTTGGTTGAATGAATAAGAAAATAGTCAACTTGATACACAATATAATCATGGAAATTTAATGAAGTAATTTCATGCATAAACAGTAATTTTAGGATTTATATATTATTTTTAGTGGTAGAAAGATCAATAAAGAGGATAAAATTAATAAAAATATCAAATAAGCTCATAAAATTACTAAACTTTGTAAAAACCATTAAAATAATATTTTAAACTCACATGTAAAGTTTTATGAATTGAAAACAATATTTGATATATAAAATATTGAAATTACGGTTAATTAACAAGCTTATAAGGTAATTACTAACATAAATACCAAAACTATCCCTAAAATTATGAAACTTTCCAGATCATCTTATTTAATTATTTAAAATCTAAATATAATTTTTCATAATTTTTAACACAAATTTGATATGATATTTAGCTAACATACTGTAATTATATATTTTGCATATAAAATTCAAAAGGGATAACAAACACAAATAAAATTAAACCAAAATTTCTAGATTTACATTTAAATGCATTTAGGACCTAAATAAAATTTTATAATAATATTTTACAAGGTTTAACTTAAAAGTTTACATATATTAATAGTAATTTATAAGCAAAGTACGCCTACCGCAAAATCGCAATTACTACCAAATCACCCAAAACAATCTTGAAGCTATAAAATATTCTACAATAATTTATGTAATTAATTACACATAATTAGAACTAGTTAAAAATATGGTATTACACTTAGCCATTCAAATCCTCTCATTATCTTGTAATACCCCAAGTCAATACTACCATGTAGCGCTATTCTAAAGCACTTCTAGATTAATCGACTGGCATCACAGATCAATACGAGTCCTTTTAGAGCAATTTGTTCCACTCACAATATTTTCAAGAAAATTTTAGAAAATATTTAAAAATTTCCAGGAGGGTCACATGTCCTAAAAAATTTTCCACAGCTAGTATGCTTAAATATGGAGTTCTTAGGGCTAAATCACTAAAAGGATGATATGTTATGTTGATATAAGTAGTCATATCAATCATCATAACACTCCACTAAATTTAGGGGTATTACATTCACCCCCACTAAAAGAATGCAACATCCTTGACCATTAATTGTCATAATACAACTTATCCCAAGAATCAACCCACTAGGCGACTGATTGGCTTATCCATCTTTAGCACACAGTTGTTGTTTCGTTCTGATACCATTTGTAATATCTTGAGTCAATATGACCAAGCATAGGCTACCTTGGAGTGCTTTCGCATTAATCGATTATCCCCACATATCAACACAAGTCCTTTCATAGTACTTTATACTCATTCACACACTTTCCAATAAATTTTTTTAAGTTAAATTTTCTTAGGATAGTCGCCCATCCTAAAAGTTGCTCTATTGCGGGCATGCTTAATAGTAAAGTTCTTAGGATGAAATTACCAAAAGGATGACATACCATATTGATATAAGTAGCCATATAAATCCTTATAACACATTGCTGAATTTGGAGATATTACATATAACATATCCTAATTTACAAGGGATCAAGAGCACAACCATTTAACTATTTCAAATCCTCTTATTATATTGATCTACAAGGAGTCAAGAGCACAACCATATAAGCATGCCAAGTTTTAAGGCAAAAAGCCTTTAGCCACCATACTTAACCAATTACTTGCTTCCTTTAATTTCAAATATTCACAAGTCAACGTAGCTCAACTACCAACATATGGTTCATGGTTAAACCTAAAGTCAACTAAGCTCAACTTTCTCTCATTTATTCAATACTCAAACAATTTAAATTAGTTCACCAAAACATACCAAACACTTTTTTTTAATAACAATCCTTATATATAATAAGTTATATCACCAAAAAATAAAGGCACACACCATGTTTAAAAAAATACTATTTATGGTCAATGGTTACCCATTAGTCTCTAATCATACACTAATAAGCATCTTTGCAAAAATTTCCAAATTCTTATTATTGAGAATTAATATTCACATCAAATTACTATTTATGTTTGATTACTATTCATAATAAGGTAAAATCATCAAAATATCTCGATTCTCCAAAATTTCACATAAGCATCTCAAAAGATCTAATCTTTTCTAAAATACCCATTTTATCCATTTTATAGTAAAAAATTATAAATACCCAAAAAAACTAAAAATCCCATAAATTGCCTAAACTCGTTTATATAATTTATAATCAAACAAAAAAAACATGTAAAATGACTAATTTGTCCTCAATCGCCTATAAACTTCTAAAATGCAAATAAAATATCAAACCCTTATATAAATTCATGAAAATATAACAAAGGCATGATTATACCAAATATAACATAATCCAACCATAATTTCATATCTAAAAAATTGGAACATAAGTAAAATGACCAATTTTACCTTAAAACACTAGAAACTTAAAAAATCATGACTTTCAACTTACTTGGAATTAAATCGTGAAACTTTATCCTCATATCAATTTCATCATGTAGAACACCATCAAACTTAAAAAAAAAACTCCATAAATTCATAACACTCAAGTGTTTTTACCAAAATGCCCTTAACCATGCTTAAGCTTGTAAAAATATAATAAATCATATACATGCTCAAATTTTATCAAACTTTTAGTAAACACCACCAAACAAAATGGAAGCATAAAAAATACAAAGCATCAACTCTGTCCAACCCAAATAGACCTTGGACAGAACCTATGAAATTCCAAAATTTTCATTCCTCCACCATACAACTCCATGTGTGTGTGCGCACGCACATGCGCTTGTTTGAAAAACACTTAACCAATTAATATCCATACATCCATACTCCCAAATATAAATCTCATAAAACATTTAAACATATGCTTGCACCGATACCTATTATGCTCCCAAAAAAATCAAACATGGCATGGATCATACTTAGCATGATAAATTTATTTTTCAACGAGTTTAGGAGGTTTACCAACAAAAATAAAAGATTAAGAACCAAGAATAATCTCCACTAATTACCTTCTTAAACCTAGTAAATCAAGAGAACATATTCAAAATTAATACTTAAAACCAAGGGAAAGGAAAAAAGATTGAAGAATGGAAGAAGAATCAACCCAAATCTTTAAGTATGGTTGAAATTCAAAGCTTCAACAATGGTGGCTTGGTTATGGTGGCATAGAAAATGGAGGAGGAGAATGAAGATTATGAAGGCTCAATTAGGGAGGTAAATAAGTGGGCAGTGGTGAACGGTAAAGATAGAATGAATTGTGGTGGAAGTAGTGCTAGATGAAGTGTATGGAAATCTTATAATTATTGACTAATAATTCTTCCAAGATTTGTCATAATTAGATAACTATTATTATTCCCTACATGATTAGTGTAAATCTGTATGGGGAGGTTAGAGGATAAGGGAGGTTCGATGATGGGTGAAGAAGAAAATGAGAGCATGTGATTAAATCTACATATAATGATGATTTTGAGAATCTTTTGATTCATATTACATGAATCAATCGAGAAGGAGATGGACAAACTCCATGGCCCATAATGAAGGGTTAGGATCTCATCTTATCAATATTGAATGGTTCAAATTGAATCCCAGAAGAAGTAGATAAGATTCGAGTAAGAAGTATACGTTTTGATAAGTAATTATGCTTAGAACTTCGATTATAAATTCTAAAATTAATACAAACCAAAATAACTTATTTTTAAATGAATAATAACTCAAAAATATCAAAATATAGTGATCTTCAATGTTTAGTAAAGTTTAAATGGTCCAAAGAGCTAATTTAAAATCCAAAACAAAACAAAAAAAAGGTAAATAACCTAACGTAATGAGAAAACTAGATCTAAAATTCATAAAAATTTAGAAGAATTTTAAAATATCATTTTAAGGTTGCATATACTTATTTTGTGATTTTTAGCTGAAAATATGTATATAAAATAAGGTCCCGAATGTAGGAATTAAGTATAAACAGGGAATTCAAAATAAATAGAAATAACATTTCTAAAATTATAAAATGAGTCAAATCAATACTTAGAATCATTTAGGACCCAAAAATATAACTTCCATGACCATTTGATGAGAATTCAAAAAATTTGACCTAAAATTCCCAAACATGAATACCGATCTTCTGAAAATGTAGAAATAGGTGCGTCTTAACACAAAATAAAACATTTCTTCATGAAACTTCTCTGAAATGTCTTAAATAACAAATTAGATGTCAAATAAGTGGAAGACACTAAGATTTAAATTTGAGAGAAAATTATCAAAAGTTTCATAAGTTTTGAAGAAGAAAAAAAAAAAGAACCAAAATAACTAGTTCCTCAAAAAAAAAATTAAAGCAAAAAACACGGAAAACAAGAAGGGGAAAGGGGGGATTTTACGTGGGAAAAGATCTGAGAGGGAAAAGGATGAAAAGCAGATGAGATAGAGGCCTTTGAGTATTGGGCCTCTAGTCCATATTAGAGGCCGCTCTTGTATGAATATATTTTTGTAATTGGAAAGGTCCAGACTGTCCACAATAACTGGAAGCAATCCATGACCACAGCTAGATCCGAGGTCCATGTTTTGTTTTGACTCGACCCATTTATGGCCTTTGTTTCGGCTATTCACATTTATGTGTGCTTTAATCTTTATTATTTATACCATATATCTTTTGGTTGCGTACGTGACGTGATACATGGTTTAGAGAAACGTAAAGCTAGTTTGAACCTAAGTAATTATATAAGATAATTATTTACTCTTTTGTTTTTTGAATATATATATATAATCTTATATAATTATTTTTTGAAGTAGTTAGAAAGAAGAAAAAACTAAAAAGACTTACCTTACTATTTTGTTTGTGCGTCATGTGATGTAGTGGTTGGTTGAGCTGCATCCAAATTTCCTACGAAATCGATTATACATCGGTGCTGATTCATACTCCGGGGTATCTGCTCCGCTGGCGATCCAACATCTGATACTCGGTAGTATTCCATCCATCTTCGAACGTACAAATAGGTTTCCATCATCTCTAATTTTAATATAAACATGTGTTGGTTTTAAGAAAATTGAAATGATATATATATACTTACTTTAAATCTAGTTGAACGAACTAAATCTCATTCGAAAGAAAATGTGGAAGAAAAATAGTTACTATTACGCAAGAAAATAAATCTACTGTTTTCTCCACCCAAACAGAAAGAAATGCAAAGAAAGAGCAGTTACCATTAAAATTTGTTTTTATAAGGTGGCCATTTTCCTAAAATAAATCTAAGATTTGCCTTTCTTTTTATCCCAGATAATGCAGCAGGGGTGCAACCACAACTGCATATACAGGTAATCAGAGCAGTCCAAAACATTACTAGCTAGCATGCAATTTTGTTTTCTGTTGAAAACTCTGTTCGTCACAAGAAGGAGAAGAAGAAAGTGCGAGTTTATAGTTTTATTTTATTTTTGGTATTGTTGAAGGGTTACATACTTGGATGCCCAAGGACAGATGTAATAATCAACGAGAATTCCAAGATTACATATTCTCACAGAATGGGCTTCATATCTGATGAACTAATGGAGGTAATAATTAATCAAACACATTGTATTGTTGTGAACTCTTGATTTAAAACTAGAATATATACACTGCATTCCAATTAATGATAACATGTTGCATTGCATGCATATAATTCCAGGCGCTCAACTCGACCTGTGGTGCAAATTACTACGACGTTGATTCTGTAAATGCAAAATGTATCGAAAACCTCAACTGGTATCAGGCGGTGAGTGCGTATCTAGTATGTATGTATGTATGTATGTGAATTCATCAAGTCAATCGCTCCCCTAAGGACTCGACTCAAATCAAATGTGATTATATAATTATATATTCAGTTATTTGTTTTTATATTTTTCTTTATAATAATGATAGTAATTAATGATATCGAAGTAACAATAGTGATATATATATATATACACATATATGTATGTATGTATGTATGTATGTATGTAAGTCAAGGCAATAGTGATAATAAAACGATAATAATTACAATAACACATTATTTATTTTATTATTCTTTTTTTAATATAAGATCAGACCAGCAAAAACCCAAACCTAAAAAAATGGCTTAATTATTTCTATTTTGTCCAGAGCGTGAAGGATATAAATGAGAACAACGTTTTGGAGCCAAACTGCCTATGGGCATCCGAACGAAATGAAGGAGAATCACGGCGTCGATCTCTTGTGCGAGATGATGATGATAAAAGTAGTTTCATACTTTCACCTCCGAGGATTCCTGATTTTTGGTGCCATGTATGTAATGGAGCGTGCATACATATGATTGCTTGCTAATAATGCGTGCCGTATGTACGTAATGTGCTCAATTAATTACCATATATGCAGAACTTGAACTATGCGATGTCATATTGGTGGGCGAATGATAATAGCGTTCAAGTGGCTCTTGGGGTTCGACGGGTAAATATAGATTTAGCATTATTCTCGTAAATAAATATATATATATATATATATATATATATATATATATATATATATATATATATATATGGAGCTTTGTTAATTTGGTAATTGATTTTGCTTAATTGAGTGAGTTAATCGTATATGGAGCAATTATTGTGTACGGATGCGTGCGTCAGGGAATGGTACCTGATTGGAAGAGATGCAATCTAACCTTAAACTACACGATGAACATCCAATCCGTTATACCCGTCCATAAAAACCTATCAGCCTACGGCTTACAAGCTTTGATCTACAAGTAAGTCCGGTCAATCCAACTTGTTCATTACTGCATATGTATGTATGTATGTATGCGCATGGTAGCTAGTTATCTTAGATAGAGGAGAGAGATTGTTTTTATGCTATATAAAATACGCACATGGTATGATGTATGAACGTAATCCGTCATGGATCCCTGTTAATTTTATGCATGCAGTGGTGACCACGACCTAGTTGTACCAAACACTGGAACGGAGACATGGCTTAGCTTGCTTCATTACGATATGGATTATAAATGGAGACCTTGGTTTGTTGATGGTGAAATCGCAGGGTAGAGCTTACGTACCCACATTACATACATACGTTTTTGTTTTTTTTTTTTTTTTCGATCTAGCTAGCTTAAGTATCAACTTCATCATCACGTGCTCTTAAACTTTCTTCTTCCTGACACGCACGCTTAATTGTATGTGGAACCTACATGACATGGCATGATGCAGTTACACGGAGAAATACGAGAGACATGGGTACGGATTGACCTATGCTACAGTATTGGTAAGTTAACTCATGTATTTCTCGTATTAATTAATGAACCAAGCTCGCGTTTTTTGGGTTCCCCCCCCCCCCGGGGTTCTTCCCTTTCTTCAATCGGTGAAAGTGTTCGACTTATAAACAGACGAAGATTGTTTAGTGATGAGAATTAAACCGGCTCTGCAGTTAGGCAATACGTGCAGGGCACTTCACCTGTCAAAAACACACTCACAATTTCTTGTGTTTATTATGCATCTTGCAGGGGGCTGGTCATCCGCCGCAGGAGTACAGGCGCAGAAAATGTTTTGATATGTTCACGAGATGGATAAATTACTGGCCGTTGTAGAGAATATCTACTTCTGGATGCCATTCTTTCTTTCTTTCTCTCTGTGTCCAAGCTCTAGGATATAATATTCAAGTATCTTCAATCATTTGTAAGACAAAGTGAGAAGTATTGTTTTGTAATTGGCAAACAAAAAACGCAGAAGAGGAATTAATTAATAACCTTTCTATATATATATATATATATATATATATATATATATTACATTCTGCCTTTCTCTTATGAAATATCTAACAAGGGATTGGTCTAATGATTAGAATTAAGATTTAGGTACCTTAGATTCTGTATTTGAATCTCCCCTTAAACAATATATAGCTCGCATGTATTAGCTTATGTTCCATCTCTTGCGCCTTAGTGAATTTTGCAACTAGTACGAAAAAAATGTTCCTTTGACTTAAAAATAAATAAATAATCTTCTTCACCTAGTCTTCTTCTTCTTCTTCTTCATCCAACTTCTCATCCATCATTTAAATTGTTCGTACATTTTTTCATCCATCAACATCAAAAGTTTGAAAGACAATTTCGTTATTGAAAAAACAAACATCAAACCCCAAAATAATTATATACGAAAATTACATCTCCATAATTTTTCAGCTCTCTTCCATGATATACTAGGAGATCTTTATTTTTATTCATGTTCATCCACCGACAACCAAAGGAAAAAAAAAACAAACAAATCAAAATGAAACTAAACAAATAATTCTCCTTCAAAAAAATTGGAACCCAAAACAGTAGTACTTCATACCTGTGGTGGTAGAACCACTTTTGACTTTGACGTGTCACTCTGCCTGTTGCACGCAATTAGACGAATGGAAATGCATGCCTGCCCCCTTTTACTTGCTGCCACCTGTCATTTTAATTGTTGGTTTATTAATTTTAATGGACCCAAACAAGGCAACCTTATCATTTAATTTCTGTCTTTAGTAAGACCTTGAAATGTCAAAACTTGCGGGCAACCAAAGGTTATCTTTAAGCCTTGCGTCGCCTCCCTTTGGCTATATAAAAGCATGCCCGTCGTCAACGGCAAGAATGCCAAATTGAGAGAAACTAACGAGAGGCAAAGAAAAATGTCGAGGTTTTCCGAACTACTTTTACGTTATCTCTATTTAAAAAAAGAACCGCATTCTTAATTATACTCTTTTTATATTAAAGGATACCTTTTTCCTTTTCTTTTTTTTTTGGCTAGGAGGTCCTTTTACAAATTAACCTATTTATTTTTTCCACGTAAATTCTTATTATTTGAATTGAATTTCTTCTCCGACATTCTCATTCATAGCCTTAACATACAATGTATATCCTACATTATAAGCTACAATTTAGAAAACTAAATATAATGTACATTCTACATTATACGTTAGAATTTAGAAAATTAAATATACAGGCTATTTACATAATATGACCATAATTAATTTACACGGTTAATATAATGTCAAGGTTATTTACATAATATGACCATAATTAATTTACAAAATTAATATAATGTCTATTAACTCCCATAGTCGAAGTGGGAAGAGGTTGTCGTACGCTTAAATTATCCAAAAAATAATCAAAAAGTACGCGCAAAAACCCTTTAGTAAAAATATCTACAATCTAATATCAAGACAGGACATGAGGGACACGAATTTTGTCACGTGCAACTTTTTCACAAATAAAGTGAATGTTTATCTCAATGTGCTTAGTGCTCTGATGTTGCACCGGGTTACTCTATAGGTAAATTACACTCACATTGTCACAATAAACCAACCTTGCTTTCTGGATCGCACAATGTAGCTCCGAAAAAGGATTCCTGATCCAGCAAGGCTAAGAAACAACATTCACAACTCCTCTATATTTAGCTTCGACATTTGAGCAAGAAAGAGTGGGTTAAGCAGACATGATCAAGGTAGTTTGAGTCCTTAAACCCCATTGGCTGATGCATATAGACTATTTCAGATAGATTGCTATGAAGGAATACATTCTTGATGTCCAATTTGCGAATAGGCCGAGAATGAAACAAAGCAATGCTTAAGACAGATTGGATAGTAGCCGGGTTGACAATCGAACTAAAAGTTTCATCACAGTCGACTCCCTTTTTCTGAAACCTGTCATCACCTACAAAATGGGCTTTATGTCGCACAAAAGAACCATCAGATTGTATTTTATGATGAAAAATCCACATTGATCGAATAACATTTTACATTAGCTAGACGTGGTACGAACTCCTATGTCTTATTTTTAATTAGAGCTTTATATTCATCTATCATGGCATATTTCCAATTCGGGTCATGAAGAGCACCTATGAGATGTTTGAATAAAGGAGATATGGGTATGGTGGTCTCGGTGTTCAAATTGGTTGTGTATTTTTGGTTGGGTTTAAATATGTCATTCTGGGCTCGTTTGGTCATATGGTGTAGCATGGGATTAAAGGTTTATGGCCTACTGGTTGGTATTTGGGTCGTGGATGTGATGGGCTGTGGAGGTGAGGGAAGGTGTGTTGGAGCGAAGTGGTTAGGTCAGGGGAGCCCTGGTCCGTAGTAGTGGGGGTCAATGAGAAATTGACAATAAGGGAGGGAGTTGGTTTGGGTCATTCTCTAGGGCCCAATGAGGGGGAGAAGTGATGTATGGGTTAATTCGTTATGGTTTGTGAGGCGGCCTGATGCATTTGATAGAGAAGAGAAGGAGATGTTTCATGATCCAAAAAATCATAAGTATGAAATTGAGGTGTATGAATTTTTTAGAACGGAAAAGAAGTTTCATCAAATAGCACATGTCGGGCAATGAAAATTTTTCATCTTGACAAATCATAACATTTATAGCCTCTATTGTCAGGAGGATACACTACCCTGAAAAGGAGTTTTAATAACGGTTATTTTATAGTTTTAATAACGGTTTTAAACCGTTATTAAAATGCCCGTTATTAAATCTTTAATAACGATTCCTAACCGTTATCAAAAATATAAAAAAACCTGCCAATATGAGCATAAACTGTATGTTTAATAACGATTTTTAAGAAACAACCGTTGTTAAAAAAAGGGTTTTAATAACGGTTACTACAAAAACCGTTGTTAAAACATCATCCAATTAGACTTTCTGACATTATTTAGGCATTTATTAAACCCTAATATGTATTAAATGAGCATAAATTTGAGATGTTCTCTTCTTCCTTCTTCTTTAGGTCGATTTGGTCGGGCTTAACATTCCTAGCCTTTTGATGTCTCTTGAGATTTCAACATTCGGACCTCTTATGAACTAGCTTGCCACAATAGTAGCAAGTTATCTTTGGGCGTGATTTGGACTTCCCTCTTGACTTTTCAAGAGCTCTGGTTCAACCCCTTTCACAAGTTTCATTTCTGCCCCTGGTTTGTGCGACATTGGACTCAAATTATGTAGAGATTCCACATTCCTTCTCCTGGATTCTTTGTTCATTAAACTATCAGATATGGTATCTCTTATGAGGTTATCTTCTGCGCCTGACTTGCTAAGAGTGACTATGAGAGTATCCTAACTCTTTGGTAGGAATCTAAGGAGCAACAAGGCTTGCAACTCATCATCAATCTTCATCTCGATCTTCCCAAGGTGATTGACAATCCCCTTGAAGGTGTTTAGATGTTCGATCATATTTTGACCATCTTTATACTCCAACTTCACCAAGCCTCTCACCAAATGGCCCTTGTTTTAAGGCATCTTCTTTTGAATCATGGACTCTAATTTTATCTATAATTCATAGGAATTGGTGTAGGTAGACACGTGTTCAAATAAACTCTAATAAATAAACTTACGGATCATAGACACCGCCTTTCTATTTAAAATTTTCCATTCCTCGTCGGTCGTACCCGTTGACTTCATCTATAAGTTTGAACATATCACCATCATGAGTGATGCTCGATTCCATCTTAAATCACACAAGAATATGATGGCTAAAAAAAATCACGCTTTAATACCACTATCGGAAAAAACAGATTAATTTGCGGAACAACTTTTTTCCTCTTTATGAAATTTCATATGGGCTAAAATAAATTACGAAAATTAAATTAGATGAGGAAACCAAGATTTTTTATGTGGAAACCCCTTCAAGGGGAAGGTAACAACCATGGAACCTTTAGTCTAGTAAAACTTCCGCTATAATATAGTAGGATTATAAAAATGAAATCTCTAGTAAAAACTAAAGATGTTTCTCAAATGACCTCACCCACAAATAATGGATTACGAGAAGTAATAATCTCCCTTACTTTTTATGTGGCTCTCTTTCTCACACTTTAAAAGTGGATATCTCTCATTTGTGTTGTGGATGCTCTCCAGAGCTTATGAATAATCTTGCCTTCTCTAAGCAAAAGTATTTATAGGTGAATATATGAACCGTTACGTAACTATAGCCTTCTCTATTGAAAGTTTTAACTCCAAATAATATTCGAAACTCCTAAAGAAGTAACTGAATTATCAAGTATGACTACTTCTTCCATAGAAATAACTCCATGGACAATTTAATAATGTGTAATTGCCATTTACCAAGTTAAGAAGCCTAATGGTACATTGAACACCACTAATTTTCACCATTTCATTCTTTTCTATTTTTTTAATAATTTTTTCTTTTGTCGTTATGGTCCCACCAAATAGGAGGGACCCCCCCAACAAAGTTCTCAATAATCACCACAACTTTTTAAGAAAATAAGTAAAAGTGCTAGCTAGAAGTTGTTGATGTGTGGCTAATTTTTCCAACAATTGATTTTTTTTTTATTTGTATAGAGTAAAGTGTGCGAAGACAATATGATTGATCTCATGAATATACAAAATCTACGAGGATTAGTGCAACAACAAAAACTTAAATCATGAACCTGAAGGCCTGGTCTTCATCTAATATTGATTGATCTTTGCGTCAAAACACACCCTTACAGCCAACTAAGCTAGTTACCACTGTTGGTGTATGAAGTCGTTTATGTCAAAACTTAAAAAGTTAAGCAGTTGCTAAATTAGGTATAAACTACGTCTCAATTTTTTTATGAGAAATAAATGAAGGATATCACAACAATAGAAAGTAAAGTTGGTAGCTACAAGCTAGGAGGCATTACTACAAAGGGACGAGTAAAACCAAAAATAAATTAGGAAAATACACATTTAAATTATAAAATTAAATATATAAAAATACATGGTCTTGGAACTAGTTTGATATCCAACGTATTAGAAATGGCTAAAATTGTTAAAAATAATTTAATCATGTTAACCTTTTTTCTTTTACTTTTATTAAAAATTATTAATTCAAAATTAATCGGCTAATCATGAGCAGACGAAATAAACAAATGAGTTTAAAAATATATTAGGATCGATTTATAAGTTTCAAATACGCTAAAATGAGTGAAAATAACAATATTGTAATAAGAAATAACTTAAAATATCTTTTTTCTTAAACGTATAAAATAACGACTTAAGATTTTAAATTATTACGAATGAAATGTAATTCTATAAATTAAAAAGAAAAATCATAAACTTATAATGAATTTAATCGTAAATATAATTAGGACGTGGAAGAATGGGGTACTGCATAAAAATTTAGTGAAAATTCTTATGGGTTTAGATCTAGAAAAACCTTAATTAGAAATAAAATTTTATAATTAATTAGTATAGTTATTTTTTATAATATATAAGAGAAAAAAATAGGAAAGAGAGTGTTCTTAATTTTATATTCATTTCGGATGCCACAATGAAATCTATATTTTACGATTTAATGTTTTAATCTATTTTTGTTAATGCTCGCTAAGTATTGCGAATTTCTCCAACACATCTAGATTCTAAATTTAACTACAATGAAGTTGTCGTCGGTTCTCCTAACTCTAGTTAGGTTAAGCATAATAGTGTTATTATTTATGGCCGTACATAGGTGAAATGCAGGTTTCACATCCATGCTACTAGTTTATGTCTGGTATTATAGTAATATATTTTTCTTTCTCCTAGGCAGGAAATGAAGGGTGTCATTAGCAAAGGTGTGACAGCAGTAATTAAAATCTTTGTCACAATCCGCATGACGTGGACGGAATATAAAAAAAGAATGTGAGTACTGGCTAATCTCGAAAGCAAGAGCCTCCCTTTGACTTTGACCGCCATGGACAAACGCCTCACTCCTGTATTTTTCGATTAAATAAATAAAATACTAATTTCAACCAAATAAAAAAAAATCAACTTATTTACGATTTGAATTCTATACAGAAGAAATGGATACACATTATAAGACGATTATAGGAAGAAAATATATAAATATTTGTTTTTTTTAATAATAGTATTAAAAACTTATTTGATATAATCGATGAACCGACAAATAAAATAAATATAATAATATATAACATTTTTAAGATGTTATAATAAGTAAAAGTTGATCTGATTAATAAAAATTAATTAATAAGTTAAAAATTTTATTAGAGGTTAGTTGAATTTATATATTGTTTAATTTTGTTTTTACATATTATTAATATATATATATATATATTATTTATGTGATTACTAAATTAATAACAATATATGAGTTTGATTTTTAAAATTATAGATATATTCATATCACTGCTCCTTACGATTCTCTATGTCTCCCTCCTCCATTTTTTTTTTTATTTCCACTCAATATAATTCTAGTATCTTTTTAAAATTGATGCAACTGTATATAATAAATTTATCCAATCCATATGTTGCCGGAAAAGCTGGCGTAAAATTACCGATTTACGGGGGACAAAAAAGTACATAACTACAACAACCACTACCGCTGCGGCAAGAAACCTATAAACTCCGTGAATATTTGATCCGATGCCGGCCGAATTATCTCAAAACTTATCTTAATCTTCATACTTAGTACTGCAAATTATATATAAAATATACGACGAGGTCCTGGGGGACTCGGCTCTTCTCCGCTCCAGTAATAATTTAAAAAATAAAATAAAATGGTGGACGGTCCGTGCGGTGCTGTGACACCGGTCTTCTTTATTTATAAAAGATCTCCTCGGTCCTCAGACTGAATTATGAAACTGCTTTTTTTTTTCGGTGTCTTGCTTCCTTCTTGCGCCCATTTCTTTTTCTTTTTCATAATAATAATAATAATAATAATAATAATAATAATAATAGTAAATTGATAAACTAGTCAGGCGAGGGAGAATTTTTCGGCCTCATTGCTGTCTCCTATCTCCATAATTCATTCTGATTTTTTTTTTCTCTCTCTCTCTCTCTCTCTTTCTTCGTCCTTGTTTCTTCTTCCCTATCCTCCTCGATCTTCTCAGAATACCTATTTCATAATCCGACTGAGAGATAGAGCAGATTTCTTGATTCTGCAGCACCGAGTAATGGCATCTTGTTTTTGCTAGTAATACAGAAGAAAGAAAGCAAAACCGAATCGAAAAATTGAAATTGTTTCGCTTGGTTTTTTATTCCCCCGCGACTCAGGAAACAAGTGCAGTTGTAGTTGATCCATACATATATTTCGACAATTTAATTCCGTCAGACGGTTGATTTTCAATTCCTATGATTTCTGGCAACAATCATATCAAAGATCTGATTCAAAACTTCTTGTGAGATTCGTGTTATAAGAAGGAGAGAAAGACGATTGATTCAATTATTCTGGGTAGCCGTACGGAGGATGATGCCGAATCAGCCCTCAACCTTTCCTTTCCTCTCTCACATCCCAGCCGTACTTTCAATTACACGCACATTCGAGCCTCCTTCCTTCGGTGCTCAAATCTCCTGTTTTTTATTCCCTCCGATTCATGTTGCAAGTCTTTGACGTAAGCGCCGATATGAAAAGTCTGATCGCCGGTAGTTTCCAGGTGCGATAAATTTTTAATCGACTGAGGATCTGATGTTTTTTAGACCGAAGAATCGGACAGCGTATCATTTATTATCCGGAACGCCCCTCTGTTGCACCGTCTTTGCATTTTCAGGCTAACGTTGATTTTTAATCAAAATGACAACTCTGACTGGTTTTTCATTCATGCAAATGTTTATTTTAAATCAAAAAAAGAGAAGATACCCGTCCGTGCGGAGAGCAGCCAGCAATAGGTAAATGAAATGGGCTTTAATACAATGAGATGTTCCGGAAATAAAAATCACACCTGTCACAATCTAGACGCTAGGAGTAAGTATAAGTAATGTTAAAGACCAACAACACACCACTATACGTTTCTATAAATATTTCTAGAGGCCTTACACAACCGCGTTTATTATCATTAATTTAAGAGTACTCCTATATGTATGTATGTAATGGGTTATTTTTTTTTCCTTTTTTGTGAAATAATCAAACTAATAGAGCAAAGTATTAGTTAAATTAATTATTTGCTATATATTGTTCAATATACAATGTCAACGTTACATAATCTTTCGTTCGTACCGACTTCTTTTAAAGAAGTAAAAAGCCCGTGAATTGAAAGAACAATTAAATAAGAGTGCCTCGTTCATTCTAAACCTACACTCAAAACACAAATTTTATATAATGTATTACACATAAATTCTGCATGTTTGTAAAAAAAAAAAAAGGTTCATGCATAATATATAAGACAAAAAATATAAAATAACATGACAGCTAATTATTGTCCTATATATTATGCTCGATCGGAACGGAGACGTTTGATATTACATATTTGAGGTAATTTAAGAGAAACACTGCATGCCGTATGTGAAAATATTAGCATCTTTAATTAGTATTTAGAAGTCGATCTTAACCAATATATCAAGAATTATATTATAATACCTCGGAATATATATCAATAATATGTAAATTCCTTTTAACAACTCTATCCTCAAAGAACTCCATAGTTAGCTGTATTTAGGATGAAAGAGTCCGATGATGGGTGACCTTCAATAAAAAAATTCAAAACATGTGTCGATCCATGGGGTCAAGTACCAATCTCAAAAGCTGTCTAGTTAATTAACTACATGCAACTAGTTTGGTGTTGAGGTGTTACATATAGGGCTGTTGACAAACTAAGCCAGCTCGCGAGCTTTTTGGGCTCGGTTCGGTTTGCTTATTAAACGAGCTTAAAAATTTGGCTCGAGCTCGGCTCGATTATTAAACAAATCAAGCTTGAGCCTAATAAATTTAGGCTGAGCTCGTTTAGAATGCAAAACCTCGTGAGCTCGGCTCGTTTACAACCAAAGCTCGAGAGTCGGCTCGTTAAAAGTTCGGCGCGATTCGTTAAAAGCTCGGCTCGTTTATAAACAAACCAAGCTCAAGCTTTATTTTTAGGCTCGTTTAGTAAATGAGCCAAGCCCAAACCTACCCCGGCTCGGCTCGATTCGGTTCGTTAACAACCCTAGTTACATATGCATTACCAATGTAAGGGAAGAGGAAACACCCTGCTACCGATATGCCCTAGCTATATATAATCATCATCTGATCTGCATTCGTCGGTCCCGGTGCAATTGCTGTCTGGTTAATATATAGTTTTTGTAGGATAAGTATCATAAATGAGCGGGAGATACATGCCAAGAATTTCTTGAGTGAAATACAAGGGAGATCAGAGACAAGACCGTAAAGATAGAACCAAACATGTGCATATGTATTGCATTGAAAAGAGAAGCCCTCCGAGATAAAAGTAAACTAATCAAACCTTTGATATTCGATAGTTGTAGTTATAATAATCAATTGTTTTTGTTACAGAAACCATATATTAGTATATTAGTACTAGTTAGTACCACATATATATATATATATCTCTATCTCTCTGTCTCTCTCTATGTATGTATATTTAGTAATATATAATCATAGAAAATTGTACAAGGACATAACTTGGAATTAGAAACCACGTGGTGCCATTAAGACAAAACGCCCGACCGAGTGATTAATTAACTTCAAACGAGGAATATTAAATTGAATAAAAATGTAAGGCTCAGATAAATAAATTTAAAAGTTAAAAATTTACTACAATCAAGTGACATTGCATTGAGCTAAGTACACTGTTCCTACTACAGTCCCACTACCGAGTACAAACTAATTAAGACTACTTATCATATTGGTGAAGTAATCGTTATTCCAATAACTCATGAATATATTTCTGTTGCTAAAAAAAAGGAGGGGGGACATAAGAAATAAATATTCAGAGAAAAGAGGGGGGAGGGGATAAATTATAATTTCTTTTTTTTTTTGGGGAGAAAAAGGGTCTAATTAAGTGATTAGGGGATAAATTTTATTTTGCCCAGCTAGTAGAAGTAGTAGCAGTAGCTAGCTAGGAATAGTAATGATCGAGTTAAGAAAAAAATAAATAAAATTCAACACAAAGGGGACCTATGAGGGATGCCTTTTCTTCTGCTCATACTAGTAGCCATATCTTCATGATCAGCAACAACATGAGAAACGACCTTATTATAATGATGATTATTAGCTGATCTTCCACACACATAGGACGACAATCCACTTCTCTTCTTCCTTACTATCTCCGAGCACATCAAGCTGCTCGTCGTCATGTTAGTGTGGTGGCGGTGATCATGAGGAGTATGGTGGTAATAAGCTGCGGCGGCGCTCGAGGATCCAGAACCACCAGAAGTGGAAGAGCTCATAAGCTCATCGGAATCTACGATGGTGGAGTGCGGTGTCGTTGTCTCGTTGGTCATCATATCGTCATCTAACATCTCCGACGGATACACAAAGTCGGGGCCTAGTTGGAGTGTCTTGCATATCCGTAAGTAGGGTGATAGATCATTGTAGTGGTTTAGGACGAAGTCGACCTAAATATATATATATATATATGCACACACACGCCGTGCATGAGAATTATTATGAGAAAATTTGTATACGTATAAGCACGTACGATTTATATGCCATAGGAATGCTGAGAAAGTAGCCACATAATTGTCGGTGCAACCTTAATTAGTTAGTTAAAAGACATAAAACTCTTGCATGGCACGCAAGTTGGAAAAAATGTAAAGGTCGATCTAAGTTAGTTACGTAGGTTGTATCATAAATTATACACTTGTGAGTCAATTAGGAATTAGGTTTGATCCACAATGCAATTTTTCATAATTATTCTTAGGTATAGCTAGATATATACATGAATACTTTTAATTAATTTGGCGGTCGATTTATATAATTGTGATTAATTTTCTCTAATAGAAGAATGTGGGTTTCAGGAGAGGAAAAAAGCAATTTAATATAGAGGGGAAGTTGATCCAGGCCCCATAATTCAACTCCTTAATCATTTTGATGCACGTTTATGGTATTTCATTCATCTAATTTAATTCCTGGGAGCGGCGAGAGAGAGAGAGATGGAGAAAAAAGGTGTGCTCGGCTAACTACTAAATTTCTGATCAACATTGTGTAATTACATGAATACTCATGTAATATTCAATTTTGAGGCACGCATAATTCAATCTCCAAACATGGAAAGAAGACATGATTATTTCAACGACAGGAAACCAATATTATATATGAACATATGATGTGAATTAATCTAGTTCGTACTTGCTATATCATAATTCACTCAGGTGAAAATTAAGAGGGCGAAAAATAAGCTAAAGAAGAAGAAGAAGAACGGTACTCTATTTAAATTAAGATTGAGGAAATTTATATAAAAAAACGTAAATATAATAATAAAAAATTAAAAAAATATGTACGGTACCTTACAGCCCAAAGAGCAGTGAATATAGGGTTCTTGAAGGCTCCGGTCACAAGAAGTGCAATAATTTCCAGCCCCTTTGAACTGCCTATTCTGAGGTCTCTTCTTGATGAATATCACCTTTGCGCTGTTAATCGTATAAGCCTAACCCCCCATAAAAAAAAAATGCAAAATTTCGCAAAAAAATAAAATTAAGCTAGCTCCTCGCTAATAATTAAGGGAGAGGTCATATATATTTATATAAATAAATGCATATGATGAGGAATTGGGGGCGCAAACCTGGACACTAGAGCAATCGATGAGCTTCTCAAGGTCTTCGAGCCTAATGACGTCGTGGTAGACGTAGCGGCGAATTTGGATGAGCCTATGAGAGCGGTGCATGGGCAGGCAGTGAGGGCACATGCTGACGCAACAATCCAAACACAGGACATTCTTTTCGTTCTTCTTGGCCGTCTCATGAATGGAGCACCCTACAAAGAACTTCTCTCCGTACATCAGGGCATCCAACCAAGCTGGCTTATTCCCATAAACCTGCATATTCATAGCATCATCATCATCATCATCATCATCATCATGTGATGGGGATCGAGTCGAAGTATACATACATAATCAAGAAGTAATTAATCAAAATTCTAGCTAGTCTGTATGAATATACAATCTCTACTGTCGACACGTATGCGTATACAGACTTTTTGTTACAGAGCGAAATTGGGAGCAGTAATTAATCAAAGGATATTAATAATCAAGAAGAAATTAAGTGAAGTAGCTAGCCTGCAGGCAGCCAAAGTAATAGTAGGGGAGTGAGAGAGGGAGAGAGAGGGGCGTACCATGATCACATACAAATTAAGAGAAATCCAGAATACTTAGCAACTGAAGCGAGCGAGGTAATTATAGCTGGATATGGCAAATTAAGCGATCGATGTATAAGAGCAGCTAGAAGCGCACAGTAAGAGACTATCACTCAAGGAAGGGAGGAAGAGAGGGAAGGGGAAGGGGAAGGTGGGGTTTTAGGGTATATATGAAGGTGGGGCAATTATATATTTACGTGGAAAGGAAAGATCACAGGAATAGAATATATTAAAAACTAAAAAAAAAAAAAAAGAATCCAGAAACAGAGATGGAGTGAGACAGTGAGAGTGAGAGATTTGTAATATTGTACTATAAATATATGTATGTATATATATTTTTTAGATCATTAATTCCTTGGATAGAGAGACAACATATTGTCGCTACTCATCGGTCACAGAGAGAGAGAGAGGGAGGAGGGTAGGCGGGTCTTAGTTAGGCTCTGTTTGGCACAAGTTTATAAAATCGAGCTGAAAATTACGTTTTTAATCATTAATTAGCCTAAAGTCTGCAGGTGAATTAGGGCTGATTAATTAATTGACTTTGAAGAAGAAGAAGAAGAAAGAAAGTCATGAACTGTAAAAAGAAAGAAGAGGGAAGATGAGATCGAACCATAAAAATTGTTACTATAAAATAGTTTTTGACAGGTGAAATTAAATTTAAGACTGCTACTTTTTTATAATTATAAAAAAGAGTAAAATTAAAGATAAAATTATATCAGACATCTAATATCCTAATTTCTAAACTTAATGACTGAGTTATGATATTACCCGTGTATATAGGGATTTATTGTAAAATAAAAAAAAAAGGAAGAAAAACTAAAAAAAGGGTATATAGAATTTTATTATTAACTTGACTCGATAACCAACCTCCGAACTAAGTAACTTTTAAGATAACTTAGCTTATGTATTATACGTCGAACACATGAAGTCTGGTACGGTCGTTCGGGGAAGAGAGATATCATAATATCATATCACACTACCAATTAAACTAATAAAGAAAAAGAAAAGGGAGTAAGATATGAGGAGAACGTGGGTGCTGTTTCCGTGTCGCCCATTTTCCTTTCCACTGCTCTCTTTTTCCTTTTCAAATATATATTTTAAGAATGGGCCAACGAGCTCCTCCTCCGGCCCCTAAATTAACTTCTCGGACGAGCTGCCTGATAATAAAAAAAATGCAATTGTATTAATTTGAAACTTTCTTTCTTTCCTTTTTTTAATATATTTTTATTATGGTCGAATTCAGTTTTAATCTTTACTATTTATATATTTATTATCGTATGTCTTTTTTTTTTTTTTTTTATGACCAAATTCAGTTTTAATTCAAATTTTAATTAATCGATCGTGTCGCGGACACCTGATTAAAATACTCGGCATATACCTTCATTCAGAAAGTTTCTAGTTAACCGAGGAGCATCGCTTGGTAACTAACTAGTACGGATTATTTAAAAAATTTAATCAAGTTTTTTAAATAAAAAAAAAATTGGTGGTTTGGGTAATTTAATAATTTTAACCATCCGATCATATTAATTATCGGATGCCCTTTCTTCCCTCCCGATAAAAAGAAGAAGCGTCCGTCCATACGGCATAGGGGAGGGGAGGGGAGGGGAACGTAAGGACCACTTAGAGTCAGACCCGTCATCATCGCATACGCGGACCACATTTACCGTCCGTCTGCGCTGCTGTACGCTCAGTATTAAACAAATATACGTATCTGATGAACATGACATTTTAAATCCTGCTCCTTTTATTTTTTTACAATTTTACTAACCGCCGAGAGACCTCGACAGCGTCCGCGGCGCACAATTTTAGCCCGGGAGAGGAGACATGCATACGAACACGACATCGAAAGGAAAATCGCGGGCAATAATACCTAATGAGATTGTAGAACGGTTCTACCCTTAAAAACCTATTCATTAAAAGTCAAATAAAACAAACTAGAGAGGGCCAAAGATTCACGGGAAAGGGATGAAAAGGAAAAGGGGGCGCTCAAAATGCCTTTTGCACCGCAATCGGTGAATGTTGATCAAAATTATATATGGAAAAATAATAGTTTATGCTTCAATTAAAATATCTTTTATTTCGTTCGTCAAACAAATTAAATATTTATATCAAAATAAATATAAGATTTCTCTCTACAAATAAACTTTTATATTAATATATACTTTTAGTATAAAAATATATTATTTTTTATAAGGCAAGATATATGAGATATATCAAAATCTTCAATAAACATACAAGGGGAAAAGTATAAATATTAATGGTTTATAAATACAGATTTGGCATATTTATTATTTTTACAAATAATTTGAATTATAGTAACTTACAGCGTCGGACGAATAAAATACCACTATATAATGCTCCAATCTTAAACATCAAGCTGAATTTTATCATTGAAGTTGATGCAGTTGGAACTCTTTGAAAGGAAGTTACACTACTACAAATATTTTTTTTTTTCATACTTCATTTTTTGACTTACAACCTAGTAGGACTCCCTTTAACCTTGTTATTCGCAAAAAAAACTCACAAAGAAGTGCTGAGTCAATTGGTTGTTTTCCTTCGTATTCCACCATTGTTGGTTCCTCTACACCAGTTACCTTTGTAGTCGTTGCTGCAAATCATTTCTTTTCTTATTCTATTTTCATCGTTTTTCTTCCCTTAGAGGTTTATACTTTTCATCTTCGGTCTTCTATATTACTGACATGCATGATCTATATATATTGCCTATTTTTACCATGCTTTGATTGATTAGACCATCATTGAGCTTCTTCATTTTTGTTATGTCGTGTGTTTTTTATATTTATAAAAGTGTACCTTTGATATTATTGTTGTTAGTATATTGTATGAGAAACTCTCGCGTTGTTAGCTATATATACACATACACACACACTAACCTGTGTACATTTTATCAACATTTGGTCTACAAATCATTTTTGTAGTTGTTTCTAAATTATTCTACTTAGATTTATTTTTAATTTAGGATATAATGGATCGATCGTGGGTATGTTACTCTACTAGGTTACCTATAGAATATATAGATGGTGTATATGGCTTCCTAAAATTTGCGGTTAAACATGTCATTGATCCATTACGGATATGTTGCCCATGTATCGGTCGTGTCAGTAGTAAGAAGAAAATTTTCATTGTAAATTGTAATACAAGATCATATTATTGCACATGGATTTTATAGGAGCTACATACTCTAATTGGATATAGCATGGAGAGTCTATTAATGTCCAAACCTGTTGTGCTGAAAGCAATGATTTTAAATATGATGACGTTGTTCGCATAAAATACTTGACAAATAATGTAAAAGAATATTTCAAAGATTGTTTGGAAAAGTTTGAGAAGTTGGTTAGTAATTTGAAAGTACCCTTATACGAAGGTTGTACTCAAATTTTTTTTAGAAGAATGGATCTAATCATATAATTTGTACAATTTTTAATATGCTAAAGAAGACTAAGGATGACACCAATGCTAGATTGGACCCCGTTAAGACGAGTATAAGAATAAAATTATAGATGCATAAAGTGGGGAACGAAACTTAAGTGTCTCTCGTATATTATAATCTTTCTAGAAAAGAAAGGTTTTCTTTGTGTGAGTGTCGGAATGGATGTTCCAAAAGGATATTTATAAAACATCAAGAGTATTGTTTCGATGAAAAATTTAAAGTTAGTGGGCATAAAGTGACACAACTGTCATATTCTCACTCAAGATTTGTTCTCAGTGGTTGTCTGATCTATTTTGCTCAATCATGTTCATAATTTCATCACTCTATTTTATTTCTTTCTGAAGAAAAATTTTGATAATGTTATTGACCATTAGAGGTTAGACACAATGTAGGAAGATATTGTGAATATAGTTTTTTAATTTGAAATGTATTTTCCTCTATATTTCTTTGTGATCATGATATATCTAACTGTGCACTTGGTTAGGAATGTTAGATTATGTGGGCTAGTTCTTACCTAGTGGAGGAGATGACTGAATTTCACTATGAGTTCTTACCAAACGCTAATACCATAGGTCTTCTTTAACCATAACATTCTAATATATTAAATGAAGGGAAAGGGGAAAAGGATTTCTATTAGGTGCTCAATATTGATGATTATAAACATTGAGAAAATTTCACTCATATATGCTTCATAATATAGATAATGTCCAACCATTTGTGCAGCAGCATATGGATATGATTAGGGCTTTTAATCAATCTAGAAGAGAGAAATAGCTATTAAATAAATAAAAGATTTAATTTTCAGAGTGGTTTTCATAACAAACATTTGATTTCAGTACTAATTTATATTGGTTATCACATCGAAGTATGATGCTACAACTAGTACATGATTAATGGTGGTACTTTCTATACTAAAGATCAAGATGACATGTATTATAGTGGTGTGAGTATAGTATATAAAACTTTACATGTAGCAACTAACAAGTACTTGAGATAAAACCCTATTTATGCATCCATGACATTATGGCTATTGGATTGAACCCCTATTAAGGTTCCTTTGTTCGGTTGCAAATGGGTTAACGATCAAAAGGATGTTTCCACTAAGAAAGTCAGGTTTGCAAGGGTAAATCTTTATGGATTTAGTGATATAAAGGACCCATTTATATTAGCCTCAAAAGCAAAATAGGTGATCTATATTATTGATCCATAAAATAAATGATGGTTCATAGCCTTACCATCACGTACATGGGATGATGATATAGAATGGGAGAATTTTTTGAATATGGACACACCATCCTCGTCCAATATTGATGATGTTATCGATTTTGTTTATGTGTGAGATGATCACAACAAAGAATTTTATGTGCTTGAATAAAATTTTGTGCATAAGGAAGGTAGATGTCGCAACATAAATTGACGTAGATAAATGATGTATGCAAATATGATACATAGTATTTCAATTTTGTGAATTCTAGAAAGCATGACTTGTTGAAATAGTATATTAAATTTGTGAATGAAATATATCTATGATCAATATCTTGTAAAAATGTATGCCTAATTATTATTTTGATAGTTTAATGCATATATGACATGATGTTTATGAAGAAGATGTCAAGCCTATGAGTGCACCCAAAAAAAAACATTATCTAGCTTAGTCTCTTTATTTTGCATGCTAGATCTCTTATTAAGCCCATACCAAATGGAGAGACTAAGTTGATAACAATGACATTTAATTATGATCAATGTCTTGTTAAAATATATTTATATGTCTATCTTGTGTGAAAATTCTCTTGTTTGCTTTATTTTTTATCATTGATATAAGTAGTTGACGTAAATATAAAATATAATGTAAATCGATTGATGTTATGAGTGGCTAGTTGATGTATAATATATGTATACTAAATCTTATGAGTTGGCCAATTGATGTAAATATATGGTGCAACTTATGAATTTTGAGATGGGATACATAACATCAATGCTTGTATATAAGTTGGAAATGTATGCAATTTTTTGTGTGCGGAAAATTGTGGGTGTAGCAAGCAAGTGCAATGTAAATTAAAAAAAAAAAAACACTGTAGAGGTGGTTATAGCTTATCACCACAATCTATTTTTTTGCAAGAATAAATAGGAAGGTTGTAGAATGCAGTTTTGATTTACAATCGGCATTTATAGTGTAGCATAAACGGTTGTTATAGGTGAAAATTTTTATCTATAGTTCAATGGGAAGTAAATGTGAGATTTTGGGCAGCGATTTTTTGTTAAAGTTGTCGTATATGTGAGGCTATAGACAATGGTTTTATATCATAAGTACTGTCTATACTCTCTCATAAGACATCATTTTAAAACATAAGCTCTTTAAAATTTTATCTGATATAAAAGAGATATGATAAATCTCATATATGCAAAAACCTCTTCTTCTCCATAGTGTTATCTTTGTTAGAGAATTACGTATTTGTGTAATCAGTTGATTGATTTGTTGAATCATCTTATAGTTATATAAGTGCACGAATAAAAATATAGTTTTCCCATAATTATTATGTCTTACGATTGAATTATGAATTGTTTAATTATCTTATTAATTCCAATATTAATATAGTTCCATTAAATCGGCATTATTCCGTGACACACACACACATATTGTTTGTCATTAATTAAGGTATGGTGTTTCACTATATTTGTGATAAATTTACAAAAAGTAGCACAATTCTTGTAAATTACAATTGAAAACCCTACGGTTGTAGGAGTAAACTACCTATTTCTAAATCTAGGCTATATCTCCTCCCAACTCGTAGACTGCTTTTCCGTCAAATAAGATCAATTGCAGGCGAACTCATAAATACAATTACCACAATTCGAATTTCATTGATTTTTGCTTGCCTCAATCCAAACACACGTTGGGACTAAGATATCATTAAGTAGCTATTATGAATCTTTGCGGCTAAAAGTGTATACAAGGGTTCATGATTTAGGGTATACGTACATTGTTTAAAGCACAAGCAAGAGATAGTTGAGGCAGCATTCATTGACCAATAAAAAGGCTTTGAATGAAAGAATGAATGGAACAAAGAGATAGTTGAGGCGACATTCATTGACCAACCAAGACATGTACAAGGAAACCCGGGTTCTAGGGGGGCAAATCAAATAGGACAAACACTCCACATGAATCGACTCCACCAATCAGAAATCTCTGCTGATAATAATGCGCCCTTTGTTATGGAATTTCACGGACAAATACAACTCACCGGACCACTATATAGCTTCTTAGCTAGCTGCTTAGTTCCTAACGGTAGCAGTCCCAAGGCATACTAAAATACTATACTGTAGTTAGTAATTTAACGATTGTTAATGACTTTCCAGCTGCTAATTTGAGGAAATCCGCGTGTTGATATGTTTGTCCTTTGTGGTGTCTCACAGCAAAATTCAAACCCAGCTTAATTAGGCATCCCCAACCGGAAGACTTCGTAGGCATAGAGATTAGGTACTAGTACTCCTAGTGTTGCATAAAGCTATAGATATCTAACTTTTCTAGTCCGCTCTGCTCCATGAATAGTTGTGTTTAGTCAAATCATTTGGATCTATTTCTAATCTAAAAAACTGGATCCATTTCTAATCTAAAAAACTGGCATATTCTTATTTTTTTGTGCTTAAGGTCAGGTCATGTAAAAGAATAAGATAACTATTTCTATTTTCTCGCAAAATTATCTTATTTTGTCAACAAATCTCATGGTAATATACTATTCTTGTATTTCATTTTTTTTTTTACTTTTTTGGCATAGAATTATGGCTCCTGTTATATTCGATGTTTGAAACAAGATAATTATACCAAAGATATAAATAAAATTTGACAAAAGTATATTTAAATATATAAATATTTTAGATTTTTCCCCCCTGAGGACATAAATATTTAGAATTTTTGTTGCTAGTAAGGCATAGAAGCGTTAAAATAAAAAATTCAAGTCACAAATATTTATTTATTTTTACATTAAAATATAAACGTTTAGCCTTTTTTTTTTCTAGTACACCGTAAATGAAAATGACCAAAATCATTTAAAATTTAAAAATCTTAAAATGCTATGATTTAGTCGGAACAAATTATATGCATGTAAAATGTAAATACACTCCTGTCAATATAGCTCTATACCTGCAATTTCTAGTCACTGCAGGAAAATTAGAACCGAATCTAGGAAAAAATTTAATGGGTTCAGATCCTATCGATGCAGACCTGACCTTCATCAATGAAAACTGGTGGAGCGGTTTTGAAAGAACAGAACGTAGAAAAATAAAATTTTCTGGTACAATACACTATTGCTTCAGACTAGGGATGGCAATGGGTCGGGTCTGGATCGGGTCCAACCATATCCAGACCCGGACCCGTTTATATTACCTAGACCCAGACCCGATCCAGACCCGTCGGGTCTTAAAAGTTCAGACCCAGATCCAGATCCATCGGGTCTAGCGGGTAAATGGGTCCTAAACGGGTCCTAAATGGGTCCGGTTATTTTTTTAAAAAATAATTAATAATCTATGCGAATACAAATATATTTATGTTTTATATAACTTAATACGTATTTTTTTGTTAAAAAAATCATCTAAGTGAAAAAATAAATATATTAAAATAGTTATATTAACTTTTCAAATGGTGTTTTAATGCTTTTAGTAGGGATGTAAATGGGGTGGGTTCGGGGCGGGTATACTCATATCCGTATCCGATAAGAAAATCCGTACCCGAATCCGTACCCGTACCCAAATCCATATCCGCTAACATATCTATATCCGTATTCGTTGGATATCCGTTACTCGACGGATTATTCCTTTACCCGTTAATGGATATTATCCAATGGATAAATCCATCACCCGACAAATTAGCCTATTTAGAGTTAAGCTAAATGATAATTCTACCTTTAATTTATACTATATTTATTTTAAAATTAAGGTAAAAAGGTAATTATATATCGGATAAATGGGTATGGTATGGATACGGGTATGGTTACGGGTATGGGTATGGATATCCTATACCCGTATTCGTACTCGAACCCGACAGGTATTTTTTTCCATCATCCATATCCGTATCCATATTCGTTTATCCATATCCGTTGGACAAAATTCGTCGGGTTTCGGATAAAATCCACCCCGTTTATATCCCTAACTTTTAGAATACAATGTTATACATATTGTTTATAAAGTAAGTATACAAAAATAAAATTTTAAAAAAATGAATAAGGAGCTTATATAAGATTAAGACAATAATGACAAACATAATATTAGTATGTATTTATATATGTACATACACACACACACACACACATGTATATTAAACGGGTCTGGCGGGTCGGGTCTGGGTCTAGAATTGGACCCAGATCCAGACCCTTTAAGGTATATGTGGACCCAGACCCGATCCAGACCCGTCGGGTCCAAAAATTATGGACCCAGACCCGTTAAAAATGAGGCGGGTCTAGCGGGTCTGGGTCGGGTCCGAGACCCATTGCCATCTCTACTTCAGACTTCAGTAGCTAGCAAAGGACAAAGCCGCATGTGAACCGGGTCCGGGCACCAAATCGAGGATCATGTTAAGTTGCTAATCAACACCACCATGTACAGAGATAAAAATTCCATGTTTACATGAAGAGAAAAAGAACCATCGCACGCCTCCTACCAAGGGGGGATTGCTCAGCTACCCAAAAAGGTTCCCAATCAATTCATGCATTTATTTATCATCAAAAAACAGAAATACCACAGCGATGCCCGCTCAGGATTTGCACTATATAATTCTGTTTACGATAACTACTTCATCCATTTCTCGTCATGCTCACACTTTACCTCGTTCGTTTCTATTCACGTTCGTATTTTACTCCAGAATTTGTTTTGTTCTATGAACTAATATGCACAAAAAGATACTTTTTTGGCTTCATCTGTACAAATGCGGGGAACAACCTTGGAGATTGCCCATCGCCAACACATTTTCCTCAATAAACTACGTACACCAATGTGCACGGTTATGATACCAATAAGTATAGTAAGATGAATTAGCAAAATAAAACGAACAAAATGAATACTCTAGCGCCAAAATGACAAAACGCAGACTGAACTGTGTCTTATTTGACATCTTGTTTGCCATTGTGTCACAAATTACAGTCAGCTTCTCGTTCCGTGATAAATATAGTGCTGTGCACGGCAGTAGTTCGCTATGTTGCTAAAGCCCCATCTGGAAACTCCCATCCCAAAAAACAGGAGAGGATTTTTTATTATTTTTTTGAGAGGGAGAAGGGGGAGAGAGTATAACTGAAATTTAAAGCCCCAGCCTATATGTTCTGCCGGGTATCTCCATGCATCCTCTTTAGAGGCATCAACCATGTAGGGTCATCGATCAAGTCGAGATCAAGTTAACTTAGGTTCGAATCGTTTCTAATTAACTCAACGGAGCAGGTTGTTTAGGTTTTGATGGGATGGATCGGGTCAAATTTAGGCTAAGCAAATTTCAATTTAGATCATTCGAGTTTGGGTCAAACCCGACATTGGCCATCAAAATTAGTTCAACTCATTAACCTCATAAGCAAATATTAATTTTAACTTCATTTAAGCATGTAATTAAAAATGTGTTGTTAATTGCTACCTATTTATTATTATGATCTTTTAATGTTGTGTTTTCACATTAAAAATTCAGTGAAATTAATTTATTGTTGATAAATAAGGATGTACACGATAAAAGTAAAAAAAAAGTAAAAAGTTAGAAAATATTAAATTGTTACAAGCTTGAAATGAAAAATAAAATAAGTGTCTTTTTTTATTATCATAATTAGTTAATATTAAATTTGGTCTTATTGAGTCAGGTTGATGACAAGTTGAATTGATATCGAGTTAGCACCAGATGGGGCTGATGTTGAGTAGGGTTGTGATTAGTTAGAGTTGTTGTTGGACTTCAGATTAACTCAGGTTTGGATTGAGTCAATTATATTCAGTTTTGAGTTTATGTCTGGTTAGATTTTACTTGGATTAGATCAACTTAGACAAGTCAGTTCAACTTTGTTAACTTTAATCTACTTTACCTTTTTGTAAACTCTAACTTTAACATCAATGAGTATGCGCTTGGACTATGATCAGATCATTTCAATTAATAATGAAATGTCAAATATCATAAAGCATTAGCTCTAGAGCTAATTCTATCACCAAAACCTATATTGTTAATTTAAGACAAAAAAACATAAATCACTGCCCGATACACATCCCGTCATTAATAGAAGAGAAATTGAGGTGTCTATTAATCTCAAAAGGAAAATGGATGATATGCTTGCCTTCGTCATTCCTAGAAAGTCAGTTGCGTCAAAAGTCTAATCCAAATCCTAAATCCAACCCCCCATAACTATCGTATAATCCTCCCTAGCGTAGGCTGGTTATGATGATCAGTGACCCTCCAAAGCTGATCATCTCCGATACCCTCATATGGTGATACAAAGGTGGTGGTAGCGATTGAAACTGAGGTGGACACTAGATAAACTCCATGAAGGCCTAAAATGTCTTCTCCAAATGATGAACACGACCATTTAGTGTCATGAAAAGCTAGTTAAAAATAGAAAACATGTAAGGATAAATTAGTCCCGGTTTACTAGCACTTAATATACATAAGCACATTCAAAGGTTATTTAGACTACTTATTCTCAATTCCTCACAAGTTAATTCAGGTTTTTAAACAATAGAGTTTTTTAATATGAAATAGACTAATAAAATCATATAAGTGATTGTTTGAGAACCAAATTTTTTTAAAAAATAAAACACGGTAATCAAAACCAAAATCTTTACACCTCAAAATTTATTACTAAAATTTTTTTATTTTGCAGAAGTATAGTATCAAGATAATTGAATGTTACAGTCATACTCGATATAAGTTTGGTTTACTATACCATCCTTACATTGAATACAAGGTAAATCATTTAGAACTTAAAATAAGATAAGTACCACCTTTCATTCAGTGGATAATGGCTTATGTCACTACCACCTCGTTCTCCTTGGTCATAAATAGTAATGTCTGTGGTTTCTTTTAGGGGCAACAAGGGTTAAGGCAGGGGACCCAATGTCACCTTAGCTATTTATGTTTTGCTAGGAGTATTTGAGTAGACTTCTTAAAAAGAATGCCCACAGCTTACAGTTTTCATATCACTCAAGATGCAAAAAGTTAGGAACCACTCACCTAGCTTTTGTCGATGATTTAATGATGTTTCGTAAGGGAGATGTAGAATAAGTGCAAGTGTTGATGGATTCATTAAAGGAGTTTAGTAGGTGTTCTGGTTTGCAAACAAACTATCAGAAATCAGAGCTATACCTGGCAGGTGTAAAACTAGCTCTCAAAGAGAAAATTATTGAGATCGGTAATATGACTCTTGGTCAATTACCTTTCAGATATCTAAGGGTCCTTCTCAGCCCCATCAAACTTAAGGTAATTGACTATGATGCTTTTAATTCAGTCATTGCTAATGTCGTAGCAAGATGGAACAACAAGACCCTCTCTTCTATAGGAAAGATTGAACTAGTCAGATCTATAGTGCAGAACAGAACTTGTTTTTGGCTTGGTATTTTTTATGTTCTTCATATGGTTATTAGAAAAATCCTAAGCCAATGTAGAAGATTTGTTCGGGGTGGAAAATAGCCGCTCATTGCCCGGGATGATATGTGCTTACCAAAGCATGAAGGAGGATGTGGTATGAAGCAACTCAAGACCTGGAATGTTGCATTGATATGCAAATACCTTTGGCATATACAGAGCAAGAAAGACTCTTCGTGGATGAAATGCATACACCAAGTGTACCTACATAAGTGTGATATCTGGTTTTCTGTACCTGGACAGGGTACATCTTCGCTAATGAAGTCAATATGCAAGATCAGGAACAAGCTAATTAGTAAATCAGGTACAGTGGAAGCTGCTACAAATATGCTTACTGGTTTTGTATCTGCAGGGAATTTCTCCACTAAAATTGCATATGATGCGTTTAGAAGGAAAGGTGAGAAGATGAAGAGCAACCCCATCATTTGGAACAACTTTCACATACAGAGGCAAAGGTTTTTCCTCTGGCTTGTAGCTAAGGAGAAACTCAAAACCAATGATAGGCTTACCTATCTTGACATCTCTCCACTCTGCGTACTCTGCGGACAGGCTAGTGAAATCCACACCCACCTAATTTTCCAATGCTAAGTCACTCAAGGTATATGGACACAAGTCAGAATATGGCTAGGGATCAAAAGAGGTTGCACCACTCTAGAAAGCACCATAAGGGCCATAAGAAAATGTAAGAGAAGGAATCCACACCACAAACAAGCCAAGATGCTAACTCTTGCTGCAAATGTATACCATGTTTGGAAGACTAAGAATTTTTCTCATTTTGAAGATATAACTACTGATATTGATGCGATAGTGATGAGAATTAAATTAGATGCATATAGGGTTTTGAACAACAAGAAAAATCAAGCCCCACTAGACTTCTAATGTTAGTCTTTTGATTTCTCTTTTTGTTCCCATCTATTTGATGGATGGCCGGAAAGGATGTTACTCCTTTTTGGTTAGTTCTCCGGGTACCCCTGTTTACTTCTGGTAGTATATATCCCAGGTATGCTTGGTGCTCCTATACATACATATGGTTCATAAATTTAAATCAGATTTTTATCTTTAATAAAAATAAGATAAGTAGAAAACAAGAGAAATTTCTATAAAGTTAGATAAGAGTTGGAGATTAACTCTGAGTATAGCATAAAAAAATACAACCAAGGTATCCAATCAAAAACTAACTGCACATCAAAATATGAGTTATCTACATGTGAAAATGAACAACATCCACGAAAAGGACGATTCATACATTACGTTATGGAGTAAGGTCACAATACAGGCATAAGTAAGGGAATGTATAACACGTAAGGTCAAAATAAAGGGCTAGAAATGCAATTAATCATACTATGGAATGAGTCAAGAATGTAACCAAAATAGAGTTTCCAAATTAGTCGATTATGCATTTTCTTATATTTATCCACTTAGATTCAATTACCCCACTATTCATGACCAATTTAATGGTATCAAGAAGTCTTATAGGATAAAACACATATGGAAACCATTATTATATCCAGTGGAATGATAACACGACCCTTCCCGGGCATAACACTCTTGAGTATCACTATTATATACAGTGGAACAATATCATGACCTTTCCAGGATACAATGCTCTTAGGTAACACTATTATATCCGGTGGAATGGTACATTTACAAAGTCCTTCAAGGACATAACGCCTCTGAGCACTATTATACCCAGTGAAATGGAAACACGTGTAATCAGTCATGACTCACATGATCTTTTACTTTAAGTATTAATGTCTTATTAGATTGTTATTTACCTTAATAATGTCATACAAGCTTATCATACATATGCAAGACACATAAAACACAACCAAAAATGGTTTGGGTCATTCTTTAAGTGTAATGGCCACATCACCTCTACGAAACTTAATTTCACAAGATAGGCGTAACTTCTTTCATAAGATTCATCAAGCCACCAAATTTATCACACCTTCCCAATATATTATTATTGATAAAATATCCAAAAATCAATGTCTAAATCTAATATTTAACACATGCACTAATGAGCTTGCCTTTAGGGTTATTATTTACAAATTAAGTCATTTTCTTATTTTTATTAGACTTATGTTGCTCATATTTACCCTGATTATTTTATATAGCATGCTTAGAATATTTTAATCCAATATCATTTGAGAAATATCAAAATTCCATATTTAACCCTAGCTGAACAAATACCATTATATTACTTAAATCATCTCAAAGCCTCTTTTTAGATAACTTCTACCCTACTCAACCTTCACTTGATATCATATTACACATGAAATTAATTATAATGTCCCCAGTGATTACTATTCCATATTTATTTCCCAAAATATCATGAAATATCCTAAATACCCTTAAGATAGCCACAAAACCTAAACTTTTATAAAACCATATGAATCCCAACAATATCAACTTCCAACCTTTAACATATATCATCATGATAATACCTAACCTTATTTTGTAACACCCCCATTTTACACTACTAAAAGATTTTGTTTAAAACAATGCGGAAGCAGAAAACGCACTTGCACTCTTAGGAAAAATGGGGTATTAATGTCGTACCTAACACAGGATAGACATCTGCTGCTAACCCCATATTAGATACAAGACTAAAACCAACCAACTAATTTAAAATGGAGTGTGCAAACTTAAATTACATAAACATTTAAAAGATCGTTTACATCAAAGGACCTCGATGGTCCCCGACCAAGTCAAATACAGGAAGACAGATTAGTTAAGAATACAAGACTATATTAAAATGAGATTAGAGGTGACCTTAAAACCATGATCCATCGCGGATCGTACAAAATTCTCCGGATGCCCACGCTCTCAAGTCCTGAACCCAAGATGAGGTAGGCCCACTACTAACCATCCCCAAAAACCTACACATGACCCTTTACTCATAGAAATGAGCAAGTGACTAAGCAAACAGACACATCTGTATGCTACGTACTGAGTAAGTCGAGTTGTTTTCTCAATGGAAAAACACAAGTATGTAAGATTCTACCAAGATATGGATATCATATTTAACATACGCCATACTAATGCCATATATATAAAGGTAGTAGTGCATCAAAATATACTATCATGCATAACTTAGACAACACCAAATGTATCATGCTTATCTTCATATTATAATAACATAGATAATCATCACACATGTACCAGGCAGATTAATTCATACAACCACTAGAGTTTATTTTCCAACTTGCTCAATCGATTAGATTATACCGTTTTCTTATCCATATATTGATATAGGTCAAAATCCAGTCAATCCTTCAAATTGTTAACTAGTTAGTCATTTAAGCCATTATCCAAGTGTTTATTCTAGCTTTTACCCTCTTTTTTTTTATCATCCAACCATTATTCCATGATTATCCAATTACTTATCATCCACTTATTCATCAACCATTGAGTGATGGACTATGTACCACCCAATGGTCTTACATACCATGGAAGCCTATCCAAATTAAGAGACATAAAGTCTAGGCCGAAGCCAATCGCCAAAGTGAACATTAGTCTAGGCCGAAGCCAATCACCAAAATAGATATAAGTCTAAGCCGAAGCCAACTAATATAGACATAAGCCCATGCCAAAGCCAACCACCTAAGTAATCAGACCATTTAGTATTGATACATCCTAGTACATTGTTAATGTCTAGAGTAGGTAAGGCACTAAGATCTCTAGGATCCCGTCTGAAGGCACTAATAAACATCTGAAGGAAAACTAATCCCTGATAGCTAATCAAGGATTGGGTAACCCAAACCTATACACAACTTGATTGTCTTTTTCTTTATGTAATTGGTACATTATTCATGAGGTTAAGTGATCATACGAGGTCCATACACAGAGCAAATAAGGCATTCTCATGTTTCTACCATATTACTCCTTTCCATTTCCCAACTATGCGTAGGGTTTCCATTTATCCTTGTCCAACATTATTCATAACCATCATATTAATTTATTCAAGCACATGTTGTGCTTCATTACTCTTTTTTCCAAATACCACCATATTTTATAAGTGGTACACTCATTTAGCCTTTACAATACTTATTGAGTATGTCATAAATTATGATCCATTTAATTCATTCTTTAGATCATTAATACGTGATTAAATCTATATTTATCCCTTGAATAATCATAGGACAATTGTAGTACCCTCAAAATTTACTACTCAAAAATTTCGTTTTAATAAAAAGGTTTAACAGAAGTGAAATAACAAAACTGTAATTTTTGGGGATATTACTGCCACACTTAGTACCATACCAATTCACTCCTACCGTTCCAGTACTAAGTGCTAAGGTAAACATGATTAACACCAAATACAATTCATTAATAAAAAGAATGAGAATCCATGAGAGGACTCCCTCATAGTCATACAGAAATCAGAGTGTGGTTTAAGAATTACAACCCAAGGAGTAACTAAAGTTTTCCAAAAACAAAAGTACCGTACGACATGACATAAAAGAGATACATGGTAAAATCAAAGGAAAGATAGAGTCCGACCAGGTCGCTCTTGATCCCTTGTCCAAGTCTAGGCTCAACTCTCAGCCCCGCCTAATGCCTCATAAGTGTCGTAGGCATCAAAGGCTTCATCTCCTACATGCACAAACTCATATGGTTCTTTTGCTCGTGGGAATGAGCAGCACCCATGAAACTGGTAGTCAGTACGCTACGTACTGAGGAATGTAACCATGTGCTAAGGCCAACATATAAGGCATGTAACACACGCATAATCATATATAGGCAACATGCAATAATACAAATAATGAGGCCGGATTATAGTCCAGAATAACTTATTCTTTAGTTCGATGGTCAACATGCTCATTTCACACATCCTCTTTATCAATCCATGTAAGTGTGGGAACCCCACTATTATAGCCGGTGGACCGGAATACATACAGGGTAGAATGCTCCTGACCACTATTATAGCCGGTGGATCGGTCTCCAAGGTAGAACGCTCCTGGCCATTATTATTCGCCGGTGGACTGGTCTGGGCCCGATTCACATGGTGTTTTGCTGTAATTACTTCGTATCTTTCCCATATCTTATCCTTATTATGTTTGGTTTGTTAAGCACGGAAACCCCCACTATTATAGCCGGTGGACCATAAATCATGCAGGACAAAATGCTCCTGGCCACTATTATTCGCCGGTGGACCGGTCTCCAAGGCACCCCGGCTCATGGCCACTATTATTTGCCGGTGGACCAGTCTGGTCCTGACTCAACAATCTTTCTTTTTAAATGGTTAGTATCTTATTCGTGTCTTATTCGATAAATATTTCACCCTTGACATGCCTCTCACCAACCTTCTACTTCTATCCTCTCAAGGGGGCCCATCCCATATCTCGGGAATTCTGCGCCCCTATCACACCCCGACATCCATTCCCCCTTACATCTACCCATAATGAAAATCCAACTCCTAAGGGTGTGGGTTAAGGCCCATCACCTCATGACATCCAACTTCGTTCACTATCACCCTCTAGGATTTTCCTTTAAAAACCCTAATTGGACCTATGTGGCCTAACTTACTCTTACTTACGCTACTATTATTTCCTCTATCACCCATTACCTCATATCATTTAGACTCAACCCCAAATCGCATCACTTTACTCATCAATTTTACAGGTAACCGGAAAACCCGAGTTGGCCACCCCAACCCTAGCACATTTCTTCCCCCACAAGTAACCTCACTATTTTTCACCTAACAGTTCTTCCTTCCCATGGCATCCATACTCATCCCTCATATAATATATTTCCACTCTTCCTTAATTATTTTTACTTCCACATGTTTTCCCCAGATTAGGGTTTCCTCCCAAAACCCTAATCAGATCCCCTATACACCCTTACACCAACCTACGTACTATTTTTTATTCCAAGTCTCCAATCACTCCACAACTCCCCCTTACCTTACTTAGACCCTAAATCAACTTTTCTCATGTAAGGATCATCCCGATGCAAACTCCTTCCACCCCATGCAACCCTTCATAGTTCCCATGAAACCCTAGAATTCTCATGCATGATTCTCATCTCTCATTTATTTTGATCACCTCTTCCTCTTTATTTTCCTCTCATGGATCATGAGGTAGTTTGGTCAACCTTAGGTCCCCCTTAGTGAACTCACTTCCCTTTTTTTCCTTTTTATCCTATCATCCCCATATCATATTATCAGTCATCCTAGCATGCATGTCCTAGAGGGTCACATCATAATCACCACATATACATATTATATTCATGCCATAAGGACACACATGAACATACCTCAACTCCAAGCTGCGTTACACATAAGACAAGTTATTGATAACCATACGATACACAACATAGCATGGTATATAACATCCATGGCATACAAGTCACACAATACACATAGGCCTTAGCTACATCCTTACCTAAAACGACGTCGGGCTTAGAGCACGTTCCTACACCTCCTTAGGGTTTTGACTTGAACCTATAAGAGAAAAATACTGTGGATTAATCTCCCTCTTACCAAAATTACCATTATTCCTACCCTACCCTTATTATAATCCACTATTAGGACTAATGATGATAATAGTAGTTTTATAATTAAAAGTAGGGTTATTATCCTCAAAATACTTAATCATGCTACTATTAACCAAAATAAGTCTTAGTAGCCATCATGGTTTATGTTAAAGTAGTCATAGTGATATTCATAGTATTAAAGGTAATAGTTTCAATATTACTACTACTACTAATAATAATAATAATAATAATAGTGCTCATCTTAAGAATAATGTTAGTAAAGGTCCTAGAAATCATAATAGTAGTAGCCTTGCCGCCTTGGTGATAATATAGTTAAGTATAATAATAATAATAATAATAATAATAATAATAATAATAATAATAATAATAATAATAATAATAATGTTAAGCATGATAATAATAATAATCAAAAAGGGTAATAGTAATATAAAGGTCTCAATATTTACACTAATAATAAAAGTGATAATGGCTAAGGTTAGTATTAATAGTATCAGTAAGAAAATAATGATAGTATTAATGATAATGATAATAATAATAATAATAATAATAAAGATAATCATAATAATATTAAAGTTGTATCCCTTTAATAATAATAACATTAGTTAGAAATATTTCTGAAGTTAGATTAAATAATAAGAGTGGTAACGTAATAACAATAAAAATAATAATAACAACAACATTAATAATAATAATAATAATAATAATAATAAGAGTAATACTATTAATATTACTAAAAATTACTAACACTTATATATATAAAAAGGTTTAGGGGTTGGAAAAATTAGAATACCACCTAGGGTTGGTGGCATAACCGGCTGCGGCAATGGAGGAGGAAAAGAGGTGAAGAGATGGGGGTATGGGCTAGAGGAAAGGGAATGAGGGGTGTTTGAGGTGGGGAAGGGTGCCTTAGGTGGAGAGGGGTGGAATGAAGGTGGTGGTGCAGCCAGAGGTGGCGGCGCAGGGCAGCGGGTGTGGTGGCCGAAGGTGGTGGAAAGTGGAGAAGGAAGAAGGAGAGGGATGCAGGGGAGATAGAGTTATGGGGAGGTAGAGGAATGTCCCCTGGTTGTTTTGGAGGGTGGAGGAGGCATTGGTTGCAGTGGAATTGGTGGCAGACGGTGTTGCGAGGGGCGACGAGGGGTTGATGAGGGCTGATCGGGAGGGTGACTTGGCACGGCTAGGGTGGCTCGTGCAGGTCAAATTGAGGAAGGATGGAGGCTTAGTTCTGCAGAGGGTGCTGCAGGAAAGGCTTTGGTGGGCGGTGGAGGAATAGGGATCTGATCGGGCGGTGGTGTAAGGTCGGGGTTTGTGGGCTGCAAAAATAGAAGCTCGACCCAGGCTGTAATGAGGTATTTATATGCCAAATGGAGGGGGAAAATAACGAAGGAGGGCGGGTGTGGCAGGACCACCGGCCGGCGGTGGCAGGCGGTGCAATCCTGCCATGGCAGGGTAGGTGAGGTCGGGGAGAGAAGGGAAAGGAAGGGACATGCGTGAAGGGGAGTTATGGGGTTGGTTGGGTTGAAAAAGGAAAGGAAAATGACGGGGGGAGAGAGGGAAGGAAGGCTGGATGACGTGCGGTGGCGGTTGGCGGAAGAAGGGCTGTAGGGTCGGGGGTTGCAGGTCGGGATCAAGAGGGAGGAAAGTGATAGGTTGGATCAAGCGGTCCAGAAGAAAAGAAAAGAAAGGAAAAGGGGGCAAGCAGGTTGGGCGATGGCGCGCAGGAAAAAAAAGACAACGCAGGCTTGGGCCGGGCGAGACGGGGAAGGGGGAGAAGGGAATTGGGCTGACGGGATGGCCCATTTCGGGGAAGGAGAGAAAAAAGAAAGGAGAAAGGAGAGAAAGAAAGAAAAAGGGAAAAGGGAAAAGGGAAGAAAGAGAAAATAGGTGGGGTGGAGTATTTTGGGTATTTAGTATTTTGGATTATTATTTAAAATAATAATATTTAGAAAATAATAATTAAATCCCTTCTTAGATTAATTTGGGCTATTTTGAATCATTTTCATTCACTTCCATTCTAATTAGCAAAACACCCTAATTTTTTCCTAATTAAATTATTTATTATTTTCTTCTTTATTTGCTTTAATTAATTTTCCCTTGTTTTAATAAAATAATTTATTTACCTAATTTTCCTAATAAATTCTTATTTTGTCATAATTCCCTTGATTAGGGTTTTAGGGTATTTCATCAATCCCATGCACAACCTCAAAGCATTTTCAAATCAAAAGGAACCAAATCACATAAACTAGTCAAACTTGATCAGTCTGGCTCAACCAGTTGACCGGTTGCACCAACCAGTCGATTGGTTTGGGCTGACCAGTCAATTGGTTTGACTCGACCAAACCTTGATTTTCCTCAAACCGGTCGATGGATTTGGATAAACCAGTTGATCAGTTTTGCCCAACCAATCGATGTGTTTAAGTAGAGAGTAAGACTAAGGTCTCTACAACCTTATTAGTCAATGGGTTGGGTCAACCATTCAACTGTTCTAGGAACCAACCGATTGATTTAACCTAACCAGTCGATCGGTTTGCCCTATAACAACACCAAGCAATCACTTTCATGCAGATCATGATTATAAATCTTTATCATACCACATTGGAACATGTTTTAACATCAAATAACATATTTTTAGCTTATTTAAATTGCACATCTCAACATTAATCATCACAACCCATCTTTTCTCAAGATTCATGTTTTTCATTCAAAATGCACCATCTAACCATTGAATCAGTTTTGTAAGCTATATATATTCATACCAACATATAATATCAACTTAAAGAGTTCCATATCATGCAAGGTTACTCGCGACTCATTTTAGAAGAATGAATAACTTACTTGATGCAGACAAAACTTTCCTTAAACTATAAAATCTCAACTTGTGAAAACCTCAACTTTTAAAACCTTAAAAACAACAAGTTTTAACTCATAAATTTGTGCACAACTTTTATAAATTCAAACTCGAAATAGAAAGAAAAAAATGAGCATACCACGTCCAAAGGAAAAACAGAGAATACTTAGTTGGACCACTCAACCTCTTTCCTAAATCTAGGTTTGATGAAAAAGAGTAATCGAGGCTCTTGATAAAAACTCTGATATTAGATCTATTTATTTTGTGATTTGTTAAATGGAAAGTATTGTTTATGCTAATGTGTTGGCTTTTCTTGTGTAAATATTTGGTTGTTGTTTCTGTTCAGGGATCAAAACCTGATATTTCAGTATTTATAAATAAATCAATGTGGGATTGATTGGAGTGGAGAACGGGTATAATCAGTAAATTGGAGTGGATAACGGGTATAATCAGTAAATGCAATGGACTATGAGGTTTTGGCGTATGAATTTGAATACATCATGTATGAGTGTTGTTTCGGTTAAATTTAATTTAACTTTCATGTACTTCGGAGGTCAATAGCTAAATTGAGAATGGGTGGTTGATGTCAGGGAAATTGTAGTAGTGTTGCTTACACCTTTATGACTTTCTCTGGGTGATATGAAATATATAATGCATCTTTTTTGCTATCGAAGCTTCAAAGTTGGGTTGTTTAAGTATGATTCAAGTTTATATCAGATATGAGGCTTTGGAAATCAAGGCTTCTGGCTTTGACTGTAGCATCATCTAAAAGGATGTGGAGTGTTTTTTTTATTATTTGTTGAAGAACGAGAGAAATGTTGAAATGCGGCTTTTTAAGTAAGGAGGCTCACCACTTGCAAGAAAAAATTGCTTGGTTAAGTTAGGTAGTATCACAATATACAAGATTAGCCATTGCTTGACACGGCATTCCTTTATGGATCTCACATGTTAGCATCATCTGTGTACGAGGTATGAGTGGTATAAGAATGACCAGTATATATTAGGATCTCAAGCAAAGCAAGTATGGTATATTGATGATCTGTTGAACGGGTCTAATTGGAAATTTGTTTGGGAAGTCAACCATCGTCATAGTCATGGCTGACACAATAACGAGATATCATGGCGGAGATGGAGGAGGATCTGATCCTTCTCGCCAGCCTAGCAGATTGCCAACATCTTGTGAGTCAGGTAAAAACATCCTAGATATTGTATATTAAATAAATAAATGGATTATTTTTTGTCATACTAATAATAATACTTTGTAAAATTTGTATAGTACCAGATTCAAGGCCTCGAGCTAAGCGTCAGAATTCTGCAAGTCTAAATATGCGGCGAGAATTTGAGAAAAATGGTTGGAGAAAATTTAAGCTTGATTTTGCTCAAACTGATGGCACATATCAGCCTGTTGGTGATTCAGCGGTCACGTTCACAAGATTTATCGGGAATGAAATTGAAAAGTTAGTTCCTTTTGATCATCCATCATGGCTTGCTGCTCCAAAACAAGATAGGGATAAAATACTCCCTTCGGCTGAGGTAATGATTATAAGCTTTTAATTTTAAATACCACAAATTATCTTTAATTAATTTTTTATGTTCTTGTATTAATTTGTACAGTGTTGGTTTGATTTTGACGAGTGGAAGCAAGATCCAATTTGGCCTTATGTCAGTGCTGGTTTGGAAAGGTTGTTGGCCGATACATACAGGAATAGGAAGTGTAAGTTGAAGCAGTTTTACAACAAAAATCCAACCAAAAGGCCCCCTACAATCAATGAGATCAATTGGAAAAGATTGATAGAGTACTGGAATGATCCTCCAGTTAAGGTAATATGTATTTATAAATTAAATATTTGGATTATATAAATATTGTATATTAAATAAAGTGATATTTATGTAGGCTAAGGCTGAAGTGAATAAAGCTAATAGGGCTAAGCAACTAAATCCCAGCCTTCATGGTTCTACTTCAATAACGTTGTATCGTCATAAGAAGGTATATGAAAATTATAATTATAAATTTTAATAAGAGTATTATGAATATACTAATGTATTTTTATTAAATATTACAGGCTGACCCTCAGACTAAACAAGCCTTAAGTGAAGTGGAGAATTATAAGGACATGCACCAAAAAGATGGAAAATGGGTTACTCCTTCAGCAGAGGAAAAATATGTTAGTATAATGATGTTAATTAATACATTTTCATACCTTATCAATCTTTATTACAATTTATCTAACTTAAATTTTCCCTTATCTGCAGAATGAGATGTTAAAGCTTCGTGAAGAGTATCTCTCTCAGAGTCAGATAGGGAGCACTGATTGTAGCTCTTCAGACCCATCAAATGCTGAAATGACCCCTGTAGCTCTGGACGAGATGAAGGTAGTCGAGGAAGTACTTGGTACTCGTCGAGGCCATAGGATTGGCATTGGCCAAAAACCAAAAGAGTCGGCAACTAGCTCTTCTGTTACAAGCTTTCCATTACAGCCACCACCGCCACCACCATCTGATCCTCGAATTGAAGAGTTGATGTCTACGGTCCAGAGACAAAATGAAGTTATTTCCCAGCATGAAGCTACCATTAAAAGAATGGAAGAGTTTATGTCTTTAAATACCAGAAGGAGCCCTATGAATATGGCTCAAACTCGAGGGCTGATGTCTGATTTACATGTCTTTAATTTCAGATAATATTGTTATCTGTCTTTTATTAAACTCTTATAATTGTTTGTATTATTAAACTTTTATAACTATCGTATATTTATATTTATTAGTATAATAGATTCGCTTATTAGTAAAATAATATTGTATGTTATTTTAATTCATGGTCGTACAAGAAAATTATATAATTCTAAAAATTGTAGCAATTATAGATAGATATAAACGACTGAGATATGTGAAAATTCGCTGCTGTAAACACCTACAGACGCGACATGTCGCGGCTGTATTTCTATTATTTTCCAACAAAGAAACAAAATTCAAAATTGTCGTGGCTGTAGACGCTTTCAGCGACGACATGTCGCCGCTATAGGTGTATACAGCCACGACAAGTCGTGCCTGTATTTCTATTATTTTCCAAAAAATAAAACAAAATTCAAACTTGTCGTGGCTGTAGACCATTTTAGCCACGACATGTCGTGGCTCTAATTGTCTACAGCCACGACAAGTCGTGGCTGTATTTCTACAATTTCAAAAAAATGAAACAATATTCAAACGTGTCGTGGTTGTAGACGTTTTTAGCCACGACACAGAGTCGTGGCTAAAAGGTCTTTCAGCCACGAGTTTTCAGCGACGATTTTACAGCGACGACATGTCGCGGCTATACATCTACAACCACGACTTTTTCGCTTTCAGCGGCGACATTTTGTCGCCGCTGAAGACCCTTTTTGTCGTAGTGAAAGTTAGGATTGAAGAATTAAGGTAAATTTAAAATACTAATTACTTTGAATTAGGATTAGGTTAAATTTGGTGTATTACAAAATGCGTATAGTTGTGGATCTATGAGTATTTTTTGTGCATTCGCTAAACTCTTTTTGGGAGGTATAGAGCTACACATGATCATGGAGTGATGAGATGGGATATGTCCTGTTAAAGTTTTCCTCATGCATCAATGGAAAAACTTATTTGATATAGAAGGCATCTCGACATGTTAAGGGTGGAGCCGGTGAGCAACACATATTATAGTTGGTTTTCAATTGTAGTTAATTACAATAATGTGTTTGTAGATCGATTTTATACCCTTTGATAGTGATTTGGTAGTGATACATCCTGAGATGATGTACTAGGGTAACTTACAACTTATGGATATTATATAGTCGTATAAGTTGGACCGAGTTGTGAGATAATTTGGATACTCCCATCTCATCCTGACCTCTCCTATTATACCAAAGAAGAAGAAGGAGAAGGAGAAGAAGCAGAAGAAGAAGAAGAAGAGGAGGAGGAGGAGGAGGAGGAAGAGGAAGAAGAAGAATATGAAGAGGAAAAGGAAGAGGAAGAAGAAGAGGAAGATAATCGTGTTCTATAGTAGTTATATTCTTAGGGTTTAATGTTTACGAACTATTTTGACTTATTCTTAATGATTCAAGAAAACAAAGGCCACATTGTATGCCATCGCAAAAAGAAATCCAAAGTCAAATTGTTGTCGCCCCCTTTAATGGATTAGTTGTTACATGTTTTCGATTATAGGATCTAAGAAGGCATACTAATACATTTTTTTAATGGCTCAACAATTCTTTATACATCGCCACCCTTACATTCAATCATTCTTCCTCATTGCTTAGAAGTAGTACTGCAACGACTCTAAATACATAGTTTTCATTGCCTATAACATCACACCATGATTCCACCCATAAGAACAACATTATTTTGATATTATAAGGCGATAGGAAATCATGGAGGGATCGACAAGTCCTCCTAATACTCTACCTCATCTCCTGGGTGAATCCGAATAAACACGTTTTATATGATCCCACTCTGATGACTCCCTCCTTGTGCAAATAGTAGGGTGAACCCTACCTTGTTGAACATTCGACTCTAACATACTTGTCATAACGGGCTCAAGACTCTCATCAATCAAATTTGAATATTTTTGAAGGATTGATAGCGAATGGTCAAGCATCATTTACACCTTGGACATAATATTAAAAGCAAATATACGTACTTTAATATCAACATCTTTTGTCTTGAATGTAAACATTTCTCCATGCACTCTAACAAAAGTAAAAGTTTTCCAAAATTGACGCACTGTTGATTCGGGAATATGTTGATGATCTCACTTATACCAGAATAAATCATGTGCATCTGGTAGGCTACGTGCCAACCTTATATAACACCCACGTCCTAAAAGTTTATAACGAATTACATCAGCTGTCTCGTTCTCCTCCTCGATCAAACCCAACACTATACAACATACAACATATGTGATCTCATTAAATAGTGTTTCATGTGCAGAGTAATGCAGAACAATAACCCAAGACTACTCCAACTATTTCTTCAGCTCATGAGCTTGTATTCGAACTGATGCATCGATCTTCAAACATAACGTGTCAAAACTCATTTGAAATGATGTTATATAAATTTTCAACTTGTTCACTTTCCATCCTACAATTCATATTTTTAAACATGAGTAAAGGTTATTTAATAAAAAAGTTAAATGACAAAAAATATTTACAACAACATAAATTATACCTATTGGTCATATGAGTGTTAAAGTGAAGAATCTTGTCAACCCACACAAATGCAAATCTCTCCTTATAAGGATTCAACCACGTCTCATAGACATATTGTATCAGATGTGGAAATCTAACCCATTTGTCATGCATCATTTAGACAATGACAACTCATTCTCATATATCAGTAACGTAGTTGCATGTATAATCTTCCTCCATATATATATAAATCGTTCCCCGTTTTCTACAGTTCCCGGCTTTTTGTAACATGGGAGAGAATATTTTTACTAATATACCCATCTACATAAAAATAGAGCTACATTAGGAAACACTTTGGACATTATGTCTATGTCAATGTTAATTCCTTATTAGTCATCATAACATTTGGTTTATGGGGATCCATCATTCACTTAACCTTATCAAGCACCTACTCATAATTATCTTCTTTTTCCCTTCCCATTAAGCCTAAAACAATAGTAAAGTTATTATCCCCAGACACAAAACCAATGACCTCTAAGAAAGGAATGTTGTATCTATTGGTTTTATAAGTGCAATTCAAATTAATGACATAAAAAATGCTTGCAGTAAAGCAATAGAATTTAAGTGTGCGAAAATAACGTCACTAACCATGTTCAAGTCTGAAAGCCTACAATGCCACGAATAATATTCATTGGTTTCCATCAAACAAAATAGGTGTTCAATATGTCCAACCAACATCTGCTACCTAAATTTATGCATGGCATTGTAGGTTGTTTGAAGTGTTGGAGTGATATCCCCATCACGTTGTTGTAATTTTTCGACAATCTCTATCAATTTGACATTTATTAAGGTTAATTCCTCAACGATCATATGTTCCTCTAGTGATAGCTGACAACCAGGCGAATGTTCCCATAAATATTTTTCCTAATCTATGATTATGAATACCCCATTAAACCTATAATGTCTAACCACCATAAGACACTTCTCTTCCACGTATTATAAATGTTTAACCACACTTTTCAAACTAGTTGGGAAAGAACTTTCTAGGGTAACCAAGGGTTATCGTCTATATAGACCACCTCTCTCACAACATAGCCAATCCCTACCCATCTTTGATTGGCCAATAGAGAAAACCATATAATGTGATCTTTTGGTTTCCTTCACATATTGGATCAACAACTCTCTATCTTTAAAATTTTTGTTCATAGCGAACAATCCACTCTAATCAATATCGATCACATCTTGATTTTGTAATTATTAAAAAGTTATAAGAAATCGCAAATACAAGTAAAATAAGGGGAAAATGTGTAAGGTGGGGGTATGGATGGGTAGGTCGTCGAAAGCCCCCACTTATGGCTGGACGGGACATAGGTGAAGAAGGGATACTGTCAGGCTAACCGCTAATAGTGTGGGTTTACGGCATGGTCTTTGATTAGGGAGGTTTATGTTTGGGTAAGCCATTAACATTAGTGGTTTATGGTTGGCTTAATCGTAGTCTAAAAGATAGGCATATGTTTGGGTCGTAGATGAGCATGATTTACAGTTGGGTTAGTTGTAGGTTGGGCTTTGATACAGGTAACTGGGTCATATGCTTGATTTTTACGTGGGGAAAAAGTTCATGCCAAAATCTCCTCGATCTCATCTTCGCCTAAATAATGATCATCCATTTCTTCCATTGTTAGTAGTGTTGAAGATTTATGGTGATAGAAGGTGTTGGAGATTGGTGGAGAAAGAGAGAGAGAAAGGAGTGAAAGAAATGTGAGAAATGAAAAGAGCAATTATATCCAACTCAATAAAGGTACTCTTTTGAGAGGTGTAGACATAGAAAAGATGGTATTCATGTAACGCTACCTCTTTATATATTAAAATAAAGTAATTAAAACCATCCACTAGTTAGGAATCAACGTTCAATCGACCTTCATTTTTTTAGTCAAATATTGTCATTCAATTTTTTCACATTAACACTATAGCACCCTAGGCCAAGGATGGTCATGATATGGTCCATATCGTAAACTACAATTTGAAAAATGACTGTTTGATTTGAAAATTATATAAACGGTATAGTTACGATTTTAAGAATTAAATTATGATTTATAAAGCTGTAAAAATATGTGCATATATTTTTCTTAATAAAAAAAATGGGACAACTTGCAACTTTGATATAGTAAATTCTAACTTGTAATTGTTTTTTTCTTTCTTCTTATGTTACGCACCTACATTATAATATTTTTTTTCCCTCTAAGTATTGTTGAATAAAATTAGTGTTGAGTTTGTGCGTGATTTTACCATTTTAACTTCAAATTGATTATAAAATGCAAAAAAAATATAGTAGACTTGATGTCCAATTTCAAGAATATAAGTTTTCATTTGCAAATTAAACATTAAAACAAATATTAAGATTTCAAGTATGAAAAACACAAACCTTACCAAATTATACCGTAAAATTGTAATTTGGTTTAAATTTTATTATTTAAAAAACAACTTGGTTTGGTTTGATTTTTTTTTAAATCACACTAAACCAAACCGTGCACACCCCAACATAATTTTTTATAGAAAAATGAAGACCAAATACTTGTTTTCCTTCTTCTTCTTTTTATCATTGTTCTGAATTCTCTTAGCTTAAACAACTATTGTTTTTCAAAAATATAAATATTTTACACCTTTTCATGATAGAAATAATCTTGGAGTGATATATTATTAAAGACAAATACAAAGAGATAGCTTTTTTAAGCGGGAAGAAAAGGATAAAATGGTGGCTCAAAACTAATTTCAAAATTAAGGATAGCTTATAAATGTAATTATGATAAAACTTTTCTAAGAATTATCAAACACCACAAAGATGATTTCTAACTTTACTTATATAATAATAATAATAATAATAATAATAATAATAATAATAATAATAATAATAATAATAATAATAACCACCACCACCACAATTAGGGTTGTTCACCAATCGGATTTCCGACACTTCAAAATCTGACATTTTGGATTGAATAATAAGTAATTCTTAAGATATCTAAAACTTTCAAGCATGACACAAATAAAAAAATATTAGATAAAAAGTTCTATAATGGAAAAATAATAAACCAATCCAATATGAATTGATCCAATCTAATAATTTAATTTGGATCTTAAATTATATTATATTCAATTAATAATTTCTAATTTTAGGTAATATTTAAATATTTAATAAAATAATAATTAAAAGGTATAAAATTTATTTATAATAAACTCTTTTTTCAAATTATATACATATACCATAAAATGTTATAAAAACTAAACAATCTTTAGAGTGTATATAAATACAAATCTATATAATTTATTAGATAGAATATCATTTGTATTTACTGGATTAAATATTAGTTATATAATATTTTTATTAAAAAAATCAGATCGATTAATCAAATATTAAATAAGGTGAACTGCCACAATACTACTATATTCACACCAATCTAAGACACTTCATTAAATGTTTCTCAACCATCCCGATTGGGATCTCACGCCTTCCTTAGTTACGGCAATCAGTGCTGCGCACCCACTTGATATTGCCTAAAGCATCTTGGACATTTCTAATTATGGCCATCTCATTTGCTTCAACAAATGAACTTATCAGTTAGGTCTGATAAGACCCTGACAATCAGATATCACCCTATCATTCAAACTAAAACAGAACTAGTAACATTATCCAGGATCCAAAATTTTCCCATATTTTAATTTTTATTATTTCTAATTTTAGTCAGCCTCAGACGTGTGATACCGCTCCACTATTCCTACATGCGTATCTCAAGCTACCTCTATTTCTTCTCTATGCAGCAATTTTATGGTTTCTCTGCACACACAACCAACAGAGACCATCATTGGTTGTACAGTCGCAAATATTTGAGCTCAAAAAGGCCTTTTCTGCTAGCACTTTCCACAAGACACCACGCTTCAAGTTTCCGGGAAAAGATAATGTATGTACATGTGTATTATGAACGTATGTATGCATGTATATACCAGAGCTAATAAAAACCCGCCTTCTTGTCAAACAATGGGCTAAGCTGACGCCCAGGAAAAAAAAACAGAGTAAACCAGTGCACGTGTGCCTCTAGCAAGCAAACAACTTTCTTATTTCATAGCGCCAAAAGAGGGCCAAGAAAGCTTGAAACTCCATAAGTAATCAAGTTCAGTGAAATTATATTAGCAATAAAGATACCAAAGAAGTGCAAAAGAGTAGGCAAAGAACAAGGCGGTGACAGAACTGAGCAAGCGAACTGGGCAACTTGCCAACCCCACGTGCCATGAAAAGCAGAACAGTTTTATTGTATGGTTGAACCTCACGTGCAAGGAATCCAATGAACTGACTTCCAAATATTTAATTCAAGAAATATGTGGTTTTCTTATGAAATATGTAAATTAAAAAAATATATATATATATACTATAGTCCAAAGCTGAAGGTGTGGCTTACTGGCCTCTTGGACACATCAAATATTCCTCTTTTCCGCAATCATGCATAATACAATTTGATTTCCAGATCTTCCTTTTGGTCAAAGGTCAAAGATCAAGTTAAAAGCAGTACAGAGTACAGACATAACAATAGAGAAGTTGGGAGGAAAAATGATGATCATCATCATTACTATCACAAATCATCATCATCCATCCTATACATACATATGTAAGGAGGGAACAGATACCAATTAGGTTTATAATAGTCAAAATTACGTATGCAATAGAGGGAGACAAACGCTTAGATCCGAAATGAGAAAATTTAAATTAAACAACCAATTATAGATGTCCAACATTTATGCTTGGGAGTGGTGAGGCAGAAGGAATGGAGGTACAAAAAAGAAGATGGATAAAAGGCGAGGGATATGGAACGAAAAAAAAACACTCGTTTCTGAGTTTATTGGATTGGAAGAACGAAAAAAAAAAAAGGGCAAAAATAACGTTGAATCACTTTTGCACCCTTTCGTAGAAAATTGCAGACTTGGAACACCTTTAAAGAGATAAGGGCAAAGATGGAAATGACGACAATGTTTATTTCCAAGTTTCCAATCCTTTCCGGTGAAGAAGTGAGTAAATCATTTGCTTATTTTCATCCATTACGTTCTTCCGATAAAAACTCTCAAAAGAGTATGAACTCCTCATTTTATTCATTCACCCCTCCTCCACCTTCATTTCTAAACTCTCAGCTATGACATATCCCCCACGGTCAAATGGTGATGATGGGGTCAAAGAGGGATGCAATGCGACAGAGAGAATAACAGAGGCTTCCCCGCGTGAGACGCGGAAGGGGATCTCTTAGACCGTAAATCCTAAATCTCAGTCTCATAAAAATTGCGTTCGGTTGCTTTAAGTCTCCACATGTGCCCTTCCATTTTAACAAGTTTACGTGCCTCTTTTTCAACAAAGGATCAGAGGTGACAAAATCCTTTATCAACTCTCCAGCTCACCGTCATTGATCATAGTCAAGTGTTTAGATCTCTTTCAACAAGAGGGAAAGTATTAGAATTATGATCCTTCTTTGGTTTACACCAAGGCCTCTCTTGATGTATCACAATTCGGACAATAATTTCCTCAAAGTTGGAAAGTAGCCTTGGGGAGGAGAAGGCTTTCCTCAATATTTGCAATCAGCATTTAAGCACTTCCCATTCACTTTAACAGTTTCATGTATCTTGCAAGTTCCAACACGATAATAGTGCACATGGAGAAGGGCTATGACAGTAAATTGTCATACTACCAAAAAAATAATGCGCTGAAATTCAGACACCAGGAAATACCAGTACCAGTTAAAAGCTGGAGAAGAAAATTAAATATATTTATCCAAATTCCACGTAGGCTACCTTGCAAAGGTAGACTATTCTACATTATTAAATAATAAGAGTAAGATTATTTCAGCTGCTTGATAAGTTGAAAAAATCTCCTTAATTTATCCAATATATCTACAGATTATTTTCATTACATAGGAAGAATATTTTCATTATTTTTTAAACAATCTAACGTAACCCACATACTTTTATATTCAAAATCTCAGACTACCATTACTTCTCCACATACATTAGAACTTTTAAATAAATAAATACAAAAACAAACAAAACAAAACAAAAAAATTTTAGTGTCCGCATACTTGTGTACACTACACATGTACTTTGTATGTGCCTTTGGTTCCAGTTGATAGCAAAAGTTAATTATTATTTGTAACTGATTCATAAAACTTATCATTATAGTAACCTAACTATTATTTTCCAATTAATTTATTCAAATTATCATTCCATTAGATAGACTTTTTACAGTTATATGATTTATTCTATCAAATTAATAAGCTCTTATTTATTAGTTTACACAGGATATCATTTTATTGTATTCCATCAATTAGGATTGTACCTTAATGCACCCATATCATTTTATTAACTATTACAATTCAATTAATTTAAAAAATTATTAATTATCAATTCATCTAGTTGATTTCTGTTTTATAAAAATTTTATAAAATTTGCTATAATTAATTGATGATATAACTAGATTACAAGTATCATTTTAACCAAAAAAATTCATAAATAAACCAGGAAAAAAAACATAGACCATAAAAATAACTATCCAAATGGTCAAAGATATATCATTTCATTTCAACAATCACTTGCCGAACAATTACATCGAGATCTGCAGCATTAAGCTACGAATAATCTACTGTTTGCCAACCACCAAGACAGATCAGTATTTTAATTCAATTCAGTTGATCAGATTATATTTTACAAAAGAAAGCACTGTGATCATGCAGTACCCTAAAACACGCTTCAATAATGACCCGCCTCCCACAGTAAAGTCGCTATTCTACTCACCGCTCAAAAACTGTCGAAATGTTTTTGATAATGAATATTTTTTTTAACAAATGTAGACTTTAGGAGAAACAGAAACGAAATGAGACGGAAATTAGATGAAATACAAAGGGATCGTTTAAGCAACACACCGTGATTACAATTCCTGACTGTTGATTGATTACAACTCAATAAGATCATGTCTATGAAAAGTGAACGAGAGAAGATAGAGAAGAAAGGGTTCCGACAAAGCAATCGGAGATTCGATGCCATGAAATCGAACACGAACTGGCCTAAGCCTAATCTCAGTCAAGACTTTTTCAAAAATATTTTTAGGAACTAATTTTACGTAGGCTGTGCACTCTTTAAAAAGGAGCTTATTTACTAAATTACTAATAGTAATTTTACTAAAATAAATAACAAAAACTTCGTGTCAAATCCAGAATCAGTTCCACTGTATTATAAAAACTCACTGCCCTTAGCACATGATTACCATTAATTTAAAACTTGATAAACTAAATTTGCATTAAAAATCAATAATTATGCCATTACAGAAATGTTTTAAATACTATATTCATAATTGAAGAATAATTATTTACAAAATTGACGCAATATTCAGCTGTTCTCCACTTTAAACCTGACTCAGGCTATCATCTTCGATTTAATTATTAAAACAGTTAAGCTGTACCAACCTTAGAATCCAAGAAGAGACTGACAGGTTTCACGGCTTCTGGGCAGAGAACATGATGAAAGATTGTTGTACTATTCTTGAATATTTGACAAGGCCACAAGAGAGACACAAGTCTTCAATCTCCTCCTCAGTTAAATAATTGTATTGCGCCAAAATCCTCTGTTCAATAAAAGCACATCTTAGCAAGCTGAAAAATCTCCAATAAAACCAGCGATTCTAAAATTTGCGTTCAGCTAACCAACTATTTAAGAGAAAATTAATGATAGTAAATATCGATGCAAAACACTGTAAATCACATATACAGTTTTTCAAAAATCACAAGTTTCAGAATTCAAAACGGAAATATCTGGCATGGCTTTCCCCTCACAAAGCACCAACTATTTTTGTTATACATATGGTTTCTAGAATAGACCACAAATATTTTTTTTTAAAAAAAAAAAAAAAAAAAGGACACCCTAATCTAATGACTCTCATTTCTTCCTCAATTTCATATTGGAGAAATTGCATCATTTCACTAGATTAGCTACTTGTTCAAATTATATATAGCGAAAACTGCAATTTACATATTTGTAATGGTCAGCAAGGCAATTGCATAGAAGAAATGAATTCCACATAGGCCTCAAGTGTTTCAAAGAATTCCACTTGAATGCCATGTGTTTTCAAATTTATTTTACCATCCTATAAATTATTTTAGTTTTAGATCACTAACATATAAATCTTTACTATTACATATTTTTCAAAGATGAATGTAGTGAGTATTTTTCTTTTTAAATTTGGAATGTTCTCGAAATTTTTTTTCCAAAATTTGAAAGATTTAAAGGTGATTTATTTTTAAAATAATCCAAAAAAAATTATGAAAATAAAATCAAAATCAAAATATTCAGATTTTTCCTATTCATATTGATAAGATATGTGATATTAAAATTTAATCATTTTAGTAATCTAAAACTAAAAACATTAATAGAATGACACTAAAGTAAAAATAAATTTAGAAACACATGGTACATAAATGTAATTGTTTAAAACACATGGTACCCAATAATATTAGGCCAAATGTCATGGTAGTATTTAATTGGAACTTTTCCTAACAAAATTGTTACATATCGAGTACAACAATTGAAAAGGCTATCATTTCCAAACATACAAGTAATTACTAGGACAGAAAAAGGAAAAAAAATATTGAAAATATTCAGGCATCATTTATGGTGCATAAAATCACACATGAATTTTTCAAGAATTTCAGGAACAATTATAAGAAAACTGGGGCAATAAACATCATTTTGGCATGTCAGAAAGCAGGAGTTGTTGAGGTGACCTGCCTAATATCATTTACAACAAGCATAAAGTAAACCAGAGAGAACAAAGTCACAAGGTTGTAAGTGGTAAGCAAAAGTGTAAAAAGGCTGCGAAGGTATAGTTTTGTACAAGTTTTTCCAGCTTATACTCTCCTCCATTTTCACAATAAAGGACCTATAGTTTTTTAGCACATACTAAAAAATATTAAAGTTTAGGATGAATGATACACAAATTAACTAAAATTCCCATATTGGAATTTGAACAATTTAATTGTTATGAGATACATTAATGAGGCTAAAGAAGGTAAATTAGGAAATATAACAATAAATGTTTGTTCAAACTTATAATAGGACTTATATTATGAAATAAATAAATAAATAATTATAGGCCCTTTATTGCGAAAACTAAAATAACAATATCAGAAGGTTTTGACCAAAAAGAACCTTTTACCTCATATCTAACAGTCCAAGATGCTGGACACAACAAACAGATAATCAACACCAAATCTGTGACGTGATAGATGTAGTAAGGGATAAGCAACTTCTTACCTCTCTTAGAGACCTTACTATTACAGGTGTTGATGAGGTGTATCGAAGGAAGGTGGTTCCGACAAAAACACCACCACTCCGCAATATACGAGTGATTTCAGCAACCTAGCAAATGTGTAGATAACATCATCATGACCTATTATAACTAAGAGAGACCTAAATTGACATAATTCATTAAGTCTCTTCATCCTAGCATACTAACAACATTCCTTCATCAATTTTTGAAAGACTGTGTTGCAAAATATGGATGGACTATAACTTTTAGAGACTTTTTTGCATTATTATTAGAAAATAAGTACAGAACTATCACTTAAGAGAGGTGAATTGGGCGATCTTCATAAATAAACAATAAAAATAAGCACATAGAAAGATCACTGAGCATCATGCTGAAAGAAATAAAGAGAGAAAATCAAAATCAGGAATTCTTGGAGAAACCTATTTTGTCTCAAGCACTAATGAGATGTCTTACATGCCAATAAGACGTGTTGGCATTATATTTTGATCTTAGCTATTAATGGGAAGTATGAAGTACCTTAGATACCATGCTTTGCCCTATAGATATAAACACATATGATTGGTGTATGCGGCTCAAGAATGAGACATCTGTATCCTATGTGAGACATCTCTTCTTCTAGGCAAGAGAGTAAAACTATAAACACATATGTGCAGCATATAAGCACTGAACAAGAGAGTCATGAATTTCAGAACTTCTCAGGAAATCTGAACCCATTTCTCTTGGTGATACAAACTAAGTGATTTGAGAAGTTCTGAAATATTTGAGTTGTAAATCACATGTAGGAGTTTGCTCCTAAAGTTTGAGACTCTGATGTCATATTCCTATATCCATCAGGTCATACTATAGACAAGTCAGTTAGACTTAACACACAAATGAAACATCTTTTGTGTAATTTAGGATGTCTTACCACTGAAACAATAAAGTTTTGTGCAAAAAAAATCAACAAGTCCAAACTCATTTCTATTGGAAGTTAAAAAGTAAATCATTTATGAGAAGTTTTAAAATATTTGAGTTGTATATAACTTTGAAACACAGTTTGAACAAATTCTGACGACCTAAGTGATCTGTTCATGACTCTCGCTCAACATGAACAAACCCAAAGACTACCTAATGATATAATCTATGTTTCACCACACAGCTATAGGGCCACACTTGGAGCCCAAGTCCTTTTTTGAAGCATTGGAAGGAAGAACCAAGCCAATGCAGATACATCTGTTTCCTTACTCCTTGTAGACTTGGATGAATTAGGAGATTTAACTAGTATCTTAACTTTTAGCATTGTTTATTTCCATTTGAACAATTAAAATTCACTCAATTATTTTAAATATTTCATGTATCAATCATTTCAATTGTTTATTTCAACAGTTTCTTGTGGGCCTATTGAAAAAAAGTTTGTAGCTCCAAGCTAGTTGATTGAGGTTGCATACTTCTGGTCCTCCCTACACAGCCAGAGGCAGGATTTATATACGATTATTGTTGTTGTATTTCCAATTCAGAGTTACTATTGAATTAGGAAACAACATTTCATTGGTATGAGAATTCAAGGTAATGTTTACTGTACACAAGTTTAGTATGCAACCAATCAAACCTATTTGTGGCCAACTAACCAACTTTTAAACTCTACACATTAGCCGCAAGGAATTTCTTACTTGTCGGATTCCCAATTGACGAAAACTCTACATCAAATATCAACCAATTGAGGTAGCATCAAACAATAAAATCATCATCACAATTGCAGTCACGGTATCAAAGCATTGCAGGCAACAGATAATACGACGAGACCATTACAATGCAACTTTTTATAGTAAATATTGGTCCATATCAAACACATATCACTAAATATTGGTGTTTGCCACCTTTCATTGTTGTATCAGCAATATTGCATATCAGCAGGTTCGTACATATTGTTTGTATATCAGCATATTGATCGATATCTGTTTTCGTGGTAGGATTGACAAAATTGAGCAAAAAGCCCATCATATCTAAAGTTGTCCACCCATTAATCAAAATCTACAGCATTTAACTAACCCGAAACCAAAAGTATTTGTTTCAATTTCCTATAAAGTCAACAGCTTTGACTGTCTCGATCTCATTCCATTGTCAAATGCTTGACCCATCCACAAATGTCTTTTCCACCACATAAAGGCCTAACTACATCATGATTCATCCCCAGCAGTAGTCAATGAGCCACTAATGTAATTTGTTGTTCAACTCATGAAATGACTTGTGTTAGGGTTCTTTATCAGGACAGTTGGTTCATCTTGGACAAATTCTACTCACCTCTATATTGATTGAAACCAAATCGAGCAAGACGGTCCATATTTGAAATTAATTTCTTTTAGAAACAAATATGGTCAAAGAACTTAGAATTCCATACATTGCATTAGAAGTTGGTGAAGGCTTTAACAAATCAAAGATGAGATTAGGGAGCCCGCTACCCTCATTAAAAGTCAATCTAAACACAAGGGTTCCAAAGATGAATGTAATCCTAGTGCTACTTCCACTACACCTACTGTTATATAAATCCATCTTGCAAATACTACTAGCACGTATATTTTGCTCCCATTTGGGATGTGAGATTGCCCTCACTAATTTCAAAGCAAGCAATAAAACCCCAGTCTCTTGGTGTCAAAGTGTCAAGGATATTCATTATGTATGGTTATCGCTAGGGTTATTGACAAGCCAAGCCACATCACAAATGTGTTCAATTTGGTTCGATAAAGGCTCAATTCCTCTTGCTTATTTAGTTAAACAAACTAAACACAAGCCTTATTTTTAGGTTCGTTTAAGTTCAAGTAGGAGTAGGTTTGACTTGTTTGTTCATGAGCCAGCTCATTTATAAACTCATTTAAAAGCTTGATTAATTACTGTTTAAAAAATTGTTTGAGACTCAATTAAATATTTGTTAGACGCTCATGTATAAGTACCACATTATATATATATATATATAATGCTTATTCGTTCTTTTATAACAACTAATTTCAAACTATGTATTGTGTTATACATAAAGTAGTCGAGTATAAAGGAGATAAGAATGTGATATATTTATTAAATCGCTCAATAAAATATATATATATATATATATATATATATATATATATATATATATTAATTGAGTCAATAAACAAGCTTTTAATGGAACGAATTAAAATAACTCAATTTATTTCAATTATTAGAGATGGTTCGTGAGCTGGCTCGGTTCATTTATAAATGAGCTCATCCCAAACATCAATATTTAGGGATTGTCTAGTAACATGCCGGCTTGACTCATCCTCCTCATACACTAGGGGATTATACTCGTTAATAACCCTAGTTGTCATAGCATGATCTTTTATTTATTTTTCAAAATAAATATCGGAACATATTGGCCAAAACATATCACATCAGTCGATATATATGCAATTTCATTTATATATCATCTATCAAAAAATTTGTGTAATGTTAGTCCAAAAATCTGATATACATTAGGGATATATCGATACATTCACCAATATTTTATTCCATGTCTTGGAGGCAAAAAATATCCTAAAGTACTTTCTTAATAGCTCAACATGGCTAAAAATGTATTTACTTCTGAGGCCCATCAAAGATAATGAGAAAGTTCTAATGGCTGCACTTGCTTTGTTAGATATTAGTTACTGGTGCTAATTTCATGAACTCGAACAAACTCTTGATTGGAATAAACAGTGAGAATTTATGGTTGAAAAATGAAAAGTTGTGTTTGGTCAACTTTTACGAAAATTATATTATGGATTGTGTAAGTTGTCAACAAAGAATTGTGGTGTTGATGCAATTACTCGCCAATTTCACAAACTAGCAGCTAGATGTGTCTTTCAAGAGAGACCGCATCAATATATATTTGTTGTCTTCATGAAATCTGGTATAAACTAGAGAGTAAAAGCTTTCTTTATGTTGATCATGATATTTATTTTGTTTGTGATACAGAAAGGAAACTAGGTTAAAAGAAAAGTCACTATAAAAATGTTGTGAGTGACTAGATAATTAGTCTAACTCTTTTACAAGTTCAGTCAATTCTAAAATACTTAAAATGATTGATCATTATCACATGTAATATCCCAAACAAGGAGCTCCTACAAAATTCAGTCTAAGGTAACATGCTAATAGTTCTCAAAAAAAAGAGTGGAAACAAAACTTCATATCAAAAAGTTGGTAGATACAAAGATTAGGAAAAAGACGCAAAACCGAGCACACTAGAAAAGTTTGAGGTCAAACTGTTTTCCAATGGAACAGAATGAGGTAGTCTATGCTCCACCATACCACAAGGCCCACATTTATAACCAAAGACCTCGTATAAAAAAATTGTAAAGAAGGTCCACACATACAATTAAATAGTGGTGCCGCTATACTATATCAGTCATTATTTAGCATTTTTTGGGTCAGCCGTGACGCATAATTATCAATACACTAGGGTTTTAAATTTTCATATTTTATCGACTACTAAATTGAAAAATATCAGTGATAAATAAGTGATTTATTGAGAATTCTTAAATCTACTAAAAAAAATATGCATGATAATTTATTCTTATTCATTTACTATATGTCTTAGAACAAGTCAATATTGAATTATAATAAAGTATTGCTATTTATTATCTTCACATGTCCTACTAAATAACATGTATTTTTTCATTCTAAGACAAATTTAAGATTCTTAAGACAATTTATCATATAATGACACACTTAAATACTTCTAATATAATATAAAATATTAATTTATTGAATATTTATATTAAAACAATCATTAAAAATAAAAATTCATGTTGCGACGGTCATGACACATAATTTACCGTTCGCGGCACTCCAATACTACAACACCACAACCACCAACGCAGAACATATCGAAGAAACACTAGATGGAAAGCAACAATTACTATCAATAGTAAGAAATCATGAAGCATATGGAATTTTAGGGATCCAGACCAAAAGTAGATATATAAGACGATTGGAATGAGAAGTTGAAGAACTAGAAGAGTGGTATGCACAATTTATTAGTAGAATACAATTACTATATTATGATGTGGCCAGTAGCGATTTTAGAAATTTATGAACTAGATCTACTATATTTAGCCTTCTGCACAACCCGTAAAAATCCTCAACTGTGATTTTATTGCCTAGGTCCGCATCAACAAAGATATGCCTCTTTATGTACTCCTCATAGGTACCTAGATCCCTCTCATATCATAATGATATTCTTTTGTGATGATCTACATCCATATTTTCCAACTATGCCTATCTATTTTTCACAACATAATGATATTCTTGCTTCTTTTGAGGCTTGTTTCAATGCACATTGTTCTTCTAACCATAGTTTTGCTGCAGTTATCTTCCTCCTAGATTATCTAGTAATTCTCCTCTTTCTAAGGATTTTTCAAATACTTCTTGTACTCTTTTTGCTACGAAGTTAGGTAGCTTATTAAAGAACATGCCTTGAGCTATGTGTTTATCTACTTGGCTTAATTTATAGTAGTTTTTGTTGAACTTGCATACAAAGTTTTTGAAATAACACATCACATAATTCCATGCTAGTTATTCTCCATAAGGCTTCGTCAGTAAATCACTATTGCAAATGAGGACTATTTCTGTTTCTTCCTGCAAATTCTCCTATGATATATGCAAATAAATTATCTAACACCACTATCGCATTGTTTTGAATGATGTGTATTTGTTCTAATGTAGGTAGTTTCTCTAGAAACCTAAATACATTTCCCGAAGTCTTATATATGTAATAATGATATGCATCTAATGGTGAAAGCATCCTAAGTTCTTGGTTCAGCTGCACCGTGACCTTAAGTTTGTTATACCAATCTTGAATTCTTTCTAAAGGTGTAATTTCACGGTCTATATTTAATACATCTGACCCTGAGTCTGTTGTGTGTTTGGGTTGACGCTATGGTGGTATATGTTGGAACTTGGCCCTATAATAATGAGGGTTTTCTTCTTCAGATTGGTCTCTTTTTCTAGATGTTTCTCCAATTTCTTCAATTTTAATATAATTTAGCTGATTATAAGGATTCTCATCTGACTCATACGGATTTTCTTGATCTAATCCATAATCAAATACAATTTCGTTTTGTTCCTCAGATTTTTCTTCATCTTGGACACTTAGCGTATTCATTAGTGCATCCAGTTTTTCTATTTGTCCTTCTAATTCTTCCAAATCAAATACCTAATCCTTTTTCAAAGGTTAATTTTGATTTCGACGAGGATGGAATGATCATTCCTTCCTGCTATTGTTATTTTGGATCCTTAGATCTCTTATTGAAGACTTCTTCAATTTCTTCTTTTGTTATACAAGTATTTTGATGTTGTTTTTCACAGATCTGTTTTAAATATTTTATGATGTCTTCAATACGGATCATTGTCAAGTGATAGGTTAGACATCCCTTGTTTTATAATTTCTTGGATTTGTCTGCATGATTTTTCTAGATCATTTAGTATTTTGTTTCTCTATTCTCATCCATAATTATTATATTTTTTTCTCAATCTCTTTCCATTTTAGCTGAAACTATTTAGGTTTTCTACATGTCTATTTATGTTATCTAAATTGGACATCTAGGGAGTATTTCTAATTTCTCGTCCTAAACCTTTTATTTCTTTCATTTCTAAATATATTTTTTGCAGTTCATCTTCTTTTTCTTTTAATTCTTCTTTCATGGTTTCTTTTATGATTTATTTAATTATATCTTTCTGTGTGGTTATTGCTGCTTTTAGTTCTTCCTGATTTTTAGGATTTTGTCTAATAATTAAATACGACAATATTTAATTATACCTTTTATATTTTCAAATTTTTTAGCACACCTTGTACATAGGTAAAATTATCTCCTAATCTAGGTAGGTGAGGCTTCTTGTCCAGTTTGTCCTACTGTGTAATAAGAATCTTTTAACAAGTTTTTAGGTATTGGAAATACCTGTTGGTCAATATATTCCAGGTAGTATGGCTAAATGATTTTCCTGACAAACTAATCCAGTTTTATTTAGTAAATCACTCGTTGTTAACCTTAATGAAAGATCGTTACTTAGCTCTGATACCAGGATTTTTACAGGCCGTGCGGAAGGCTAAATACAGTAGATCTGGTTCATAAAATTCCGAAGACTAAATATAGTAGATCTGGTTCATAAATTTTTAAAATCACTACTGACCACATCATAATGCAGTAATTGTAGTCTACTAATTAATTGTGCATGCTGATCTTCTAGTTCTCCAACTTCTCATTCCAATCGCCTTATCTGACTACTTCTGGTATGGATTCCTAAAAGTCCATATATACTTCTTGATTTCTTACTATTGATAGTAATTGTTGCTTTCAATCTAGTATTTCTTCGGCATGTTTTATTTTGATTTCTTCTTGCTTAAATATAAAGCACGCCGGGCCTAACTTATAAAAGAGAAATTGAAATAGTAGAAGCCAAAATAAAACATATAGAAGAAGCACTAGATCAAAAGCAACAATTAAAAATCAAGAAGTATATGGACTTTTAGGAATCCAAACCAGAAGTACGTTGATAAGAAAATTGGAATGAGATGTTGGAGAACTAGAAGATTAGCATGCACAACTAATTAGTAGACTGCAATTACTGTATTATGATGGGGTCAGACTGTCAGTAGTGATTTTAGAAACTTATGCACTAGATCTACTATATTTAGCCTTCTGCACGACCTGTAAAAATCCTCAACCACAATTTTATTGCCTGGTCCACATCAACACAGATATGCCTCTTTATGTACTCCTCATAGGTACCTAGATCCCTCTCTTTCTAGGAATGCAAGGATTTCATAATTCAACTTATGCAACTGAAAGCTAGGCAAAGAATACCAATAGGTCTTAGCCTCAATCTGCAATAGAAATTTTGACCTTGGTATAATCAATCCACATTTTCGGTTTAGCTGAAACCTAGCAGTTTCTCCTCACTCCTAACCAACCTGCTTCTCAAGAATCAACCCCATGCAGAGCCTATGAAGTTAGCATTACTTCCTAATTGATGAGGAATGCAAGATTGTGTTGGTCTATGTATTGATTCTGTCCCTAGACACTAATGTCAACATCTCAATGAATTATATGAAAAAAAATAAAAATAAAAAAATAGGAAGACAAAAAGTGAATATCCAAATAGAACAGCATAATCTGTTCATGAAAATACAGGACTTACTGCATTGGATGGAGATGGCCAGCAATGGAGAGCTGCACCAGCATGAACAGCATCAACTGAAGCAGATGGGAAAGGGAGCCTAGAAACATCTGCCCTAACCAATGCTAGTTTTCTGCACATATCAACCATAAAAAATAAGGACTACCTTAAATTTACATTATGCACACCCAAAGAGCAAATCGATACAAAGTTCTGGTAAAACCGTAAAAGGCAGAAAAAAGTCACCTAGATAAAGTCAAATCTTCTTTCTTAATAAAATTGTAACATTGGCGTAGCATATTCTCCGAAAAGTCAAGAGCGATAACTCCAGCATAGCTTCCAGACTCTGCGAATTTCCGAGAAAACAAGCCACTCCCACAGCTAACATCTACCAGAACACCACCTTCTACAGGCTTGAAGTACTCTTGGGCCATTTTGAACTGTGAGCAATACAGACACCACTTCAGAAGTTCCATGAAATCAATAGGTGAAATCTTAAAGTAGACAGATAAACTACATTACTTCAGTTCTGACCTTCTCTCCGCCAACCCCCAAAAATAAAAAGGAAAATAAAAAGAAAAGAGAAAAATTCCAAAATGCTTACTAGTTGCCAAAGTCACAAATGAACAAGACTCCCAAGAGCAGGATAGCAATACATATATCTTAAATATGAGCCATAACTCAAAAGATCTGGATGTGCCTGATTCCCAGAGTTCAGTACAACTAGGCTGCATGGGGATCGGGACAGGGAATGCAGAAATAAGAACGTAAATCGAAAAAACAATAATTCTTAAAAGATTGGGAGCAAGGATGTGACCAGATAGTGGTGAAGTACACTTGTGAGGAGAAGCAGGCTGTAAGAAGGGCCGGAAGTATCGGGCTGGATTGGGGAGTATTTAGTCGACTACTACTGCAAACTCCCATAAGAAGGAGCTGGGATGTATAAAAAACCCATAAATATTTATATCTATATATAGGGGATGTATCAAGCGATAAGTCCTTTTAGGTGAGAAGCAAGAACTATGCATCTAAATCCTCAAGTCTTTGATTCAATTTTAAGCCATCAGTATAACAAATAAGAAGTGACTCTCAACATACTTCTCCCTTTCCCCTGACCAACTAGTGTTTGGAAGGGGGCACCTCAATGGGCTAGACACTGGGGTTATGTGCTTTTTTCATCATGGGTGAGGCAAGTATGATGAGGCACTGCTAAGGCGCATTAAGGCACAAAGGCACACAAGACCTCTAAGGTGAACGCCTTACTAAAATTAGCTATTTTGGGACTTTATTTTCATTCAAAAAATACTAGATAACTAAATCTCACACTACAAAGTAAAGGGAGTGGGGGAAAGACCAATAGGCATAATTTTGAAAGGAAAACGAAATAAAGATATTTACTACAGAGAATGATACTCTTATTAGCTATTTTTTAGTTTTATTTTCATAAATACAACAACTAGATTCTCAATTTTGGAAGAAAAGGGAGGAAAAAAGGTCATGGAAAGACCAATAGCATAATTTGAGCCATAAAAGACCTAGGTCCATGCCTTCACCTTGCACCTAGCGGCCAGGCTCTAAGAGACTAGGACCCTGAACTAGAACTCCAAATTTTGAAATCCTAATTTTCCCATTCCTCTCTTCATTGCCTTCCTCTATTGTGAAGTGATTGATGTCAGCCCCAAACTTCACTGCAATTTTTAGCAAGTGTGGCCCAAGAGCTGGTGTTGGTTGTTGTGAGAGTTTTGGTGGACAACTACTCAATGGGTTTTTTTAATTTAATTGGTTAGTGAAAAATTTTTAAGCCGAGTGGTGGTCCCCCCTCCCCAGGTAAGGGTGAGAACGTAGGAGTATTATATTGTGTTCTATCCTCTATTTTTAATCCTTCCAAGATTTGGACGCCATTTTCCAAAGAAAGGGCAATTGGTGATAATGGAGGCAAAATTGGTGGCTGAACGAAGTCTCGGAGCTTGATTATGGTCATGGTGCTGGCAGTGGATAGTGGATGGGTGACAGTAGGGAGAAACATAAATGGAAAAAAGTAATGGCAGTTGGAGTGGTGGTTTCGACCACAAGGGTGGTGATTAGTGCAGTGGTTTCAGCAATAGGGGTGGCAATTGGTGCAGTAGTTTTGGTGGTGGCAAGTTAGGAGCCTTGTCAGATAAATTTGTAAGGCAGGACCTGAGCATTGTGAGCCAAACATGAAACAGCAACGGGTAATTAGTATGATGCTCCATTATCATTAATCTAATGGCTAGAAACAGAAATTCTAGTTCTCATTATAAAGGGTTCTCACATACATACAGCATATTATTATAATTTTGACACATAAAGATACTACAAGCAAAAATTTAATCAACCATTTGCTATGCCTATTTTTATCAATCCATACAAAAAAGGATAAAACTTCATAATTAATATTTCAAACTTAAATAAAATAATCAAAAATTGAAATGTAAAGTTAATACAATAGGGGAAAAATGTCTCAAACTAAATATAAAAAAAAAAAAAAACAAATTAAAAAGAATAGGAATAACTGAGAAAAGTTATGAGGAGAAAAGAAAGAAAATGAGAGTTAAATTCAGGGGTCATACGACAAACCAAAGAAAAGAAGAAATGTCAAAAATGGAAAGAAAAAAGTTGAGCGCAAGACAAAAACAAAATGAGAGAAAAGGGTAAAGGGTCGGGCAACAAAGAAACAGAAAAAGAAGGAAAAAGAAGGAAACAAAAGAAAACACTAGCATGCTCCAAGTGGCATACAATGAAATATCGGTACCGCAATTGCGTATCGGCCGTAATTTCACGGTTTTTGGGTCGGCCGCAACGCGAAATTCCGAAATTACAGCCGTTTTATAAAATTACATATTTATCGCCGCAATATTGACAAAATTTTGGATATCGGCCGATATTTTGCCGATATTAGCCAATATTTACCGATATTGGCCGATGTTTACCGATATTTGCCAATATTTGTTGTGTAAAAGAATTAAAAAATCACGCCACGACAACTGCGACATATAAAATATCATTCGCGACACTCCGATACCGCAATGCCACGATCGCAACCGTAACCACGGTTTTATTACTTGCTAGTGAGTGGTATCAAGTGGTGGAGAATGAGCAAGGACTATCAATTGTCACATGGTGAGTGGTGGATAATGACAGGTGAAGTCCAGTAGTGAATCAATAGTCAAGTTCCAACAACAGTGAAGCATGCTCCAACGAGTGACCCTCCTCAATGACAAGCAACAAGGTTTCAACTTTCAAGGATGGAAGTGAAGTAAACCAGCATGAAGCCCTTTTTTATTAATAAGCATGACAAGAAAGGATTTCTGTCCTTGCTTTTTATGGCAATGCACTACAGGAGCGAGTCAAAGAGTAATACCTCCTCCTCCAAACCAGGGAAGCCACTTCGATCAAAATTTTGACGCCAACCCCTTTCATACAAAAAAGACACAAGCGGGCTCCTGTTCAAATAATGAAAACCACACCGGAAAAAATCAGAATGTTACAATAGATTTGAACTTTAGCTATTGCAAACACAATTCCAGAAAAACAAAATGTTAGTCCTCTGATTTTGAGACATATGCATACGACAAGGTGGACCCATCATACATGGAACATTGTTGTCCCACAAAGCAAAGAGGCTACGTATTCAACCTACAGAAAAGATTAAGCTTGTAGAGAAACATTTTGGATCTAGATCAAAGACCCTGGTGAACAATGAATATGAGGCTCCATGTCAGCTCACGAATATTAAGTTAATATGATACAATCCAGATCATTGGTGAAAATTTTCCACCTGTCCGTGACCAAATCACTTCAAAAATGACATTGCTTTAATTTCCCGACAAGAACCGTCACCCACAACACTGCTAGGAAGCAAAAAAGAGGAATCAATTCAATTCATACCGAAATAACTCTGTCCTGGTTGGCTTAGTTTCAGTGTATTCTTTTGACCCAGCTGTTATAGTGAGATCGAGATAGATGCTTCTACTCGAGTATGACTTGTTGCATGTTTCACATTTGAAACCTGATCTGTAAATTGCTTCCCTGACAATATGCTTTGGATTATTAGACAAATGATGGAAGAAACTATATGGTGAAAGAGCATGAATCCAATGTATTCAAACTTACAAGTTTAGACCTGGGGTACCGGTCCTGGTTAAAAGTTCATAGCACACAGGGCAAGCCACTACATCTTCTTGTGCAACATTATTTTGACAGTTTGCTCCCTGAAGCCAAAAAAAAAACAAGATCAATCAAATTCTGACTCAAGAGAATACTAATACCAAACAACATAGTAACACTGTTGCTAGGATTATGCATGCAAATGAACATGGTTCGTTCCATTGTTTCTATACATGTCCTTCCATTTTCTGGTTATGCAAATACATAAACTGAGCTAGAGGTTTGCTCCATTGTTTCAATACAAGTCTTTCTTCCTTTTTCTGGCATAAATAACAATAACTAATAGATGCAAAGGTCTAAACTGAGCTAGAGGTAGATTCCATTGTTTCAATACAAGTCTTTCATCCTTTTTCTGGCATAAATGACTAATAGATACAAAATTGGGCAGAGGAGGGGAAGAGAGGAGGGAGGAAGGGAGGAAGAAAGACGATAAGAAAAAGATGAAGATATTTGTGTCGTGAGCACTCTTGCATTCAGCAAATTGATGACACTCTTGATGATATCCATTCAGAATTTTAGACTTAAAGGGGCACTAAGAGAACATATGAAGGTGCTCAGGATTCTTTTAGTAGCATTGATGATTTCTCTAGCAAAATTTTAGTTTATCATAGGAAACATAACTCCAAGACTTCAACTTAATTTACACTCTGAAGAGATTTAGTTGATAGGCAAGCTAGAGAAAAGACTCATAAGAAGCAATATTGTAAAAGGGATTTTGTTGCTAGAAAGACTCCACATCAACATGGAATCACAAAGAATGAACAAGAACATTGCAGAAAGTGTAAGAGGTTCTCAACTGAATGTAAGGTCAACTTAGTATAGGCAATTAATATGGAAATTAACAAACCACTAGAACCTGCTTTGACTGGCTTGGTTGCTTAAGCACTGTGAACGGAAATGGGTTGGCAATTCAGGTTGAAGAATTTCAGTTGCCAATTCTGATTGTGTGTGCCTATTAATGGGAGATTACAAAATGATCCAAAGTCCCCAAAACAAATGCATACTTAAAGATTAAATAGATAATTGTGATCCACACTTGAAGAAGGTAAGCAGATTACTTAATGAACAAAAGAAACAGAATCATCGAGTACTAGTAAGAACATAGTGGTCAAAGTGGAGCTTGAAGATACTAACAAATGAAAAGGTACCTAAAACCAGAAAATGAACCTAAAATTCCTAGCAAACATTGAAACTAATGATGAAATTTCATACAAGAAAAATAGCAACCTCAACTATTATATATCCTGCCAGAAGTAGGGTGTGAGTGTGCGCAACCTCACCTCAACTAGCTAGTCACCAAGAGGGTACAGCTCATTATGATATGATATTTTAAACTCATCCACAGCAATGGAAATCATTTAGTTGGATTATAGTTGAAATGTCGACAATAGGAAGTCCATTACTGATTATTTTTTAAAGCTGGCTGGAAAGTGATATGTTGGAGATGTATATTTTAGTCTATTATTATATTGCCTGAGCTTTGTGAAAGAGGATTGTGTTTGAAAGGGTCTTATTTGAACTCAGGGTTTTCGTAATAAAAAGCCCAATAATTATGTTTTAAAACTAGCTAGAGTATATTTTGGAATCTACGCTTTAGTCTATTAATACGTCATCTATTGTTACCAAGGAAGCACTAGAAGAAGAAATTAAATTGTGATCTGAAGGGGTCTTATTTGGTATTAGGCTTTTAGCAAGATACAGTGCAAATCTGTTGAGACTCTAATGGAAACTAAAGTCTGCCAAGTACTCAAATCACAGAAAATAAACATTTATCAATAATGAAAAGTTACTCTAAAGTATTATAGGCAATGGCAAAAAAAATTTTAGCCATTTTCAATTCCAAGTAGAATAAAAGTTAGCAAATTAAAACGTAAGAGTCCTAATTTCATGGAAATCAATACAAGATGATCCATAATTCCTCATAACTTCACCACCTCCAGACAGGAACTGAATTGATCATCAGGAATAAAGCTCATCCACCCTAATTTTCAGAATCTATACAATAGGCACCATTGCTTTTGTTTCATGGGTTAGTGATGCAGGAAGTTTGGAGATCAACTTTAAAGAATCATTTTATTTTTAGGATTGGTTTTCTTTTTTTATTGATATTTATTATAATTTTAGGTGTATTGAGAACTATATCAATATTTATATGCATATAGGAGGGAAGTCTATTGGACAATGATATCTTTACCTTTCTCTGTTTGTTTTCTTTTCATATTTATTTGCTAATTGCTTAAGATTGGTTACTGTTGTTCTGATGATAATGACAATTGGCATAGAATATCCCTTGGTCTTAATTCATTCCCAAATCTCGGTTTTTCCCCTTTCTTCTTCCTTTCTTTTCCTTAATCCTGTCCCCTTTTCCTTATTTGATCCCTTTCTCATTTCCTTTCCCTGTTTTTCCTCTTTCCTCCAATTTATTTTCTTGTTGCTTAAGATTCATTATTGTATGCTCATACTTAATGATGATTATTGGTAATTGACATTGAATATCACTCTATCTGAATTCTTTAACTCTTCTGGCTCTTCCTTTGCCTTCTTCTCCCTTTCACTAATTTGCTTTCCTCATTTCTTGTTCTCTTCTTCCTCGCTTTAATTCAAGTCTTACACTTCCCAATTCCATTTCTCCTTCGCCTAGTTTCTTCCAATTACTTTCCCTACATGAGTTTGGTATCATAATCCAACCTCATTCCCCAAAATCGACTCCAGCACTGTAACCCTATTCCCTACATCAATCACCTACCCTGTTTAAAATTAAATGTGTGTAGACTATGCTAGACTCCATTGAAGCACAAGCATGAATAAGATCAATACATGAAGCAATGCAATTATCAAAAAAAAAAAACAACTCAAAAATAAATAAATAAACAAATAAAAGAAAGAGAATTCAAGTAACTAAGGATAAATAAATTAATTAATAAACTGTAACATGCTCCTAAACGAAACAATTTCCATTAATGCAAGCCTACAATCGACTTTATAACCAAATCCAGCAGGGCAATGTCTGCTAAGTGTAATACATATTCAGAGATTATCTAGAATCAGCTAACTGAACCCTTAGACACCATTTTTCTTTTATGTATTACTCGAGTATGACAAATTCTACTAAGCATACAGGTGGATAGATCCAAAACAGTGAGGCTCCTTCGTCACTGAAACTTTCAGACTTTTCAAAATATTCACAGGGAGTAATCAGCATTATCAGAAAGACAGAAACTAGAAAAGCTACTAATGCTGATATTTTAATGAACTTTCTATCCAAGTCCCATAAGACAAGGTAGGCATCCCTATTATCAAAGTATATATGAGACCGTTAATTAGGCTAGTATTATCAGCTAAAGATCTTGCATATACTGATTCCTTACTGGTTATCCAAGGAATCTCAATATAGTTACTCCGAGACCCAATGGTCATGGTTATCCCCCCGTATCTAGTTTGAAGTTTATCACTTCATCCCAAAAGAAGGCAATGCTTATTAAACTATTAACCAAACCAAAGCTATGAGCTTAAACTTTCAGACTCACTGGTTCCTGACATACATGTTATTAAAATTCCATCCTTGCACTAAACAAGCACTAAAACCTCATATGAGAGAAATCACACCAAACTCTAGCCTAGCAGGGAGGAAACTAGTAAAGGTACATACATTTGAAAGGTACTCCTATAACAAAACAAAGCACAGAGCGCAACTGTAATCAAGAATACCAACACAGAATACTATGATCGCATCATATTCCAGGGATACAGTAGCCAGAAGCAAAATTCAACAGAAATTCAAAGAAGCGAAGCGAAATTTACCGGTTCGACAGTAGCTGTGGATGCCGCGTGGACTATGGAGGAAGAATACCGCATCATTCGGCGAAGTTGAGGAAAATGACGAGGACGAGGGGAAAAGTAAGGGTGTATAGGGAATTGCGAAGGATGATTAGAGGGTAATGTCAGGCTGGGTAGACCAGCTGACAGTAAGGAAGATAAAGACATTGTCGCGACCTCGATACGCTTCTGTGGGAGGGCAATTTTTCGTTCACTTTTGCACAGCGAGCCATTGGTGGTGGTTTAATTTTTCCGTTTCGTAGTGCGCTGCCGCTCAGTGTATGTGGAGGTAACGGAACAAACGAATGCAGATTCAACTCCCCACATAGAGTAGAGTATTGTAGAAAAATACGCAACGTGTTTGGTCGTAAATTGGAGGACGACTCTGGCTGTGGCGGGTAGGGGCGTGTAAACTGTAGCACGAATGGCCGTAATTTTACGATTTAAAAAAAATAAATGTTGTCATTTGAAAAAACCAATTTTACTCAATGAAAAATACCTCTCCAAAATATATCATTCTGTTTGATTCGAAAAAAGTTAAGTGAAAAAAAAATTTAGAGAAAAAAAAATAAAAAAAATTATTTTATTTCCTTTATTTAGTTGTTGGAAAAAATTTAGTGGAAAATTGAATTCTTAAAAAATATTTTTAGTATTTGGTATATAAAAAGAAAATTATAAGAAAATTTAGATATTATTATTTAAATTTTTTTATATATTTATTAAAATTAAAATATTTTATTAATATATAAAAATTTTCATAAAGTTTATAATAAAATTATAAAATTTGTATAAACTCAATACTAATACTAAATTTTTTCAGAAAAAAAAAAATTAAATATTACATGCAGTGGAGTCCAAATCTTCACCTTAAAAATAAAATAAAATAAATTCCTCTATTCAACGAGAAACTTCTGGGAGGTTATACGGCGATAGATGAGAAAATAGTGTAAAAATGAATATTTGATTAGAAGAAGATTACGGGGCGTGGTACGACAATAGACAAGAAAGTAGAAAGACATTTGACGCAAACATAATATGGAGACTAGATCAATCTTTGTCCGATGATTGCATATCCTTAATTCATAGGAAAAAAAACCCTTTGACGGGTCAATTAATTGCGCAGAGTAGAGGAGGTCGGAGGTAACACCGGCGGCAGAGAAATACGGCTAGTAGTTATGTTACAGTGGCGTTGCAGGGATGGGAAGAAACGCGAAAACGTCATTTTTGAGACGGTAAGAAACGTAAAAAAAAATTATATATATATATATATATTAAAATAAATTAGATCTACTAAAATTACGAGAAAAAATAAAAAAAATCCTATCATTATTATCTATATTATTTAATTTTATTCATTAATAATTTTATTTTAATAAAAAAATTAATTAAATAATTTTAATATAATTTCCAATATCAAAAAGTTTTTGGAAGAGAAAATATTTTTTATATGTTTTCCAGCTACCATCCCATACATTACTGCAGTCCACACCCTCAAATATGTTGGAAAGGTAACTTGGTCCATGTAAAAAATAGTAAAGACACACGTACGTACGGAGGATCAAAAAAATTTCTGTACTTTCTTTTGGCTTTCCTCTTGTTCAGCGTAAGAAAGTTATATAATATAAGTTTCCGCGGTATTTTTTTCTTATTTTCTTTCCTTCAGACTTTTCAGGCAACCAAACATGGAAAAATAAATTTTCATCTAACTTTTTTTCCTTTCCTCTTGGTTTTCCATAAACCAAATGAAGGAATCAAGGGGTAAATTTTGTCATTCTCTTTCTCCCATCGACAAGTTTTATCGTTTTCCCTATTTAATACTGATAATATATATCATTTTTCATCCCCTTCTACTAGTTATATTTATCATTCGCTAACCGTGCCTCCATTTTCCCTATCCTGCAATCCTTGTTGTTTTTCTTCATCCCATCGACATTGTGTGTCATTTTTCCTGTTCCTCAAATAACAACTCTTGTTGTTTCCCTCCTCTCCACAGGCATTGTGTGCCTTTTTTAAAAAAAATTATACTTAAAATTACCGACATAAAAAATAAATTAAAAAATTACATATAGATAAATATTTATTATCAAGAGAAATATAATACAGGTTATGGATATATACTGGCAATATCTATCGCTTCTCTCTCTCTCTCTCTTTCTCATGTTGTCACACAATTATTGTGAATATGACAAAAATTTACAGGCAATATCTATTGCTTCTCTCTCTCTCTCTCTCTCTCTCTCTCTCTCTCTCTCTCTCTCTCTCTCTCTCTCTCTCTCTCTCTCTCTCTCTCTCTCTCTCTCTCTCTCTCTCTCTCTCTCTCTCTCTCTCTCTCTCTCTCTCTCTCTCTCTCTCTCTCTCTCTCTCTTATGTGGTCACACAATTATTGTGAATATGACAAAAATTTACAAGTAGTTTGTGTAGGATATGAGTATATAAAACAATATTTTCAGTAGGAGCCATAACTTTTATCATCAGAAATACAGGATATAAGTATAAGGTACGGCTGCACATATCGTTAGAAAATATATATATATTATCTTATACAAATTCATCATCCCATTTTGTACCGTCTAAATGCATAAGCTTCTTTCATTTATTCTTCGTCGTAGAAAAATCAGCGAATAAGTTTCAATATAATTTTCAAAAACCTACTTCACTACTCAATCTTCTAATAAAATTTTAAATTACTTTTTTTAAAACACTTATAATAAATAATAAATTTAAAATTCCTTCAAACTATAATGAGTTTAGAACTCCGACAAACTACAATAAGTTTGGAACTCTAATTAGTGAGTACAATGAAAAATTTGATGCACTGTCGTATGCACAACAAATTTAATAAATAAATCCTAATTCCCAAATACGTAGTATATGGCAAGAAGGAGTCGAACCCACAAGGAATGGTATATAATCAATAATTCCATAATCGATGTTAAAACCCTGGTTATGTAATAACATATAATTCTATCATCAATATCTAAACTATGGATAAATAATAAAACATTGTACTCACTAATTAATGAATAAGGATAGGAAGGTATTGATTATGGAATTAGGATATCAAATAATCATGGAGAAAAGAAAGATTCTAAATGATTTAACGTTGACCTGTAGAAACTCATAATAATTCATCTATTTGCCTTCTCTTAATTCTAATAAATTGAATAAGCTCTCAATTTATCATCTAACCAATTAATAACCTAGGTTAAGAACACTAGATTCAATTAATGGCAGCATTACGAATGGAAAGCAGTCAACTACAACCATAATCACACAAGCTCGGATCATGCAATCGAACGAATTAATGGACAAGATTAATAATTAATCTTTTGCTACTATGGAAACGTTAATTAACAATTACGTATTAATTCTGTTATCCTAGCGTAGATTAAGATCTAAACTAGATAGGTGATCAGTCTAATTAGTTTAAATTCTTAATCAATGATGCGAGATCATTCAATTCCGTCCATCAATTCAATTAAATTCCATCTAGAATCATGAATTCAAAATCCAAAACCCTAATTCCGTCATCAAATCCTCCTACCTTATACTACCTACATAATTTTAATAACACACAATCAAATGCAATAATCTATAATTAACATCAATGCTTACAAATAAATTAACAATGAAACATCAAACGTAAGAAAAATAATAATGCAACAAAGAGAATTGATTTGCATTCAATCAAAAATCAAAACTTGCAATTAAAAGAGGAATGGAGAAGAACTTATCGAATTGAATTGCGGAGCGTTGATTGTTCAATTGAATACAATGGAGAGAAAGAGAATTGGAATTAGAAATTACATGTGGTATCTAGAGAGTATGGAGAGAAAGAGATAATCCCATTCTCGAACTCCCCCAAACCACACTTTCGAATGTTCAAACTTTAGAAATATATCGGGGAAAAATTGCGCGAACGGTTACAGAATTTGAGAAAAACACGGTCCGTATTCAAAAACACGGGACCCCGTGTTTTTCCTTGAACTCTCGGCCAAATGCTGAATTTTAAATGCTGAAATTTTGTGTGCTGATAGAAAAACACGGGCCGTGTTTCTTGTTCCTTCATTATTTCTTCATGAAATTTCAACACAATCTTCCCTTTGATATATATTCTTCATTTCTAGTCTTTTCTTCCATTGATTCCATATCTCTTGATGTGTTCTTTGTTGTCTTTTCTCTTTCCATCGATTTCTCCTTTGAATTTTTTCATTTTTATCTTTTCTTGTAAAATCTATCCAAAAGAGAAAAACTCGAGAAAAGATTAAATGTTATAAAAATAATGAGGAATAAATGACATTTTTACTTAGCAAAATAACATATAAATCTCATATATCAATGGAATGCTCTACTTGACATTGTTGAACTAACACCATGTAATACCCCGTCTTTAGAAATGTTAAATATAAATTAATAATCGTATGATTCATTATAATTAATATTTTAGGAGGTTTAGTATTAAAAGTGTTATTATTATTCATTATGATGGTTTAGATATAAATTTAATCAAGTTATGATTCAATAGAAATCATACTATTAATTTTAATCCTAGTTTATAGCCATAAATCTTATCATAATTATTTTACTAATAATCTTTTGATCCGTAACCCAACATAATTTCCTAAAATTTATCCTGGATTATTTTTACTCTTTCTATTCCTTTCTAACTATCCTAATCTGAATTATTTTTCCTAAATTATTTTTTCTATCCAGTACTCTAATCTACTTGGACTAAATCTAAAATAAAAGTATAAAATATATTTCCTACCCTCTCTCTCTCATGCAACCCTCTACCATGTGCAGTCCCCTCCCCCTAAACACTCTCCCTGTCTCCTCAATTCCTTACCTCACTCAACCTGGCAAACATTATATACATATGCACGCTACATACACTCACGCACACTTCCTCACCCTCACAAGCCTCCTATTCGTTTCGGTGCACCCTTCCTTGAGCCAAACCCAACCTTCCCTCTCTCTGTTTTATTTGGTTTTCCTAGCCCCTTACTCCCCTCCCCTGCCTTGTTTATTTCCCATGCACACAACCCCTTTCCTTCCTCTATTTCATTTGAATATCCGAGCCCCTTCCCTCTCTGTTTTGTTCAATATTCCCCAGCCCCTACATTATATATATACACACGCATTCACACCATCCCAGCAACCAACCAGCCCACACCACATCACGCAACGCCCAACTCCCTTCCCCATCGCAGCCCCCTACTCCCTTTCTTCCTGCATTTTCACCAACCCGTCACAACCCACCTCTAGCCTTCAACCAACCACCATCCCCACCAAGCCATCTCCCTCCTTGTCTAGTAGCACTGCCACCTTCTCCCTTCACCATCACCGCTCCCCTACCCCGGTTCCCTTCTGCTCACACCAAGCCCATGCCACCAACCCCATCTTTTCTCCTCTCTTTCTCCCATCTTTTCCTACAACTCTGGCAACCTCCACTAGCTCTGACAGCACCACCCTATCGCCACCAACCATCATTGTCGCCTAGCCCAGCCATCTCCACCGCCCACTGCCACCTCTCCCTAGACGCACTCTCCCTCAACCAAACCAACCAACTGCAGCACCACTGCCACCCTTCCTATAGCCGACCACCACCCATAGCTACCGCCCTCCATCGTTGACCACTGACCAGCACCACCGCATCCACCGTCTCCTCCACCCGTGACTCACCCAGCCATTAGCCCCGTCCAGCACCGTGTAACCCACCCCATTCCTTTCGTGCTAGTCTCACGCTGCATGCAACGTGAGTTGTGTTGTATTTAAAAAAAATTGGTACCCATATTAAATGTAAGGACATTTTATTAATTTTAGGAAAAATAAATATCTTATATTATAATCAGTATTTAATCTGATAGATATTAACTCGTTAATTGTGGTATTATTTTTAGGTCCGAAAGCTAATTAGCATAACTTAATAATTTGTAGTGGATACCACTAATTTTACATTTTTGTTGGAATTCAGGTAACCGTTATACCCTACTAAAATGATGAATATTACGTTAGAGCACATTAGGTTTTTGGTGTATGAAATATGTTAAACATGATTTGTTACATTATAATTATGTGTTAATTATTATTATCATGAAAATCGGTAAAACGAGCATGTTATCTGATATAAAATATTTCAGATACTAAAGTATGATTAAAATGATTCTAATGACTGAAAAATATTTTGTGTGATAATTATGTATAAAATAATAGGTTGAACGTGCTTAGATATAATTATATAATAATCATTATGGATGTGTGCCCTAGGGGCAATTTAGTCATTTTTAATGTATTATGATATTTATCCTAAAAATCATGTATAATATGTATTATCTGTTGTTGATTATGCAATCATGTGTTTTGTACATTTTAAAAGTGTATGATAGGGTTTTGTATGCAGAAACATGTGTAAGGGTAAAATAGTCTTTTGACATAGCTATTAATTTAAATTACATAATAAATAATTAAATTATTTCATTTTAGCTTTTTCACGATAAAATAATAAATAAAATGGATTTAGTATTTAAGTGAATGATAATATGATAATTATTGATCATAGGGGCATTTTGATCATTTTGACCTAATGTGCCCAAATATGAATAATTGGATATATGATGGCCTTAGACTTTTGGTAGGTTCACCTTAGTATACTTTGACCTCATTTTAGACTGTTGACCTTAGGACTGACTTTGATAATTGAAAATAAAGGAAAAATAGATAAGTATGGAAATAGGAATGATTGTTTAAAATATGTTATCAGTGATCACATTATAAAATACTAATAAATAAAATGGATTTAGTATTTAAATGGATGATAATATGATAATTATTGATCTTAGGAGCATTTTGGTCATTTCGACCTAATGTGCCTAAATGTGAATAATTGAACATATGATGGCCTAAGACTTTTGGTAGGTTGACCTTAGTGTTGACTTTGACCTCATTTTGGACTGTTGACCTTAGGGTTAACTTGGATAATTAGAAATAAAGGGAAAATGGATAAGTATGGAAATGGGAATGATTGTGTAAAATGTGTTATCTGTGATCACCTTATAAAATATTAATACATAAAGTAGAAGACCTTGAGTTTGGAAATAGTTTCTCTCTAGGGATAGCTACCCTAGAGACGAGGTAGGAGTCCTCGATTTGTTAGGTTTTCTAGTGTGCTGGCTGTGCCCCAGTGAGGCCCTAGTCTACTCTACAAGTGACCTACGGGCCCTATAAGGGGTATCGATACTTAAGGATTAGGTGTTTGAGGTAAGGAGAGTATTGTGTGCCTGGTGCATCAGTATGACTAGAGTGTTGTTATGCCTCTAGGTTGGATGGTTGGGAGGGTACCATGATACTTATTTGCTGGTATGACCAATGTACTTTTATGTCTCTGGGTTATTATTGTATCCCCCTCAAGTAAATAAAATTGGAAATTATATGATTGGATTGAAATGATAATTATTGGATATTGGATTGGTTTTAGTAGTAGCCTTTGTGTCTACCTGTGGTTTGATAGTAGCCTTCGTGTCTACCTATGGTTTGGTAGTAGTATTTGTGCCTACCTGTGGTTTCGGTAACATCATTTATGTACCTACCTATGGTTTCGGTAGTAGTCTTTGTGCTTACCTATGGTTTGGTAGTAGCATTTGTGCTTGCCTATAGTTTCGATAACATCCTTTGTGCCTACCTGTGGTTTGGTAGCAGCCTTTGTGCCTACCTGTGTTGGTCTTATGTCTATGAGCATATATATAATGCTATAGATTTTATTATATTTTACCCGTAAGTATACATATGAGGTTATGTATTTTTATTATATTGTACCTATAAGTATACATGTGGCATTATGGGTTTTATTATACTATATCTGTAAGTATACCTGTGACATTATATATTTGGTTATTATACTGTACCTATAAGTATATCTATAATGTTATGGATTTTATTATACTATACCTATAAGTATACCTATGATGTTATGGATTTTATCATACTGTACCTGTAAGTATAACTGTGACATTATGTATTTGGTTATTATACTGCACCTATAATTATACCAGTTATGTTATGGATTTTATTATACTGTACATATTAAGAATACTTGTAATGTTATGGATTTTATTATACTGTACCTATAAGTATACATGTGACGTTATAGATCTTATTATATTATACCTATGAACATACCTATGATGTTATATATCTGGTTGGGATTGATGTTGAGACATGAATTATGCTGTGAAGGTTATAACTACGATGTAGAGTTGGGTTTTAATTATTGTTTCAGAGAGCATCTAGGGATGCTTAGTTGATAAGTGTTATTACGTTCCAAATGAACATGCATGAATAGTATGTAGTTTGGTGACCATTGCTTATCTGTTATGATTATTGTGTTTGGATCATCTCATGTATATCTTAATGTTTATACCATGTATTGTCATGATACCTTATGGTTATTGTGTTAGGATTTTCTTCTAATCATACTTTAGATAGTACCTCTAGGTTGTTCATTTGGTAAGTCCGGTTGTTTCAGATGAATGAATATGAGTAGTACGTGGCCTCTATGGAATTTGATTATCTAAATGATCATTGTATCTTAATCCTTATATGTGTATGCATATGTCTTATACAATGTTAGTTGTATGTCTTGCATGTGTTCCATGTTGTTTTATCATATTAGTTTGGTATAAAGGGTTGCTTAGTAACGTAGTACTGAATGGTTCATTTTTGTGGGCCCCTGCCTATTCAATGGACAGTGGACTTTGCAGGTCAACTCTCGAGTTCAATTGAAAGTTGTTGGTCATTTTTGAGATCATAGGAATATCTGGTGTCTCTTTTGTTATATGGTGTCCGCTTATATTTGGACTTTCATGCCCTCCTATAATTTTTCTCTTGAGTTTTACTAGATTGATGATGTTGCTATTAACTAGCATCGTACTTATCTATTATCCTCTGTATTCTAACTTTTTTAATTATGTTACTTGAGTAAATTAATGTTTTAACCTTAGCACTTAGTATAAGAATAGTAGATGATGCCAGACTTACACAGAGTATAGCGGTAACACCCATTAGTTTTTTAATTAATGCATCCTCAAAACGAAAATTTTAGTAGTAAAAATGGGGGCGTTACACACCAACACAATTGAATTTCAATATTGTATGTGTATACATGTCATCCGGTAAGGAGAAAATTATTTGTGGGTACTTAAGAGGTTAAAGACCTTAATGGATCCATCTATGCTTCCAACCACCATTATTACTGATAACTTGCTCTCATTTTAGTTGTGGAACGTATTTTTTCCACTTCAAAACATTTATTAAACAGGTTTCATGTTAATATGAATGTGGAGAAAAGGTGCAAGAAAGTATCTGATCGTTCATCATTTGCACATGATTTTATGTCACGATAGAAAATTGTGATAGATGTTACGAATGAACAAACATACGAAGAATAACACTTATCATTGAAGGAAGACTACAAAAACATGCCTAGACTAATTTTGTATCAAAAGATAAATTGGCTACAACCATATAAATACAAAATCGTTTATGTTTTCTTCAATGATGTGTGGTGATGTGTTTCATATCTATTAGATTATAACGAACATGTATGATTTATATTTTATCTTCTAGTATAGTTTATTTTACTTCTTTTTGCTAATAAACTAAAATATGAATTTTTTTGTTAACAAGGTTGAAGGTGCTCATAGATCTTTGAAGATGTTTCTAGATACAACACAGTATTAAAATAAATGCACATGTTCCTATAATTACAACAAGATGAGATCAAAGCATCGCTAGAGAAGTAACGGTTCAATACTCCTCATTCTGCTACAAGCGCCCTTTACGCCAATTTAAGAGGTCACATCGCTTTATATGCAATGAACTTGGTCAAAAAAGAGTGTCTAAAAATTAATTATGTAGGTATAGATGATGGTTTATGTTGATGTTATACGCAGCGTACGTATAAGATTAATACCTACATTCATAACTTCATGTCAACCCCCTATCAGCTATTCATCCGTTCCTGAAGAAACTTAACATAGATAGGCCCATTAATTCACCGGCACCTTAAGAACCGATAAACTTTTCACCTCATTTACTCCATATTTTCATGGAAGTTGTTATGAATTAGCCACCAACGATACAGAATCAATTGCTGAGAGAGATTTAATATTGTAGTTCCCTAGAGAACACCCCTCTAGGATCCACCAATACGATAACATAGGGGTAGTCCAAGGAACTCTACCATAAGGGAACCATCTAGCTAGGAATGCATAGAACAACAATCTTCAGGTCATTTAAGATCAACACAAGCTTGAGGTAGGTCATCTCCAAGTCAATGTCAATCTCGAGGTTAGGGTCAAGGATGAAAATCAATATTTAAGTCATCAGCCTAATTGAAATTTTCATTTGTGAGTCAAATGAATCAACATATAGTTCCATATATTAGTACCTGGTATAATGTGTTAAGAGATAGAAACTGTGGTTTCAGAGCATTGACATATATTATACTAGGAGATGAGGATTAGTGAGTTCAGATTCGTACTAACTTATATCACGAGATATTTTCTAGACAACAGTTGTACAAGAATGTAGTTGTATATGACAACATTGATCAAATTCTCAATACTATTTTCCATGGGGAAGGGCCAGCTCCAATGACACACTAGATGAAAATGCTAGATATTAGTCATGACATTGCAACCCGTTACTATGTGTTCTTTACATATTACTCGTTGAATACGTGCAGTTCGTTCCTTCCTTTAGTGGAGTAACATGGAATTCGAGGTCCTAAAAATGAAATGATGATATGGTTTTTGCAAGACATGAGTCGCTACATATCAATATGTGGGTATTTTATGTCTTTTTTTCCATATCAATATTATATCAATGCCACTTCTTATATAAAAAAAAATTAAAAGGTATATCTTTTGGATAATTTTCCATTCCCAACACTACATGCAAATTAGAACAGATACTATGATAACAACTATTCAACATAGAATACACTATATTCTTCAAGATTCCAACAATGGCACTCTATGGTACATCATGGCACACAAGAGCTACATCCTCTATCTTTAGACTCAGCTTTTATCTAGAATTATCATAATTTTTTCTTATTTTATTTGTATTTAAACTTTGAAACATTTACATGATGAATTTTTGCCAAGTTGTGTGTATTTCCTTGTTATATTTCCAAGATAGCTTAAGTATCTGACTTATGATAATCGAATATATTTGTATGTTATTCAGCTTAAGTATCTCAATGTTCAATGTGTTTAATGTGGGTTGGATGATACTTTTTTAATTATTAAATAAAATGAAAAACTACATTTTATAAGTGTAACAAATATATTTTAATCAAAGTACATGACCATACAGTAATAAATCAAGCTCGATGTAAATGCCCACACCCACACGTACACCAATGCCTACGCCCAGGTATAGTAACTCCTAAATCATGCACGTGATTTTTAATGCATGTAACTAGCTGCTAGTAATTTAGATCTGGCTCACACTTCCAATAGAAATGACAGAAACTTTTACATGCTTCATAAATACGTCTTTCGGTTGGAATTTCATACTCATCATCTGGATGTTCAACCAAATATTCATTCATCATTGTCAATACATAACTATGAGTTTTATGAACATACCAATCCATATAGTCACGAAAGTATTAAGCTGGTTGTCCGAAAACATCCGAGCACAATATGTGTTCACACCTCAAGAACCATTGGTTAAGCATGTGTGTGTAATAAACTTTGTGTTTCTTGAGGGAATGGCCTCTGTAAGTGTTTATAGTGGTCTTGATAGGTTCCTTAAGGACTACTTGCATATATCTGAAATGTCATGTCACTCTATCTAGCATATATGGTTCTATTTTCTCCAAACAGTGTAAACATCTATGATGTAATGCCATGGGACAATGCCTATATGGATCAACTACTTTGTATGGATCCCAAATAACCTGTCACAAAAAAAAACTAAATATGAATATCATTATAATAATATAGTAAGAATATGATAATTTGAGCATACATTTAACACAAACATAAGATCAATATTAGCTCAAAAGTACTCAATTGTATTTAATTTATTGTCAAATTTATGTCCAGAAAACCATCTCATACAACGGGGTTGGGTTGGATCATAATGAAATCGTTCCACTCTAAATCCCAGAAAGTATTCATAAATTCACGTATGTTATTGAAATACCCCAAAACCCTAATTTTGAGAATTATGGCAAATTTAAGAATTTATTAGGGAAATTAATTAAATAAATTACTTTATTAAAATAAGAGGAAGTAATTAAGGCAAAATCAAGAGAAAATTAATAAATAATTTAATTGGAAAAAAATTGGATGTTAGCTGATTAAAATAGAATTTAGGAAAATTCTTTTAAAAATCTTAAATTAGCCTAAAAGGGAATTTAATTATTATTTTATTAAAATATTATTATTTTTAAATATCCTAAAATGCCAAAATATTTTAAATACCCCAACCCACCTATTTTTTTTTTCCTTTTTTCCTTTTTTCTTTTTCCCCTCTCTTTTTTCTTTTCTTTTCTTTCCTTCCTCTCCTTTCTCTTTTTCTTTCTTCCTCTTATTTCCCTAACCTAAGTCAACCCACCCCTATGGCCCAAACCCTCTCCCCTCTCCCCTCCTCCCGCGCCGCCCAAGGCCGTCTCTCTTTCTCCTCTTGCACAACTGGTCCAGCCCCCTCCTTTTCTTTCTTTCTTTTCCCCTAGACCGACCGGTCCACCCACACCTTCTTCTTCCTTTCCCCTTCTCCCCCGACCCTCTCTCTCCCCGATGCCCAGCCCCTCTATTTCTCGGCCTAGGCACATGGCCTCTACGCCTCCGCACGCCGGCCTACCACCCTATCCTTTTCCCTGTCACTCCCTCTTTCCTCCACCAAATTGTGTCCTCTCTCTCTCCTTACACGTGTCTCTCTCCCCTTCCTTTTTCCCTTTCTTAGTTGCTAGCCCCTACAAAAATGCAGGCCTACGCCGGCCATGCACCGCCGATCGACGACCTGCATAGGTTCTGCTGACCTTCCCTCTTCCCCCTCTATTATTCCCCCTCATCTATGGCTATAAATGCCCTTCATCCACCCCATTCAATCTTTTTATCTCAACCCATAAATCTACACCTCTTGTGCAGCGTCGCCTGTTGCATCGCCATCGTCCATCATCACCTCCCAAACCACCACCCAAACTACTCCCTACACCACCCTCCATTGAGATACACCCCTCACCACCCTCAATACTCCCTACACAAGCTGCCTCGGCTATGCAAAATTGGCCATTTGACCAACCTTAACCCAACCACTGCCGCCCTTTGCTTCGCCATCCGTCGCCACTCCCGTCGCAACCACCACCCCTTATACCCTCCAAAATCACCAGCAGACCTTCCCCTACCTTCCTTTTTCCCTACCTCCTTCTCCACCACCCTCGACCACCACACCGCCGCCGCCTTTGGCTGCACCACCGCCACCACTCCAATCCTCTCCACCTAGGCATCCTCCACCACCTCACATCCCCCTTCATTCCCCCTCTCCTACCCTAAGCACCCAACTTTCTACCTTTTCCCTCTTTCCCCGCCGCTCGTCACCACCAACCCTAGGTGGTACCCTAACTCCTCTCAATCCTTAAACCCTAATTATGCAAACATTATTCTTTTTATTTGTATTTATATTATTACTATTACTATTATTATTATTTTTATTATTATTTTGTTATCATTATTATTATGATTTATCATATTTATTATTATTTACAGCCTCAGGATATTAATTCTATTATTATTATTAAGGGGTGGAAACCCTATTTTTATTATTACTTTGATTATCATTATTTTTATTTTCATCATCATCATCATCAACATTATTATTATTATTATTAATGCTAACTTTGGTATATTATAACTTTTATTGCTATTATAAATATTCAAACCCTATTATTAGTCTTAACCTTAATAATACTAGGGTTTCTATTACTATGAGTATTATTATTATTATTATTGTTGTTGTTGTTGTTGTTATTATTATTATTACTACTACTACTACTACTACTATCACTATTTTTGCTACAACTAGTATTAATACTATTATTAGAAGAAATAAAGCTATTAGCTTTAATAATATAAATATGGCTATAAATATCTAACATGAACCTATTTTGACTAGTAATACCTTAGTAGGCTAACTTGAGAATAAAAACCCTATTTTTACTTGTAAAGTTTCTTTTAATAATAGTAACCCTAATATTAGAATAAAGTAGGAAAGAATAGTATTTTTGGTAGGAGGAAAATTAATCCTTAGTTTTTTTCCTCTTATAGGTGAACCTAGTCAAAACCCTAAGGAGGCGTAGGTGCGTGCTCCAAGACCGATGTCGTGTTAGGTCAGGATGTAGCTAAGGCCCTATGTGTGTTTTGTGTGTTGTATTCCATGTACCATGATATGTTATACATCTTATGATTATCATTATAACTATTTTATATGTAGCGTAGCTTGGAGTTGAGGTATACTCCTGTGTTTTCTTACGACAAGTGTATAATATATGTTGTGATTATGATATTATGTGATGTGGCCCTTTAGGACATGCATGCAAGGATATTTAATATAATGATATGGGGTGAAAAGGATGAAAAAGGAAAATGGAGAAGTAATTTGACCAAGGGGAAGTAAGTTGACCAAGGGATATAGGATTGACCTAAATATCTCATGATCTATGAAAGGGAAAATAAGAGGGAACTATGAATAAAATAAAAGAGTGGGTGAACTTTGTATGGAAGATTCTAAGGTTTGCATAGGAATTCGAGGGTTTGCATGGGGTGGATGGAGTCTGCATGGGCATAAACTTTACGTGTGAAAAGTTGTCTTGGGATATAAGTAAGGTAAGGAAAGAGTTGTTTGGGTAATTGGAGGCTTTGGGTGAAAATAGTACGTAGGTTAGTATAAGGGCACAAAGGAGACCTGGCTAGTGTTTGAGAGGAAAACCCTAATTTGAGATGGTTGTGAAAGTAAAAATAAGTGAGGGTGGGTGGAGTATGAGATGAGGATGGAGGGATGTCATGTGTAGGGTGAGTATGGCTATCATGGGAAAGTAAGAGTGAAAGGTGAGAAATGGAGGGGTGACATGTGGAAAAGAAGGATGCTAGGGTTTGGTGTGGCCAGCTAGGGTTTGGTGTGGCCAACTAGGGTATTGTAGTCACACGTGTATTTTGGGGAGTAAAGTGAAATGGTGGGGTTGAATATAATGAAAGTGATGTGCAGGGTGCTAAAGTAGCCTTAGTTGCGTGAGGTAGAGAAGGATGGGCCACATAGGCCCAAATTAGGGTTTCAGGAGAAAACTCTAAGGTAAGATAGTGAGTGGACCTGGATGCTATAAAATAGTGGGCCTTGACTCACATACTTAAGAGTTAGGCCTCCGATGTGAGTAAGTGAAAGAAGGAAAGGATCTTGGGGTGTGCTAGGAGGGCGGAAGTATCAAAATATGGGATGGGCCCTCTTGGGAGAATAAGGGTAGATGGAGTGTGACATGCATGTCTAGGGTGAAAGTTGTTGGATAAGACACAGTAAGACACTAATCATTTAAAGAGGAAGACTGTTGAGCCAGGCCTAGACAGTCCATCGGTGAATAATAGTGGCCAGGTGCCGGGGTGCCCCGGAGATTGATCCACCGGCAATAATAGTGGTCAGAAGTATTCTACCCTGTATGTTTTCGGTCCACCGACTATAATAGTGGGGGATTCTATGCTCAACAAACCAAACATAATTATGATAAGGCATGGCAAAGATAATAAGTACTTTTACTAAAGCACCATAAAAGTCGGGGCCAGACCGATCCACCAACATAATAGTGGTCAAGAACATCTTGCCCTGGAGACCGATCCACCAGCATATAATAGTGGTCAGATGCGTTCTACCCTGTACGTTTCCTATCCACCAGCTATAATAGTAGGGTTCCCGCACTCATATGGAATGATAATAAGTATGGTGTGAAATGAGTATTGATCAAAGATTTAAAGAATCAGTTGATACGGACTATAGCTTGGCCTTTATCTATCTGTAATGATGGTATGTTGTTTATATAATCATGTTTGTGTTATGTGCCTTTATGTGTTGGCCTTAGTTGCATGATTACCTTGCTCAGTACGTAGCGTACTAACCATCCATTTCATTGGTGCTGCACATTCCCACTAGCAGAAAACCCATCTGAGTTTGTGTAGGTTGGTAAATTTTGGGGGTGTTATAATTATAATATTTAGTTATTAGAGTTATAATTAATGAATCCAAGTATGTACTCTATATATGTTAATTATCAAATTACTTGCAATAGAGTGACACATTCCGACATTTGAGCAGCATTAGCTCTAGAACCATACCAAGCTATCGATATAGAAAAGAAAGTGTGGTTACACCCCACACCATGCATAACCTTCAACATGCCTAAGATCTTGGAGAAAGAGTATATAGAATGGATTGACTTTATCGACCACCTTATTGAAAAATAAAGATAGATGGATTAACCATAATAGATACCCAATCTATTTTTCCTCATCCCCTAACTAGTATGATTCACATGCTTCTTATATCCCTTTAAATAGAAGCCCACCTTTTTGAGTGACTTCATTCACTTGTACCTCTTCTGTCCCCAATAAGGCACCCAATACATCGATCATTTGGCCACGTGTGTCGGCTGTCATCTCTAAATGTAATGGATAACCATCAACTCATAGCCCTAGCATACGATGTACATTTAAAAGGGTGATTATCATCTCACCCCTTGGCATATGAAAGTTGTCAGTGTATGGCTCCCATCTCTCTATAAATAATAATATAAGTGGCATGTTGGTTTGCTCAAATGTACATGCTGGAAGGTGTGACAATCCAGCTTGACATGTAAGAGCAACCATCCTTTCATCGACACTTCCAAGAAAATCTTTCAACACCTCAAGTCTAATGTAGATCTTCGAACAACCACGATCCTAAAAAATAAAAGAAACAAACATAATGAATATATTATAGTTTACACATGAAATAAGAAAAAATAAATATGATAAACTTACATTTTCTAGCCATAAATATAAAGCAGCGTGACCAACAAAGCTTGGGAGAAAATCAAAGATCATTGGACCTCCAAGATATGGACTTAGTAAGTATCACTCATCCTTCAGTTATATACCTCAATCATATTCACTACTATCACTATAATACCCCCAAACCCTATTTTAGGAATTAAAAATAAAATAGGGATTATTAGGTAATGTTTAAATAAATATACCATTTTTAATAAAATAATGATATAATAATAATAATAATAATAATAATAATAATAATAATAATAATAATAATAATAATAATTAAGGCCAAAAAGGAGGAAAATGATGTAGGGATCAAATTAGTGGAGGCTAGAATTATTTACTAAACTAAAATAAATTTTAAGTAAATTATAATAATAATAATTTCTAAATTAATAAAAAAAAAGTATTTATTATTACTAATTTTATTATTCCTAAAATTCTAAAAAAAATCCCAAAACACCCCAACCACCTCAATTTTTTTTGCTTTTCCTTTTTATTCTCCTTTTCTTCCTTTTCTTTTTCCTTTCTTCCTTTTTATTTTTTATTTTCTCCCCCTCTCCCCCTCATCTCCTTTCCTTTCTTTCCCCTGGCCCACTCCCCTTTCTTTTTCTTTGCCTCGCGCGGCCTAGCGCCCACAACCATTCCCTCTTTTCCCCTTTTCTCCCTCTTTTTCTTTGCCTCGCGCGGCCTAGCGTCCACAACCATTCCCTCTTTTCCCCTTTTCTCCCTCTTTTTCTTTCTTTCTTCCCATTCTACCCCAGTCTTCAACCTCCCCCCGATCAACAATGTAGATATGGCTGCTTCGCACCCCCGATTCTCCTTCTCCCCTCACCCTCTCTTCGTTCTGACCTGTAAGACGTGCAACTGGCACTATCTTACACTGGTCCCCTCCCTCATGCAACTCCAACACCCCACCTAACTCCTTTGCAACCCTGCCCTATCCCTTGGTCGTACAAGTTGTGTTGGCCTGCACGCCAGCTAACAGCCAACCACCCCTCCCTTTATCTTCTTCCTTCCTTTGTCCACTTCCCCCAACCATTTCCCCTTATATATACCCCCTGCACCCCAGCCTCCTCGCACCACCTTTTCAGTTACCACCACACCCTCCCTTCCACTTTCCTACATCACCCTCCACTGAACAAGACCTTCCCCTGCCCCTAACTCCCCTTCCTATCCTCTCCCCACTTGTGCAAAGTGGGCAGCTTGAGCTACCCTTTTGCACCCATCTCCATCACCTGTGCTGCCACCACCACAACAACCACCACCTCCATTGCCTCCCTTCCTGCCCAGAAAACCTTCCCCTACCTTCTCACACCACCATTTCCCCTTTACATCCCCTCCTTCCTCCTCCTTTTCTCTCCTTCTCTCCTAGCCACTACCACAACCACCGCCTACGCCACTGCCGTGAGACACCACCACCACCACCATGACCCCCTCTGACCCCGAAACCCTACCGCCCAAGGAAACCTAGATTCCCTCCTCTTTTCCAACCCCAAGACCCGTCCTTTCCATCACCACCACCACTATCGCTATGCACCGCAACCGCCGCCCTTGCCTACTATTTTCTTTCTAGTTATGCCCTTAACCTACTTATTTAGTATAATTTATTTTAAATATTTTGCTATTATTAACCTTATTATTATTATTATTATTATTATTATTATTACTACTACTACTACTACTACTACTACTACTAATATTTAGTTAGGGAAATAAAAGAAAAAGGAATAAGGAATAAAAAAAGGTTTAATAATTAGTGTTCTATTTCTTATAGATTATAAACAAAAAGCTTCCCGAAAGGAGGCACAAGATTTTTGCTCCAAGGCCAGTGTCCTATTAGGTAAGGATGTGGTTAGGGCTTAGGTTTGCTATGATTTATGTGCTTATGGCTGTAATGATATGTGTTGCGTATTTATATGTCAATGTGGACTAAATATGTGTGTAGTGCAACTTTCTTTGCAAGGAGCTAGGGTATGTTGCGTATGATTTATATTATGTGTAATATGGGTAATATGACTTGTTATGCATGACATGCTCTTACATATGGTTCTTACGTTATGGCATGCATGCTTAAAGGCCTTAGGTGGATTTAAGTGATTGTGGGGGTCTAAAAGAAATAAAGAGGGCGGAGTGAGTAAGAATAAGTGGGGGAAAAGCCTAAGTGTACGTATTGTGACATATGGGTGATAAAATAAAGGAAGAAAATAATAAAATGAAGACTTAGAGTAAAATCTTGCATGGGAAGTGTAAGTCTTTCATAGGGAAAGAGTTTATGTGGAAAAAGTTAGTTTGAGGTTTAAACATGGGGAGGAAAGAGTATTTTAGGTAATTGGAGTCTTTGGAGAAAAGATAGTACGTGGGTTGGTAGAAGTATGCATGGGAGCCTAACTAGGGTTTATGGGGGAAATCCTTAAGTAGGGGAAGGTTATGAGAGATTTTATAGAGGTTGGTTGGAATTAGGGTAGAGATTAGGAGGGTGTCTTATGAAGGGTGTGAGTCAAGTGGAAAGGAGGGTGGAGTTGGAAAGGAGGGTGGAGTGTGTGAGTGAAAGGATGGTGTAAATGAAAAGATGAGTATTAGGGTTTTGGGGGTGACCAACTAGGGGTTAATATCGCATGTGGAAGTTAGAGAGTAGGGTTGTGATGTTTGGAGTGGGCTGAGTGAGGTGATGGTGTGGGAATTAAGGGGGAGTATTGTAACACCCCCAAAAAATCGATGTTGAAAATTTTCATTTAATTAAAACAATTACAAGCAAATGGGGTGCTACCGCGGTGATCGGTACAAGTCCGGCCCCTAGCTAGTCTCATACCAACCACAAGGCTAAGGAAAATTTTTACAAGAGTATTAGGCACACTTAAAACAGAAATTCATAGTAAATTAAATTTTTATAACAAGAGAATCAGATTGCGTGATAAAAAGTCATTACAACCTGAATAAAGTACTTAGTAAAATTCCTCGAGGGGATAAAAGACACAATACAATAAAACAACAGCATAAGTAAATAGAGATACAAAGAGAGTCCAATATACATCGCTTCTGGCCCCCATGTCAAGCCCAATACACTTAACTCACAGCCCTACCTGATGCCTCATAGGTGTCATAGGCATCGAAAACAATATCTCTTACCTGCACAAGCTCAGAAGGGACATCTTCTCATGGGAATAAGCAACACCCATGAAACGGGTGGCCAGTATGCTGCGTACTAGGTAAGGTAACCATGCAGCTAAGGCCATACACAAAAAGGCATATAATACAAACATGATCATATAGATAAACCATACAAGCAATGCAAATAGTATAGGCCATGATACAGTCCGATTAAACTTAATCATTAGATCTCTGGTCAATATTCCCATTCCACACCATTCTTATCATCAAACCATGTGAGTACGGGAAGCCTACTATTATAGTCGATGGATTAGAAAATACCTAGGATAGAATACACCTGGCCACTATTATTCACCGGTACAACGGTCTCAAGGGCACCAGGCACCTGGCCACTATTATTCGTCGGTGGTCCAGTTTGACCCCGACTCTCATGGTGTTTTACTATAAGTGGATAGTATCTTTCTATGGTTTACCATCATTAGGTTTGGTTTGTTGAGCTTAGAATCCTCCACTATTATAGCTTGTAGACCGAAAACATACAGGGTAGAATGCTCCTCATCACTATTATTCACCGATGGACCGATCTTTAGGGCACCCCAACTCCTAGCCACTATTATTCATCAGTGGACTGGTATGGGTCCGGCTCAACAATCTTTCTCTTTAAATGATTAGTATCTTATTTGTGTCTTATTTGATAAATATTTCCGCCCTTGACATGCATATCCTTGGGACTACCCGCTCACACAATTCATTTACTCTTATTCTCCCCAAAGGACCCGTCCTATATCTTGGGACTTCTATGCCTCCTAATACGTCCAGGCATCCTTTCCCTCTTCTTCTCACTTACCACGAGTACCCAGCTCCTAGGTGCGTGGGTTGAGGCCCACTTTTCCATACCTCTTAGTCAACTCACTATCGCCCTCTGGGGTTTTCCTTCTGGAAATCCTAATTTGGCCTATATGGCTCAACCTTTCTCTATTCCACACATCTCATGTTCCTTTGCCCCCAACTCATCACCTCACTTAGATTTAACCCCAAGCATCTCACTATACTTCTCATTTTGCACATGTGACCACCAAACCCTAGCACCTCTCTTTTCTCATATTTTATCCCCCCAATCACTCTCACTTACCATCCCCACTTCTACATGACACACACACCCCCTCCATGTGACATTCTTCCCCTCTCATTCCATACTTCAATCCTCTCCATTATTTCTCCCTTCCACAATCACCTCCACTTAGGGTTTTCCTCCCAAATCCTAGCCAAGCTCCCCACGCACCCTTATACCAACCTACGTACTATTTTTCACCCATGGACTCGAATCAATCCCAACAACTCTTCCTTCACCTTACTTAAACCCTAAGTCAACTTTTATCATGTAAGGATCATCCCCATGCAAACACCATCCATCCCATGTAAACCCTAGATTCCCCATACAAGATTTACTTCACTCTCTTATTTTGTCCATATTATTCTTTTATTTATCCACCCATAAATCATGAAGTCCATAGGTCATTCTTACTTCCCTCTTAGTCAACTCATTTCCCTTTTTATCCTTTCACCCCCACATCATATCGTTAAAGCATTATAATATGCATGTCCAAAAAGGGCCATAATATATACACACCACAAGCACAACACACATATCATTTTACACATGCCATAAGTAGAACACATAAACTTACCTTAACTTTGTGCTATGCTACAAGTAAGTAGTCATAATCATATAAGATACACAACATACCATTACACATCATACAAAGAAATTAGCACCTATATTAGGCCTTAATCACATCCTTACCTAAAAGGACACCAGATTTAGAGCACGCTCCTACGCTTCCTTGAGGTTTGGATTTGGTTCACCTATAAGAGGGAAATACTAGGGTTAACTTCCTATTACCAACATTATCATTGTTTCCTAATTTACCTTTATCATAACCTAGTATTAGGATTATTAATAATAATAGTAGCTTTATCAATGCAAATAAGAGTATTATTCCCAAAATGGTTAATCATGCTATTATTAGTTAAAATAAGTTTAGGTAGTTATATTGGTCCATGATAAGGTATTCTCAACAATATTAACAATACTAAAGATAATAAATTTAATATTAATCATAGTAATAATAATAATGATAATAATAATAATAATAATAATAATAATAATAATTTGAACCATAATAATACTATTACTAGTAATAATAGAATAGTAACGATAATGATATTAATAATAACATTAATAGTAATAAGAATAATAATGATAATAATAATAATACTAATAGTGATAATGATAATGAAAATAACAACAGCAACAACAACAACAACAATAATAATAGTTCGAATAATAATAATATTTGTAATAATAATGCTAGTAGCGCCAAGGTTATTAATAATAACAACAATACTAATCATAATAATAATAGCAATAATGATAATAATAATAATGATGATGATGATGATGATGATGATGATGATGATGATGATGATGATGATGATAATTATAACACTAATAAAATAGAATAATAATTACATTAATTATACTTAAGGGTTATGAAGGATAGGACACAACCTAGTGGTGGTGGTGGCGGCGACGATAGTGGAGGAAGGGGAGAGTTGGAGAGGTGAAATTTTGGGGTTAGAATAGGGGGAGTGAGAGGGTGGTTGTGGTGGTGGATTCCCTGTGTTGAGAGGGTTGAAGTGGTGGTGTTGGCACAACAAGGGAGGCGGTGCCGGTGGCGGTTGCGGTAGTGGCTGAAGATGGTGGAGAAGGAGGAGGATAAAGGGAGAAAGGAAGGTAGGGGAAGGTATAGGAGGCTTTTCTAGGTAGTTTGGATGGTAGGAGAGGCAGTGGTTATGGCGGAGAAGGTGGCGCACATCGGCGAGAGGAGAGGCGATGAGTGCAAAGTGGTAGATCGGGCAGCCTACTTTACACGGCTGGGGTGGCTCGTGCAGGGGTAACTAGGGGTAGTGAGTGATATGGTTTGGTGGAAGGTAATGCAAGGAAGAGTTTAGGAAGTGTTTCACATGGCGGTGTTGGGGAACGATGGCGGGGACGATGTATGAAGCGGCAGTGGCGCAAGGAGGGCTGAAATTTCTAGGTAGGGGAAAAAGGGCTGAAGGGGATCAGTTGGGGGTATTTATAGGCCATTGGAGAGAGGATAAGACAAAAGGGAAAGAGGAAAAGGAAGCAGGTGAGACAGAGCTCGCTAGTCGACGGTGGCAGGCTGGTACAAGCCTACGATTTGGCAGGGTAGGTTTGGTCCGGGAGGAGAAAAAGGAAAGGGAAGAAGGCATGCGTGAGGGCAAGTACGGGTAGGTCGGGGTGGAATTGGTAAGGAAAAGGAACGGGGAAGAGAAAGAAGGTGGCAGGTCGATGGTACGGTGGCTAGGCAGGTCGAGGTGCAGAGTTATAGGTCGACCTACAACGCATGAGAGGATAGGGAGAAAGAAGAAGGGACAGGTGGGCTAGCCGGTCTGGGGAAGAAAAGAAAAGAAAGAAAAAGGAGGAGGAAACCGGGTAGGTGAGGCAGAGGGAAAAAGGAAGGTAGGTTGCGCCACGTAGGGGAGAGAAGAGAGGGAGAGGAGTTGGGTTGCGAGGGGGCGCAGGCCTAATCTGAGGGAGAAGGAAGAAAAAGAAAAAGGAGAAAGGATGGAAAAGGAAGAAAAAAGAAGAAGGAGGAAGGAAAAAAATAGGTTGGTTGGGGAATTTAGAATATTTTGGTATTTTTAAATATTTAAAATTAATAAAAATAAATAAAATAATAATTAAATTCCTTTTTATATTAATTTAGGATATTTTGGGTAATTTTTTCTAATTTCTATTTTAATTAGCAAAATACCCTAATATTCCCTAATTAAATTCTTTATTATTTTCTTCTTGATTTTTCCTTAATTACTCCCCTTATTTTAATAAAATAATTTTATTTAATAAATCCCTATTTTATCATAATTTCCTAAGTTAGGGTTTTTGGGGTATTTTAAGTATGAGCTATATGTGATAACGAGAGGTTAAGGCCACATAGGCCAGATTAGGGTTTCAAGGAAAATCCTAGTAAGCGATGGTGAGCCTAGGTGGAGAAATGGGAAAGTGGGCCTTGAACCACATGTAAAGAGGCATTGGATTCATGGTGAGTAGGGTATAAGGTAAAAAGGAGGTCCTAGAGTCTTGAGGAGTGTAGAGGTCCCATACTATGGGACAAAGTCATTCAGGAAGTCTAGGGTGGAAGAGTGATAATTAGTCGGGAAGTCCATTGGTGTCTAGTTGGGGTTTACTTATGGGATAAGATACAAATAAAATACCAATTACTTAAAGTGAAAGATTATTGAGTCGGGTCTAGGTTAGGATGATTTCTATTCCACTAGCAATAATAGTGGCTAGGAGCATTCTTGCCCTAGAGACCAGTCCACCAAATATAATAATAGCCAAGTGCATTATGCTCTGGAGTAGTTTTCTTAGTCCACCTGCTATAATAGTGATCAAGTGCGTTTTACCCTGGAGTAGTATCTTCGTTCCATTGGCTATAATAGTGGGGGTTCTGAGCTCAATAAACCAAACCTTGGATGGTAATAAATCATGGAAAAGACACTAATTACTTATAGTGGAGCACCACGTGGGTCGGAGCTAGGTTAGGATGATTTTCGGTCCACCAATTATAATAGCGGTCATGTGTGTTCTACCCTGAAGTAGTATTTTTGGTTCACCCACTATAATAGTGGCCATGTGCGTTTTACCTTAGAGTAGTTATTTCTGTTCCACTGGCTATAACAGTGGGATTCTTGTGCTCACTTGGATATAATTCAAGAGATGTGTACAGACAGTATTAATGGTTTAAATTCTAATAATGGTGATGAACATGTTTGGTTTATTACATGCATTATCTGCCTTTCATATGTTATGCTATGTCTTAGCCATATGGTTACTTGCCTCGGTACGTAGCATACCGATCACTTCTTTCATGGGTGCTACTCATTCCCACGAGCAGTGACCCCTCCTAAGTATGTGTAGGTAGGAGATGGTGCCTATGATGATTTCAATGCTTATAATGCCTTGGGCGGGACTGAGTGATGACTTGATGTATCTGATATGGGGTCTAGGAGGGTGTCCTCCAGACTTGTCTTTTTTTGTTTTCTTATCGTTTTTATTTCCCTCATAGTGGATTTTGTTTGTACTAAAATTCTGTTATGTATTAACCCTGGCATTTGCGTACTCTGGCTTTATTTACGAATGTTGAACTATTATGATTTTTATTGATTATTCATGTTAATAATTGTAGTACATTTATCCTTATGGTTGGTATAATATTGCCTAGGGGTCGATCTTGTATTGATCACAGTGGTAGTACTCCCCGTTTTTAGTACATGGTTTTCCATAACAAATGAAAATTTTAACTATAAATTTTGGGGGTGTTAAAATCACCATCATCCCTATCATCATCATCATGATGTACATATGTCGATGAGGATGGTTGATCACTCATGTGGGTTAATAATGCTGACAAATCCAATGATGGCCTAAAATCACCCACAACAGTTGGATAATATGAGGATGATGGTACTCCTATATTAGTCGGTGTAGGTGATGTAAAAAAATCTACATATCCTGTAGATAATGGAAAACCTCTATACCTCGAACCTCCATATCCCAAAATACCTACATTGGTCATAAATAATGGACGACCTACATAGTCGACAAGTGTTGGAATGGTAGGAGCCTAATGACTATACATTGTTTGTTCGGGAGCTTCTTCATATTCTTGTTGTTTTGAAGCTTCTTCCAATTCTTGTTGGCCAGCTTTTTTACATTATCATAATCTTCTAGCAAGAGTTTTTTCTAGACTTCTCAAGTAAGATATTAGAGTAGGTTGTTCTGTAACATTTGTATTACATTGTGAAAAAGTAGTAATATGACAATCTTTGGTCCTATCTAGTACTCTATCTTGTCTACAACTCATCTGAATTTCAATAATAAAAATACATCAATTAAAATTAAGTATATGAATCGTAGTTAATAAGTAATCACAGAAATAAAAGTAAATTAGAATTATATAATTGTTAGATATTATAATATCAACCCATATTATGATAACCAAAGATATATGTATATATATCTAACCTTATAACTAAAATACAATCTCTTAAACTAATCCTCTATTTTAATAATTAAAATAATTGCTAAATATTTATAAAGTCAAAATACATCAACAATAATCTTATTAATTACTAGTAGTAGTTTAGTATAATATAACAACTAAATACACTTAATTATCCAATTAACAATGGTATCTTACAAAATTAATCCCACCAGTAATCCCTTACCCATCTGTCGCTACACTTTTTTTTTTGAAATCTTTAACCCAAGACAAGCCCCCAAAATTATAATCCCACCAAAATGTATCCAAGATATTCTATAAAATTTAGCAGACTAAATAAATCTAATAAAAATATAATATATTTAATATATTATAAATAAATTCAATAAAAATATAAAAAAATCTAATATGTTATCTAATCAATATAATTAAAAACATTTACCAATAACCCTCCACCCTACGACATTATATATCGATCCCATTCCCCCTAGATTAGCATTTGCTATCGTTTTATTCCCCCAATCCACGACATTTTCTATCGTTCCTTCCCCGCATCCACGACATCGATACTGCTCCACCTACTGTGACATTTCTTGTCGTTCAAAATTAAGAGGATCTAATAAACATATAACCATATTTAATAAAAATATAAATAAATCTAATAATGGATCAAATTAGGTATAATTAACACAATAACCCCCACGGGCCCCACCCAATGGCAAACTTTGTTGATGCCTCCCCCCCCCCATGGAAAAATCTATCGTTCCCTTACCTCCCCCAATGGAAAATTCTGTTGTTCCATTCCCCCACCCAACAACATATTTAGTCAATGCCTATTCCCCTCCCACCATTCAACGATAATTTTAGCCTATGATTCTACTTCCCCAAATACATATTGTTCTATTGCTCCCATAATGGACCTATCTTCATCACCCGGCTAGTATGCTCTATCAATCCTACACCCAATAAATGGCACTTTTTGTCGTTTCTTTCCATTCCTCGTAAGCATCAGGTGTTGTCAGTCCCCTTAAACCCTAAAAAATACATACTTCAGTCATCGGTTAAAAAAAGAGAGAGAGCTCGACCGATGAGAGAGAGAATGAGAAAATCTATGAGTGAGATATGAGAGGGTGAGAGTGAGAGAAAGTTAAATAGACAAGAGAGGGTAGTGGCAGTATTTGGAAACCATATGTTTTCCATGGAGTAAATGTATGTTTTCCAAATAACAAGTATGAAAAAAATTTACTAATTTAAAGTGTTTTATCAAAATCATAAACTAAGTTAAATTATAATTTTATACTTTGATTTGGTTTGCTTTGGTTTACAATATATACTTTCTGAGCTTTAATATTTATTTTATTACTTATTTTATAATTAAAAATTGTATTTTTACCACTTAACCACAACTCTATAAAATATTTTTATAAATTTATAATTAATCTAAAATTCTAACTATAATAGCTTGTTCAATACTAATATCACGTTTCGCATCATATTATTTTTGGAAAAAAGTTAATGTATATGTACAATGATATAAGGGGGGAAATTATAGAGTTATATGTTATAATTTCTCCTTGAAAATTACATTTTCACACATGAAATATATATATTTTAAATTATATATAATTTGCAATTTATAAACCACAATTAATTTCCAAACCTATAATCAAACAATTTTTATGAATACAAAATCAAATCATAAACCAAATCAAACCATAAATTACTATTTCATTTTTGGTTTGGACCTTATTATGAATATCCCTAGCGGTGGGTATCGAGTCAAGAATGTTTCATAAGCACAACTAGTATTTCTTTATAAAAGAGTAACCTATATTTTTTCCCAACACGTAATATAATATCTCAAAATTTTCTAACATTAATCATTGACTATTTCACTCTTAAATTATTAATCCTCACCTAACCTTTAACTCATCTTAATCACCTTATTTTTATTTTCCTAGTTTAGTTACCCTAACTATACCTAATTATACATTCAACCCCAACCTCTCACCTCATCATCCTTTTCCATTCAAGTGTTGATCACTCATCCTCACTCATACCCCTTTTTTCCTTTTGTGTCATCCCTTTACGAATTTTAACCTCCATTGTGTGTCTTAACCCTCAAGGATCTCCCCCACGCTTCCTTTTCTCTTCACTCAACCTAACCTTGTTTACCTCTCCCTCTCTATTGATTAACTCGTAACCTAGTTATGCCCCTCATTCTTGGATTTCGCAAGTTTCTCCACTTGTTAAACCACCCCCAGTTCTTCTTCTTCCTTATCCCACTAGTTCGCCATAGTTTTCATTATGGTAAACATACATTGTGCAACATTTCCTCACACAAACACCTTCCAACATCAACCACACATGAAAAACTATCACACCTTGCATCACCAACTCATGTAGAACCCCCATGGTTGTCATTCATTCACACCACACACTCACTAGTTACGCCCACTTCTCACACAACCACTCCACCACCTAACACAACTCCATCTCCCTTTCACCCCTATTCATGCAGCCACATTCACCCTGCTTTCACATCTCACGCAAGTCCCCCCTTATTGTGTGAAAACCTCATGCACGTCACCATAACCTGCATCCACACTTCATGTATCTCCCTTCATCATGCACCACTATTCCACAACCGATCAACACCTTAGTTCTCCCTTAATACTTCCCTTACTCCCTTACTTATCCTTTGTGAATCTTTATTACTTTTTCCTAACCTTATTAACTATCCTATTAGGTGATCAAGGTGATTGGAATAAGTTTCTAGGATTATTATTTGCTAAGAAATTAGTGTAGCCTTTGGTAAGTATACATGTCTCTAGATTAGGGCTTTGGTGTTATATGTTATTCTTATCAATTTTTATGTTAGCATATTTTGTTGTTAGAAATCATGTTTAGGATTCTTTTTAACTTGTACTCATATACTATACATTAAGCTCATTTTCTCATGATTTTTATATTTTTTTATTTGAAATTTATATATATTAAACGTTGTTAGGTTTTGCTATAAAATCTCAAGTGTGTTTGTATAATTGATTATTTTATTAAGTTTGTAAATTATTAGATTTAAATGAGATTATGTACTTTTTAAAATTTTAAGGTGTTTCGTCCCTAGGGTTTAGAGTGCACTAGGATTTTGTGTTTTTGAGCCTAACTAGTTTTTTGGAAAGTTACTAAAGTATAGGTGGTTGTTTGTGATTTTCGTAAATTTTGGAATATGTGGAACTTTTGTGGATTTTAGATGGTTTATGGCCATAAGGGAATTTAGATCAGTTTGTAATTTTTTGTGTAAAATAATTATTTCACTATATCCCTTGAAGGCTTACACTAAATTTGATATATTAAAAGATAGGGTTTGGTGGAGTATGAAATAAGTTGTGTTGATAAGAGTTTTTTAGGTGTTTAAGTGACATAGGATCAAAATGGTCATTTTGTATTAATTTTGAAAAATTAAGGTTGTGTGGGTGATTTTTGATTAGTTTGGATTAATCTGGTTAACACATAGGTTAATATTATATGAAAATTACTTAAAATGGGATTAACAAACCTAGGGGTGTAACCGGTTTTTTATGTACAAAATATTAGAGTTTAATCCTGATATCTAGATATATTGACGAGCATGATGTATTGGACAATTGTGTCAATTTTGGTGATTTGATGAGTTTTATGGATAAATTTATAAGTTGATGACATTATGGTTTTTTCACTTATGCAGTGTATCTATTGTGTGTGTTGTCTTGCTTTATGTCTTATCTTTGCTTTATGTGATTATAAAATGTTTGATTTGAATAACCATGATACATTTATAAGTATTTTAAGTAGTAAAAAATATTGGAATGAATTTGGTAATACTCGATATTTCATGTAATAATGATAAATAGTATCTCACCTGATAAAACAAGTGTAATATAAAGAAAAGTGATATGACAATGAGTAAGTAAAGTGATGTAGTGTTACATGTAACACCCCTAAAATTTATGAAATATTTTTTTTTAAAATGAGTTTTTTTTGAAGCCAAAATACACAAATGCAATGGTATTACACCATATACAACATAGAGGAAGCACTCCCTATATGTAGAACCCCTTTTTTACTACATAAAAATTTCGTTTTATGAAAGCATTAATTACCAAATTATTGGATGTTACTACCACACTAACTATAAGTCTGGTTTCTCTACCTTTCTCGTGCCAAGTGCTAAGACTAAAATAAATCACAACCAAAATAAAACTAGCAGAAATGAGAGGCAATACATAAATAAAAGTTATGGATAATGTACTCCATATAATAATGGAAATTATAATCACCAAGGACATAAGATTCAGAAGAAAAAACGATTACATCTCAAAAACAGGTACCCAAAGGTATAACACCGGCTTGTCTTAACTCTTACACCTAAAATCCTACTCCAAAAATGGGATATCTTCATAAGGGGACTCTTCCTTGTTACTATAATATGCCTAAAGACACTTCATATCCTTCACGTAGTTATATGCAAAAGTAGTATTAGTACGACTTTTTCATACTGAATAAATCACAACATTTCACAATAGATAGCACACCCATAGTGTACATAGTCACACAAAAATCTAAAATCATACTGGAGCACAAAGTATGTACTAAAACCACATGCAATAATTATAGAATAATATATATAACATCAAGTCTCAAGCTCAATAGTAAAATATATTAGTTCACTTCACATCATCTCAAGGTATAATAGACATATCCGATTAATCAAATAAATTTCCAAATACTAGGGTAGAAAACTAAGGAAACTACCAGAACAACACATCAAATTCAATTCCAAGACCAAGGTAGGGCATTGATGTGACTACCAAGCTAACAAATCCAAAACAATTTCAAATACCAAGGTAGGGAATTAAGGCAGCTACCAAACCAACAAAACTTAATCAATTCAAAATACTAAGGTAGGGCACTAAGGCAACTACCAAACCAAAAAATCCAAATCAATTCCAAATAACAGGGTAGGTCACTAAGGTGATTACCAAACCAACAAATCCAAGATAATTTGAAAACTAATGTAGGGTACCAAGGCGACTATTAAACCAACAAATCCAAAACAATTCCAAAACCAAGGTAGGACAATAAGGTGATTACCAAATCAACAAATTCAAAATAATTCTTTTTATTTTCTTTCACAATAGTTACTTCCAATTTTAGTTACTCAAGGGGGATACAATCAACCTAGAGGCATTGAGGAATATTTGGTCATATTGGCACCCAAAGGTAAAAAAAATACCCTTACTCATGAACCTAGAGACACAGTGGTACACCTAGTTATACGGGCTCAAGAAGGCAACACGGTATCCTCCAACCTCAGTCAACTAATCCTTAAGTGTCGATACCCCCTATAGGACCCGTAATTCACCCATAGAGTAGAATAGGCCTTAAGAGGGCACATCAACACACTAGTGAACAAAAACAATTGAGGTTTAACACCTCATTTCTAAGGTAACGAATTCCAGAGAGCAACCATTCCCAACTTGAAGTATTTCACTTTAAGTATTAATATTTTATGAAGTGATCACAGATGTCACATACTGCACAACAATTGTCATCTCCATATTTAACTATTTCTTCCTTCTATTTATAATTATTAAGGTAAACCCTAAGGTCATTGGACCATATCAAGCCAATTCAACATTAAGGTTAATCTATCAAAAGTATAAGGCTATCCTAATATCCATTGATCCTTAAAATACACATTAGGTTAAAATTACCAAAATGCCCTTAAAACCCTAATTGTGTCAAGGTTTGGTGGAAGTATATGCAATAAGATAAGGAGCTACAATAGTTTTGGCTGAAGGTGGTGGTTGGTGTTCGAACGAAGGTGGAGGGGTTCGCTACGGTGAATTTGGGCGAGCGAGTTGGAGTGTGTTTTTGTGAGGTTTTGGGTTGGTGTTGGGGTGGTTTAAGTAGGATTTTCTAAAGCTGAGGATGAGGGATAGGTGGGAGTTACTGAAGATAAATTAATTTGGTCAAGGTTGGAGTGTGTTGCAACAGAAATGGTGAAGGTGAGGGACGAATATAGAGAAACAAGGCAGAACAATAAGATTCTTTTTTTGGTTGAGGGAGATTAGGAGAAGGAGGGGAGAAAGTGCAAGCTGTTAGGGAGTTAATGCACGAAACAAAAATGGGGAAGTTTGAAGGGTTTAAGAAGAGGATGGTGTGCAGGGTGTCGTCGAGCAAAATAAGGGGAGGGAAACATAGGAGAGAGAGAGAGAGAGAGAGGTGTGGTGTAGGGTATGGTGTGTGCAGATTTACGTGGGGGAAGGAATGGAGCAAAAGTTAAGAAAATATAGTAGGCTAGGGTAATTATTTAGGTGAGGAACTAGGATAAAATATAAAGATACTAGAATAGAATTTTCACAATGTAATGGATACCGGTTAAGATCTAACTTAGGATTGAAATTTAATAATCAACTCTCTAATAAAGTTTTACCTAATTAAATTTTATATCTAATATGGCATAATAATAATAATAATAATAATACATATATCAATAATATATTTAATACAAAATACCCTACAATAATTATAAGAACTACTACACATAATTATTGGTTTGTAATTAAGGCTTTAAAAATGGAGTATTGCACTATACCTAGTCTACACAGGGTGCAAGGTAAAAGTAATCACTTACTTAGGAATCAGGTGTGGGCTCAAGATGCATGTATAAATAAAAAAAGGATATAAAAGTCTCAAGAGACAAAGATTCTGGATGCTAGCTCTAAATCAACCCGATCACACTCACCGCAAGCAACATAATAGAAGTATTAAATTAGCGAGTACCATCAAACATTCCTGCAAAGTCACCACTGCTCATTGAATAAATAGAGAACCATGAAATGGAACACATCAGCACAACAATACTGAGCAATCCACTATAAAAAACTAAACATGAAAATATCACATGGAATATATATATATATATATAAAGGTATTATAGAAGAACATGGTCCATAAATATTGAAACATACACGCGATAACTGTAACACCCCCAAAATTCACTCCTGAAAAATTTCGTTTAAATCAAAGGTTTAGCGGAAGCGAAGGATAAAATTGTAAACTCGGGGACGTTACCGCCACACTTAGTACCAGACCGGTTCACTCCTACCGTTCCAGTACTAAGTGCTAAGGCTAAATCCGATCAACGTTAAGTACGAAGTATCATAAAACGCAAGACGACATTTAACATAAATCATTAATAAGGTATAAGTCAAACAGAAGTTAGAATATGATTTAGGATTACAACCCCAGAATACGTTTTTCAAAACGGGAAACGTAATACAAAATACAGCTAAACAAAACAAATCTCAAAGAATCAATATCTGGATCGCCTACTCACTCAAGTCAAGCCTTCCACTCCAAAACAGTATCTGATCTTAAACCTGTACAAGAGGTTTGCTCCCCACCATCAGTGGATCATCACATGACCCAATCAACTAAGGTAGTATCAGTACGGGTCCAATACTGAGTAAGGTAACAGATACGCTAAGGCCAACATACAAAACACACAACATAGTATACATGGCATAATCGCGTGAGCAACATGTAGTAAAAATAGATGGTAAAGGCTAGCTACAGTCCGGATATACTTATTCTTTAGATTTCTGGTAAATATAGAGTCGATTCACATCATAATATTTATCAATTCAGGTGAGTGCGGAAACCCCACTATTATAGCCGGTGGACCGGTTATGCAGGGTAAAACGCGCCTGGCCACTATTATAGCCGGTGGACCGGTCATGCAGGGCAAAACGCTCCTGGCCACTATTATTCGCCGGTGGACCGGTCTGGCCCCAACTCACATGATATTTCACTGTAATTACTTTGTTTCTTTCCCATGTCTTATCATTATTACATTCAGTTTGTTGAGCACGAAATCCCCCACTATTATAGCCGGTGGACCGGTCATGTAGGGCACCCCGACCCTACCACTATTATTCGCCGGTGGACCGGTCTGGGTCCGGCTCAACATCTTCCTCTTTAAGTGATTAGTGTCTTAACATATCTTATTTGAAAGTATTTACCCTTGACATGCATGGCTAACTATATCCACACTTATCCTCTTAGGAGGGCTCATCCTATATCTTGGGACTCTTGCGCCCCTTATCACACCTCGATATCCATTCCCCTTTACGCTTACACATAATGAAAACCAACTCCTAAGGGTGTGGGTTAAGGCCCAACACCTCGTGACATCCACTTCACATGTTATCTCCCTCTAGGGTTTTCCCTTGAAAACCCTAATTGGACCTATGTGGCCCAAATTTCTCTCACTTATACTACCATTACTCCATTTATCGTCCCACACCTCATCTCACTTAGACCCAATCCCAAATCATATCGCTTTACCCCTCGATTCCACATGTGACTGAAAAACCCTAGTTGGCCACTTCAACCCTAATCGCCTTTCTTCTCCCACAAGTAACCCCTCTCCTTTTCACCCAATATCTCTTCTCTCCCATGATACCCATAATCACCCTTTATACAACAATTTCCACTCTTAACCCGTACTCCACTCTCCCTTAATCATTTTTACTTCCACATTTTCCAAATTACTACTTTCTCCCAAAACCCTAATCGGGTCCCTTATACACCCTTACACCAACCTACGTATTATTGTTCATCCCAAGTCTCCAACCACTCCACAACTCTCCCTTTAGCTTATTTACACCTTAATACAAATTTTCTCACATAACGATCATCCCCATGCAAGTTTTATCCAACCCATGCAAACTCTCAAAGTTCCCATGCAAACCCTAGAATTCCCATGCATAGTTCTCATCTCTTATTTATTTTGGTCAACCTCATACCCCCCTTTAGCAACTCACTTCCCATTTATTTCTTTTTGTCCTTTCATCTCCATGTCATAATAATAATCACCCTAGCATGCATGTCCTAAAGGGTTACATCATGTCACAGCACATCATAATCACCACATATGGATATCACATTCATGTCATAAGAAAAACACATACCACATACCTTAACTCCAAGCTGCGCTACGCATAAAACACGTTAAGGACAATCATGTGATACACAACAGAACATGATATATATACAAAGTATCCAAGGCATGTAAGTCACATAACACATAGGGACTTAGCCACCTCCTTACCTAATACGACACCGGTCTTGGAGCACGTTCCTACGCCTCCTCCGGGTTTTGACTTGATTTGCCTATAAGAGGGAAAACTATGGATTAACTTCCCTCTAACCAAAAAACTATTCTTTCTACCTTACCCTTATCATAACTTACCATTAGGGCTAAAATAATGATATTACTTTTATAAGTAAAAGTAGGGTTATTATTCTTAAGGTAGTTAATCGTGCTACTACTAACCAAAGATATGTCTTGATAGATACAACAATTTAAAGTAATTATAATAATACTTATATTATTAATGGTATTAGAATGTTACTAATAATGGTAATAATAGTAGTGCTAGTAAGGTTAGTATTATACTAATACTACTAACAGTAATAATACTAATAATAATAGTAAGAATAATAATAATAATAATAATAATAATAATAATAATAGTAATAGTAACAATAATACTAATCCTAAAAATACTAATAATAATGGTGTTAAAATAGGGATACTAAAGTTATAGGCCATTAAAATGACAATAATAGTGATAAATATTCTAAAGTTGGGTTAAATGGCAGAGATAATAATAATAGTAATAGTAATAATGATAATAATAATAATAACATTAAGTATAATACTAACAATACTACTAAAAATAATTAGCATTAGTATAAGAGGGTTTAGGGGCTGGGGAGTTCAGAGGACCACCTAGGGGTGCTGGTGGCACAGGTGGCGGCGCACGGCGGCGGCAGCGGCGATGATGGGGGAGAAGAGAGGTGGAGAAGTGGTGGAGGGAGGAGAAAGGAAGAGGAGAAATGTATGGGGAGGTGGAGGAAACTCCCCTGGTTGTTTTGGAAGGCAGGGGGCGCTGGAAGTGGCGGCACCGGCGGTGGGCGGTGGTGAGAAGGGCGGCGGGGCTCGAAGCAAGGCTGATCGGGAAGAGTCTTTGCACGGCCGGGGTGGCTTGTGTAGAGCAAACCGAGGGGTGAGGGAGGCCTAGGTTGGTGGAGGGTGATGCAAGGGAGAGTTTCGTGGGTGGATCGGGTGGCAGAGATGGGGTGGCTGTCTGAAACAGGGATGGCGCAAGGTGGTTTCTGGGCTGCGGTTTCGAAAGAGCCCGATGCTAGACTCCTGGGGGTATTTATAGACTCAAAAATGGGGGAGTATTGAGAGAGGGGACAGAGGAAGGTAGGGCAGGTGGGAATTTGGGCACGCCGGCCGGCGGTGGCAGGTCGACGTGGGTCTGCCATGGCAGACTTGTTGGTTGGTCGGGAAAAAGGAAGGGGGCGGGAGCAAGCCTGCGTGAGGGGTGGGGGTGGTCGTTTTGTCGAGGAAGGACATATGGATGGTCAGGAAGAGAGGGAGAAGGCGTGCAGGCGGCGTAGGAGGTCGGTCGGCGTAGCAGGGGAGGGCGGCGATTTGCAGGTCACGCGCGGGGAAGGAGGAAAGGGAAAGGGGGCTGGACCGGTCGGTCCAGGGGAGAAAGGAAAAAGAAGGGGTGACCGGTCGGGCGGTTCGGGCAAAGGAGAAATAGGGCGGGCCTGTTGCGCGAGAGGCCAGGGGTGATGTGGGCCGACGGGCTGGCCCAGTCGGGGGGGAGAAGGAAGAAAGGAGGAAGGGAAAAGAAAAGGGAAAATAAGGGAGAAAAAAGGGATTAAGGAAAATAATTAGGGAAGAAAATAATTAAAATGACTTATGGGGTGAGTTATAGTATTTTTGGTAGATAATTAAAATTTTAGTAATTTAGCTTAATATATCTTATTATATTAGTTTAAAAAGGTAGCTTTTAGAAAAATATTGGTTTGAACCTTATTTAAATAAAATGAGTTGACAGAATAACAAATTATCTAGTTTAATTTATTCAATATTCACCTCTAAATTTTATATACTCAAAATCCACAAAATAATTAAATAAACTTAAAAGGTAAACTCCTCAACATAATTAAATTAGATAAGTTTAAGAGCTAATTTATCCTAAATAAACGAGGTTTATTAAATTATAGGTTTTTTTTTCTTAAATACAAAGATACATAAAATAAAATAATAAATATTTATAAATTATTATTGGAATATTTTATCTAAAATTTATTAAACAAAAATTATTTTGAAATAATCCGAACGCTTAAAATTAATAAAAAGCTATATAAAGAATTTCAGAAACATTTTTAGGAGTATTTACTAACGAACATAAAAATGTATATTATTTACGGAAATATATTATAAGACCTCGAAAAATTATTTAAAAGTATATAATGAAATATTTAAGTCAAATTCGAATAAACCGAGACTAATTTAAATAATTTCCGAAATTAGTTTTCCGCAAATCAAAAAGTGTAAAACAGAAGAAAATTAATTTCGGAAAGAACTTCTTAAATAAATATTTTAAATTTAAAACTTCCCAAAAATATTAACTATTTTCAAAAACGGATAAATTTAGAGTCGGAAATATTTTCTATGGATAAAATCATTGAAATAAATTAAACTATTTAAAAAGAAATTCTATAATTTAAATAATATATTTCGTTAACGAAATATAACTCCAAAATAAAGTCGTAATCACACGACGAAGTTATAATCGAAAACGAATCTAAAATATAAAAAATAAAAATACGAGAAAGAAAGGGAATACATACTTTTAACCGAAAAATCGAAATCATAAGAATATAATAAAATCATGGTCGTGAACGAATTTATCTAGAATGGTTCGCAACGACCACGATTAATTAAATTCAAATATGAATTCGAAATCGTCGATAAATTCATAAAACAAATCAAAATTAAAATAATTAGATATTTGCATCAAATTACGCTAATAAAATCATTAGGCTTAATAAAATTAGATTTAAAAAATACGGGGTATTACAATAACCAAATATAATAACCATACTAAATAATCACTATCACCAAGGCCACATGCTTTTCATACCAATACATTCAAATTATAAATGAAACTTACCTCCCAAGCACTCAAGGGATGATTTCCAAAGTAAAGATAACTAGAACTAACCTCAAACTGATTTCCATAGGATTCACAATATAGCTCATAACTCAACATCCGTGTCATTATTCCTAACGGCAAATCCAAACCAATTTGTGATTATGATCATTTTGATTATTTATTCATGTTAAGTCAGGGATCCCTTATTTATGGTATTAAAAATATCCAATCCTAGGGTAGAATGCTCCTAACTACTATTCATGTCTAGTGAAATAAACAGATAAATCGGTCCTCACTTGCATGCTCTTTCTCTTTAAATATTAATTTCTTATTAATGATTACGGTTGTACCAACCATTTATTCTACATTGAGTTCAAAGACCCTAATATTTTCAACTTGTAAAATGGTATCAATAATATACAACCCTAGGGTAAAACACTTCAGGCCACTATTCTTGTCCGGTGGAACGGGGTGGTACAATCGTAGAGTAAAATGCTCATGACCATTATTCTCATTAGGTGGAACAGACATGTATACGTGGTCATAAATCATTTAATATTTCACTTAAATATTAATATCGTATGATACTATTGATTATTTTATATTGGCATACAATCTTATCATAAGTGTACAAGGTACATAAAACATAATTAACAAACATTTGAGTTATACCTTAAGCGGAATGACTCTTATGCCTCTACAAAATCCTAATTTCATAATATGAGCATAATTTATCCCTTAAGATTCATCTCATCACCAAATTTAATGCAACATCCTAAAATAATATAATGAACATAATATCCAAAAATCAAGGTCTAAATCCAACATTTTACATATATGATAACGAGCCTACCTCTAGGATATTATTCTCTATTTAGTCATTTGTTCATTTTATTAAACTTATATTTCTCATAGTTACCTTGATTATTCCAAGAATCATACTTATCATGTCTTAAACCAATACCACGTTAAAATACCAAATATTTTATATTTAACTCATGAATGATCAAAAAGGCCTTGAGATCATAATTAATATGTTATCATCCATTTTGATTACTAATTTCATTTAAATAAATAATTTGTCATTGAAAGGATAAAATACCATAATTAAGTTATTTTAGGATGAAATTGAATTACTAGACACAATAATGAGCATTTCAACCTTACGCATAATTTAGCTCATAAAACCCTAACATACGTTTCTAAAATATAAAATCACATATTTCCATACTTACTAATAAATGATACATATTATGTGTGCTTATATATATATATATATATATATATATATAATATGCTTAAAAAGATTGTATTACCCCTAGGGAACACAATGCTTAAAATATGCCTAATCATGATCAACCTATAATTTTAGACACATAAGACATACATCATTTATTTCTATCATTATACCTATTTTAACATAATTTCATACATATAATACTTTACACACATCCACATGCTCCATTTTACTTAATTTCATACTAACATTATTAGAAAAGTAATTACAATGTAGTGAACATGCTTAATATAAATTTATACATCAAAAACCAAATCTACTATCAAATAGCGTCTAACGTTTTATCCAATTTCCAACAAAAAGCACATATATAAGGAATATACTAATAATTATCAGGTTCCTCTAATCAACCTCTTATACATAAAATGAATCATAAAAATAAAATAACGCGTTAGCCAAGAGTACTAAACATAACACTAACAAAATTTCACAACCAAGCAAAACAGGAAACTCATGCGGCATGGTGGTGCTAACGTGATGTAATATCCCAAAATCCTAATTTCCGAAATTATGGCCAAATAAGGAATTATTAGGAAAATTAATTATATAAATTTATTTATTAAAATTTAGAGAGTTAATTAAGGTATATTAAGAGGAAAATAATAAAGAATTTAATTGGAAGAAAATTTGGGTGTTTCTCTAATTAGCATGAAGGTTAAGGGAATTTATCTAAAATAGTCTAAAATAAGCAAAAAGGAATTTATCTAATATTTCATAAATATTAATATTATAAACAACCCAAAAATACCCCAATTTACCCTTAAGTTATTTTATTTAATTTTCCCATCCTATTTATTACCCATTTTCCCCTCTTTTTTTTCCCTTTTTCTCCCTCCTCTTCCTTTTTTTCTTCTTCTCCCCCGGCTGGGCCAGCCCACCGGCCCAGACCCCTCGCCTCCCCTCTCCCTTCGCGCGGGCCCAGGCCCCCGGCCTCTCCTTCCTTCTCCCCGCCCGCGGCCCAGCGTTGCGCGACGCCAACCGTTGCGCGCCCAATACGCCGCGTTTTACCCTCATAAATGCCGAAACGCCGCGCCTCAATTAATGGCCTTATAGCCGTTGCCAAACGGGCAACGCGACGCGGCGCTTTGTCGCCCATAACGTCGAAACGTCGCGTTCGACTTGCGGGCTTAATAAACAACGCCGAACCGGCCGGTTCCCCTCCTCTTTTCTTTTCCCTGGACCGCCGGTCCACCCTGCCATCTTCTTCTTCTTCGACCTGCCCCCCCCCCCCCCCGACCTGCAAATCGACCTGCAAGTCGATTTCGCCGGCAGCCACCAACCCGATCGTCCTTCCCTGCCTCTCTCCCGTCGCTTTCTTTCTTTTTTCGGCCCGACCAAGTCCTTCTCTCCCTGTGTCCGCGTGCCGTCTCCTTCCTTTCTTCTTCCCTGTCCCCGACCCAGCCTGCCATGGCAGACCTGCACCGCCTGCCATCGGCCGGCCACCTGCACCCCTGCCCCGCGTGCCACCTCCCTCCCTTCGTCGTTTTCCTTCCCCCTGGCCTATAAATACCCCCTCCCGAACGGCCACAGCAAGCCCTCCCGTTGGGCCTTGCTGAAACCCTGTTCCGCCGCCGCCGGAACAGACACCCTTTCTACCGCCCCTAGCCACCGCCGAAACCACCTCTCCCCACCGTTATCATCCTTGCAACGCCCTCTACGAAACCAGACCACCAGCACCCTTTCCCTTGCCCTGCACGTGCCGCCATAGCTGTGCAAAAATCCTAACCCGAAACCACCACCTCCAGCCTTCGCCGCCCTTGCGCCGCCTCCCACCGCCAGCCCGGCCGCCATCAGGGCCTCTTCCACCCTCCAAAATTCCCAGCAGACCTCCCTCTACCCTCCCCTGCCTTCGATTTCCCTTGCCTCCCTCTCCTCCTTCCTCCCCCATCTCCCACCTCTCTCCACCACCCTCGGCCGCCGACGTCGCCGCCGCGCGCCGCCGCCCCTTGCCACGCCACCACCCTCATTCCACTCCCCTTCACCTGCTGATTCTTCCCCCACCTCAAACTTCCTCTCTTCTCCTCCCATCTAACCACCACCTTGATCTTTTCCCTTCTCTTCCTCCTCCACCGCCGCCGCCGTTGCCGCCACGCGCCGCCGCCGGACCACCACCGACCCTAGGTGGTTCTCCACCCATCCAAACCCTAACCCCCTTTGTATATAGCTGCTACTATTTTCTACTAATATTAATACTAATATACTTATTATTACTATTATTATTATTACTTTTATTATTATTATTATTATTATTAGTATTATTATTATTACCATTATTATTGTCCTCATTATTATTAATGTTCTTGTTTCTTACTAATACTAACATCTCTTTTAAACCCTAAAGTATATTATACTTAACTTTGGTCTTATTTTTATGAGTATTAGTATTAACATTTTTATTATTATTATTCTATTATCCTTACTATGGTTATTATTAGTATTGCTTAGCCTTAATTGGTTGTGCTATTGTGATTATTATTATTATTATTATTACTATTACTATTATTATTATTATTATTATTATTATTATTATTACACTTAACACATTTACCACTATTGTTAATAATAATACTACCTTGTCTTACCCATGTTACTTAACTCAACCTAGTAAATATCATTTGGTTGTTAACTAAGAAGAGTACTTGAACCTTATTACCATACCATTTAACATTAACCCTAACCCTACTACTATGACACTATTATCAGCTATTATTATTATTACTACTATCACTACCTTATTGTTGTAATCAAAAGCATTTAAACCCTTTTATTATTCAAGAATATACAAATATTGTCATTATCACCCTTAGGAATAGTTACTTGTAATATTGTGACCTTATAATAATATTATTTTGAATATGACACCATTAATAGACTTAGCCTTAAAAAAAAAGGCTAGGGTTTCTCTTACTATAAACATTAGTGTTATGAGTATTAGTTTTATTATTATTATTATTATCATTATTTTTCTATAGTTAACATGAACATTATTATTATAAGAATAGGGCTAATGGGGCTAATAATATAAGTGTAACAATAGGTATTAAAAATAAGCATATTTTAACTACTAATATTTAGTATACTAATTCTAAAGTAAAAACCCTAGTTTTTGTATAAAACCCTTTTTAGTAATAAAAACCCTAACCTTAAACTAAAATGAGGTTTGATAGTAATTATAGGGGAAACTAATACTTAGCATTTTCCCCTTTTATAGGTAACCCCGACCAAAGCCTTAAGGAGTTAGAGGAGCGTGCTCCAAGCCCGGCGTCGCCTTAGGTAAGGACGATGCTAATGGCCTTATGCTATGTGTGACATTGATGTGTTGAATGTTGTGTATGCCATGCTATGTCATGTATTGTATGATTTGTGGATAACTTGTTTTATATGTAGCGCAGCTTGGAGATTGAGGTATGTTGTTTGTACTTCCATGACATGAGCATGACGTTTATATGTATGATGTTTACGACGTATTATGCTATGGCCCTCTAGGACATGCATGTTAGGATAAATGGTAGTATGAGTTGGGAACCATCATGGGGGTCTTGAAGTTTGTATGGTGGGATTAGGGTTTGAATGGTGGCATCAATGCTCGCATGTTGGTACTAATGATTTCATAATGGTATTAATGGTTTATGGCGGTATTTGGGTTCGTATGGTGGTATTGTGACTTTATGGAGGTATTAATGTTGGATGGGGGTAATTGTGATTTTATGGGGTATTAATGTGGTACGATGATATTTGTGATTTTATGGTGGTATTAATGTTGTATGGTGGTATAATGGTTGTATGGTGGCATTAGGGTTCGCATGGCGGTGTTAGGGTTTGTATGATGGAGTTTGTGATTTCATGGTGGTATTAATGTTGTATGGTGGTATTATGGTTGTAACGGTGGTATTAGGGTTCGCATGGTGGTATTAGGGTTTATATGATGGTATTTACGATTTTGTGGTGGTATTAATGTTGTATGGTGGTATTAATGGTTGCATGGTGGTAATCATGATTGCACGGTGATATTAGGGTTTGTATAGTGGTATTATGGTTGGTATGGTGGTATTATGATTCGCATGGTGGTATTAGGGTTGTATGGTGGTATTAATGATTACATGGTGGTATTAATGGCCTAAGGAGTAGGGGTTGAGAGTGAGAATTCACTTATATAAAGGATGAGTATGGGTTTTCTAAAGGAGGGAGGTTACTTGTTGAAGAAGTAAAGTGCTAGGGTTTGGTGCAGCCAACCAGGGTTGGCGTGGTCGATTAGGGTTTGAGTGGCCAACTAGGGTTTTGTTGGTCACATGTGAACTTGGGAGATAAAGAAATACACTTGGGGAATTTCCTAATAAAGAATGAGGTGCGAGATAGAGAATAACGTAGCGTTTGGGTAAGTAAGAAAGAGTTGGGCCACATAGGTCCGATTAGGGTATCTGAGGAGGAACCCTAGAGGGATGAGAACATGCAGAGGCGATATCATATGTGTTGGGATGGCCTATATCCTTGGGGTTTGTGTCTTACTATATGCTACTTTACCTAAGTCTACGGGGGATGGATGTCGGGTGTGAGAAGAGGTGCGAGTCTCAAAATGTGGGACGGTCCCTCTGGAGGGAAAAGAGATAGAGTATCAACCGCATGCATGTCAAGGGTGCGACGTGATTCAACAAGATACGGATAAGACACTAATCATGTAAAGTGAAAGATTGTTGAGCCGAGCCCAGACCGGTCCACCGGCAAATAATAGTGGCCAGGAGCCGGGGTGCCCTGGAGACCGGTCCACCGGCAAATAATAGTGGTCAGGAGCGTTCTGCCCTGAGTGTATACTTCCGGTCCACCGGCTATAATAGTGGGGGATTTCGTGCTCGACAAACCGAAGTAAGTAAGTTAAACCATGGGAAATACACTAAGCACTTACACCGAAACATCATGTGATTCGGGGCCAGACCGGTCCACCGGCAAATAATAGTGGCCAGGAGCAATTTGCCCTGGAGACCGGTCCACCGGCAAATAATAGTGGTCAGGAGCGTTCTGCCCTGAGTATATACCTTCCGGTCCACCGGCTATAATAGTGGGGTTCCCGCAATCATATGAACTATTAAAGAATGTGTGTGGATTGAACATGCTGTTAATGAAAATAAGGAAAATACACTAAGTACTTACAGTGAAACACCATGTGAGTCGGGGCCAGACCGGTCCACCGGCAAATAATAGTGGCCAGGAGCGTTCTGCCCTGGAGACCGGTCCACCGGCAAATAATAGTGGTCAGGAGCGTTCTGCCCTGAGTGTATACTTTCCGGTCCACCGGCTATAATAGTGGGGTTCTCGCACTCACATGGACTACTAAAGAAAATGCGTGAAATGGACATATTATTAATGAGGATAAAGAATAAATCATCGGAACATACTCAGGCCTTATCTTGTGTGTTATCGCATGTTGCCTATGTGAATGTGCTATGAATGCTATGTGGTATGATTGTATGCTTGGCCTTAGCGCACCTGCGTCCTTACTCAGTACTGGACCCGTACTGATACTACCTTAATTAAATGGGTCCTGTGATGATCCACCAATGGTGGGGAGCAGACCTCCTATGCAGGTTTGATCGGTTACAATCGTGGGGTGGAAGGCTTGGCTTGAGTGATGTAGGCGGTCCGGATATGGGTCCCTTGGGATCTGTTTTATTTGGCTATATTTTGTACTACGCTTACTGTTTTGAAACCGTACTCGAGGTTGTATTCCTAAACGATATTTTAACTGTTGTTGATTCGTAGTTTTCGTGAATGGTCTATGTTAGCTATGGACCTATGTTTTGATGACTTTTACTTGATGATGGTTTGGTTTAGCCTTAGCACTTAGTATCGGAACGGTAGGAGCAAACCGGTCTGGTACTAAGTGTGGCGGTAATACCCCCAAGTTTATGGTTTTTAATTCTTTCGCTTCCGCTAAAATCTTTGTCTTAAACGAAATTTTTCAGTAGTAAATTTGGGGGTGTTACACGTGAGCCACCCATGCATCAAGTGCTGGATTGCATGAGTTGGCCATGCACCAGGGGCACCAGCATTAGGGGTGACATTGCCATGATAGGTTGTGAAAGAATGTGCTAGAAAAGGGTTGTGAGGTTGGTAGCTAGGTGGAGGTTTGGTCGGGGCCAAGGTGGTGAAGTAAGGCTAGAAAATCAAGGAGCAGGGCTGATGGGAAGATACAACTAGAAGGAAGGAGTGGGATATTTGATGGTGGTGATGGATGTGTGTGATGCTTCAACATAGCTGGGTAGAACCAACATGAAAGGTTGATGTTGCATGGGAGGTGGCAACATGGAGTGGTGATGCAAGAGGGGTTGGGGCTGCGATAGGGTTCAACGTCGTAGGGGTAGGAGTCATATGAGGCAGTCAATGCAAGGGAGGTCAGGAGCTTGGAGATGGTCTATAATGGAGGAGGATGGGAACGGTGGTGGTGCGTGAAAGGTTGTTGGTTGCTTAACGGCTAGTGAATGTTGGTGGTGGTGAGGCACAAAATAAATGACAATGACTTTGGTGGTTGCATGGAAGAGGCACAACTAGAATAATGGTTGTGCAAAAAAGGATGGGAAGAAGGTGAGAGTTGGGTTAAGTCAAATAAGAAAATAGAACCAAGGGTGGTGAAAGGAAGAAGAAGGAAAAGGAAAAAGATAGTTGGGGAAAGTGGCAGGCTGGAAAAATCAAAATAAAAAAGGGAGAAGTGAGAGTTATAGGGAGTGTGGTCAGTTGAGTGTGTGGAGGGTCGTGTGAGGGAAAATAGTAGGTGGTTGCATATTAGAATAAGATTTAGTTAGTTTTAGATTTATTTTGGTTAGGTTATGGTACCTAGTTAGGAATAATAAACCAAAAAATATTAACCAATCAAGGGTGGGGTTTAAGAAAAAATAAAAATGGTAAAATAATTAGGATAATTATTTAAGAATTTATTTAGGTTATGGATCAAGGGTTAAAAAATAATAATTAAGTCAATGTTTTATGGTTAGGTCTCGAATAATAGGCTAAACACCCGAAAAGAAGGGTTATAAAATTTTGGTGTTATGGATCAAGTGTTATAAATTACCCCAAGTATTTTCTCTTTTTTATTTTTATTTAAACCTATCCTAAACCGGTTAACTTTACTCAGTTTATTCTTCTTAATTGAATACCCTAACTCCAAATAAAATAATTTTACCTTAAACCTAAACCTAATCCTAATCCTAAACCCAAAAAATTCTTTCCTCATTTTTTCCTTTTCCTTTTTCTTTCCCTTCCCCATTTCTTTACCCTTTTTCTTTATTTTCTTTCTTCTCTTTCCTGCCTTGTGCACTAGCCCCTCTTTCCCCTTCTTTACTTTCTTGTTCTGTTTCTTTTTCTTCTCCTTCTCCCTCATTTGACCATGCGTGTACTCTTCCTTTCTCCTTTAGGCCAAACAAGCCCCTCCCACATATAACCCCTTGTGCATGCATTCCCCTTCATGGATCCAAACACGTATCTACACCCTGGCCTTACACCCTTCTCATGCATTACCCAAATCGTCCCTGCTTGCATGGTCCTTCTCCTGCACCAAGCCAACCACTCCGATCCCTACCTAGTGCCCCATTTTCTTTACATTCAAACCATCATAAACCCATATTTCCTTCTTCTTCTTCTTCTTCTTATTATTATTATTATTATTATTATTATTATTATTATTATTATTATTATTATTATTATTATTATTATTATTATTATTATTATTATTATTATTATTATTATTATTATTATTATTATTATTATTATTATTATTATTATTATTCTCCTCCTCCTCCTCGCCTTGCTTTATTTCATCACCCCAACACCACCACCACTTGATCTTCCTTTCCTTCTCATTCTTCCCTTCTTCTCCTTTCCTTGCCTCTTCCACAACATCCATCGTTCTCTCTATCGTCACTAACCTCACCTCCCCCACCACCCTCCTTGCACCGGTCTTGCCCTATTTCCCTGTCTATCCATCATCTCCAACCACTAGTCAGCCTTCTCGTAAGGGCCATTGCACCATACCGACCTCTTGTTTCTTTTACATCGCCAGCCACCACCACACCCCTATTATTGCAACATCCCCCTCCGTTTGAACCACCAATGACTCCCTCATAGTCACCCTCTCCTCCACAACTATGCCCTTTCTCTCACCATCAAGCTCAACCATAGTCACACCATCACCACCACCACCCAACCATCTCCCTCCTAGTGGCATCTATAGTCCAGCCACCACTCGTGCCACCATCATGCACCCCCTCCGACCACCACCTCCAACACCCCTCCTTCATGCGTGAGTGTGTGGTTTTATTAGATTAAGGATTTGAGGATATTTTGGTAAATTTACTTGATAAATATTTTAATAAAAATTATTATTTCATAGGTTAGATATTAATATGGTTAATGTGGTATTATTTTAGGTACAAGAGCCTGGTTAGTGGAGCCTAATTAATTTTAGTAGGCTGCATATATTTTATACTTTTGTTGGAAACCAGATAATCCTTATACTCTACTAAAATATCAGACATTGCATGTAACACCCCCAAATATATTACTTAAAGTTTTCATTTTTAAGAAGTATTAGTTACAAAAATGGTGGGTGTTACAGCTACACCTAGCATAAGTCTTGTATCCTCTACCATTATTATACTAAATGCTAAGGCTAAACGTTACTTTGCTTAAATTTAAAAAAATCATAAAAAATAAAAATATAGGTTTTAAAATAGAATAAAATTGTCCTAATAGTTCAAAAAATAGATAAATAGTTACAATCTAGTGAGAAAATGAAATATAAAAGGTGACATAAAAGTCTAAGGAAAATCAAGATCAAAATATATCAGGTGAACCTCAAACATTCCTAAACCTCAACCCCTACAATAAATCATCAGACCAAACCCTTAAAGTACTCTCAAAAGGTAAAGGATGCCCATTGAATAGGTAGGGGACCACAGAATGAAACCTATTAGTACATTAATATTGAGTAACCCATTATATAAAACTAATATGAAAAGCTCTTATGGAACACATAAAAGGTATCACAATAAAATATGGTATAAGATATTGAAACATACATGCGATGAACAAAATACAATAATCATATCAAATAAACAATAATCACCAAAACTACATACTACTTGTATTCGTTCATTTAGAACATAATAAAACTTACTAACTAAGCATACAAGAGGTGTTATTTGAAAAAATTATTAGAATCAATCTCAACATAATAACCATAGCCTTCACCATATATCTCATATGTCAAAATCATAACTAATAATATTCATAACACCATAGTAGGGCTTAAAGGCATGATACTAATAAAATCCATAATATCATGGGTAGTACTAAAAGGCACAATATCGAACATAGGTAGGCACAAAGGCTACCACCAAACTACAAGTAGACACAAATGCTACAACTAAACCACAGGTAGGCATAAAGGCTACTGTCGATCCATAAATAGGCACACAAGCTACTATCGAACAACAAGTAGGCACAAAGGTTACTACAAAACCATAGAGAAGCATAAAGGCTATTACCAAACTAATTCAATGACCATTTTGATCCAATAATAATCATTTCCATTTTTATCTACTCGAGAGGATATAATAGTAATACAGAGACATAAAAGCATACAGGTCATACCAATGCATGAAGCATCACAATACCCTCCCAATCATCCAACCCAAAGGTATACCAACACTTTGGTTAATTTGGTGCACAAGGTGACACAATACCCTCCACACCTAGAAAACCTAATATTAAGTATTTATACTCCTATGGAGTCCATAAGTCCTCTATATAGTAGACCAGGGCCTTACTAGGGTACAATGACACACCAGCGAATTAAAACAAACCGATGTCTCCTACTTCGTCTTTAGGGTAGCTAAACCTAGAGAAAAACCATTCCCAATTTTGAGGTCTTTTGCTTTAAATATTAATATCTTAAGAAGGTGATCACAAAACATCATATATTGCACAATGATTATAATTCCATACTTAACCATTTTTTCTTTATTTTCAATTATTCAAGTCAATCCTAAGGTTAACATTCTATGTTAGAGTCAAAGTCAACACTAAGGTAAACCTATCAATACACTAAGGCCATCTTATGTCTAATTATTCATATTCGGCGCATTAGGTCAAAAGTGACCAAAATACCCCTAAGGCCATATTTTCCACATTATCATCCATTTTAAATACTAGTTTCCATTTTATCTATTAATTTATCATGAAAAGGCCAAAATAAACTAATTAAATTATTTAACATGTAAATAAAATACTAGAAACACCAAATGACCATCTTACATTTATACATAATTTAGCACATAAAATCCTAATATGCGTTTCTAGAATATCAAATCACATATGCCCATGCTCAACAATAATTATCAAAACAATTATCTTGATACACTTAAATGACTAAAATATTCCTTGGGCATATAATAATAATAATAATAATAATAATAATAATAATAATAATAATAATAATAATAATAATAATAATAATAATAATAATAATAATAATAATAATAATAATAATCATGCTAAAACATGTATTTATACAACATCAAATTACATATCCCTATACTTAATAATAAGTAAGACATGTTAGACATTCATACTAGAATAAATGTTATGATACACTTAAATGACCAAACAACCCCTAGGTCACACAATAGTAATAATTATGATAAAAATGTGCCTAAGCAAGCTCAACCTATCATACTAGACATACATGACATATATAATTTATTTTTGGCACTACACCCATTTTAACATACTTTTGTACACATACTAATTTACACAAGTTTACATACTCCATTTTACCAAATTCTGTATTGGCATTATGAAGCAAATAATCTCAATACGATGAACATGCTTAATAAAATTTTATACATAAAAAATCCTAATATGCTATTATGTGATATCTCATATTTTAGCAAAGTATAGGGTGGTGGGTTGCGAGCTTGGTTGTGCAGGGAAGGGTGGTGGCGCTGGATGGCGTCACAAGGAGGAGGAAGAGTTTGTGTTATGGTGGCCTAAGTTGAGCCAATGGAAGTACTATAGAGGGGATGGTGGTGTGATGGTGCGACAAAGCTAGAAGGGCTGCAGTGGTGGTTGGCATTGTAAGAAAAAGGTGCCGATAGAATCGTCACTCCTTAGAGGAGGGGAATGGCACTAAGTGTCGCAGCTAAAGGTGGCATGGAGAGGTAGTTTGGAAAGGCAATGAGGCACAATAGAGGAGATAGAGGTGGATACCTGACTGGGCGATGTTGTGCAACTAGCGAGGCCAAACAAAGAAGGGAAAGGAAGAAGTTAAAAGGTGAAGATAAGGAAGTATGGCTTGGGTAGTTGGGGGAAAATGGAGGGGAGTTGGGGGTTGGATTCTAACAAAAAAGAATAGGAGGGTGAAGAGTGTATGTATGTATGTATGAATCTACAAAGGCAGATGTGGGTGAGTTAGTGAAGAAACAAGAGGCGGGGGAGTACTGGCAATGGCTTGGCATTTTGGGGAGTATGTGGTTGGGGTTGCTAGTTGGTAGAGGATCAGTGCAGAAATGGGTAGAGGAATGATGGGGTTGGATAAGGAAAGGGAAATCTATGCGAGGGAGCATGCAGGGGGTGGTTTGGTTAGAAGAAGAAAGAAGAGCATATGGGGTGCAAGAGAAATGTAAGAGTTAGGATGTGTTTGGATAGGTAGGATGAATGAGGAAGAAGGAGAAAAAAAAGGAAAAAAGAAAGAATATGGTGGGTTGGACTAGTGGGTCGAGGAGGAGAAGAAAGAAAGAAAGAAAGAAGGAGATATGTTAGGCTGGCAAACTGGGGAGGCATTCAAATGGACAGGAAGGAGAAGGAAGAAAGGGTAAAAAAGAAAAAGAGAAAAATAAAAAAAGAAAAAAAGAAAAAGGGAAAATAAATTATATTTAGGTTTAGAATTAAACTTAGGTTTTGATTTAGGACTAGAGTAAAATTAATTTATCTCGGTTTATGGTACCCAATTAGAAAAAATAAATTGGGGTAAAATTTATAGATTTAGGGTGGATTTAAGTAAAAATGAAAATATAAATAATTAGGATAAATTTATTTAAGAATTTATCCGGGTTTGTGGGTCAAATATTAATAAAAATAATTAAGCTAAGATTTAAGGGTTAGGTTAAAATATAAATTAATTGGGATTATGATTAGATAATATTTTAGGTTATTATATTGGATGATAGCACATTAGATTTTTGATATACAAATCGTGTCAAACATGTTTGTTACGTTGCAATTATTTTCCTAATAATGTTAGCAAAAAAATGGATAAAATGGAGCATGTTGATTTGTATAAAGTATGAAAATTAGATCTATTTATATATTATGTGATATCACGATCACTTTAATAAAATGTTAATATTTAAAGTAAAATACCAAGAATGGTGGCTCTATAGAGGTAGCTACACTAAATATGTAGTTTAGCCAACCGTTGATTATGGATTTTTGTTAGTGTGCCTTAGTACCCTAACCAAGCCCTATATCTTATTCTATTTAGTTTTAAAAACTTATATAGGGTATGCATACTTATGGATTGGGTCTCCTTATAGGGTACTATGCTTTCTGCGAGTGCTAGTACAACCAAGGTACCTTAATGTCCTTGGGTTGATAGTTGGTAGGATAATATGTTGGCTTCCTGAGCTAGCATGGCCAGATTACCTTAGTGTCTCCAGTTTGATATGATCTCCCTTGAGTGAATAAAAATAGAATTAATAATTGTTGGTTCAGATGATTATTGGCTTGGTTGGTTGGTAGTAGTATTTGTGTCTATATGTGGTTTAGTGGTAGCCTTTATTCATACTTATGGATCGATAGCAGCCTTCGTGCCTACTTGTGATCTGGTAGTTGCCTTTGAGTCCTACATGTGGTGCTATGGTTTTTACCAGTTATGATGCTAAGATATGAGATACATTATGAAGGTTATTGTTATTATGTTGAGATTTGTCGTAATCATTACTTCAAAGAGCATTCCTTAGATGTTTAGTTGGTAAGTTTCAACAAGTTCTACATGAACAGGTATGAGCAGTATGTGGCTCTAGTGATATTTATTTATCTAATATGATTATTGTATTTTGATCATCGTATGTATATTTTAATATTTTATATCATATCTTGTTGTGATGCCTTCTATGTGTTCCATATGGGCTTTTCATATTAGTCTTGCATAATAAGTTACTCGGTACTATTGTATAGATGGATTCTGGGTCATAGATCTCTACTTATTCAATGGGTAATGATCTTTGTTTGTTAGATGAGATCAATTGAATGTTAGTTTTTTGGGTTGAATATTAGGACTATCCGGTGTTCTGTCTAGTTTCTTTTTATCCTGATTTTCTTGTACTCTTATGCCATTCTTTATTTTCCTTTCATTGAGTTTGTAACCACTGACGTTTGTTTTATTCAAAATGATATTAATATGCCTTGTTCTTTATAATCTGATTCTTATAACTGTATTATTAATTTAAGTAGAGTAATATTTTTCACTTTAACACTTGGTATAAGAATAGTAGGAAAAACCATACTTGTATCAAGTATGGTGAAAATACCCTATATTTTTAGCTTCCACAATTAACTTTTTAAATGAAAATTTTAAGTCGTACAAAAAAGGGGGTGTTACAGATGGAGTTGAGGGACAATGGACAATGACCAAATAATTCGAATGTCAAGGAACAACGAGAGGAGAGGACGACTGATCGAGGAGTGAAGTTGAGATTTGACAAAGTGAGAAGTGAAAGAATCGGGGAGGTCAGTATCGACGATCAATGAGTAATAAGACTTTAGTCACCCAGGACTAAATAAACCTCTAAATACGACATAAAGCTTTGACTAATAAAAAAAATTATTTATAATATGAAGACCACAACATGAAATGTATAATTAATTGAGTGAACAAAATAATCCTTAGTCATACACGAAACCCATAATAATTATTTGTTGGGAAATATAATGATTCCATTTTTTAAGCTTTTGGGTGCACGTAGGGTTGGTAAAAGTTAACTCGATCCGACCGACTTGACCCGCACCCTCACAAAATTTGACACTGACGTTGAATATTAGGACTAGCCAATGTTCTACCTAGTTTCTTTTTATTCATATGTTCTTGTACTCTTACATCTTTCTTTATTTTCCTTTCATTTTGTAACCATTGACGTTTGTTTTATTCAAAATGATATTAATCTGCCTTGTTCATTCTAATCTGATTCTTATAACTATATTATTAATTTAAACGGAGTAATATTTTCACTTTAACACTTAGTATAAGAATAGTAGGAAAAATCATACATGTATCAAGTATAGTGAAACTGCTCTATATTTTTAATGTTTTAGCTTCCACAATTAACTTTTTAAATAAAAATTTTAAGTCATACGGTGTTATAGGTGGAGTCGAGGGATAATGGACGATGACCATATGATTTGAATGTCAAGGAACAATGAGAGGAGAGGACGAATGACCGAGGAGTGAAGTTGAGATTTGACAAAATAAGAAGTAAAAGAATTAGGGAGGTCAGTATCAATGATCAATGAGTAATAAGACTTTAGTCACCTAGGACTAAATAAACCTCTAAATATTGCATAAAGCTTTGACTAATAAAAAAAATTTATTTATAATATGAAGACCAAAACATGAAAAGTATAATTAATTGAGTGAACAAAATAATCCTTAGTCATACACAAAACCATAATAATTATTTGTTGGGAAAGATAATGATTTCATTTTTTTAGATTGTCAGGTGCGTGTAGAGTTAGTAAAAGTTAACCTGATCTGACAAACTCAACTTGAACCTTCACAAAATTCGACACGACCTGATTTGACGCAAAACTAACCTGACCAAATGTTGACTTGAATATAAGTGACCCGACCCGACCCCAGTCCGTAACCCACCACCTACCCGATCTAACTCAACAAAACCAAATTCGATATTAATTAATTATGATAATAAAAAAAATTATATATGTCTTATTATTTATTTAAAACTTTTAAAAATATATTATTATTTAAATTTTACTTATTTTTCTTACTTTTATTGTTAACTTACTTATTCACCAACGATATTATAATTTTACCGATTTTTTCGCATAAAAATACAATATTAAAAAATCATAACAATAAATAAATAGTAATTAATAACACATTATTAATCACATGCTTACATAAAATTAAACTTAATTCTTGCATAAGAAGTTAATGAGTTAGATTAATTTTTATAGTCAATGTCCAATTTGACCTAAATCCAAAGCGATTAGGATTAGGTCAACCCAAACACAACTTGACCCATCAAAACTTAAAAAGACTTGATTCGTCAAGTTAACCCAAACATAACCAGTCAAATTAACTCAGACATAAAATCACCTGAATATAAGCTTACTCAACCCAAACCACACCTGATAAAGATGTAAACGGAGCGAATTTAAAGCGGGTATGCCCATGCCTATACCCGTAGCAAATAAGAAATTTTGTATCCAATTTTGTATCCATACCTTGAACGGATATCCACTAATACATCCATATCAATATCCGTTGGATATCTGTTACTCAGCGGATAATTTATTTACCCATTAACAGATATTATCTGACGGATAAATCCATTACCCGACGGATAAACCCAGTTAGAGTTAAACAAAATAACAATTTTAACCTTAATTTATACTATATTCATTTTTAAATTAAAGGTAAAATAATTATTATATATATGGTAAATGGATATGGATATAAATAAAGGTATAGATGAGGGTACAGATATGAATATCGTATACACGTATCTGTACCCGAATCCGATGGGTATTTTTTTTCCGTCATCTATATTCATTTAAGTATCCAATGGATAAAACTCATTAGGTTTCAAGTAAAATCCGTCCTATTTACATCCGTAGACCAGACCCGACAAACTAATCCGAAATAATTCGAGCCCAACCTAACTTAAAATCAAACTATCTCAATTTAAATCTGACTCAATAAATTAACTTGATATAACCTATATCTACAACAACCTGAATCCGAACTCAACCCAACATAAATAAATAAAGCGAATTACGATGATTCGATCCGACAGACGTACAAAAATAACATAATCCAAGAACACCCGCTCCAATCTTTATCGGTCTGACCCAATTACCATCTCCCTGTGCCGGTAGCATACCGGGCGTCTTGTGCCGAGCGCTATAAAAGTTCGTTCAATCCGGACGTCGAAAACGAAAACAAAAGTGAACATGTCCGAATTAATTAGTTAGGCCCGTCTTTTTCTTCCGTAACTGGCCTGTAGTCCTAGACAAGGGAGGAAATGGATATGAGCCTCTTTTAAACACAAGGCCATAACGCAATTAGAGAAGATGAGATGAGAAACATCCAAAAAAAAAAAAAACAAGACAGAGCCCCCGCTCCCGCTATCAGTTCATCACCACACCAATACCTCCGCCCCTATCCGGTACTAATTCATTCAGAGCTCAGAAAGTAATAAAAATAACAAGAGAATCGCTGATGACAATACTTTACTAGCTTTCCCGATGGCAACTTCCTCCACCAATCCCATATTTCAACTTCTTCATCGATCATCGTCTGCAGCCTCAATATTGGCACAACAGCCTACTCCCCCACCTTCACTGCTCACACCATTGAAAACTTGCAGATGCGAGTCTGTCTTCAGCTCGTCCCCTGCTGCGCCTACCTTTCAATTCAACCACCAACGACGACGACGACAAATTTTGGCCTCGGTTGCGTTTAATCCGCAAGGAAATTACGACCTCTCTTTACTTGATGATGATGAAGGTACATATATATTTAGATTTTTATGCGTTTGCGTATGGGGATGTAGTTTTCAATTAATTCATAAGCTCGGTACCACTATTGAACCGTGACTCACACAATAACCCAATAGATCTATGGTCATATGAGTAATATTTGATCAACATCTACAGTATCAGACAAAATTCCACAAGCAATGCCACCAACAGAAGGTCGTATTGAAGTGTTTCTAGACAATGATGTTATCCGTCGGCTTGATTTATCTCCATTTCAATCAGCTACCGGCATTACCTCGCCGCTATCAGGTGAATAATTTCAAGAATCGACGGTTTTAATGTCAGTTCTACACAGTGCTGACTCGAATCCTATCATAAAACAATTTAATTAAGTTGTCGTTACTTTGCTTTTTTTTTTCTTCCCCCTCCCCCATCCTTATTGTATGTACAGCAAACTAATGTTGGTTTTTCCTTTTAGTTGATCCAAAGGAATTTTTAGAACGTACTATTGGATTCACGATTGATTACACAAGGGAAGATGCATATGACAGGAGAGAGCTATCTGAGTTGCCCGATGTTAGGCTTTGGTTTGTGAGGCTCGATGCAGAGTATCCTTGGCTTCCTGTCTTGTTAGATTGGCGAGCTGGCGAGCTTGCTCGATATGCAGCGATGCTAGTCCCCCATCAGGTAAATTTCTTTTTTAAAAAAGGATGATGTTTTATAAAACTAGTTTAGAAGTTAGTCCAAAAGCTTATATATATTATAAGTTGTTCGAAATAGTTTTTTAAGAATAAGTTTATAAATTGGTAAAAATCTATTTTCCAGCCACATCTTTTTTTTAAAATAATAATAATAATAATAAGCTGATTTCAATAAATTGAAAGCTAACTTATAAACTAATTTATGCCAAACACACACTAAAGCCACCATGATATCATTTAAGGGTGATTGGTCTGCTAGTTAATTAACATTACAACCTTGATCCTATATCATTTAAATTCCCGTGCAGGGTCGTGCCTAAGTTTTGACATTTTGATGTTATGTTATTTATTGTCCTAAACCGTCATGAATAGTCAGTTAAACTCGAGATATACTATACTTCTAGTTTTTTAATTTCTTCTAAAAGCACGAGTTATACAATAATTATTAATTACCTCGGAAAACGCTTGTGTTTTGTCTGCGCATTCATGCAGATGAGTACGAGGATGGGAATAGTGTTTAATCCAGAAGCGTTGGAGCTGTTCGTAATGAACAAAGTATTCACAGTGTACTCTTGGTTAAAGGAGAACAGCATTCCCAAGCCACGATTGAAGACCGGTGATATGGCCCGGATGCTGGGTTTCGGGATCGGAGAGGAACTGTTTGACTTGATCGACAAGCACCCGATTCTACCGTCGTAATTACTTCAACCGATCACAACGACTATATGACAGGGGTGTTGTCTCTGCATGTACTCGGCTTCAACTCTATATTAGCTTTGGGACTGATGATAAAATCGATAGTTGATCGCGAGATCAATTTGAAGAGAGAGGCGGTTGCACCTTGCGGCCTACTAGGAAATGCAACGCTCACCTGATATATATACGCATGGCATGGGATCAAAACGTAGTTAATTAATAGCTCAGCTTAAGTGAAGTTGTGGATTCTTTTGACTCTGTCTTGCGATTGATCGTACAATGCTACTGCATACAGATTTTCTATGACCGGACCTGCGTACACTGATACGCATAACAAATGAAAAATGATTGCTGTTGCTAAGAGGAAGGCTAGCTAGCTCTTTAATCGCTCCGATGCCCAATTGTCATCTTGAATTGACGCTCATGATTACAGTAATGTGAATCACACACGCTTGAGCGGTTGGTCCGAGCACAGTTGGTGCATATAGAAAGTTACGGCTTAAAGCATGAGTGACTTAAATTTGAGATACACAATTATTGTATCTAATTATTTTTCTCTTAGCTTTTTTAGTTTCAATAATTTACTTTAAATTTAATTCTCTATTCTATATTAAATCACTTTAAATTTACAACATCCAAATATTTTTATCAATTACATCATCAATCAAGTACACTTAATACTATTTAACTTTTAATTTATATTAATCTATAAATATCAATTAATAATCTTATATAATCAAATTTAATAAAATACAATATTACAAATAATTTTATTAATAAGAACTATATTTTAATAAGATACCTCATATACACTTAAATAGTAAAAAAATACCTCGTTTTTCACACTTTAAGCACCTCAAAATTTTGAGGTAGCATAAAATTTAAGGTAACTTTTCTACAATTACAACCCTTTTCTCAAATTTGAGTACCTCAAATATAAAATAGGGAGGCTTTTTTTCTTTCCCATTAGAGCATCTGAAATGGTGTAAAAAAAAATGGATCCTATTCTTAAATTTAGGGACCTAAATTTTGATACTTTTAGATACATTTTTAGCCTAATTTTTATCATTATAACATAATATATATATATATATATATATATATATATATATATATATATATATATATATAATATGATCGTTAATATTAACGGTAAAAAAATTGCCTATAAATATATCTTCTTTTGACCTAATAATTTTCATATAATCTATTCTATCTCTCTTTCTTATATTTATTTCTCTACATAATTTATCTTATTCATTTCTCTAATTATATTTATTTTATTAATTTCTCTACTTATATTGGGTGTTAAATAATATAAAGTATAAATGATTGATGATGATGTGATTGGTAAAAGTAATTAAGTGTTGTAAATTTAATGTTGGTGAAAGTAGAATATTGAATTAAATTGACATAAATTGATAAAAGTAAGAAAGATGAGAGAGAAAAATGATTAGATAGCTTAATTGGGACTTCAAATTTAATGTTGTAGTTGGAGATGCTTTTATGAATGCTCTTATACTATAAGAGATGTCGTATCATTTCTAGTACCCAAAATTTCCTCTCTTTTTTTTTATAAAAAAAATAACTAATTTATATTAATTTTGGTTTATTAAAATAAACACACATACATATCATAATATTTCTAACATTGTAAAGATTTATATTAATATAATTTTGTTGTAAAATCAATACATTAATGATGAAATACTAGTTTTAAGTAGAATACTAGTAAAAATTTATCTCATGAGTGAAAAATTAGTTCATTAATGGTAAAATATTAGTTTATATATATGGTGATATGTCAATTATTATATAGTGAAATATTAGTATATTATATGGTGAAAGACCAATTTATTTATAGTGAAATATTTGTACATCTATAGTGAAAGATAAAGACATAAGTAGTAATATATGCTAAGATAAATGTTAAAATTTTTAAATATATTTGTTGGTGAAAAATATGTTTTTCATTGGTGAAAGTTTAAGCATACAATGGTGAAAGATATGGTAAGTAATGGTAAAAGATCATTTTTTTGTAAAAGAATATTAGTGGGGTTAAATGATATCTTATGCGTGTTTCTGAAATATTTATGTGATGGTGAAAGATATATTTCTCCTTAGTGAAACATATATTGTTATGTGGTGAAATATTTTTATTGGTGGATGACAGTGTTGAAATATATTTCTCCTTGTTTTTCATTATCTAAACTACTATAAATTATGCTTTGTGTTCATGAAATATCCATTTTTTGTTGGTGAAATATTGGTTTATTATTGATAAAATATTAGTTTAGTGGAACATAGACATTGATCACACAGTGCAGGATTGTGCAGTTGCACAATATAAGTATTGTATAGCTAGTGAATTTATTCAAACATCTTTATCTTTATTATATATAACAACAATATTCAGGACAATAAATTCTTTCCACCCAAAATATAGCCTTATAGGATCAAAATTATGTTGTTCATTAATTAAGGAACAATTTACGATTAATGAATAACATAATTTAAAGGTTAATAGAAAATATTTAATATGGACAAATATTAATTGAATTCATCTCAAAATATTAAGATAGATGCAGTAGTAGCAAGTAAAAATAAGAGTCAATTAGTTTTCTCATGCACAAAACTTTGGACGAGTATAACTATATAACAACAACATTTATTGTACTAACCATAAATAAATAAATAACTTCTTTATAATAAGGTTTTAATTTTTTAACCAATTTATGATTCATTATATTATGTTATCACAAATATATATTTCTATAATTATATAATTAAATTTCATAGATTTGTACTTCAATGATATATATTAAAATATAAATCATGCTATATTTAGCCATACCACTTTCACAAATCTATTTGTCTTTTAATTTTTATTTATCATACCTTACTTACTAAATAGTTAACACTATATTTAAGATCAAATAATAAATATTATTTATAATATTATTTCCAAACTTAAATGAATTATCATGCATCAAATTAGTGAAATAATAGTTTGTCTTAATTATCATAAACGTAAGCATTTTGATTGCCCTTATTTCCTTCGACTATGCTATTGATTGTTCTTAATATCACACCAAAAGTTATGAACAAAATTTGATTTATTTACACAAATATTTTCAATTTGCATTGGAAAACTGTGTTTGTTTTTCCTTCTTTATCTGTGTCTCTATGTAATTAACTTCACCGCTGTTCAATCTCGATTTAAATAACTGATCATGCATAGTAATACCTAATACCTATTCATCCTAGTGTTTGAATATTTGGGAAAACCTTTAAGTCACAAGCCACAACAATATTTTAATAAATTTAAAATTTAAATAGAGTAAAATAAAAAAAATCCAAGATAATGGTTTTTGTATCATCTATATTTATAAGAGAATAGGTTTTTTTTTTGGAAATGGCTCTTATGCCTATTAGAAATTAATTATATAAGAATTATCCCATTTATTTTGAACCATATTTAGAAATATTCTATAGAAAAATGTAAATAATAAAAAGAAATACTAATGATTCTCAAATATATTATAATAGATATTTGACTTATTGTAAACCATTGAAATCTATAATAGAAATGTGGATTGAAATTGGGTGGAGTATTATCTATGTACCTACTAAAAAAATCATTTCAAGTGTCAGAGAAGCACTGGTCTAGTGTCGGTCTAAGGACACAACGAGTCTCAAGTCAATAACATAGGACATGAATAAAACAAAATAAATAAGAAAGAAGTTGAAATGACTTAGTCATTAAGCTGCCTAGGCATAGCCACCAACTAAGAGGGGCTTGTAGTCCCTAGCCAGGTGTGTTTGTAAGGGTAATGTATTAGCTGTAAAAAAGAATGAATGTTGGAGAGTTAGAATAAACTACTCGAAATTAATAATGATTGCTTGATAGACTGCTTGAGTATTTTTTTTTTAAAGATTAATTCTCTCCTTTTTTTCTAGGAACATTGCAAGTTGTAACTCTACTATTTATGGAAGCTGAGGCTCCCAACATTCTCCTATATAAGTGGGATACACTCATGTTAGAGGAGATTGATACTCATAAATCAAGGGAAGGCTAGGTCACATTCAAATATAGTGGAATTTAACTATCTTTAAATCATGTGTGTTGATTATTGGCTGTGTAAAGTTTGCATACGACGATGCAACGTGGGCTGAATCAGCCAAATTGAGAGGAAATTTCTTATGAAACCTTAGGTTGCCCGTGGCATATGAAGCCTCTAGGCTTTGGCATTTTGGGTTGTGTCAAATGACCAAAATTTTCCTATACACATATATATTAATATTAAATTATAAAAATATGAAAGTAAGAATATATATCCAAAAAAGGAATAAGGATAAATATCCAATCTAGTACTTTTGAGTATCTTATATCTTTTATAATTCTACTTAGATTCCTTTATGCTAAATTTATTTTCACTTGGATATTTAAATGGTGCAAATAAATTACCTTCCTAATTTTTTTAGGTATTCATCTAGGAAATTAAGAGAAAATAAATTTAAAGGTAAACGTAACTAAGTAGAATTATAAAAAATATATATAGGGTATCAAAAAAAAAATAAAAGTTTAATATTGAGATACCTAAATAAAATTTACTTTAACTATTATACATACTTAACCGTAGAATTAAACAAAATATTTAAAAGAGTAGAAGCGGCGAACCCTAGACATCATACATCAAATGGGTTGTAAGATTAAAGCAAAAAAAAAGATAAACTATTTTAATAAAAAAATATATTATATAAATTTTGTAATGTTTTCAACAAAATATTTTTAACTTACTTATACATGGCATCATAAAATAAAAATAAATAAAAAAGAAAAAATAATCTAATTAATATTAGACATTTCATGATAAAGGTGATTAAAAAAATATTAAAAAGTTTGTTTAGTAGCGAATTTAATTTAAAACACCCAAACATAAACATAAAATAAATTTGAAGATAATTTATTAATATCTCAAATTATTTTAAATATGACCATGTCAAAAATTTATTCCCTTGTTTTAATTGTCCCAATGTTTTAGGATTCCACTGTATATTATTTAATATAATTTTCTCACCTATATTTATAATTTTCAATATCTCCCCCATACTCTATTTTACTCTACATTATTAATTTTTTTTCTTTAAGAAATAACCATTCATTAATGTATAAAGTCAAAATACATAGATAAAAAAGTATTCATAAATAAAAATATCTAAGTAATAAAACTAGCTTTCAGTTGCATGTTATGCATGTCTAATATTTACAAATTTAATAATAGCGAAAAATACTTTTTATAGAGGAAATATTTTGAGATAAACTTTTTTTAGTATATAAAATTCAAAAATATTTTTATCAATAATGACAATTTCATAAGAAAACAATATAATTAATATGCAAGCTAATAGAAAAAGGAAATCATCTCGAATTGACAACATAAATAGTAGGGAGATAAATGAAATATTTAAAAAATTTGAGTATCTAAAAATTAGCAATTTAATATAAAATCAATCTGATGATACAAATATTCAGTTGAAAAGACAAATTAATGGTGCAAATCGCTCCAAAAAAATCACATGAAATATTAAAGAAAACAAAAATCACATGAAAAAAAGGGAGTTCATGGGTTTCTA